>CM074579.1:56670000-57870000 GCA_037305975.1 Chrysolophus pictus | reverse complement strand
TTGTTCTAGCCTGGGGTGGTCTCAATCAGCACAGAGTAGTAAGGGAGCTGCCTCTGTTGGGACTGCGAGATGGTGAGAAGTGCCTCTCATCACTTCAGAGGCTGTAGATGGCCCATAGCTGAATTTTGTAGATTCCCCAATAGATTGCATGCTGAATCTCAAGAACTCATTATTTTGATAGTGTAGGCTAAGGAAAAGAGCATCAACTAAAACCAATAGCTTCGTACTCCAGTCATCTTCTGTCTGACAAACTGTTTTGTGTAGTAACAGACTTTGATTGATTATGTCCTTATATATAATGTATGTAGTTCTATTTCTAGCTGTACTGTTTTCCAGAAGTGTTTCTTCTAGAACTATAACATACTGGCTTTGGCTTTATAACTATATCAATTCCTTTTTTAAATTGTAGAACTGTGGTTCATTTTAATAAGCTATCATATCTATGCCAACTGTTATTCAAGTGCATATTGAAGTCTATCAAGAATATCTTGTCTGCAGCATAGGAAATTGAGCTCTGTTTTTCTATCACTTATATGCAATCAAATTTTTGACTGCCTTGACATTATAGCCTTTTTGTATAAAGTGTTCTTAGCGGAGTTTTCCAGGTGAGGCATTCTCCACCAGGGTAGTATATCTATGTGTTAAGCTTGGTACATGGGGCAGAATTGCAAGCAGCAATTGTCCTGCAAAATATATGCTACTGACCAGAATTGATTTCATATTTAGATGTACTGGGTGTTCACCTGAAAATCCAGCTAGGTTTCTAATTACTCATGAGAAGGCTGAGTAGTCTTATACTATCTTACAAATGTGTTTAGGTACTAAGGGCTTACATGTGTTTTATGCATCCTGTGAACAAAACAAAAAAAATTCATCTACGTGAAATAATGAACTTCCCAGGAAGTAAATCACGTAGTTTTCTAGACCCTACGATTAAGTTATTTTTTAAATTTGTGGAAGGCAGAATAAGCAATGAATTAGTAGCTTGTTTGTCTGCTTGCGCTTTAAGCCAGCTGTGTACTTAAAGATTCTGCAGTGCAAGGTGAAAGAAGATATGGTTTGGAAACTGTATGGAACCAAGTTATGCATGCCTGGCTGGAATCGTGAGCTCCACTTCATTTTGCCTCTTGTTTGCTGTTGTGTGACCTCCAAGAGTTCCAGATTTTTACATTTCATGTAGCCTTTCCAAATAAGTATTTCTTGAGGTCTGTGCTGACACAGCTTCTTAGGCATGTTCAACTGCCCTAGCTCCTCTGGCTGTGAGACTGAGTTGGTAGGCCAGTGCCCTGGTTTGTCTCCGTTTCAGATGGTCTAGATTTCATTGGTGGGTATGTGGAAAGTGCTTCATAAGGAGGGTCAAACAGTTAGTGTGGAATTAAAGGGAGGTGAAGTGTTTTTTCTAAAACAACACTGAAGTTACTGTTCTTGGTCATAGAAGGTCAAATTTGTTTGTTCTGAGTGCTCAAATAGAGTCCTTTCAGAAAGAGGATGATGGAGCGCTCATGTTTCTCTCTAAAATTCATGAAGAATACGAATACCTTCCATTCCATCTTCTGCATTTTTCTTCTTATGGTTCCTTTGATCCTTGTTGCAGGGAGTGTTCCTGATTTTGAAAGTTATTGTCCAGTTGTGCATGTGTGGGAAGAGTGGAATGTTTCATTCACTGCCAAGGTATGCCTTTATGAGTGGGAGAGTTTCATTCTGTTTCTAAGAACTGATTGCATGTCACATTAAACGGGACATGTAAACGTCCACAGTAATCATAATAATTTTGACTCAGTCATTTGTCTTAGAAATATTAACCAAGAAAAGCAGGAAAACTGAGGCGTGTGTCTTTATTATAACAACATAGCAAAATATTCTTATGTTCTTTCTTTGTGAAGTACGCTGAGGAAATTTTGACAAGGAATAACAGCAGTCTAGCCTACCAGTTCAGGGTTAGTCATGCAGGGGTTATTAAAAGCAGATCCTTAAGAGACAATTTCTTCCAAATTGAACTTTGACAGAAATCTGAAATTAGAAAAACTGAATAATAGCTGGGAATCTGTAATTTCTTGCTCACACTTCACATTTTGGGAATGGGCTTGGATTTGGCTCTACCCATATTACTCTACAAAAGCTTTGCTGTTTATCGAATTAGAGCTGTGCTTACGCATACTTCTTGTAAGTATTTTATTGTCACAACTTGATCTGGAAGTAATCCAGAGGGACAGTACCATAGGTAGCTGGACTGTTGGAGCAAGGGAAGTTGCAGAGGAGCTAAGGGAGTTAACTTAAATGCAAGGCTAAGGAAGAGAGAGAAATAACAAGCAAACAGAAGCACAGGTGCTATCAGGAGAGATGTTCTTGTTAAAAACTTGTGTGTATAGCTTTATTCTCGTTTTCAGATGGTCTATGGGTGGTTGTTTTTTTTTTAGTGCAGATCTGAAAAAATGGCACTTCTAACTTTGGCATTCTTTGTGTTCGTGGAACTCATTATCTTACTGACATCTGTACTTCCCGTTTAATGCGGCAAATATGACTTAGAATGATTATAGTACTTGAGTGTGAACAGGATAAGTTTAATTCACTTTAAAATTATGCTTATTGTTTATAAAAGTATTGATTTTTCACATGAAATTAAGTACAGCTCAGTCATACCTATAGAGAGTAAGAAGCTTCTTCCACTACTCATTTTATTTCATACTCTACTGTTCTATAAGGAAACTATTCTGTTGATTGCATGGGGCTTTGAATCTCTCTTATCCTAAAGTGTATATATTATAATGGCTACAGGTGTGATGGCAGTACTGGCAGCAGATTGCAGAAATAGTTGCAGACTGAAGCTTAACGCAGGCATGGTACCTGTATTGAACTAAGTCAGTCCGACATGTTGAGATCTTTATAAGTTATGGCAGAGGAAATAAGAGGGAGAATGAACATCTGAGTCTATCATTTACACAGCAAGTGAACTTCAATAGGGAAAACTGTATTTTGAGGAAAAGAAGGGATTATAGGGTAGTAGTGAGAATTTTAGACAGAGGAATTACTCTCTCGTTCATTAAATTCAGCAGTAAAAACATTCCCCGACATTAGCTGTCTTAATTTCACTTCATATAATCAACTCGGATTTTGATTGCTACTAATGATACAGCTTCAGTAGCTGGACAGATAACTGTTTGTCCAGCCAAATGTGTTCTGATCTATGGTGTTGCCATCTGCTACTATAAATGGGACAAGTGCTGTTAGTGTCTTTTGCCAGATGTGGTTTAAATCTCTCATTCTCTGGTAATAAAGTGGTTTTGTAGACAAGTGAAGGTGCAGCACGCTTAGTTGGTACCAGTGAGATGGAGTTTGCAAGGTGCTGCTGTTGAAAGAAGCTGTAGGAGTTAACTACACATTGTGTATTCTGTATATCTGTAGTGGAATTACACTTCTGCCTAGCAGAATCGTAAAGGTTTGTAAAAATTTTAATGCAGAAACTTTTAAAATAATTGAATGGAGCTAACTGCTTTTCAAATGTTCATCCTCAATATTTTTTGATGTTTTATCCACAATTAAACTAATGCACGTTTGGAAGCAAAGAGAAAATACTACTTCATCAAAATTTATGAAATATTCACTGGAAAAGAATTAAGTGAATTCTGCATTTAGAAATCTTGTATTTGTGTTCCAATTTGACTTTTTTATTATTTCTATAACGTATTCAATATAACATTGAAATAGTTAATTCTTGATTTAAACTAGCTTTAGAGAAAAAGTAACTTCTATGGTATTAAATAGAGTAACCTTCCAATTAAAAAGATAAATTTGACAGTACACTAACAATCTCTAGAAAAATCCCTTTTTGTGTTGCTCTTATGTTTTTTCCCTTCCATCTCTCAACTTGATTGAGATGGGGTAGCATTGGTTTTGTTTATTTTCACCACTGTGACTTGCTGAAAGCTCCTCTGTAAGGAGAAAAGTTGAATGTTTAGCTGTTTTAGGATTAAGTTATTGTAGGTATAGGATTATGTCACGGACTGAGGCATATCCCATATAACATCTGGATCTTTTTCCTCTTCACCAGGAGGGTTCTTTCTAGCTTTAAGTTGCATTTGTCTCAGAGAGGCCCTCATTCAGTAAGCTTTTGATTGGATTTCCAGGCTAATATGGGTTGTCACAATAATGTCAGTGCCCTTCCTCCCTTTTTCACCTCTTAATTGCAGCCTTCAGGTGAGAAGTTAGCTAATATCATATCTCTGTAGGTGAAGCACTGTGATTTCTCTTCAGCTAGACTTTAGGCATCAAGAATAGCTTTCTCATTTAGACTTCTGTGATGATGAAAGTGATGGGCACACATCTTAACTCTTCTCTTAGAATGACTGTCTTACATCTAACTATTTTAGTTGTTTTTCCCCATATCGTTGTAAACTAGCAACTTAAAAATGGGGACGTGCATCTGAATTAAGTAGAATGCTGTATACTGAAAATGTAGATAATGTCACTCATCAGTTTTTTAGTGGGTAGGACTTTCTCTGGAGAGGTTTCAGGAATTTATTAAAAACAGTAAAGCTTGACAAAAGAGAAGGAAATTCGACTGTACAGCTTGAATTTAGAAAGGAGAGAGGTTTTGCATTATCTGCACGACACTGGGTATCAGATCATAAATTAACAATAGATCGTTAATTAGCACATTGGTTTATTTCCCTAATTAATTAGACAAATCTTTATTCCTTTTCTTAGGGAAAAAACCATGTGATACTGTAAATTCTAAACAAATTATGTCCGTGTAAATAAAATTACAAATCACCCTTTACTCATTTCCTCCTAGGGATTCTGAAATCATAAGTCTCTTCTAAATATGCTGCGTTCAAAGGATATTGAGGATAATAATTCAATTAAACTAATTGCAAGTGCATCTTCATTCCATTCATTTTGTGGGTAAGTTTTAAAACTGCTTGCTTAGTACATGCTGTCTTAATCCCAGTTGCCATCCTGTCTAGTAACTGGTGGTAATCTTTGGATAGTCCTCCTTTTAGCTGTTACATAGTTGGGCACTCTTCAGAAGCTTTTCTGTATTATGTACACCTAATGGCTATTTCTACCCAAGAGATATTTAGCTCCAGTTTATAACCAAATGCTTGGTCCTTCAGTATAATGATGCAGTGCCTTATGAAAGGTGCTGAGTGACTTAACTCTTTATTTAACTAAGGACACAGGAATAGGCCTACATAACTCATTTCAAACTTTCTGAAGATCTACTTTCCTTTGTATTGATAAAACTTACTTCAGTCTAAGAACTGAGTCCCCGGAGAACTACAATGCCATAGGGTTTACTATCCACGCTACAATTCTTATCATTCTTGTCTGTAAATTCAAGCATCAGAATATCTAAATTTTAAGAAACACAACTATGGTGATGTGAATTGTGGCTTCAAATACTCTTTTCTCAAGGAATATGCCTTCACATACAATAGTTACGATAGATAATGTGAATACAGGAGAAAAGATTGTGGGTTTTTTGATACCAGCAATTATTAATGGAACACTGATGAATTTGATTAGTCAATGCGGTGTTAATGATGTTTCTTTTGGTAGGGACACAGTGCATGCTCTTACTAGCAGTCATCTTTTCCTTTCATCATTTGAACTTAGCAGGCACAGCACTGTGAAGTGAAGGCAACAGTGCTACTGATTTAAGAGATAACAGTATAGGCCTGTCCTGGAGTATCATATTAAACTTTCCTGTAGTGATTTGTGGTACAGAAGAGAGAGGTTTGTTATACTGAAAGGTACGAAAAGTACATTGGTTTGAATAGAGCTGTGGAAATATATCCATTACATGGACCAAAAAAAAAGCTTTTTATGGTCTGGGAGGGAAAAACAATCTCTAGGAAAATTAGTTTTTCACAGTACTTGAGAAGTTACTAGCAGGTTGGTCTAATAAACTCAAGTTGTGTGTGTGTGTGTGTGTGTGTGTGTGTGTACATATATATACACACACACAGCCAATGCTTTCCAGCAGGTGAAGCTTCAGATTTCACGAGGTTAAAGATTGGTACAAGTGAAAGAATAAGTAGCATTGAGTGGTTCGTTTTGTTAACAACAGGTACCATTTGTTCAAAGAGGAGACTGGAAATGGAGCTTGGCTATCTTTATTTTCAGGTTTTTCAACAAAATGCAGTCTTAGCAGTAGTCATACATTACTTTGTAAGGAGATGGAAAATATTTTTTTCACTGGCCACTGCGGAATGGATTAATGATGCCAGTCCATTTTTTCTTTTTTTGGTGAAGAATCATCTGCATTAGAAAAACTTGCCATCTAAACTGCACTAATTTCTGTCTTGTTTTTAATTAGCTTCAGCAGAATTGCCAAGAATGGATTGATCATAGACTGCATCTAGTTATGTCCTGAATGCAACCGATATAGACTAAGGTTTAGAAGTGTTGTGTCACTCTGGATGGCAACAACTGTACTTTCTTGCTGCTGAACAGAGTATTTCAGGGCTACCAGTGAATCTTATACAAGTCATTGAACATAACTTTAAGTACTGAATGTAATATAAAAGGTTGACTAGTAGTGAGGAGCATACCAACTTTCCAATTCCAGGTATTTTCAGTTCAGGAAAGTACTAGTGAATGTAAAAATAATGAATTAGAGGTATTGAGCTCACAGCAGGATGTGGCTTTAGCATACTGTGTCAGGGCAAGCATAACTCTTTAGTTGAAGCCTGTTAGCACGTTCATGAAAAGGCCATGTATTCTGTTTTTTTCTAATTCTTTCAGTTATCAATAACGTAGGTATTTGAAAGTTTTTGCTGGGTTAAGTATTGGTGTTGCCTGATGCCAAAGTTCTGGAAAAATAGTGTTGTGTAACCCTTGTTCCCTAGATGTGTGGTGAAGTCTATCAGAACCTGAGCTTGGAAGTGTTTTGGAGGCTACCCGTCCATCCACCATGTCTTTTGCTATTATGTACCAAACGCTAATGATGCTCTGGTGGATTCTAGGCAGCTCATTTCTCCTCACATGGGAGGCTCATCCCGTTCTCTTTGCAAGTTGCATATTCACTCTTTTCAATATCTGTAACATGGTGGGTCTTCATATGATCTAAAAAGAAATAGGATTAGCCAAACCATGGAAATTTAAAGGATTTGGATAACGCTAGAAAAAGGCGCTATCAGCAATGGATAATGCTTATAGTTGATCTGCCTGTGGTCACACCATACTTGAAGAGCTTAGAGAATGGCCTAACTTTGTATGGCATTAGTTTTCTTTTTTTAACCCCTTTTCACTCTAGACCAGATAGAGAAGGCAATCCAGATCATGACCTGGAGTTCCTTCCTTCTTTGCCTGTTTCTTTTCTATCTACATCATCTGATAATGATTGGAAGGAGCTGCTATTTCTGGCAACAGCAGTGAAGTATGTTTTACTTTTGTTCTGCTGAATAAAGAGAAGGCCATGCAAAGGACCATCTTGCATTTCAAGATTTAGTGAGTTTATAAGGACAATATTTCAGTTTAGATGTTAGGCTGCAATTCAGGAGATTTGTTTTAGTTCCTGACTGACGGAATTATTGTGTGAATTTTGTCTGTCGGGATTTTTCTTGGGGTAAATGACGAAGGAGGCTAGTTGCTCATTTTGCTGACATCCAAGTTCCCAGGGGACTGTGTTGAAATATTAGCTAATATTTGTAAGAACTCTTAGGCACTACAGAAAAGTGTAGATATCTTTTGTAACACCGACTCTTCCTGTGGCTGTGAAAGTCATCCATTTTTTTTTTAAATCAGTGATATACCTTCTAATTTCTGTCTCTGATAAACACTTCAGAGTTGTACAGCACTGGAATGACAAATATTAAATGCTATAAATATTTGTATAAGGAACGATGGTTTAAAGTTGATAGCTGTCACATCTGTGTTGCGCTTGTGCTTCATTGTTTTAATAGTAGTGGTGTGCCTTCAGGTTGGATACTCAGATTGAGTTATTCTAGCCCTTGGTTCCTGCATGAAGCTCTTCCAGTAGGGTTTATCTTCACAAATATCAAAGTAATTTTAGTGGCAAATTTCAATACTTACAGCACCGAAATATATGGGCTCAGATATTGCGGGCAGAGATGATTCCTTTAGCCCCAAGATCAAAAGGCTCGGGCTCAAAAGCAAATAACAAGCAGAACCATAAACACTATTGGCTAAGACAGTATATTGCAGAGATATTGAGATCCTGAAAGTTAACTTTTTCTGTTTATTTTGCCCATTGGAGAATGATGAATCCCAAAATCAGGGTCCAGTGAACAGTAATATCATTTCTGCTGACAGATTATTGCTTTCTAGTGAAAAATTCTGAGGATTGTTGTTTTTGTTTCAACTAAGCATATATTGAGATGAAGTACTTGGAATGCATGTGGTTCATATATATTTTCTTCCACACACTACAGTTTGCTGTTCTTACTGCATTAATTTCTGATTTGTCTGTATTTGCATACGTGTACTGTTGTTCAAACTAAACAAAAAACAACAAAAACCAAGGACCTCTGTGTTGCACATGTTTATAAAACAAGTGATAAGAAGTGAGAAAAATTAAGTTAAAACAACGGCCTCGTGTGAAGGATTTTTTTCAGTTTTTGAGGAGAACAAGAAAGGGATTTTACTTTCTGAGGATGAGAGGCACAAGCAATTCTGGAAAAGGAGACTTGGCTGCACCTGAAAATGGGTGTTAGGGGTTGTCAGCTCCTCCCCTGCTTCTTGCTGCGTGCTCACAGGTAGTGTGGTGATCAGACTAGAGAACTTCTAGCTAGCGTGACAAAATGGGCTTATGAAGATTACCAATTAAAAAAAGTTGCGCATGTCCCAACTTAGAAAAGCCACAGATGGTTTTAAAGTTAAATGCAGTACTGAATTTGAGCATAATTAGAAAAGGAGTAGTTCAGAAGTACTTTTTCAACTGAGAATTCATAAGAACCTCTGAAACAAAATTCAACATGTCAGTTTCTATGGATATTAGTGGAAAAACTTCCTTCTACTGCAGAGGGACCTAAGCCTGGCCCTACTTGAGTTATAAAAATGTGGCGCATATTTTTTTTTCTAATTGTGAAAGATTTACAATAGTAAAATAGTCATGCATGATCACTTTGCCTTATTCAGTTCTACCTCAGATAAAACTCTTGTAGGAATATCCTGTGCTACTATAGGCATAATCCTCCTTAAAATACATATGAAAATTGTACTCACACTAAGGGAGAATGTGTTAATATATAGCTGAGGTACCAAGAATACTAATGATGTTGATTTCTATTTTTCAATTTGTGAGTGCTAGAAGGCAAGTCAACTGAAAAGAACAAAAGATTATTTGGGTTCAAAACAAGCAAATAAAAACATTGGAAATTCAATTAATCCCCTGCCAATTTGTCTGAAAAATGCCTAAACTCAGTTAACTTTGACTCTAGAATTTTGAAAAATCTTTCAACTGTTCATGTAATTGAATTTAAGCAATTGGATTTAAAATTACAACTGTTTTTAGTATATCTAATTGGTAGAATGTGGAAATAAAAACAGTACTGGGGAGGGAAAAATCCCCAAACAATGATAGGTTTTTTCCTTTCAATGCAAGAATTGGAAAAACTTGTAGAAAAGCCCATTTTGAATACTGACATACATTGCAGATGTGCCTTAAATCATTTCTGGCAAAGGATCATAGTGTAGAGTCTTTGTTAGGACTACAGCTGAATGCCTGTAGAGCTCTGCGTCCTGCAAGATATATTACTGCTGTGATTTAAACAGAGAATTGAGGTAAATGTGCTCTGAGGGACAGTATTCTGCTAACAATACTATCATTGCAGAGGATGAGGGAAAGAATTAAGTATCTCTCATGTACTTGAAAGGTTATCCTTGTCTCCTTGACACAGCCATAGTTCTGATCTAGAAGGGGAGAACCTGTTATGCCGCAGAAAGTATCAACAATAGCATACAGTAATAATGATGGTAACAGCTTACTGTAGGTGTAATCAATTTAAAAAAAAAAAGCCTCAGCACTGCATCCTAGTTTCCAACTGTGGAAACCTAAGGTAACTTCTGTACATTGCAGAACAGAAGTATACTTTCTGTACTTTTTCTGAGAAGCATATTTCCTCCAGACCATCATTTTTTAATAGCACACATCATTGTTATCAAGTACGACTGTTCTTCACAAAAGTCTCTAAATCTTTTCTTAATCCATTCATAACTTTTTAAAAAAAAACACCCTCTGTCAATTGATGAATTCTAGAATAATTATGTGATGTATGAAAAAAATAACTTGTTTGGTTTAAGTTTCAGTCTCATTTTCTAACTTGTGTGCTGTGGGAAATAGAGAGACATCTTTTCCTAGTTCATTTTCTATTCTTTTCCTAGTTTTACATGATTTTATCACATTCTGTTGGGTTGCCTCTTTTTGAGGTAGGGCAGAGTCTCTTTTCAGTCTGTACTCATGTAAGAACTATCCCATCTCTCTCCTAATCTACTCTAGTTCCTCTGTGTGTGTTTTGCAAAGTAAAGAGTGCTTTCATTTCATCCCATTTCCACCTCAATTGTAAGTATGTTAAATAACCCAAATCCCACAATCGAAGTTCTAGAAGATTCTATAGCTACTTCTATTCAATATGAAAACTGACAATGTTACCTGAAAGTGATTTTGTGTCTTTAAGTAGTTATTTGTCCACGGAAACATCTTTCTACGTACTTCATCAAGCTTAATTGCTTTAAGTTGTGTTTAGAAGAGTGCTTATGAGATTTTTGCAGTAGGTCAGCATACTGTGCCAGGCAGATCACTATCAGACTATCACACTCATTGATAAAATTGAAAAAAAAAAAACCCAAACCAACATATTCATGTAATTCTTTTTTTTTTTACATGGATGCTAATTTTCACAAAGATATATTTGTAGGACTAGCAAAATTGTCAGTAGCCATGTCACGACATGGATTTTTATTGTTGTCTTTTCTAGGCACTGAAATGTGTAAAATTTTTCAGGAAGATGAAAATGATAGCTTTAAATACCACAAGAGCATAGTAGCTATGTTAATTCCTGTATTACTATTTCTTTTTTCCATATCCTTTATATGTAGGCTTAGTACCTGAGCACAGCCCCCAGATATGAGTAATACATATATGGTTACAAACTTTGTAGTGTGGAATCTAGCCTTACTGGAGGAAGATCAGTAGCTATTGTACTGAACAAAATGGAAACTGTTGGTACATAAGGAAAAGCTATTCCTTCTGGCATAGAGTAAACTCTTTGCTGCAAGTCAGTGTGTGAAATTAGTGTTCAAGCCCACAAGTGATGTACATGAGTCAACATCTGCCACATTCATTTATGCTCTGTGCAAAATATTCTCTCCTGCAATTGTTTTCACAGTGATTTTAAGGGAGAGAATGCTGGACTGGCAGCTAAGGGGTGCTTGCAAAAAGGAAAAAAGAAAATAAAATAGTACTGCAGTGTAATTTATATCCTGCTATTGCACGACGATGTAAGAAAAATGGTGTGCCCACTCCTATTTTTTCTTCTTTTTCTTTTTGCTCACATGACTGCTATGAGCCCTTATTGAGTAAATAAGGACAGTCCCAAAAATGAAAGCTTCATGAAGTCTGATTTAATGGTTTCAACTTCTGACTAGAATTTTGACAGTATGTTCTATTTTCAGGGTCTCTGTGACTGGATGGTTGTGAATGAGTACTAATCCAGAAATTACTTCTGCTGCCACCTTAGGCATAATCTGAATCTAAGTTAACAGACTAGTGCTGGGGCTATTTGTTAATGAGCTTGCTTCAATAAATGAAAATTATTTATTCTATTAATTTTCCTTTTTGTAGGAAAAGGTTGAGGGCAATTGTTCATATTGCAGAAGTGCAGTTTCACCACTGACAAGAAAATGTATTTTATTTTTGTAAAAATAAGTAATCAAAGAGTGTGCTCAATGTAAGAATTTTGTGTTAGATGCTCAGCAGCACTAATGATATTGTTTCCCATGCATCTTTAGGGTACTTCTGGCTTTTTTTTTTTTTTGAGTCATAAAGTTTCTTGGCATTGGCATTAACCTAGCTTCTTTGTTTAAAGAAAAGATGCAACTGTGGCTCTCTTAAAATGCTTCCTTAGAAAGCTACTGAGGTACCAGTGCATGGCATGAACTAGGTCAGTGGTGGTATGGGTGCCGAGCTGTGAGTCAGATACCTTAAATGGATGCCCGTGAGACTTTCTGGAAAGTTTCAGAGTTTTCACAGTGGTTCAGAATTCAAGCTTCATCACATCTGTGCAAGATCTCCAATACAGGAGAATAAGATGGGGTTGGTGAATAAAAGTCTTTTTTTGTTTGTTTTTTGGGTCTTTTTGGTAGTAAGGATGCAAGAAATAGAAATACAAGGTCCTGTAAAAGGCAGAAATACGGAGTCTTGTTTGGTAGGTTTTTATCTCCCTCAAAAGTTCCAAGTCTTGTGCTCAGAAATAGAATAAAGAGCTCAATCTTATGTCTCGTTAGAAAAAAAGGTTATAATACTTGGGATAATTTTACTTAGCTGACAGTAAAAATATCTGAAATTAAATCCTACATTCTTGCTTTTCTGTCATCTCTGACTTTTCTGTGTAAATTGAAGTAAAAGAAGTCAGAGTAGTTTACTCAGTCAAGGCTAAGTACAGAAAGGGAACAGATTGCAGTGCATGGAGGTACTACCTTCTTTTTAGCTCATTTTCTTTTGAAAGTAGGATGACTGTTTAAAACAAAGAATGCCGTATTCCTCGTCTAACAGGGTTCATTAGTTTGAAAACGATTATTGTATTCCAAAATGTATTTAATTAATTGAAACTTAAACCTGTCACTTTTTTTTTAGGGTGATATATTTGTGTTAAAACATCTGTCATCTTGTTGTGTGTATGAGTGTTTTTTCTTAATGGTCAGCTTGTCACAGTTAATTAGTCTTTAGATGTAGGAGCAGTCATAAAGCAATGTGACCTTGAAAACGGTGTTCCTGAACATGCGTAACTTCGACCTCTAGAGGGTCAGTGTGCTTGTGAGATATCTATGGTACAAAGGAGACAGGTAATCCTGTCATATTCATTCATGAGGCGTAAAGGACAATGCAGATTTCTGGATGGAACACTTCTTCCTTTTACTTCCAAGTTGGCTGCATACTTGTGTGTAGCTTAGAGATCATCAATGTTTGTTATTTTATTATTGCTTTCAATAATGATATACGATTGCACAACTTGACTTCTAGGTCTTGAAATTCTTCAGAAGAAAATCATAAATATTGACTCATGTTTTTACATGCCTCCGTTTTTCAAGTCCTATTTCACATCCCTTGAAAGGATCCAGTTTTCAGAAAGCCCTAACTATGATCTGAGAACTGTTGGATGCCCCAACATCAGCCATTTTGTAACTACTGTGAAATATCAGTTTACTCCAGAATGTTTTTAAATTAACTGGGAGGGGGATAGTTCACAGAAGTTGGACTTGTATCCAGATTTCAGGGATACTTATGTGTTTTTGTTGAGCCTTCTCTTTTGTATTTAACCTTTTAATGTCTCACACAATAAGTTTGGTGAGGAGAACATACATGGTGCTCACTTTACAAGAATGCAGAATCCGAAGTGTGCTGCACTCCCTGAATCTTTGCTTGTTGTAAAGAAAGCTGAAGGATGTTCAGCATCCTGCTGGAGTTTAATCATTTTCTATTCAATTAGGCTATGCTATAGAAGAGAATGTGTGGGGATAAAAAAAAAAAAAAGACGGAAGCCAATAGGAATGTCCATTCATAAAAATGAGAGCAGATGCTACAGAAAGAGCTTTAGTTGCCCGATACTTTTTGAAAGAGGCATTTTCTATCAAAGGTAATTCATGATGTCCTATGCTCTATTCATCCTCTTCAAGATAAGATGATTTCCATTTCACAAGAGTTAATGCTTTGGCATATAAGAAACAGTTTTTATTAAAAATCTCATTATGGTGTTCTGAAGAATAGGTAATTCCAGAAAGATCAGAAGCTGGTGCTAAGTGTATGTCTTTAATGAATTTATTCAGTTTCCAAAAACATAGCAACTTATGTCTTAAGTTATAAGCCACTTTTTTTTTTTTAAGTGTAATGGTCTCAGTAGACATTTAAAAATATTAATGGGAATGGAAGAATTACGCAAGGGGAGAGGAAATGAATAGCTGCTGTAAAAAGCTGACAAGCTGTGCTCTGAGCGTATAGGTAGCATTTGATTTCTTAAGAGTCTTTTTAATTCTAGTAGGAATGAGCAGCTAGTGCTTACCAGCTTCCCATTTCTCCCTTTGTAACCAGATAGTTAACTGTCTTTTGAGTTTGGGAATCTGTGTGGGCATATGATATGGAGTAGGGGATATAGATACCATTCATAAAATGTTGGTAAATGCTTATGAAGAGCAAGATTTCCCTGAGAGAGAAAATGTCCCTGTCCTCCCAAATATCACCACAGACTATGGAATTCACAGGAAGAATAAATACAGCAGGTGTGCATGACATAGGAGGTTAATATCTGAGGAACTGGAATTTTTTTATGCTGTCAGGCCTTTATCTGTTAGTTTTGGGGAAAGCTATGTATCAAGGGCTGACCTTTCAGTCTTTGAAAGGGGGGTCCATTCAGACTCGAGAAATTTAGAGAGAAGTCCATTTGATCTGTCAGCTCTCAGTCCACCTCTTAAATCAGATCTTAAGAGGAAAAAGAGGAAGTTAGAAACATTATTAAGTCTCTCAGTGGTCAAATGGGAGTGTTTTCCTGAGGCCATAATTCTCTGAGGAGTTGCAGTTCCCTAGCACCTGCCCCGTGTTTTACAATATTTTCATGTAATAAAAACGTTCCTTTCTTTGAATGAAACTTTCACCCTGAAGCCTGACTCTACGAGAGATCCATGAAAAAATTACAGAACACTCATATAAATGCTTTTATGAATCTTACAGCTCCACATACACCCTAACAGAGAATAAATGTCTTGGACTTGAAAACTGTTTGCCAGGTGCTGGGGTGACAGAATAAGCAAACATTTTTTTTAAAATTTGTTTTCTGCTCTGATGAGTGTATGCAACCTTATATTTGAAAATGAGACTCGTGGGACTGGATTCTTCTCTGATTTAAACCAGAGTAACCTCATTAATTGACATGAAATAACACAAATACTGTAAGAATCTGAATCTAAAGTTACAGATTTATGGTGCAAAAGTCAGGCTTGACTTTGAGAAAAACAAAAAATCTGCAGGTTGTCTGGACAAGTTTAACCCTTTTCCAGATTTGGTCCATGGCCAGGCAAGCTCTTCTGCAACAGTGTGACCATTCAGGAAAATGTAACCAGCTCTTAAATAATGAGGAGATGTCTAGTTTGCCTTTTGAATACAGATTCTGAATGGATACATTAAAAAATGCAGTTTTCTATTTCCCATTGGTACTGAAGATTCGTCTTTGAAATCAAGGGTGACAGTGTTCTCAAAATTATTCTCTCTGCAGAAGGAAAGCATTAGTAGAGCTCATAGGGTTTTGTTAGTAGATGTGGTTATAGGTTACCTCATAACTTCTTCAAAATCGCTAAAATATTTGTGTGTTGTGGCTTGTTGCAATCTTCCAAATACAGAATACTTGGCGTGACTTATAACACTCAAAAGCATCACAGGGAGCAAAACTAATGCATGTGTGAGTGCACATCTAATCATCCAGCACCATATAGACTTTCACACAAATTTAAGGGAGATTTGTATATTGAGCAATATATTGCTTATTGAGCATTGTAAGATCATAGAAACTTTCAGATTTGGAGATCAAATGATCCAACTTCCTGTTCAAAGCAGGGCCAGTGTAAGAGTTGGATCAGATTGCCAAAGGTCTTGTTCAGTCAAATTTCAGCTATCTCTGTGAATGGAGGTTCCTTGCATCTATCTCTTTGCAATGTGATCTAGGGGCTTAGAGACTTCCTGCTGGTATGCCTTCTTGAGCTGAGGATAGTTGTTATCTTCAGTTTAAACCTAAATATTCTAGGACATCCAGCTGCTTCTGTCTGTACTGACACTGATCTCTGGTTTCAGTGGTTTTGTAGGTATGCTCTTACAATAGTTTATTTTTGGATTCAATAAGGAATTTTCAAGACTCCACTTTATTTGTTTTTGTTTATAGTTGGCATGGAGAGGTTGAAGGGAAAAAAACTAATTGGCAGAAATTACAAGGTAAATAAAGCAGAGGTGTGACTTCAGGATGGCTTTGTTTCGAATCTTCTTGGACTTCAGAAATCTCAGCTGAGCAACAGGATGTTCCAACTTTGTTTGTTAAAGCCTACCTCTGCAAGTAAGGAAAAAATAGTAGAATATTGTATATGCTGTTTGTGTCAGTGTTTCATCAGTTTGTGTGTTAAACTATTTTGTGCTGCAAAATGGTGCATTCTTCTGGATTTCATTAACTAACCATGAACTCCTGGGCACGTTCTGCAGGCTCATCTTGCTTTTGTTTCTGGAAATTCGTATCAGGATGTTTATATCAGGATGTTTACATGGTATGGTGTTCTGTGCTGCTCGTGTTTGCAACTTTGTATGCTACCGTCTGCCACTGTATTTGCCTGTAGTAGCTAAATGTTTCTTTTGTGTGAGTAGGTCTTCCTAAGCTGGCCACAGGTCAGTGGAAATTGTTATTCTGACAGATTCTTCCATGCTTGTCATTGAAAAGCATCAGTATGTCAGTTCAAAATTTGAAAAACTAAATTTTAGATTCAACTCCATTTTAACCAACCAATAAAAACAACAACAAAAAAAGCCCAAACAGGTTAAGTTCCAACAAATTCTCTCACAAGAAATTGTTGACAACCCAGGCTGGGATCCAAGGTTTTTGTAAAATCTAAAGCTGTGCAAGTTTTGATTAGATTTGATGCTTTGAGAGCATTCCAAGCACTTCTGAATATGCCCACACTTTGTATGTTTGACACAAAAGAGTTTTTATGTAAGCAGTCTTTTCTAAGTCTTAATTAAGTTAGGAAGAGTAATGAGAATTATCACTGCTGTTGATGTCCTTTTCTTTTACCAGAAGCAAATCAATTTTCCTTATTAACAGAACATTAATGGTACTCTTATTTTGAGGAAAAACAAAAAAAAGGAAATCTTTGTGAAAATAGAGAGGAGTACTACTGATGCTTTTGTTTTGATCCTAATTGCATATGGAGGGCAAATTCTATATTAGCGTCCAGCTTCTCATCCACCAGGGTCCCCAAGTCTACCTCTACAGGGCTGCTGTCAAGGGGGTATTCGCCCAGTCTGTATAAACACCTGGGACTGCCCTGGCCCAAGTGCAGTACCTTGTACTTAGCCTTGTTGAAACTCATTAGGTTTTCATGGACCCGCTTCTCCAGCCTGTCCAGGTCCCTCTAGATGTCTTCCCTTCCTTCCAATGTATCGACTGCACCCCTGAGCTTGATGTCGTTTGCAAACTTGCTGAGGGTGCACTTGATGCTGTCATCTGTGTTACTGATGAAGATGTTGAAGAGCACCAATCCCAACACTGACTGCTGGGGGACATCGCTTGAGGCTGGCCTCCACTCCAGTATCCTGGGAATTGAAATGCTCAAAGCAAAACTTGCAATTGTTATGCAGTGTGTTACCCTTTTGCTTGTATTTACTCTAGAGCTTTTTGTCTGTGATTTTTAAGGGATTTCTTTAAGAACAAGATCAAATTTTAAAATGCTTGCATAGGTAAAAAGCAACAGGACCATTCATGGAGAATGCCTTCTGTGCGACTTATTAGTTTTGTAGAGCAGCAAGGTGAGATTTCCCCAGAATTTCAGAGGTCGTTAGCTCTTAGTCAGCTTGGAGCAGCTCCTGGGCTCTCCTCATAGAAGGTGTCACTGCAGCCTTTGGCTGCTGAAACCTTCATCGTGTAAACTCGTTACGGAAGTGCAGGTTGACTGAGTGAGGGATGGTGCAAAGTTTCTTATACTTCCCTACAGTATTCCAACAAAGCTGCATTTATGATGTCCTGAGTGTGAGGCTCTAGCCAGCAAAACTCTGTATGCTGCAACAGGGTAGGGTAGACTCAACTTGTTAAAATCTGCAAAGGTTCCTGCGTGGGGAGGAGTATTTCATTGGAGAAGAACATGAATCTGGAAGCCTTTTAGAAGTCAGCTTGAGCCTGATTTTGAAGTATGTCTTTTCTGGTTTCATTATTACTTGTAATTTCTACATCTTCATTAAAACGGTGAAGAAATCTTTGCTTAGTGTTTGGTGAAGTCATTTTTGAGATAAGTTGGCAAAACCTTGTTTGAACAAACCTTTTTCTTTCCAAGTTTCCTATTTTAAAAACATTCTAACAGAATCATCTAAAATTTAGATGGAAAATAGTCTCCAGGATGGTCACAGCTGTTAATGGAACATCCAAACAAATCACAGCAAGGAGAGATTGAATATGGAGAATATTTTTCAATTGTAGTTCTTCTATATAGCTTGGTTAACTTTTTTTTTCTTTTTTTTTTTAATTACTGTTGTTATTATTCACTCATGTTTGCTGTCAAGAGCTTTCTGACCAACAGCATCACAGGAAGGAAAATGTTTTTTGTTTTCCCAGAAGAACTTAGGGGGATGACACCTTGTGAGTTTGAAAGAGAGAAGGCTTCTGACTGCAAAGGTCACATGAATTAGCTGAAGGACCCTGGGAGCTGTCAGGAAACTTTCAAGGCAGTGCTTGACTAGGCAACAAATCTGACTGTGCTCCTTTCTGACTCTGGAGGTATCAGAACGTGCCTGTCATGAGCCCTAGGGGAATTTTGCCTTTGAGTGTGTTTCTCCTTGCCGTAATGCTTCTGTGATGCAAATTAAGATACATAATTGTAATCTCCAGTGGTGACAGGATTCCTATGTTTTTGCTTTAATGAAGCTACAAGAGAGTTATTTGGCAATATTAGGACTCATTTTAAAAACTGTATTGATGATTAAGTGGCAAATACCACTATATCATTGGGAAATGTCAGCAATAGCTGCTGTTTCTATTGCCTTTAGCACATTCATCAAAGGGATAACAAATATACTTTTTAGAATTTTAATGGAAAAATTGTAGCACAGTCATGTGGCTTTAAAATTCAAAGGTCTATAAATAAATTATTTCAGTCATGGTTACTGTTTTCCTATCTCTAGGGAAAAAAATAGCATCTATATGTTGTAGTTTGATGCTAACAGCATCCTTTAATATTTATGAACTGCCAGTATTCTATAAACAGAAATTTGGTCCTTGTCACTGTAATGGTTTGTTATTTATATACTTCTAAATTTCACAGAAGAAAACTATCAGCGAACTGAATGTGAACAAACCAGAAGGATTCTCTTTTACTATTTCATTGAGCACAGATGAGTGAGAGCCACAGCAGTGCCAGCAAGCCATGGCCTGCTTGTGAGCCTCGGCTCAAGAGAGATCAGAGGGATGGGGCTGGCATGCGAGAGCTCAGCCTGCAGTCAGAACGCATGCTAAAGAAGCAAGGCTTTCTATTCCCGTTTGATTTCTTGCCTCAAAATAAAGAGAGCCTTTGTGGCAATAACTAGATTACTTGACTGGGAGATGGATCTTGCTATAGTTGTGGTGCCCCATTTTTTAACAGGAGTTAATAGGATTTGAATTTTGTGTATACTGAGGGCATTTTGAGAGGTCTTTGAACGTGCTGTAAAAAGGCTTTGATTCACTTTCTCTTAGACTCAGTTTATTTGGACACTTCAGCGTTAATACATATAAGCATTTGCGATTTTCTAAGCCACTTTAAAACGTTTTCAATCTAAGAATGTTGCAGGCGTGTGCATTTCTCCTCAAATTTCAGTTCACCTCTGAGACTTAAGATTTATTTGATGCTACGAAATGGCAACTCATAGGTGTGAAGTGAACCTTTCACATTTACTGAGGGAGTATTTTAGCTGTCTTAAGGTGTTTTTGCTGTATTTTGTTGTATAACCAAAGGTCTTCTGGGAGTTCTTAAGTATTTGTCAGTGGTTGCTGTGTATATGCCTTTTTGGAACTCACCTGTGTCATAAGTATCTCCCCCTCTGTCTCTCTCTCTCTCTCTCTCTGAATCATAGCTATATGAAGATCATTTTACTCCTGAAGCACCCAGCTTAATGTTTTAATCATGTTTGCCTCTGGACAAATAGCTAAATAATTGTCTCTGTTCTTTTTGTTGATGAAGAAAGATGTATTGCTACTTGTAACGTACAAAATATTGACATGAACTATCTGTGTTGTTACTGAATTGCTACCCTCTTCCTTTCCACCTTTCTAAATATGTCTCTTCTAATTTCTTCTAATAATTTCTCTTCAGCTGCCACCTGGGAGGGTGTTTTTACACAATGTGAGTAATTTGGGAAGATCTCCTGAGTTATGTTCTACAGGACTTGATTTTCAGATGTCTGGCCTGGGGAACAGATTTCAGGGCATAAAAGGAGGTGCTGAAGTCATCTAATAATGGTGCAAAGAGGAACAAGGCCGCTCTGAAAGGCAAAGCAAAGGAACTCACATGCTACCTAAGGGGCCATCTAGAGAAAACAATAGAAACCACTGTGTGGCTCCTATCTTTATCTTAATCTCTACTTTCCTAAGGAGCCTGCCAGCAGCTCCAAGAACGTTTTACTCTTACCTAGAAACTAGAGTGATATTTTATGAATGGGTACCTGTCAGTCCCTTGGTTTTATTTTATTCAAAAGAGTTGAGAAAGGCTGGTATTCTTTGATTTGTGTGTGTGTGTGTATATATATGTATATATGTATATATATGTGTATGTGTGTGTATATATATATTCTTTGTTAAACAGGAATTAAAGATCTGCACATAGATACCTGGCTCTATTTTTAGGTACCTAAAAAGCTTTTTTCTTCTGGCACTGAGCACCAGTCTTCAAGAAGTGAGCATTTCTGTGCAATATAGACAAATAAATGAGGGTTCATTAACCTGAAATGTGAATTTTTTAAAAAGACAGCCATTCAAAGCTGTTAAAGTAATAGACTTGATTTTCATTTTTTGCTTTATTTCCATGTTTAGTAAAAATGTATTTGACTTTAAATTCTCTGAAGAATATCCTGCATTGGGCAAACTCTGATTTCTCTCTGAGAATGAGTGAAATGTTCATCTCCTTTTTTCTCTGTAGCTTCATGACCTTTACCTTTTTTTGTAAATAAGCTTTCGCACTAGTTTACAGTGCATTAGAACATAAATAAATGGAATTAAGATGTACTGAGTCCACTCCAATATGTTTTGAATATTCTATGATTCATGCCAAAATATGATTTCTAAGGCTTTGGTCATTAAGACAATGTCTGTCTTCATTGTGGATCTTGCAGAGCACAGGTTTTTAGATGTTGATTTCCTTATACATTCAATGATTCTTCTTCCAAATGCTCCTCTATACTAGAGGCAGAAAAAATAGCCCAGAAGAAAACAGGTGGAAAAAAAAATCAGCTTTGTTGTAAGAAATATATATGCAATGAAAATTTGGTTCATCTCTAGTTAAACCAGTGAGATTGCATCTGTGTAAAGCATAATCTTGCTGCGTGGTTTGTACTTGGTACTTTATTTTGTTGCAGTTTTCTCCTTTATTCTAAATGCAAGCTCCTACTACACTGTGGATATCTCATCTACATTCAGACTGAAACTTCTATTCAGAGGCGTTCAGGAGATTTCAGTGGGAGTCAAATGCAGTGAGAATTGTTGCTCAGAAGCTGAAGTTTCTCACAGTATTTTCAATCTTGTGACGTATTTCCTATACAGAAGCCTTGGGGAATGGCAAGCATTCACTGTGCTCTGAGAGACAACTTCTACTAGAGGTGCTAAGGCGGATTGAGAGGCAGTGGTAGGTGTTTTAGTATTATTAGTAATATGTGCTGCAATCAGCTTTAATGGAACTAATTATTGGAATGATATTTTCTCCTCCTCTAGTACAGAATCCTGATCGTGGTTGTGTGCTGGGTTCTGCTTGGTCACAGCTTAGCTAGTAGTAACTGAGTGGTTCTTCATCCTTTTGTTGAGCAGCAGTGACTATAATACTTTCAAGTGAAGGTGACTTTCCTCTATTAGCATGAAGAATTGTCCACATGTCACTATGTGATCACTTGTATTTTGTACTTGGCTCTGTAAGAAGAAATTAGGTCTGGTTGAAATTGCACTCTATACTTTTCATTAGAGTAAAAATGATGAAATGAGATTTCACACGAATGTCTGGATACTGATGAATTACTTTTTTTTCTCTTTGTGTGTCTGTTGACATAGCAGGATCATAGAATCATATGAAAAATATGAAGTGCAGTTCCTAGGGTCTTGTCAGGGCTGAAAGTTCTCACGCGTCCACCCTCCTTTGTGGGGTGGAGTCAAATCTCTTACGAGCAACAGCAAGTCTGGGGCACCTCCTAAGGCATGATAAGAAAGGATACTCAGTTTTTGGGGGATGTATTCACATGGGAAGGGATGATGGTTTTTCTTAAAATCAAAATACATGTTTTAATAATAACATTTTTCCAGTGAATTTAATTCTTAAATTATCTTTGAGAATTCATAAAAATACTTTATTCCTAAATATTTATATATATATATTGTTCTTTGTGTTAAAACAAAGCATGAAATAAAGGATTTCTGCTTTTCTCTTTGTATTAAAAAAGCAACACAAGTCAATTATAACTTTTAACAATTGAGCTTCCTTGCTAACCGTGTTTTCTGACAGCAGAATGTTCAGCTGGATAACACGTAATCAGTGTAGTGACATCACCTGTTTAAGTATTCCAGCCTATATTGGAGAGTCCCCAGACTGAATTCTCTGGAGACAGACCTTCTAGCATTTCTTTTCTACTGTAATCCAAATGATCAATAGAAATTGAAGTTTTCTTCTTTTTTTTTCCTTATTTTATTTCTGTGATCAGCCTTTCTCTTTATGATCATCTTTTATTTATCTGTGTACCTAGAGATGAATTTCTACATCAACTTTCACTTCCAGCCTATGAACCTGAGTTTTGCCAGGCTATAAACATAGCCAGGCAGACAGAAGGCTAAATTGTTTCATTCCGGTTATTTTATTTATTTTTAACAACAGGAATGAAGTATTTCAGAATTACGGCATTACTATTATTTCAGCTAGTAGCCTACTACTGAACAGCCATTAGCTTACTACTTAACAGTCATTAAAGACATGTTGTTGGTTTTTTTTTGTTTGTTTGCAAATGTTAGAGATTAGAGAAAGGAAAAAGCAGGAGTTACCAGTGAGAGGAAGAACCAATACTGAGCTTCCTGGATGTTAAAGGGAGTTAATTCAAACTTTTCAAAAATTCTATTTTGTAATAGCAGTGAGGGCCTTTCTATCAATCCTCTTTAAAGCTGGATAGGGACAGACTGCACCATCAGCTTTGCCAGAGGCCCTTAACTAGCCTTGATCTTTATTGCCAGAGGCTCTTAAGTATACTTGATCTTTATTTGACAGATAAATGGCTCCTACCTTGGTTCTTAATGCTTTGTTTCAAACTTTGAGAGAAGGTGGGAAAGTACAGCATGCTCTCTACTTTGACTGAAGTACTTAAGAGATAGCTTTGATCTGATGAGAATATATAGTATCAAATCTCTGAAGGACCTTAATAAAGAGCTGACGCAACTGTGTGCATATTGTCCTAAATTTCAGAGCCCCATTAAAAAAGGACTCTGTAATGACACTGAGCAATGATGACAGCAGGGTTAACCCACCTCCCTGTCCTGGCAGCACCGAACCTGTGAAAAATGGCTCTTCTCTGTTTCTACATGTGCAAGATGTCTGAATTTTGGCCCCATCTAATCAGCTGATTTAATATGTGATTTGTATCGTACAAGTAGTTAGAATTTCTGGTCAATCATCTTACTGACTTAGACACTGGAATGGAGAGGGGATTTTGTGTTTTTTTGCTTTGCTTTGTTTATTTTTTTTTCCTAAGTGTCTTTTCCATCAGAAGTACAGAAAGGTGCACCTGACACACCTTCTGACACTCGCTCTTCTCTGTGTACATGTAACCTGTTCTGGTGATCCCAAGTGTTAGATCTTTAAAGGACAAATAAATATTATAGTTCACTTTCCATACTTAGGTCTTTTAAAATATGGAAATTCGTTTCAGCTCAACTTAGTGGATCTGTCAGTGTCTGGCTGAGAAGGCTGGAGCTGGCTGTAAGGCTTCCACAAGGAGCAGTGACTTCTTTGAGTTTACTGATCCTGTAATTCTTGCAGGTTTGTTGTTACTTTGCAGCCGTAACAGAGTTTAATCACAGAAACAGTGCCGTCTAGCTGGTGGTTTGTTTTCAACCAGATCCTGTTGATTTTCTTTCTTTTTTTTTCCTCATTGTGTTGATATTTTGTTTGATCTTTTCCTTAACGGCCCAGATTCTTCTGAAAGCTGCTGCCAATGATCACGAAAAAGGGGAAGGGAGAAGAGGGGAGAAAAAGAATGTTTCTAACCTAATGACTGCAGAGAAAAGCAGGGCTTCACAAATGGCAAAGCTTAGGGTCTCTTAAGTCTGAGTCATGGTTGACATTATCTAGTAGAGCATCTTTTAGCGTTAGTAAAAGGCTGCAACGTTTGCTTTGAATGGGAAACAGTTATCTTCTTTTAAGTTAGTACTGAGAAATAAATTCTGAAATCTGGTTAAGATTGTAGTTAGATGAAAATACTGATTTAATAACTATTTTTACCTAGAGTTAGATATTGTGTGTTCTAATGTGCTAGCTATTGTTGTCTGAGAAAGTGTGATATCTTATTTAGGGGTACTGTGAAGAAACCTTTTCACTATGTAAGAAATAGCATCTGTTTCTATACAGTTAGTTTGTTGTAAGAACAAAAATGTACAACAGACAAAACCCTCAGTTGAACAAGCTTTGTTTTAATGGTGTTTCAATGGTACAGAAGGAGTACTGTATTTTTGAGATTTGTCTCTTTTAGTGCTACCTTAAGGGATCCTATTGTGTAGGCTTTTGCTGATGAAGTGGTAAAGCATGAAAAAGTCTGGGATTGTTTTTGTGCTTTGTACAGTGGTAAAAGAGGCATTCTTTTTGAATGTGTTGGCGTCAGTTGTGGATCAGGAGTACTAAGATGTTTAAGGTTCGGACTTTTCTAAATCCTGTCTCAGGACTTGATAGGAAGATTTCACTTGCTTCCATTTATACACCCCTGAGTGATTATCCTTTACATTTTCAGGCTTTGCTTCACTGTAGTTTCCAGCTGTGAACAATGTTACTATTACTTCTGTTCAAAGACATAGGCTTGTATTTCCCTAATAAAAAGGCCATGAAACTTTTGAGTCTGAAGGCCAAGGATGTTCTTTTTAAATAAACGTTCTTTCATGTGCTTTCTAATACTGAAACAGGAAAAAACCTGGAGGTCCACATAATGTGTTCAATGTACATGTAACAGCTGTTCATAGATGAGAGTGGTGACAAGTATGCTGTGATTTATGGCAAAAGCTGCAGAAAGCCTGAATCGATCACTTTTCCTTACACATTTACAGAAAGATTTCTGGTCTGGCTTCTGCAAACTGATTTAAACTTGTTTGTTTGTTTTGTTCTGGCCTACCATTAAGGTGTTACTTACTGCTTGCTGAAACACTTAGAGAGAGAGAGGGAGAAAGAGGTGTTGTGGGACATTCCTGTGCATTTCCTCAGTATTTTCTGATACAGATTCCAGTAGCAAAACCTACTGTGCGTAAGAAGTTATAATCTATAGATTTGAGAACAAGATCATGGCCATTAATGGTTTCTCTATCTGATATGCTCTGTGATTCATTGGAAAATAAAAACCCTGTTAAACCCTGTTAAGAATTCTTTAGTAATTTTATTCTGCTACACCAATTTTTGTGTGTGTGTTTTAATTTTTTTTAACACCATATAATTTTCTGAAATATTTGAATAAGTAACCCAGTCATTTGTCATTGTCTTTCCTGGGAAGATGCTTAGCTTCTAGTTTGATCATGCAATCAAACCAATATTTTTTTTTGAAATTTTAAAGTTTAGGAAAGTATTCCTAAATGAGAGTGTTACACTTGAGATGAAACTTCAATTTCTAGGAAAATCCTTGAGTTTCCAAGAAATAGTTTTCTCCTCTGAAGTCTGTTCAACTTTTCTCTGTGAAACTGCAAGTGTCAAGCCTTTGAAAATAGGTCTTAAAGATCTCTAGATGGGATATAAATAGAAATGTCTGAAAAGCCTTTGATTAATAGAGAAAGCAGATTTAACTTGGAATTCAGGTGTGCATCTTGTACTGCTATACTAGCTTGGTATTTGGTGTTGCTATACTAATGCGAAGCCGTTGGTGATAACCGTATTAGTGTAAATGCTTAATTTAGGCAAGGAGAGATTTTTAGTTAAGATTATTTTACACTTAAAATTGAGTAACATTTAACTGCTTTAATCAGAAGTTATAAGCAATTAATTGATGCTCATTTACCATTTCTGCCTTCATGTTAATCCACACACACCCGAAAACAAAGGTTTTAGAATAAACCAGCGTGCAAGTGTACCTGGTACAAGGAAGGATAATGATATCCTGAGATGAGTTAAGCAAAGTATTGCCCAGCTGCTCAAGATGGTTGAACCTCCCCCTTTGCTCAGTACTGGTGAAGCTGCATCTTTAGTACTGTGTCCAGTTCTCAGCTCCCCAGTACAAGAGAGACCTAGGCTTGTTGGAGGGAGTCCAACTAAGGACTGCCAAAATGATGAAGGGTCTGGAGCACCTCTCCTGTGAGGGGAGGCTGGGAAAGCTGTTCAGACAACAGAAACCTCAGGATCTCATATATGTATATATATTATATATATATATATCTGGAAGGAGGATGCAATGAGGACAGAACTAGGTTCTTTTCAGTAGTGCCCAATGACAAGACGGGGCAGTGGGCACCAGCTGGAACACAGGAAATGCAAACACTAGGAAGCACTTCTGTGCAGTGCAGGTGATGGAGCACCAGTGTGGGCTGCTCAGATTGCCAGAGAGGTTGTGGAGTGTCCTTGAAAATTCCTAAAGGCCACCTGGTTGTGGGCCTGTGCAGCTGCTCCAGATGGCTCTGCTGGGGCTGGAGCTGATGGATCCAGAGAGCCCTGCTAGTGTCAACATATCTGTGATTCTGTGATAAAGATGTAATTACAGGCTAAGCAGTTCAATTTTATGTCTAAGCATCACTAGTCCAAACCTTTTGTCTCTTTAGCAGGACTTTTTGAATTTTCTGAGTATGTTTTTGCTTTGTTTGTTTTTAATGTCTTACAGTTCTCAGTTCTTTCTCAGTTCTTAGCTTCTCATGCCCTGTACAAATTGACATAAACTGTCACTGTGTACTGCCCCTCTTCTGAGCCTAACCAAATGTTCATCAGGGTTTAAAAACTAAATTAAAAGATATCCTAACATGTTTACATTACCTCAGGGTAGCTCCTGGATCCTGCTCCTGTTCTGAGGTGAGCCAGAAGATGAGAACAAGCTGTACAGTGAGATGCAAAAGGCCCTGGTTAGTCTTTTTGCTGATAGTATTAACTTAGGCACCTTCAACCTAACATGAGCCTGAAGTATGTGGCAAACTGAAAATTACCCTACTGGAAGAAAATAGAAGAATTATCGTTTTCTAAAATGAGAGGGTCTAGAATCCGTGAAGATCAAATAATTTGAACTAAAGGTTTTGTTCAGCAAAGATTGCTGAAAAGGTCATATGGGAGAGCTAGCTGAGTTTTAAAAGCTTGCTTTTGGTGAATCCCAGATGTTTTGAAAGTTACAGTCACATTTAGATCAGTCCCTAGGTTTCTCTGAGTGCTTAGCTTAGGAGAAAATGTTTCCTTTTGAGGTGAAGTTGATGTCAATATTTTGAGGATAGAGTTGCTGTCTCTAACAGACTTGCTACCAAGCATCTAGCTGGCAGATCATCTCCTCTGCCTCATCATAAGTGGCTCTCTTTTAATTGAATGTAGTTTATATCCTTTTCGTAAATGTTCTAAAACTGCGTAATAAAGCTTTTCTGTAGAAGGCTTCATGTGCTGAGAATTATAAAAAGGACAAGTGTACATAGAATAATTTTATTTTTGTTGGACAGTATTTTGCTAAAAATATGGTTTGGAGTTGTTACAACACAGTGAATTTGACCTGGTTTTGTCAAATTTTGTAAGTGTTTTCTGTAAGAGCGGAAGAAGTGAGGTTTCCATGCCAATGTTAGGTAGATCTTTCCATGTACTCTCACCTCACTGATACTGGGAACTTGATTGTGACTGTGGAAATAAGTCAGAAGCAGGAGTGGTGGAAGCAGCAGTTTTACAGCCTGTGCCAGTTGTGGAGATCAAGCACATGTTTGCTTGATACGTAGCCTGCATGATTTTACTCCCTTTTATATTCACTTTTTTCCTCTTTTTTTCTCCTCGCATTTTTTTTTCCCTTTAACACAGTCATTCCCACTAAAATAAACCCATCTGCCTCTGATTTTACTAGCTTCACACCTTATTTTCAGACATCATTGCTCAAATAATTTCTACCATAGTCTACCAACAGTTCTATTAAGCAAATTATTCACTTTTGTTATTGTGTAATATTTCTTACTTGTGGTATTTCTTGAGTTAGTTTTATGTTAGTGTATCCTTAGGTCAGTGTTACCTTCTGTATAGATGTTACTTCTCCTTGATATGAGGAAGCTTTGGCATATTCTCCTGTTGCAAACTTGTTATTACAACTGTGATCAGGGCAGGCATACCTCAACAGCCTGAGTGGACAGTCTCTGAAGAAAGCTCTCAGTGAGACTGCTGTCCTTTGAATATCTGGCAGGTATAGCATGCAGTGAGAGAAGCTCTTCTGTTTCTTTATCTGTCTTAAGGGAGTTTGTATTTGTACCTCTTGCTGCTGTGGAAAGTGCCCTGTCCCCAGGCAATAAGGTATTTGGAGTTAGTGGGGGCAGCCACGTTGTTATTCACAGAAGTCAGTGCTCAGTGGAACCCAGCTGGAATCTCCAACAATGAAAGTATGAATAACTACTTTATATCTTTTCCTACACTGTCTATGAAAAGGGAAATCCATTATATGCACAGTCCTAGGTGTCTATTGCCTACAGTAATTTTCTACTGCTAGAAAGATTCTCCTTAAAAAAGAAGAAATTCTAGAGGACAAGATACTAGGAGCTACAAGTTACAAAAATGCAAAGCAGCTGGAATATATCCAAGAATTTGAACCTGAAGTATTTGGTGTTTGTGTAATATTTGGTAACTTATAAATTCATAACTGCTGAGATTTGAAAACAGGGACAGCAAAAATTTGAAACTCAGTAGTGTGTGTTTTAGGAAAGTGCAGAAGCTGCAAAATACTGTGCAAAGAAATACACAAAGATGAGCATCCATCCATCTTCATCTTGACTGACAAAAGTGTCAACCAGGCTGTAAGTTGATCTCTGTGTTAAGTTCTGGCTTAATATGTATATTCCAAGATAATCTGTTCTAGCATAGATAGAGGTGAATCTGTCTGTCATTAATCCAAATTACTTTATTCATAGAAGCATATGGAAACATGGAAAGAGGGAAATGTGAATGCCAATCTCAAAATGCAATGAATGCAGTTGGTATAATTGACCCATTCCTTTTTATAAGCATCTGTAATCGGCATTAAGAAGGAGAGTGTTCCAGAAGGCAGTTATGTGCTATCTCAGGTGTTTGGGACTACTCCCTAAACTCTTAACTAGCTAAGCCCTTGAGGGTAAATACTTTCCAAAAGGCATCTTTTTCAATTCTGGTCTTTCTACTTCCAAGTGTCATAGGTTAACACTGTAAAAAGTGTTAGTGATCAGCACAGTAGAACCTTGAATAAACATTCATTATTGGTTAAAAATTTATTTGAACCTAAATTTTTCAAAGTTTTAGAGTATTTGTGGTTTTTAGATTCTCTCCTTCTAGAATGTTGAGAACAAAATGAACACTTTTTTTCCCCTGCAGTTTAGTAATAATGATGATAAATCTCTCACTTCTTGTCCAGCCCATTTATGCCAAAGAAATTCTGGCAAAATTATAGGAAAAGGAAGCTTCCAGATTCTCTTTCAGCTTTGAAGTAAAACAATTAAGACTCCAACTTTCACATTAATTACATTAAGAAACTGTAGAAACTATTGAAATATGAGGAAAACAATAATGCTGTGGGCACTTCCTTTAAGGTTGATAGCAAGAGAGAATATTGTGAGAACTAGTTTTCTTCAGATTGGCAGCACTGAAATTCTTGGTACCCCCTGATTTCCTCTATACACTTAAGGGATAATTAATTCCTTATAAACGTATTTCATCCTGAAATCTTTTGGCATCAATATAAGAATGTTCTGCTGATAAACAAAAAAAAGTCTTATTAATTAATGTTGTTCTCATCTGGAGGCATGACTCCTTGACCATTTTCAAACTGTAATGTAAAATATGATTGTTAATGTGGTTTGTTCTGGTCTTATTTTCTTACCCCTTCCAATCTATTGAATGTTCTTAATTCTTTTCTAGAGTTTCTCATCAGAAGTTGGCAATTCATCCTTGCAGCCATGAGATTCGGATAGTGATGATTTTTATTGGTTTTTAAGTTTTCTTCCTCGAATGTGCATTTCTTGGGAAGTGGTTACAGACTTCCTTGTCTCATACTGTGATTGCAAACATATTCATTGTCCGTTGTTTTGGGTTGTCTGCCATCGGTAGGTACTCCAATACTTGAGTCAGTTCCACAGAGCACAGAGAATATAAAACTAAATGTTGACATTTTCTCTGCTGTATGTTGTTGTTCTTGCAATACAAGTGCTAGAGGAATCAAGATTATTGCTATTGTCTTGGCTTTCGGCCACTACTACAGAACTTCAGAGAATTTTAATGTCTAAGTTTTTTCACTTAAAAAAAAAAAATGTCCTGTCAAAACAGGAGAGCACAGAAGTACATTTTGAGTGCTACTGCTTTTTGAACTGTTCAAGGATCCTATCAGATGTCGTTAGAGACAGGAAGAGAGTTCTTTATTTTCTGCTTTCCTCCATTTATGATCCCTTAGATAATAAAGATTTGAGTCTTATACAGAGAGTGAGTGACTCATGACTTTCTCCTCTTCCTAAGCCTTTTAAAAAGAGATATATAGAGGAAAGAACTACATGATGCTTGTGAGGAATTTTTACAACTGAAATAGTAACTCCTTGAAAAATGGCACTTTATTGTCTTGATAGAACCAACCAATCTTCCTGCATCCTTTTTCTGATTCCCTGTCCCAGCTGATTTCTATCACATGCAAGTTAGTTGTTGCTTCAGAACCTGTCAGGGTTCTCCTTTTTGCTATGTACTGTGTGGTGTTCAATCTTGAGGCATCCATTGCTTTGTGCTGCTCATCTCTGGTTTTCCTTGTTTCTTTTTAAATGAAGTACCTTTCTGCTATTCCCTGAGCTATCTCTGATGCTTGGAATATGTTTCCTGCAATTATTCACAAAGCTGCCTCATCATCACACTTAAAATCCTGTCTTGAGTTCTCTGTCAGGATGCTCACCAAAAAAAAGTAATGTTTTAGTCAACTAGAGAGCGCTGCTTATTAGTTCGATTAGATTCAGAAATTGGGATTCAAAATATGCCATTGTTTTAAAAATCAGCTTATTTCCCAGCCAAGACTCATTTTCTGCTATGGAAGGCTATTTTAGTTCAGAGTTAGGTAACTGTTTGAAATCAGTGTGTGTACGATTTACACTAATGAAACTGTTCTGCTGGCCTCATGTTTTAGATTGGCTTGACATACAAAGTGAAGTATGCACCAAATTTCTATTTCTCTGATGCTGATTTCAGTAGGAGGCATTACCTTCAGAGCAGCTCTTGTATGAAACACCCATATAGCTCCTCTTAGAAGTGAGCTATGTTGCATGTGTGAAATATTTCTGAAAGATCACAGACCATAGTTGATCCATAATAGAAGCAGGCAAGATAGGGAAGAAGAAATGTTACAGAAGTGCTTTCTTTCATAGTAAAGCTTGTTCTTGTTTTCAGTATGATTATAAATGCAAACTGAAGTATCTTAGAACAGGTTTTTGCCCCTGCCTGTAATGTGCAGCTTTCAGCACAGCACTTAATATATTTGAACTGGTGAGAACTTGAATGACAAATCTGGCAAGTGATAGATCACAAATCTTTTGAACTACATTACCTGCTCAGGATAACTGATGCAAATTACCCAGCAGTGTGAGGATGCTACTATTTTATTACACTTCTAATAAATTAGTTTGTGCACCTTTCTTGGAATTTAGCTGAAATTAGGATGTGAACTAAAGCCGTTGTATTTCTGAATGAAAAAGTCTACACAGAAATTTAACGTTTGAAAAAAGGCACAAAACAAAATCACAAGCTATTTTGCATTTATGTCTTTAGTTAGTTCCTATTAATTTTTAGCTAATTCTGTATCTCTGCATAATGCAAATTTTGCATTAAATTTCTGCATCCATTTGTGGAGGGCAATTAAGAACTATTCCTAAGGAATGTGATCAGAGATTTAAACAGTCAACTGAATACTCAGCAAGTGAGTGAAGAACTTGTATTTTCTCAAAATCATGATGTTATTGTGTTTTGCTTCCTGTATTTCCCTTCAATTTCATGTTTGCTGTTCCAGTGTGTTGACATTCTTGTGCCAAAGTCTTAGACTTCTGGTAATGAAGTGCAAAGTAATGTAAAGCTAGCTTGCTAAAGACTGTCTTTTCAACCTCTCTGTATTAGAAAGAGCTATGGGAAAATTCCTAAGCACAGAAGTTCCAGCTAACTTAAATACCAGGACCAGTAATTTTGTCTTTAGGCTGTAGTAAACAGGATATATGATATGATTCTATGCAACAGTATCCTTAGCTATTTAGTCAAAACATCCACCAGTGCAGCATTGAATGTTTGGATAATATTTCATTAGCTTACAAGTGAATACGACAGCTAAATATATGGTGAACTGAACAACCAGTTACAACAGATGAATTTAACTTTTATACGTTATCAACTAGCATCATAAATGAATTCTTCTTGTTTATCTGTCACCATAAAAAATGTCATTAGTCCATAAAGCGTATAACCATTGAAATTTTGGAGGGTGGGTATTTGTTAGTTTTTAATTTGCTAAACCTTCTCCTTGCTTATATTGCATCTAAGAAAATGAAAAAGAAATGTTTTTAGTTTGCCTTTTGTATCTCCTGAAATATAAAGACTCCAGTCTTCTGTTAGCTAGATTATTAAGAACTTCAGAAATTATTAGTTTATGAGGCCAAATTGCTGTGGTGCTGAAATGTTGGGATTTGGCATGTGTTAGATGCTGATTGACATGATCATGTGTTTGTGCAACACGGCAAATTCTTAAGGTACAGTGTTTATTAACTGATAGAGTAATTGAGTCTCAACAGTGCTTAGGGAGCCTGTAGAACTAAAGTAGCCATTATATTTGTTTGGTTATTCGGTAGAAATTTTTTTGGTGTGTGTTCACTCTCCTGTCCCTAGGCTTTCGTTGCTTTGAAAGCAAAAAATGCATGAACAACTGAGTATTTACAAAGCTCACAAGGACTGCTGCTTAATGTGATCAGATTTCCAGATGACAGCTAGCCCTACTTGTTATTATGATTAACATACCTTAACTTCCAAATCTTAGGCTGAATGAGTGGGTCTGGCAGTAAGCAAAAGATACATACTATGTCTTGAGAAATAATGAGCCTAGAAACCCATGAAAATATAGTCAGAATGGGGCCGTGTTTTATGTACTAGCAGAGATATTTTTCTTCAGCCCCGTAGGATGTTAGCCATTCCTTTGAGTGTTACCCCAGAGGCAGCAGAGGGACCTTTGCTTCTTCCTGAGTGCTGCAATGTGAGACCCAGCAGCAGTAGTTGCATGGGGGTGTGGGTGTTCAATACTTGTATTGAACTGCCCATTCGGTGCAGCTCCCTGGACTGATTAAATCTTGATCTGTAAATAGCTGAGAATTTCCAGAGTACAGTTGTGTAACATCCTACTTTTTCCAGAGTAGGTGATGCGTCATCTGGCACAGCCTCAGAGCTTATGTGCTGTGTGGTAAAGAAAGCAGCAGAATAGTGGGAAAAGTTTGTAAGGTGTATGCTGCTAGGAATTCCCACGTTAAGTGACTCAGCAAACTCCTGCAGTAGAATTTATAATCTCCTAACATTCTGTTAGAGATCCCATGTGTATTTTTAGGGTAGAATTTAGCAGAACTGCAGACTGATGTAACTGGCAGGAGCTTTAGAGAGAAGCACAGATGAAGACAGTGTGATACAAACCCACCTGCAGCTACCCTTATACAAGTTTGTCCCTACCAATTTCACTTCCCGCCAGGCCAGGAGGAGGGAATTGCATCACATCTTGGCTCCAGTTGAAATTTCTAAGTGTTCCTTTGGCTGCGTACTGAAGGAACCCATCTGTCTGCATAAAAACAATTAGAAGAGAAAAAGTGTAATGATGTTAAGCTTCGCAATTGGGAAGTACATTTTGACGTGAAGGGCACTTGGATAATAGCAGAATACATCCACTGGTAAATTATAGCAAACCCAGCAGACATGAAAATATAACAGTATGGACAGTATTATCTGGACTCCCTGATGTTTGACTCCAAGATTGTTTTAGGTAATCCAAAAGATTCTTTCCTCAGAATAGCTGTCTATTTTATGAAGCAATAGCAGCTTCAGAATTAGTCTAAATTTAAATGAATTTTCTGTACATGACTACATCTTAAAGCTCATTAATAGATACAGTTTTGGTACGGTATTTCAGAAGAGAATGTGACAAACACGTGTATTTTTAAAAGTATAAGTAGCTCTTTTATTTTAGTAAGGAAGTGACTAAGTTCAGTCAGAAGGCAGTCAGTACTAAATTGGTGTCACTGCTTGAATTTTATTACATTTAAAACATATCTAACCACCCCAATGTTTGCTTTGTCTATGCCTGGAGAATGTTAAAACATCTAAGGGTACGAATAGAATCAGGGAATAATGAAAGCATGTTAGAGAAGCACCCTGTATTCTTACCACAGCACTAATAACTTTTTAGAACTGCTTGATAGAAGTGGAGTGGATTTGATACACATCAGCTAATGTTGCTTTTCATCTCTTTTACATTCTGTGGATCTAAGGTTTCTTAGTAATCACATGAATTTAGCAGGAAAGAGAGTAACTTGCATTTGGAGAGACTTAATTTTGTCTTCCTCAAAGTGAGAAAGCCAAGGGCTAGAATTTAACAGTATTTCTTGACTTGAAGAAATGTTTGCTTTTTACTAAAAGATTTTGTAGCCCAGAAAAATCATACCCATAAGCAGAGATGACAAGTGGTGCAGGTCAGTATGAAAACTTCAAACATTTTCTTTTAGTAGTGTAACGGCCTACTGCCGTTATTGAAGCAAAGTGTTATTTGTTTGGAAATTGAACAGGGTCAGGATTTATAAGGAAAAATAATGAAGTGCCAGGGTAGGTTGGTGTTTATTTCAATGTCATGCATTAAGAAGAGTATTTTTTGTTTTCTCTCAAGAAGCACGTATTTCAAGACAAAATATTGAAATTCAAAAATTAACTTTGTTGTGAAACTCTTTCTGCTGCACATTGATTCTGACTGCTAGAGCCTTTAGGAGCAAAGCTTGTCTAGCTTCAGTTGTTCATTATATTATTTTTTTCCATCTTCGTGAACTCTGAACGGTAAAGTGTAGCTGCTGATGTCTTTATACTTCGAAATGGAAGTACACATTATTTAACATAAGAGAAGACCAAGGCCAAGTCTAAAATGCCTAGCATGTCCAAAATGAGGTAATTTTAGAAAGGTCTGTGTCAAACATTAAATATCCCTATTAAAAAAGGAGAGATCTTCAATTCACTGACTGCAGTAGGACTACAAAGCTAGCTATGTAAGAGAAGCAGATCAATTTTTTTTTTGTTTGGTTATTTAAGTATAAGAGCATTGGGATGAAGGATAAGATCTCATTTTCTTTCTGTTTCAGAAAGAAAATCATTATTTCTGTGTTGTCTGTGTGAGTTGTGTAGGGCTGTGATGCTTTCTGGTGCACAGGTCAAATGTTCTGCTTATCATTTTGAAACTTTGCTTATCACATAGTAGTTGAGTGCAGTGCGTCATGTTGTAGCAGGTACTTATGGCTGGCATTACCATCCTGAATTCTTGAACTATTTAATATGCAGATAATTACGCCTGTAATGTTCTTGCTTTTCTAATGTCTCTCAGAATAAATCACGAGTAAAGAAACTTTGAAGCTGTACAGTTTGCCTAGATTTGGAGGGGTGACATGTAGCTGTAAATAAACTAAGGTGTTTGCTTCTGTTCATGACAACAACTTGCACTTTTTTAGGGCTCCTTTCTTCTTAAAAATCAGTCTAAGACCTTAATACAAGTATAACAAAACAGAAAACAGCTAGAACCAAGCTGAGTGCTCCAGTGCATCTGTTTGCCTGATGGAGCTACTTGTAACAAAATGGTCATGAAATACTTTCCGGGCTATGAGTGTTCCTTGGCTTCATTCAAAGCTTAATATACTGAGAATGAAAAACTCAGCCTTACACACGTCAAGTGATGATTTTTGCTGGGGCTGATTATTGTAATACTCTCCCATAATAAATGCCAGTGTCAGTATTCTCATCCCACCTACCTTTTCATTTTGAGTCATGATGAATTTTCCCATCTTATTTTCCTGTACCGGTTGACAGATTTGGGGGCAGATTTAATTAGACTTGCACAGGCTGTTTGAACTCTTCTAAAATGTCTGGTGGTTAATGTTGCAGTACCTTTTGATATTTTAACTGGTGACAAGGGTCACAGGTTGGATTAATATCCAAAGATTTTAATACCCTTTTTTTTTTTAAAAAAAAAAAAAAAGGTTGCTCTGTGCATAACCTCTGACCCTTTTAGCACTCTCTTCATTCTCATTTTCTCTCTCCAATAAATTCTGCTCTTTCCTACTATTGGGTTTTTTACTTATTCTTTCCCTCTGTTCCCTGGAAGGTGTGAATTTTTTAATTATTTTTTTTTTTGTGTATGAGAAAGAAAGAGTCCTTTTCTATTCCTTACATTTTGTAAATAAAAACATTCTGGCTTAGGGCAATAGTGTGAAAAAATCTCCTTTGCTCAAGAGGAGGTCTGAATGTTTTTGGTATGCTTCTATTGCCTTATGTCTCAGGTATGGAACAGGATGCTGTGCCACAAAGTGCTGGGTGAATCTCAAAGATGTTTTTAAGCATAAGTTTAACTTTTATTGCAGTACTGATACAAACATACAAATTAGTCATAATGGATATTAGCACACCGTAAGTGATTATCAGAAAAAAAAAATTGGCAGAAGATTGTGTATTCTGTGCAACCAGGAATGGGGCCCCAGGAAAACTATTTTACCAATGTTTGTGCACCTCTGATTGAGAAAACAGGAGGGAAATATGAAGAATACTTGGGCAACAAGCAGGCCACGCTCCATTTGAGGGAAGTGTATTGTTGTCATCTACTGGGGAAAACATCTCAGAACTGTATTTCTAAAAAGAAAAAAGAAAAACAAACAAACAAAAAAAACACCGAAAAACCACCATGTATTTTAGTGTAGACATCATCTTAGCAGTATTCTGCAGCTGTCACTTGAGCTACAGAAGAAAACAAAATATTTATTGCAAAGATATTAGAAGATAAATGAGGTGTAAGACCTGGATAGACCACAGCCACAGAAACAGGCTGTGTGGCTCAGTAGACTATCCTTGCTCCTTTCCCATCCTGATGACATGCACCATTCCTTTGCCTCCCAACTCAGTCTTTTTTATTTTGGCTCCCCTTTTGGAACAGCACCTAGGGGGGCTGTGTGGTCTGTGGCCTTAAGAATGCTCAAAACTCATCTGGACCCCTGCCTGAACAACCTGCTCTAACTGAACAGATTGAGGAGTGTAGTTGGACTAGGTGATCCAAAGAGGTCCCTTCAAACCTGAACTGTCCTGTGAACACAAGTGCAAGCAATAATAAGCATGAGCTCTGGGAGAGAATCTTTGGGTTAAAATGACATAGAGGTTTATGGCAGAATGGGTCAGAACGTTTCTTTGAACAACCAGTTTTATCTCTGTTTTAGTCTTTATACAGTCAATTTAGTAGCCAGTCATTTCTTTTAACCTTCATCCCTTGTATCTTTTCTGCATTCTGATTTTTGTGCCAGGATGAAAAAACACTACTATGAAAAAACAGTCCTAGAATGGAACACCTGCAGTTTAAGAAGGAAAAAAAAAGTGAATGGGGGGAAGGGGAAGAAGGTCTGGCACATCTGTTCCCGAGAGCTTTTGCTCACCTTGAGCAGAGCTAATAATAAATATGACAGGCGCATTAAAGTATTATTCATCTTTTGATTTTAATGTAAGGTTAAATGTATCTAAATGCAAATGTTTTTATCTGAAGACTTTTATGTTTCGGGATAATTCACTGAACTGTGAATTACAGAAGGTTTTAAGACTCTGGATCTTAGGCAAAATGCAGAAAATCTTCTAATAGAATGTTTCATTTGTACTTCCTGGATCATTTTGTTGAGTGAGTATCATCTCTTTTTAAACACTGGGAAAACAGAAGCAAACAAATTCAGAGAGGTTGCCCAAATTATCAGCAGTCATAAAAAGAAGAGCCAAAACCAGAAAAATTATTTCCTAACTCTATTGCAGAGTCATTGCACTTGATGAAAACATTTTCCTGTACTTTATCAGACTTCTTTTCTGAAGTAAACTTGAATTCTCTCAGCCCACATGTGCTGAACTCTAATATTTTTCTTAAGGTTCAGAGACTCTAACATAAAAGAAATTTTTGTTTCTGTGCCTCCATTCTTTAGGACCACACACCTTTTTGCTAACACAGTTTAAAGGTAAGTAACAAAGTTTAAAGGACCTCTTGTGCTGTAGGAAGTTGGAAGGAAACGGCTGTTGGAAGGGAGGTGGGATGATAATGGATTTTTAATCTATTGGATAATTTTGAAATCAATCTTACTTATCTAGGGGCTTAAACGAGAACTTCACTGAATTGTTTTACTTATCCTTTGGCCAATTTTTAATATTTTAAGCTTTTCCTTAATAAAAATGAAGAAAAATTCAAAGTCAATTTAAAAAAAAAAATGAAGAATGCATTTAGAAGATGTTGTTAGAAACAGTTGGGCTTTCATGGTGTTTTTGGCCCCTGAGGAATTTGATGACATTGAGATTAAACTGGAAAATGCTTTAATGTTTCTAAATATTTCCTGGGATAGATAATTTTTTTTCTCCCTTTCTCCCTTCCCCAGTCCCCCCCAAGCTTCTGAAAAACAAGTTCACGCAATTTTATTTAACTTACTGGCAAGATTCCTGATGGAATGGGTTCTTCAGAGAATTTCACTCCTGCTGCTTTGCCTACTCCCTTATTGTAGATTTTGTCTTCTGTAGAGTGGCTGTGACATCAAGAACAAATCCGTTACGCTTATCTGTGGAGGTGAAAGAATGTGACTTTTTTTTTTTCATTTCTTATTTGCCTTTTGGAGCAGGACATGCTTGGCTTCTGCCTTGCCCCTTCTGCGGTTGACTTCTTTCTACCACCTGTCTTTCTCTTTGAAGAACAAGAATGTTGATGCCAATGGTATGACAGTTATATACTACAAACACAAGAAATTTCTGTGAAGAGGGGAAGTGTCAGTAGCAGTAGCATTGTTTTTCTACTGAGTGAAGAGCTTGTGACTCTCATGTTTTGGAGTCCTGTTTAGAGCAGGCTGGCAGATTTCCCTTTTCTCTCTGCAGGTTATGTCAGCCTCCTGTTCCTTTTGCAGAAGATAGGAACAGTATTGATTTACTGCTCCAAGTGTCTGGGTGTGATTTATGACAACAAACATACTGCACTGTGTTCAGGATGGTTTCTGATATCCTAGGCAAGACAAACTTATGCAGGGATTGAGCAATTTCATTGAATACCCTTTGTATTCACCCAAAATCTGCTCCTTGAACTTATTCAGAATTGGTAGAGCTCAAACAGGTAGGAAAATCTAACAATATCAAGATTCTGCCTTTATTAAAAATACAGAGAAGGAAGTTCTAAGCTTTTTCCTGTTTGTTTCTTCCTGTGCTCTCTCTTTTGTGCAGCTTTGTGTATGTTCCCATGGTATGTTCCATTTTCTTTTCCACCTGGACAACCCACATCTCCAACCTGTCAAGGACCTATGTATGACTGCATGGCTCTCTGGTGAATCAGCCACTCCTTGCAGTTTTATTATCTGCAACTTTACTGAGAGTGCATTCTACTCCATTGTCTGTGTAAATCCTACCAACGCTGATGCTTGAGCTTTCTTATTTCACCTCTTTCTTTCCTATGTTTCCCACTTCCAGTATTGAATCAGTATTCAGAACCTCACTAGACATTAGTCTGCATGTGCCAAGACCATAAATTAAAATCTGTGGGATAATGTTTTGTCTAATCACTTTTTCTTTTTTTTTTTAAGGCTGATGCTGACAGGATATGGAGTTAGAAGCATTAAAAAAAAAAAAAAAGGCACAGCATGTTCAGACTAAACATATGTTATGCGTTATATCACATTGTCTTAGACCATCCTCAGGCTCTCCCAACAGCTTTAAATAGAACATAAGTGGAAATTATTACCACCACTGCTTGGCAAACTGTGGTGGGAGAACTTTGTATATATCCCTGCCCTTGGTACTTGTGTATTTTGTTTCCTTTTTCATCTGAGCCAGCTGAAGTGCTACAACCCATCTTTCCTCTAAACAATTTGTGAGATGTGGTTGAAAAACAAGAAGTTGGGTTTTTTTTGCAGATTTTCCAGTTAGTATTCTTATTAACTCATCATCTCACTGGCAGCCTAATGTTCCTTTCTGCAGCTGCCCTTCTAAGCCAAAGAGCTCTTTCCTTCATGCAGATGTGTTTTCTAATTGTACACACAATTTGATCTTGGAATAGTAATAATGAAATAACATGTAACGTGTAACTGGTATCATAAAGTGAAACCTTTTATCTAATGAGAAAATTTCAATTAAATCATCTCTGAAAGACTGTCTTTAACTTCAAAATCAAATCTGATCTTGCATCCTGACAGTAAATGTCAGTTTTATTTATGCACTAATTCAGGCAAATGGTAAGTCTGAGGGTATACAAAAAAAAAAGTGAAGTTCCTAAAGAAATATCATGTCTTCACAGCACGATCAAAAATGTCTGATAATATTCAATACTCAGTATATTCAGTACTGTACCTGAATATTGAGGCAGAACGATGTACACCATTGGTGTTCATGCCTTAAAAATTACAAGATTAAAATGTACCAGATGGCATGAGAAGGATTTATCATGGTTAGTGATTAAAAAAAAAAAAAAAAAAGAAAAAAAGAAAAAAAAGTAGTAGTTTGGGTAGTTTGTTTAACTATTTTATTGTATCAAGTAATACTAGAGTAAAACTATGGGGAACAAAGATAGCTGTCGTTGTTGATCACCAAAAAGAATCTTCATGATGTGGAAACTAATCAGAGAGGGACAAATGAAGGAAGTAGTTATATAAGAGTATTTAGAAACACTCTTTCAGTTTCCAGAGATAAAATTAGAAGTGCCAGACAGTTCAATTTTTACCTCAGCTTGTCAACATTCTATGAGGACCACATTTCAAAGGGTCATTTTAATCAAAATGAAAGACAGATCCTATTAGGGCAGCTTTGCTGACAAATAATTAAGATGAATTACCAGCATACACTTGTCCCAGATGCCTTGTTGATGTCAGTTGGTAGGAGGCATGGGAGGGCTTACAGTCTATGCTTTGCTCTTCAAAAGCAATTTACAACTTAAGTTAGTCATTCTAACTACTTGAAAAGAGCTTAATCCTGAAACTGTCACTAGAAATTATTTTCATAGATTCCTGATGCTCTTACATTAGAACAGTTTATATGTAAAAATTAATAGGGATCTAGAAGTGTAGATTTGTGTTTCATTGTGTGAAACAATTGACTATTTTTTGCCAGAACAGCCACATTTTCTGTTTGGAACTGGCAGTTGTGTAAATATATTTGATTTCTAACTTGGCCCCACTGCTAGGCTTTTTATAGGTCTGTATGTGGCTATTATTTTGGGCAGCGGCTAGTGGAACTTTTGTCTTGCCTACATAGTATGTAGACTTTGATGTTTAATGACTATGCACACCTTTTTCTCCCCCTGGCCACACAATTCAAATTTGCATAGACTTTTTTTTTTTTTCAGAAGTCAATGAGTTTTGTAAGAAACTGTGGAAACTGGCATGTTTGGCAGGTAGTAGATGACAAGCTTGCTACTTTCAAATATGATCAGTGCACTGCCATGCCTGACTAAAGATCTCACTGCATCTCCATTTAGGAAGAGGGAAAATGGTTGCACTGAGAAGGCTCTGGTGTTTCAACCGTTTCACATTTGCCCCTAGCACATACCTTCAGAGACTTATTCAGTAGATAAAATACAAATTGTTACTGGAGATCTCTATAGTAGAAAACGACTTAGGAGTATTATGTATGTCTGGTTTGTTTTTTTTTTTCCTCCCCAAAAATAGTACAGAATGAGAGCAAATATTTTGTTCAAGTCTCAAGAACACAGGATTCTCTTCCATATTATGGTATGTGAAATGTGAATGTTTTTCTCTCTTAAATATGGAGAAACCAGAAGTTTATTAAATCGAAACAGCTGCTGTAAGTGATCATGAGGTATGATCTATTTCTAAATATAATGCAGTAGAATTTTGGGGATTACGTGAAAGAAAGAAAGTGGGAGGCATGCTATACAGTACCATCTTTTTTATATGTTGTTTTTTGCTTGCAGATGATTTTTTTAGTGGTACCACGAGGTTTGTCTGTTAATTTACTGGAAATATTGCCTCATCCCTCGGTATTAATAGTGGTTGATTCTTGCTCTTTGCCTTCAAAGCAGAGCATGAAGGCTGGCTGCAAGAGCACAGGAGTCTCTGAAGCTCTTGATTTGGAACCAGGGGATAGGACTCACCTGGGTTGTTAGTACTTCTGTGGACATGTGTCTGTAGATCAGGGATCAAGGGAAGAAGTCGACAGATAAGATCCTCCCTTGAAGCACTTTGCTTACATCTTTCATCTTTTTTCATTGTGTGTCTTATTTTCCTCCTAAATAAATATTAATAAAAAATTCTGAAAAGAAAAAAAAAAGAAAGAAAAGAAAGCGGTCTGTCAGGAACTGCTCAGTTGTTTCTGGTAACTCCAACACTATGCTAATCATAACTCTGGCACGGTGTTCCTCCATCTGTGTGGAAGCAGAGAGGATGGGAGGGGGTGGTGGTGATGATGCTAGTGTGCTACAACATTCACCGTAAGCAAAATTCCTTTGACATACCATAGCAGCGTGTTGTTACTGAGATTAATGTGTACTCTCCAAGGTACAAGCATGGTTAGTGCGTCCCGATGCAAGAAGTGAATGAATGACAGGCAGTATTTTTCTTGCCATTCCTTACCACTCTACCTGACCACCACTGGACCTGTTGTTGCTGTACTTTCCATATATCTGATAGATTTGTTTCTAGCAGTTTTTTTTTTCATACAGGATGCAAACTTTTGCCCTCCATAGAGACATGTTGGGGACCACGCTTTATACAGAAGCTTTTTAGCTTGTGTTTCATTGCCTGTTTCCATCACAATTGGGGCTCCTATTTTTTGTTGCTTCTTTGATGATGAGCCTTGGAGAAATTGAAGTACAACAGCAGACAGGAATAAGTAACACAAAGGGTAATAAATTTGGTTACACTGTTTTGTTTCATGGTAAACAGAACTTGACTGTTTCATGCCCCCTTGTTCAGTGAGGTAAAGGACCTTTCTTAAGTTTTATGGAAAGGAAAATGTACCATGGACAAAGGAGATGGTAGAGTAAGCATTCAGCATGGTGAGATGCTTGTACTGCAGTTGAGATGGAATGGAACACAAAGACCAAACATTTGATGATGTGAAAGGCTATGTATGAAGTGCTATTACTGTCACGATGATGACTGAATGCATGTTGAAATTACCTTCACAGGAATAGCAACAGATGGTCTCTGTATCTTTCCCTCCTACTCATCCAAAGCTCTCAAGGCTGCATTCCTAATCAAGCAAAAGCAGGCATCCCACACCCATGCCGGGAGGAATTACTTGCGCTTGCAAACTCTGCTTTGAATTAAATGTTATGGGCATGTGCCCTGTACTGCCAGGTAGTAAGGAACTGAAAGTAGTGATTAATTCAGTTGTAATTCTGTCCGTCTACCGTAATGCTCCTTATTCAAATTCCAATACTGCAAACAAAAATCTCATTAAGCTCTAATAATGATAATCATAGTTCTTAACTCTTTATGGCACATTATTGTCAATAATTACGTACATCCTTAAGCTGGAATCTTTATTAAAAATACACTCCCTTTTATGGACTCCAGTTACTTGAATGTGTAGTGCAAGTAAATTAGGCTGTAGCAGGCATTGCAGCTATAGTTACTACTTCTTCCATTATTGCGAGTTATTATAAGCTTGTATGATTGAAACTGCTATAGATAAGCATGCAATAATATTTTCACTGTCACCATGATCACTGACTGAGATAAGAGCTTGACGTTCTATTTTCGTGCAGGATAGAGAAAAACAAGGAGGGGAAAATGGGGGGGAAAGGGCTTCATGTTGTGCAATGATATGCAAGAAAAAAAAATTCCACGCTGAAAGCAGGCCCACACATACGTCAATGATGACACACGGTGCTGAGAGGATTTAGTGTTAAAGGGACGCCTGTTAATTTTATTTGCAGCGGAGAAGAGAAAGCATGCCCGCTCAAGATACTTGTTGTATCATTTTTAAATCAAGGCCATCTTTTTCTCGGTGGTAAACGTGAAATGTTTTTAAAGGCCAGACTTAGCATAAAATCCATTGGTTGCCATGGAGACCACTTACCACACAGGCCTGCACTCGGTGCTCGACTCTGTGATTTTCTCTATTCAAAGGTTTGGTATTGTCAAAAAGCAAATTAGTTTTCCAGTTGTTTTTCGTGAAGTTCATTATGAGAAAGGTAATAAATAATAAGGTATTTTATTCATGTGTGGATAGGTGCCATATGTGAATTAACCAGGGTGCTATTCCTTAAATTTGCTATTTTAAAATCATTAGAGCAAAATTGGCTATTGTTAGGAAATAAAACAGGTTTTGATCGTTCTGCGTATATGAATATGAAGCAAAGCAGGTAGTTGCAAGTCTGATCCCAACAAAATTACCTGGCAATAAGGCATTTCACACCTACACAGCACTTAGTAACAAAGCTCTGAAGGAGAAAAGAAGATTAAGCCTGATAGAGAAGAACTTCTACCTGAGGTGCATGCATTGCTTCTCCCTTTGTCAAAGGAAAGGTGGGCTCAGGACCCAGTGCTCCCTGAATTATTCATGCTGTCTTTTGCATCTCACGTCTTTAGGGCTGAGCACTGGTAGGAGTTGTTGTTAGCGGTACCACAAACCTAACGGAGCAGTAGCGCAGTGAAAACCTGCTCAGCTGCTTCTCCTGAAGTGTTCTCCTGAAGTGTATTCCTAATTACAGCAAATCGCTGTGCCACAGGGCCTACTGTGCTCACCGCACAGCAAGCGCACCCAAGGAGGTGGTGTGAGCCCTTCCTCTGGGATGAATCTGAAGCTGAGGCTAGTCAACACCTCCCTAGAGCTGGGTGAGAGTGACAATTTATATAAGTAACAAGGGAAGCCTTTCACATTACCGAAGGGTGTTTCAAAGACAAATTGGTGTCAGCAAGTTCTTCCTCACTTTTTTTTTTCATAACGTTTTAGTCTAATTTCCAATTACTTGAGGAATATGAGAGTACATTACCTTCAGCACTTAAGATTTGCTCCTGTCACCTCCTTGGTACACTTTGAGTACTATTGAGCCAAATTTTGAGCTGCTGGAAGTTGTGCAGCTTCACTGGCTTCTGGGAAATTGTGGTGCTGCTTCCAGACTGTGGTCTCACTCCCACTGTGGGCCAGCAGTAGGACTGTAGCAGCACACTGAGAGCACGTCTCAGCCTTAACTCTGGGGTTTTGTGTGGCGTTTGTGTATTAAACTATTCATCTGGGTTTTATGTAATGGGTAGTTTTCTGTAATATAGGCTTTCTGTAGAGTTTTTGCTTCGACTGCTAGAAAAATGAAAGGATATCAGAGATTGTAAATCAGTGATTTATGCTGTTCTTTTTTAGAAATTCTAAGTTTATGGGTAGTGCAGTAAAGTTTGCTTACTTGCAAATCTAATTTGTTGCCAAACATTTGTGTTATTTGGAGGATTTCGCTTTCGCAGTCAAATCACTCTTCTACTAGATACCAACTCAAGCCCTGATAATTAACATGTTGCAAACATGCAATTAAGGCAAATCGGATTAAAACACATAAGAAAAATGAAAGCATAATTTAATTCCAGCCATTGTCAGCCTCTTCAAGAATTATTATGCAGTTGGCCTCCTCCTGTGCAGCTCTGTTTTAGCGGAGTGTACACTGTTTCGCACTGCATGCAAAGTAACTAAAAAAGAAATGAGTCTTTAAAAAGGAATGCTCTAGTTTAAACAAGCCGATGGGGGCTACTTAGGCAAAACTAACTAGTGACACTGCGTTTATGGTAATAGACAAAGGGAGCTGACTCAAAATAGTGCAGAAAAAGCATGCTTGATAACCCTACATTGAAAACTGTCCTATTATTATTAATAATAGAATAGTTCTCCCCCTTAGAATAAGCTTTTCATTTTCCTTTGTAGTCAGGTTTTTGCCTGAGCTCTCCTGTTAACGTCTTGCCTGTGTTTTTCTTTGGATCCCTCTGGCTTCTTCAGACAACTCAGTAGGGATCTGCTTTTCCTTCTGTGTTCTGCCAGAGTTCATTAGGGTGTCATAGACTGTTAATAAAGCAGGATTTTCTATCTACCATATAGAATGGAGTAATACTGTCTTTAATCAAAAGTAAGTCTACTAGGAGGCTATTCCTATCTGCTTCAGCCCTCCCTCTCCTACTTATAAAGCAGTGTGACAGGGGACAGTGCTATACAAGACATTGTTTCCAGAACTAGTTTTTCAATTGAATGAAGCATTTTGCAGGGGCACTGCATATACAGCATGAAAGAAATAATTGCTCTGCTCACAGAACAGGGAGAGGCCATTCAAGATTCCCATACAAAATATCTAACCTTTCAACGTGACCTGAATCAGATAATAGATTTGGGTTTTTTTCCATTCATATCAGGCGTGCTGTCAAAACTTTTATGGGAATATTCATGGAGAGCAATTTGTTTCATGCCTGTTTTCTGAAGTTCTCAATCTCGCTGCTTAAGCTGAAAGATTTCTGGGAAAAAGTGTGGGCTTGATTTAATACCACTAACGGTAAACTCAGAACTGCCTGATTCTGCAGAACATCAGTGTTGTGACAACAAAGTGGCAGACATCTCAGGGAGTGGCAGGGTGATCTTTTAGCTACGTTTTTAAAAAGTTTAAAGTTGAGTTTGGAAGTGTCAGTTGGCTTTCATTGTGTCCATACTTTGTAAACCCTTATTGGAATTGAACGTTTTCCCCTGTGTAAATGCTGAGCAAAATTTCATGATCTCCTGTCTTATTTGTAGTGCATACAATTTAAAATTAATCCTCCTGCTCATCTGTAAAAAAAAAAAAAAAAAAAAAAAAAAAAAAACAAACCAATATGATACTATTTTTAGACAAACCTGCCTGTGTCTAGCTGTTATTTTAGCACAGTACTTGGGCCTGGGATTTGTACTGAATCCTGTTTGTAATAGCTATTAACAACAGAGTGATGCTACGGGTGGCGAACAGTGTGCGCATCAAAAAATAAATGATGTTTTTTCGACTTAAAAAATATACCACCGTAAATGAAATTCCTCATTTAAAGTTCCATAATTTGAGTGGGTTTAAATCAGGGCAGATGCTATATGCACAAATTTAAAGTGTTTCTTGAAGGTAGTCTTCAAACGACTACTTTCATTTATCCTAAAATGTAAAGTCCTAATTTTCAGTGAGAAAGAATGAGTCTGTAAAGCTTTGTTCTGTTATTATGGATCTCACTACTGATTTTTTCTATGAGAAATTGTAGTCATAGAGAGGAAAAGGTTGAGAAATGGCTGTTGGAAATTTAATGACAGAAAAAATCCTCGAAGATTTATTTGATAGAAAAGTAATATACCAAACCAACTGGCTGAACTGTCCAGCCCAAATTCAAAATGATGAATAACAGAAACTATTCGTTTGTCCTCTACTAAATACTCAATTTATTGATCCATTTGATCTTCTCTGTCTTAATTTTGCTAATTGTTTGATGTTTTGAAAGCAATCAGGTCTGTCTGGGGGAAATAGGAGGGGTTTTTTTTGAGTCTGTAAGCGTAGCAATTGCTAAACTATTTGTCTTATAATTTCAAATGTAGCTTTGGATAGTTAAATTATTAGTAGGGAGTACCATATTCTGATATGACAATCATTCCTTAATCTACTTGTCATGGTTAATTAGTAAGGCAGAATAAACTGTAGTATCCTTGAGACTCGGTAGTCAACCTGGCACCTTTGTGCCACCATGCGAACATTTTAATTACGTGACATTTTCAATTAAAACTGCTTACAGATACAGGCATGTTTATTTGACCCAGTATTGAGGAAACAAAGCCTTTACATTGCTCATATAGTGTATTGTCTATCTGGAAAAGACTAATTGAAGAACATGTGTATGAAACAAAAATACCACTACAGGAAAATCCTTAGTGGTTAACTGGTTTCCTGCATGGCATTTTTCTTGCTTAAAAGGAAGTGTTTCTGTTCTTTTTTCCCAGCCCCTCATAGTGACCTTGTGTCTGTTAGAGTTGGGAAAAGGACAGTGTTCGTAGTCAGCTTCTTAAAGACCTTGCATGTGTCTTTTTTACAACGCAAATCTAGGTGGGGACTTTGCTAATGAAATAGCAGTAAGCTAAATCTTGGCCTGTTCTTCTCCTGTCTTATGCTATTTCTGAGTATTCTTACTGTCAGGACCTTTCTGTCTCTAGTTATCTCAGTGTTTAACTTAACTGTCCGAAGGTTGTATGGAAAATGCAGACTGATACTCTTCAGTGTGCAACCTGGATTGTGTGGGTCTTCTGCCTAATATGGTATTAACTGGGGACTAATGATAAACATTCATAAATGTGCGTGAAGATGAGAAAGTGGTGTTAGGAAGGAGATAGAAATACCCAGAGTTATTTCTGAGTTTTCTGTAAGATTTTTTTTTACTGTTTTGAGTTGGATTTTGAATCTGAATTTATATCCAATCCCTGGTAACTGCAGTTTGGGCATCAAATATCGTTGGCATTTAGGATTAGTTTGTAGAGCAGGTAGGAAAAGAGCCAAAGCTTCAAGGCAGTGAGAGAGGATGGGGATAAAAACCGAGAAAACCAGGCAAGTTGCCAGCTGTAATTTTTTAAGACACAAACCTGATCATATGAATTTGAAATTCCTTTTGCAATATTCATTGTTTTCCATGTAGTTGCTATTTTGCTGCCTTTTTTCTTTTGGTGCTTTGGGATGTGCTGAAGGAGTTATCTCCTCAAACTACCAGCCATTAGTGAGTTGTGCGACACAGAAGTCCCTGTGATTATTGCACCCAAACTTCTAAATAACAAAGCGTGTAACCTCTCTTGTTGGAGACTGAGAGGGATTGTGTCTTGTCCAGTTAAAAGTGGAAAGCACTTTTCATGCACTTGGCATCTCCAACACTTAAAAGTTAAATTTTCATCCTTGTTTAAAAAAAAAAATTAATTTTCATCTCAAACTTCCTGGGCAATGAAGTCTTTTGAAATAGCTTAGGAATCATACAAACTGTACATGCAAAAATCTCCTGATGTCTAGTGACCTCTGATCCTAAATGATAATTTAATTTATGGAGCATGAAAGTCAAAATAGAAGTAATTTTTTTGCTGTTGTTCTGGAGAGCAGTGGGATATTGAGTGAGGGATTAACTGTCTGCTGTTTTTCTAGTTTCAAGATGCAGTCATTTCTAGATAGATGTTTACTTATTTTTAAATACACAATTTGACTTAATAAATTGAAAAAAAAATAGATATATGTAATGAAAGCTATTTAAAGTGAAAACAGAAGTTGAAGTTTATCAAGGGCACTCAAAAGAGATAGGATAAATTTACTAGCTTCTGTGAGCTGTAATTATTGAAATTGTTTTGCAGTACCTCAAGAGCAATTGCTTATCGTTAATCTGAATTCACACTGTCCCTGATCTCACAGTGTCAAAAAGACTGAAGAAGGATTGAGATAGTTTTACTTTTATCTCCATGTGCACCTGAGTACGGGACAAGGAAGTACTGAATGTACATTAAAACATTTACATTAAAATGTACATAAATTTACATTAAAACTGTGGCTACTCAAGGAAGTGACTATGTAGCAACCAGCTGGAATTCAGCTGTGGCAGATGCTCTAATGCAAAGATTCCAGAATGCTGTACAGTACAAGCACATGTTCACTATTCAAAGCAGATTTTTTTCATTTGTATGTCTTGTATTCTTTTTTCATCAAACAACAGTACTTACGTGAGTTTGTATCAAACGTCTAAGCAACCCACTGATGAGAGTAATTTTTCTCTGAGAAATGAGTTTATAATATTTGTTTTGCATTGTGACAGATTGAAAAATCATTTGGATTTGAAATTGCTAATTAATATGACATAATAAATAAAAAGATGCACTGTTTCAGATAGTTGTCACTATTGTTGACAACATCTACTACCTTCTTCGTGCCAGTATATTTGTAGGTTGAATACTATATGACCTGGAATGTCACAGGCTGAAGTGCTGCTGTCTGCAGTAGGGAAGAACTGACACTAGCAAGCACCAAAGTGAATGGGATTTAATTGTTTTTATAATATTTTTAAATGAATAATAAAATTACTTACTTTTCTTTCCAAACTGACAAGACAGATTCCAGAGGATAGGCACTGTCCTCTCCCTAATTCTGCAGTCCTTTTGTTTTGGAACAGTTATCTGTTTATTGTAGTGCATGCTACTTTGCAGAAACTGCACATTGAATAAATCCTTGTTTGTAGTAGAGCCAGCTGATTTGTAATGCTGTCTCTTCATACTCATTTCAAATGACTGTTAAGAAAGAGCACTGCACATCTACATCTCTGCCATATTCCTTCAGCAGTACTCAACAGATATGTTGCTGCTCTGGTGCAAACATGGGAAGTCAGTTCCGTATCATAGAAATAAATGAAATACTGGCATTGACTTCAGAAAAGTTTGTTTTGTAACCATGAACATTACAGTGTCTACAGCGGAGAGCTCTAATAAGCATTTCTGCTTCTAAAAGTTTTCATCAGTTCTTTCCACAACAAGAAGCAATGCAGAGGAAGATTCTACATTTGCATTTGACATGGTTGCACTTTTTTCCACTTAAAAATGAGTACGAGGGTAGAGGAATATTTTTCTAATCATAAGTAAGTGTAAATCCTCCCAATGGTACTGCTGCTCTCTTAGAAGGTGTACCTTAACTACTGTGCTAGAGAAACCTCAGTAATTTTAAAGAAAATTAAGCCTAGCAAATACTTTTCTTCCATGTACAAACTATGAATAAAAGAAGACTAAATGATGATTTCACTGTATCAGGAGATGTGATTGTACAGCTAAACCTTAAAATAGCAGCTGATCTAGCTCTAGAAGGAGATAGTAATCAAGTGATCAGTGTACTGCTTTTAAAAGTGAAGTGTTTGAGTTATGAGTAACCACATGTGCAAGCATAGGTACAAGTTGTAGCCATTGCTGTTTTAGTGCACAGTGTGTGCTTGGATGTAGGTTCCATATTGGCAATGGAATAAGACTCTTGTTGCAAGGTGATGGGGCTGGGGAAGGGGAGAGCTAGCCTGACTTGCAACAAGAAAGATTTAGCTTCTGCTGAAGTGCTGGCTTCTATTAGACAGTGTAATCAATGAAAGGATTTAGGAGCAAGATCATATGGAGCTCTTCTGAGCACAGAAAAAGAACATTTATCTGCATTTATGTCCTTTGCTGCTGTTCGTATTTTCAGCTGGCTCAGTGTCAATAGCAGCTTTTGATTCTGTTAGCTTTATGCAGGGAGAAATCATACCTAGATGATAGATGATACCTGCGGATTTTTCTTTGTCTTTTTTTCACATACAGTCAGTCAGAGATGTATTAGCAGATTATTCTCCTGCAATATTGAAAGATACAAGGCAAATGTAACACAGGTAGTTGAGAAGTAGATATACATTCAATTTACAACCAGCACTGAGTAGTTTATCTAAATTACTTATGACGTTAAATGGAGGTGAACAAATGCATGGCATGAGCTCAGTGTAAGAAAAACCTGTTCTATTTGAATGGCATGGATACGGTGGAACATGTCAGATTGCTAACCAGTTGTCACTTAGTTCTGTCAAAGAGCGGTGCAATTTCAGACATTGCTTTTAATGGGGAGGTGTTTGGTATTCTCTGGTTTAGCAGGCTGGTCATTCCTTACATATTCCTGAACTAAGTAGATTAGCATGTAAAACGTTTTATTCAAATGATATTTTTACTATTCACCTATGGACATTGATTCTTTCTACATTCATGGCCCTCAACCCACAGAGGGCCTTTATTGAGGAACTTGAGGGTAAATTATGCCAAAGCACGCACTCGCTGTGCCAGTTATTTTTATAACTCAAATACAGACGATTTCTGAAAGATCATATAATCATAGAAACATAGAATTGCTAAGGTTGGAAAAGACCTTAAAGCTCATCGATTCCAACCACAACCTAACCATACTACCCTAACTCTAATGACCCTCTGCTAAATCATGTCCCTGAGTGCCACATCCAAACAGTTTTTAAACACATGCAGGGATGGTGACTCAACCACCTCCATGGGGAGCCTATCCCAGTGCTTAACAACCCTTTCTGTAAAGAGGTTTTTCCTCATATCCAACCTAAACCTCCCCTGGCACAACTTAAGGCCATTTCACCTCGTCCTGTCACCAATGAGAAGAGACCAACCCCGCCCTTGCTGTAAGCTCCTTTCAGATATTGGAAGAGAGCAATAAGGTCTCCCCTCAGCCTCCTTTTCCCCAGACTAAACAGCCCCAGTTCCTTCAGTCTCCCCTTGTACGGCATATTCTCCAAGCCCTTCACAAGCTTTGCTGCCTCTCTTTGGACCTGTTCCAGCACCTCCATGTCCTTTCTGTATTGAGGTGCCCAAAACTGAACACAGTACTCGAGGTGAGGCTCACCAGTGCTGAGTATAAGGGCAGGATGACTTCCCTAGTCCTGCTTACCACATCGTTTCTGATACAAACTGGGATGCCATTGGCGTTCTTGGGGAGGGTTTGTTTACAATGGATACTGCACCAAGCAAAGGAATTGTGGTGTTCACGTGGTTTCATACAATTGTTTGTGGATGTCACTGTCTGGTGATCTTTCTATGTGCTATCTGAAATTAAGTCTGTGCTCTGTCTTGACATATACCAGGGAAGCATATAGGTAGTCATTCTAATAGTTAAATTCAGATTGCCATATTGTTACTGTTAGTTAAAAACATTGAATCTGTGCAACTTGTTTACATTACTTGACAAGAATTGAGTATGTGGTACAATTGTGAAATCCTTGATGTAATTGGTCCTGTGTTTTGCTCCTGGAGAACAAATTTTCACTCCTTTTCTCTCTCTCCCTTACTCCTCACCAAAAAGAAGTGTGTTAAGAAAGAAGCCAAGGAAAAGATCACGTGGCATCGTTTTCCATCCTGTTCAGTGGAGCAGAGCTACTGTCTCCTCTGTGCCCCGCCAATGTTAAAGGCTACCCCCCTCTCCATAGAGAGCGATCATATCATTTCTACAATCAGGTTTGCTATGGGGAAAGAAAATAGAAAAAAGTGACCATATGGATTTCCTCCCTTTGTTGTGAAAACCACTGAGTACTTCAAGAAGAGGGCTCAGTCTATCTGTCTACAGCAATTAAATTGTTCCAGATATTAAACGATATGTGGGAAATTGACAGCTTTTTTAGAATAACAGTGATATGTAAGAAGTGTCTGCTCTCAGGCTGGTAGAAGTTTAAAGTCTTCCAATGATCATCATAGCAACAAGAATTTTTGTAGAAAAGTGGCATGCAGAAGGAGAGTGCTGGCTTGTAATGTGCTTGAGAACCACCCCAAGAATGAAGTCTTCAGTGCTGATTACATGTACTTGCTCAGTGTGATTTTTAACAATCTCTGCTTTCACACATTTCTGCAACAGTGTTAGAATATTCTAGTGGCATGGATTTTAAAAAGGATTTTGCAAAAAAAAAAAAAAAAAGAAAAAAGCAACTTCAGTATGTCTTAGGGACTTGTTTCGAACTGTAAACCACTGTGTCCTTTTGTAGGCATTACTATCATGTTGCTGATCTGAATTCTTGGAACAAAACTTCTTCCTATAAATTGTAATCTGTGCCTTTTTTGTTGTTGTTGTTGCTGAATTTGCTTCTCATAGAGTGAGCAAATCAGCTTAAGGAAGGCATTCGTGTAATTTTGGTCATGTCTTTATGTTAAGAACGTTGCTGGACAGCTTCTATCTATTTCCCTAATGTGCACTGAGAATGCTGGATCCTTTATTCATTTTCAGTGCTATTTCTCAGACTTCAACTTCTTCCAACGATGACTGGCTTCATTGCTGATTCATATGGAGATGCGGCAGTCTGCTTTGTGATGATGATTTGAAATTGAACTAAAATACAGACCAGATAGAGTTTCCCGTAAGAAAAATAAATAAAACATCTCCCTTTCCTTTCCAGGCAGTATTAAAAAAAAAAATAAAAAGAAAAAATCAATGTAATTCTCTGTAAAGTTATCATCAGATCCATTCAGGAGAGCAGCTTTGTTTGAAATGACCTAGAATGCATCTCCATTGCCCCTGCAATCAAGCTCCGGTGAAGCTTTGTTTTCTAAGGGAAGTCCTAAGCTTAAAGACCAGTCAGGAAATAGTTTGTCCAGTTTGATCTGTTAGTGTTTGCAGTGTTCATAATCTTACCCCAGAACTCAAAAACAAAGATACAGTGTATGCTTACTGAGTGGCTGTGGGATCTGCACAAAGTCCAGGTTTCTCTTTTGAAGATGGAAGCTTTCCCTGCTGGCCCTACTGAACATGTTTTCCCTTGATTCTGTTTCTGCTCCATATCCAAGCACCAAGTCTAAGAAACCACTGTGGAGAGCATCCAGAGAAATTTGGAAGGGTAGCTTTTACCTTTCAACCCTTTTAAATGTGTTTGAACTTTCTCTTTGATTTACATAGGATTTGAGAATGGTGGAATTGATCTAATTCCTGGAGTCACAGTGAAGGCACTCTGTCAATACACATGATAAAATCCAGATTATTCTTGTCTTCCTCATTTCCTGGGCCTCACACGGGAACTGTGACACGGTGTACATATACCTTAAATGAATGCAGAATTGCATTGTCTGCTCAGTTTGGCATGAGATGATTTTAATGTTTTCCGCATATGTCTTCTCAGTAACATTGTTTTTCCATCTTTTTCCAATGATACTTCTTAATTTCTAATGTACCTGCTGCATAGATTATTTGGTAAGTTTATGGATTTACTTTGGTTTCTGTGCTGAATTTGTTGGATCATTCTGAACCAATGAGCCAACCAAGGAGCCAAAAGACACCTGCAAAGATTTTTACCATCTGAATTTCTTAGTCCCTCTGTTGTTGTGACAGTTTGTCTCCCATAGCATCTAGATCTTTTCTCTTGTAACAGTAAACAACTTCAGTTCAAGGCTTCAGCTGGTTCCTTTTGTCAGCTTGAGAGCATTGACAGCACACTTAACCCAGCCATTCAAACATCGTATTTGAGAACTGTTTTGATGAATTAAATACCAGCAATGCTTCCACCTTTGGCTAAACTAATGTGTTGTAATGTTTCTGCTAACCAGAGCGGTTCCTAGAAGTCTCTTGGGTCAGCTGCACTTTGCTGCTGTTTATGTTAAATCTAGGGCATAAATGTGGTGTTGAGAGCTTGCTTGTTACAGTTAGGCTTTATCAGGTTTGAGATGTCTCTGGCTTGATGGGTGCAGAGAAGTGTGACCAGGGAGAGAAGCATGTAGAGAGTGGTAGTGATCCCCACAGATAAATAAGGCAGGCAGCAGCTGTTGGTCTGGATTTGTGTGTGGTGGCTGGTGTGCGTTTTCAGCATCTGCTATTGAGTCTGGTTTAATTGTTTAACCAGCTTGTGATTGAAACAGTAAACTGGAGCTTTCAGCAATTTGATTCAGGTAAATTATAAAGTTCATTCATGGGTTTTGTTGTGAAACTACCCCTTTCATTGTCTGGCTTTCTTCTTGGATGTTGCCAACTGGAAAAAAAAATGTTTTTTGGCAGTTATTACCTCAGCATTAATGGATTATAAGGATATGGTGCCTCACTGAAATGAGAGATACTGTTTATTATTGTACAGAGAGTCTGATATTTTTCTAAGTTCTTTGTGAACAGACTAATTGTTTCCAAGCTGATTTTCTCAAAGAGAATGGAATGATAAATGGGATTACAGGGATTGAGGGAACCTGTGTAAAGCTAGCCATTGGCAGTTGAGGCTGCACAGGGAGAAACTTTATCTGTCCTTTAAAATGCTTTACCATTGAAATGGATGGGACTTGTTTCATCTGCTGGCCTTGGCAATGTAAATGTTGTAATCCTTCATGTGTTCCTGTGATTTCTTGGATTTGAGAAGCACCGTCTTTTGAATCCTTTTTTGCTGCCAGCAAGAAGTCAGAACCGAGGACCTGCCCATTCATTGCACTTATCTCCTCCATTTTCTGAAATTATGCCCAAGTCTGGAATTTCTAGTGCTCAACCTGTTCCAGGGGAATGTCCAACTGGATTAATGCTGTCTGTGATATGGTTTTCTTCTCTTCCTTCTACCTGAAACTTTCTCTCTGCTGTGAAATGGTTTAGGATTTTGTCCCTGGCAACTATATCACTAGCTTCTTTGCCTACTGTGGCTGAAGAGGTTTTTTTTTTTTAATTACATTACAAGCATCCATAGGATTAATGTCCACAGGTTCAGGGTGTGTGGGAAGGAAGTTATGCCAGCAGGGGCCAGCAAAAACCTCTTGTCATGGGACCTATCTGCAAAGAATTTTATCAGATATGATGTTGATAGGGAGAGACCTGTGTCTGGGGTCCTTCTAAAGGACTGTAGCCTTCCTGCATGTAAAAAACTGCTTCCAGATTGCTGTCACCTGAAGGCACACACTGTCTGTTGTCCAGGTTGTTGCTGAAAGTGTTAGTCAGTGCCAGCCCCGTACTGGCTTTTGAGGAATGCTACTTACAATCACCACTCAGTAGTGCATTGAACTGTTGGCCAGTGCCCCCTGAGCTCCAGTCCAGGTAGCCTTGCAACTCCTTGGGTTCTTCCCTGGCTCTCAGCCACCAGTGCAGCTCCTAGGAGAACAAGCTCTTTCTCTGCAGCTAGTTGAGTTAGTGCAGTGGTAGCAAATTGCTACACAGTGCAGTGCAGTGGTTTTCTAGAAGGAATGTACCAGCCTCTTCCTCTTTCAGAAGCCCGATTATGGGATGACCTTGTCTATAAGATGATTATGATCAGTCATTGCCTTTTACTTTGTAAAGCAAAATTCGCAAAGCCAATGATGGGTAAAAGCAAATAGAAGCGTTTATTTAGAAAACTCAAAAGAGTATTATTGTAAGGCTGGGAGAGATGGCTAAACAAAGAAGCAATGACTACTGTGACTATATTTGACTCATATTTAGAACTCCCCTTTGCTTTCACAACAAAGAGATATTTATGAAAGCCACTTAGATTTATTGGCCGTTACCATAATCAGGAAAAAATATTTATCTTTCTACTATTCTATGTTCCTTAGTTTTTGAAAGATGTATGTCCCTTGGGCTTGGCCAGATGCAATTATTACTTGTCTACACATAATTAGGACCAATTTACTGTTATTTTAGCACTAGGCTAAAGCTTCAAGCAAGCATGAGATTTAATGTTTTGTCCCCTGTTCCTGGCTGGCCTCAGGTCCAGTCCCAAATGGGTGCAGGTCTCTGAGTTAATCTTATGAGTTGTTTGTGAGGAGCAGCTGCTGTTGTGTACCTGCCCTTTGCTGAGGCCTCCCTCCTTTCTGACCCTTTTCCTTCTTCTGCACAGGAGAAGATGGCTGGGCCAGGGTCAGGGAAACTTCACTGGGACCTTTTGCTTTTTTCTTGTCTGGATTCTGAGCTGCCCCTGCCCCCAGTGCTCCCACTGGGGTGTGGTAGTTTGATTTTCTTTGACTGATGAGTTTGCCTAATAACAGCACACAGTGCAATCCTTTGGGTGAATGCTTTTTTGTGTAAGGCTTTTCCATTGAGGAGAAATCTTTCATCTCTTAAACTGTTGCAGAGTTCTGCATGTTTTTAGTTTGACCTGCTTTTAGAAAGAAAATCATCTGGGGGAATCTAGCTTGATGACTAATTATTTGTTTGCTAATAATCTTTTAATTTTCATTCATCAGTTAATTCCTTCCTCATTAAGTTTTCAAACCCTCATCTACTAAGATCTTCTAGAAAAGTCAATATCTCTTATTTACAGTTGATCGTTGAATCCCTACAAAACAGCTTTACAGCCAGCTTCTGTTGTATGTCTTGACGCTTTGTCTTGGTGGGCTTCTTGTTGTTTCTTTTTCTTTTTTTTTTTCTTGTGTGAATTTATTTCTATGCATTGACAGTTATTCATAGATTTAGTTACCATTTGAAATGCTAGCTTCAGATCTTTTATGATTTTTACTTTTACAGGTATCTGAAGAGACAAGGTATCTTGCTGCAACTTCACTAAGGTATCATTTAAGATCTTTTGAGTATCAGTTTTTGCTTGCGCTCTTTTCAGATTCATCAATAAAGTTGCTTAATTTAGATGTTATCTTTTTATCAGGCTTATCACCATTTACACTGATGTGACTTTGCTAATATTATGATGTTCTCTCTAATGTTGTTTTTTTGTTTGTTTGTTTGTTTGTTGCTCATTTACATCTCTATAAATATTCTGTGAATTTACTTGCTGTGAATTCAAGTAGTTGCAAAGTATGCATGGTCATTGCTTTTAGACAGTCTTTTTCCGGAGAAGTCTTGCTATATGCTATAAAGAAGCCCAACAAAAAACAGGCCTTTTGCATATAAAGTTATTTCATACTGATATTTGCTGTCCCAAGCTAACGCATCTAAGCCTACATTCATGCTATTAAATGTTTTCTTGGCACCCATATTCTGAAAACCGTTATTGGTGAATATGGAATTAATTTCCTCCAGTCACTGCCTCATTATTCCTGTATGGACAGAAAAGGATGGGGAGTAGTGCATCAATCTCCTACAGGAACTTACTGGTGCTTAACACTTCTACCAGAAGTTGTTCTTTACTGAACAGTGACCTATATAACTCTAGGAGATTCTGAACAAAGGCAGCTCTCCCTACTAGAAAACACTAGTTCATTTTAATCTCATTTGTTTTTATCATATATTGCTTCCTTCTGGGAAAAAAAGAAAAAAAGAAAAAAACAACAACCAAGAAACTCTCCTTCATGCAAGCTTTTACTTGCTTATCATTTATTTAAAAGTAAATGATACTGCATGTTATTTTTTATACTACACTCATCAACAGTATCACTGAGTGCTTTCCAGAGTATACTTTCCAGAATATGCTAGTGATGTACATGACATTTGACACATGGTTTACTGACTTTCATCTTCACAAAGTGAAAATTGTGAGCGTAGTAGTGAGTTTAGTTTTGGAGGAGTTTGGATATAGGAGAAAATTTTCTTTAGCCTTTAATTGAAATTCCTAGTACTTTACTGACCCTTCAGCAATTCTTCCTGAATTATTGGACAGTTGATGGCTGCTGCCTTTTGCTGTTAATCCTAGCAACAGGCAGAAGGCAATAGCATTTCAGCATTTATTCTTGCTCCTTTGAAGAGCCTTAAATGACAGCCAACTTCTCTTTACTGAGAAGCAATAAATGAAACCAAGAGATGATAAAATTCAGTTACCAGTGTTAAATAATTCACCATTCATATGGACTAATAGTTTCACCAGATTTATAGTCACACTGCGTGACTGGTGTGACACTTGTTTTTATTGTATGTGGAAGGTACCTACCCCCAGATGAGAGAAATCACGACTCAGGCAAACCATTGGCAGGACAAGCTCCACATTTGCATTGCTTACAGTTTTGTTAGCAGACATAGTTTAAATGATCAGTGTTGAGCCCTTGCATTCTAAATACTTCCTTGCATTTTGAAGGTTGATTCATTGTTTTCAGTAATGGTCTGTCTAGATATATGGATCTGTATCCTGTAGTGTGATGAATACTCAGCTATTCTTGTTCTGGTATTGCAGTGGCATTTCTTGTTGATGACAGGAACTCGTCTCTCTCTTCCCACACAAACAGAGTGCAGAATGGAGCTGTAGTATGGACTTCTTTCAGAAAGATGGCAACAAAAATAAGACTCAGAGTAAAGGTTAGCAAGTCATTTCTTATTCTGTTTGTAGGTTTTCTTTGGTGTCTGTGTACTTGTTACACTTCAGTCCTGTTAATGTTTGTACAGAGAACTTCTTCAACAATTTTTGCCTTTCTCAGTTTTACTTTGTAACTCAAACCCTCTGGTATTCATTATTGTATGTTTTGGTGCAGAGCCAGGCTATGAGTTCCAAGAAGGCCATTTTGCAAACTATTAAGGTAAGAATTAATTTGCAATTTAAAAACAAATATGTTTCTCCCATTTTCATTTCTTAAATTAGCTTGAATTGTAGCATTGGGACTGTAATTGCCATGGTTTCTTCCTCAACACCTATTCTAAAGGTCAGAAATGAATCATGGTCTTTACCAGAGTGGCTTGCGATGCTAGTAAAGCTGGCAATTTTTTTAAGAGAGACTCTGGCCTCACTACAGATACCTGGCACTTAGGTGGTAACCAGAGAGGCAGAAAGAATGGGGGATATGATGAATGAGAGAGCTTTCTGTAGCTGGAGATGCTGAGAGGTGCTGCATTCAATTCAAGAATTGGAGACATTATAGAAAGCATGGAACTATAAAGGCAGGTGGAAGGATGCAGTTATGGGTGACAGTAAGGAAGGTGTAATAGGATGGCACCATTATTCAGAAAAGAGAAGAAAAATAGTTTCCACAGTAAAGAGGAGGAAAAATGATGACAGATGACAGCACGTTATGCTGGACTATGGAAATAGATTAATTGCAAACTCTGGCTTCCTATTTTTAATATATTAGGGAAAAATATTGGAATTAATTCCTGCTTCAAGGATTGAAGTATATTTGTAATTGTAGTAGCATAGTTGGTTCTGGTTTTATTATTTTACTTATCTCATTAATATCCTCAGCAGGGAATTGTGGTAATGTTCTCCCTTCAGTCTTTACAGATGTCTTCTATCATAAAATGCTCTGGAAGACTTGAGCATCTAGGTAGATCATCTTTACTGCTTCAGATAAACCTTTATTAGGCCTTTCTTCCCTAAGAACAAGAGAATACTTTTTGCCCCAGTAAGTGCTTGCTGAGTTTATTCCACACACACTCTATGGTGAAAGGTCCTAATTCATTCATCTCATGATTGAATTCTATACCCTTTTTTATTACAATTCATCTACAATCCACTGGTTTATGGGACTGAGAGTGCTGAATAGTGTATTGTCAGCAATTGAGAATTAATTGTTTCAACGCTGATAATTATGTAAGAATCAACAAAATAGTCTTTGATGCCTCTACAATACTGCATGCTTGTCACATGGCCACATATATTTAGTACTCTTCTAAATACCAAGAGACATTTTTTTTCTTGAAGGGTTTCATCTGACACACTGATTTGCAGTAAGAAAAACCTTATTGACAATTGATATGATACAGAAGGTTGGCAGACTGGTTTTAAATTAAATTTAGAACAGGAAAGGATTGCAAAAAAGAAGGAAGAATAGTTTAGGGGTAAAAAAAAAAAAAAAAAAAGCAAGAACCAGAGAATCAGAATTTAAAGTCACACAGTCATTTGGGATTTCAGTCACTTTGAGTTACAAAATGTTCTGTTATTCATACTGTTTTAATTGGCACGTTAAACACTTTAACAAGAACAGTTCATGCGCAAGTCTCTCTTATCTTTGAAAAGATGTAATGAAAAGGACTGTTTTGAGAATGCAAAATGAACTTTATTAACATGGCATAATGGAAAGCATTGCAAAACATACAGGTCACCATCTGATTGTCTAGGCAGTGGATTTTCCTCTTCTTACCTTTTAGAAATTATTTTGCTGGCTTATTCATCGCTTTTCAGCTTCCTATGTGCAACTTCAAACTCCATTTCCAGGACCCAACTGTGCTGTTTTCCTATTATAAAAAAGGTTTTCAAATCAGTTGATTTATTTCTGGCGTTTTTATCCTAATGGATATGAGAATGTGACTCTTACACATTACTGTCACTTAGCACTGAAAGGGCCTAACACATCAACCCTGAGGCTAGGCATTCTTCTGTGCACCAGCACTTGTGGGAATCACTGTTCATTTTGTCACTGTGCTATATGCTAGAAATACTAACATAATTCACCTGGGTGGTTTTTATAGGAATGCTGTTTCTTGCATGTCAATGCAGTTTGCAAGTTAAAATATATATTTCACGCTGCAGGAAAAAAAAAAAAAAAACAAAAAACAAAGCAAAACAAGAACAAAAAAAACCACTTGTGCATATAACATTCCCTCTTTGTATTTTTATCCGTCCCTTCATGATTCTGGTTTCACGTTTATGAATTGCAGGTATTTCTAATACTTCCATAGACAAATCGCCACCTGAAATCTCTGTTCTCCATCTGTCCCTTGTGTTTCACGGTTGGCGTACTTGAATTGCTGCTTGCTTCATGTCTGTTTAATTATTTAAAGTTCTGAAATATTTCTAATTGTTTATCTTCGGGGAATCGATGCCAACCCGTTATCTAATACCACTGCAAAAAAGCTTTTGCAAAATGGAAGGCCTTGTGTTTTCCTTGGTGAATGAGCTCTGATTTCTCTAGCCAAGAGAGTTCTTTAGTTGAAGATTATATTTAATGTCCTATCCCCAACCGAATTAGCTCTACCTCATTTTTTAGCCAGTTGCAGCATCCTATGGTCATGGCACCTAAAATCATATGCTTTTAGACCTCCGAAACTGCAAAAGTTTATTTGAGCAGTTCAGAAAACTCTGTTCAAAACATGATCAGACACACTTAGGCAAATTAATCCCTGGTGTAATTTCACCGACTCATCTGGAGTTGCAACAGAAGTTGATACAGGCATATTTTGCTTCCTTTAAAAAATTAAATAAATAAATAAAAAGAGCAGGAAAGAAGAGCAAAGGGCCCACAAACAGTTCCTTGAATAGTTAATTTCAGAAAATTGCCAATATTTACACACAGGCTGGGGAAATGTGACAGTCACCATTAACACTGCACCTTTTCTTTACACTGGGATTATTAAACAGATGCAGATATTGAAAGTCTGACTCTCCTCAGAATTTTTATCATTTTCCTTAATTCTGATCTGAACAGAGACTTTGACCGTTTCTGTCTTTACACTACTATGTACAGTTAACATTGTTCAATGCTGACCAGTGTGTGTTCTCAGCTACCATGATCTTAGCAAGAAGGAGGTCTCTAGGCTCAAAACTTACAGGCCATGTTGCAAGAGCTTGGATTAATGGACATAACTTCACAGGGGAAATAAGGTTTTTTTTTTATTATTCTCTTGCATGATATTTTAATGAAATGAGAAAGCTGAAATGCTGAAAAATAGGAATGTAAATACAGCTCCTAGTATTCCAAGGGCTAGAATAGATTGTTTTTTATTACTGAGATAGTGACTTTGATACACATGTTCAGTGGAATTGAACTAAGGCAGAGAGATCTCAGTGTCCTCGTGGGTTGATTTTACAGGAACCTGATGGTAAATGAAGAATAATCAGCTTGTGTGGGAGAGAAATGGTCATATTGCTTCAGTATCCCTTTAGTTTTTCAACTTCGACCTTGACAGTAACTGGAATCAGCTACTTCCAAGAAGAGAAATATTCTCTTCTGTTAGATAACCAGTTGAGCAGAATTACTCTATGGTAGATGAAAAATAATCACAATGAGAGAAATGTTTACCAGTCACAGATACAGGCAAACTGTTCATAAAAACTTCTGCAGCCACAATATTGTAAAATGCTTGAAATTTGTGTGGATGCTGCAACTGCAATCGTGCCTGGAATTACCTTCAAAGTGAGCAAGATAGCACTGTATTTCTGCAATGAACATGGCCAGAACAACCTCCATAAGTATATGGCTGCAATCATATAAAACTTATGTCACTTAAAAATGAGAGAGGTTTTAATGACAAAAATGAAGAGAAGCTTCTAGGAGAGGGTGGCAAAGCCAGCCCCAGAATGTTAGTGTCTTGTCCTTAGTGCAGCTATATGATATATCTGAGTCTTTCTTCTTGGTGCAAAGCAGCATCTGTGTTGCAAATAAAGTGCTAAATACTGGTTTGAGGGCAGATGAGTACATTGTTACTGATGCCTGACATTAATACAGGTTTGTTTTTTTTCTGTTCTGATACAAATTTCATCAAACCTTGCATAGTCTTGTGCTGGGTAAACTGGTAGAGGTTGCATTCCAAACAGTGTGTCAGACTAGTCTGTCTCAGATGGATAAACATTTTCTTTCCACTCAGCATTGTAAACCTGTTTTTTCTTACCTGTTTATACTAGCCTAGGTTCATGCAGTCACTGAAAGAGATGTCTATACTGGGAGTAGCACTTGGATGCTCAGCTGGATCAGGGGGCTTGTTTCACCAAAAATTAATTGCTCTGTTACTGTTTAGGTTTGGGTTTTTTCCTTCCTTCTGAGCTGTTTATCAGCCAGTTCAGTTTTCCAATCCCAAAGTTACTTTGCTGTTGCCAGTGGTGGGAATGTGCAGGCAGGGGAGCTAAAGGCCTTTATTTTCAGCAGCAGCATTAAAAATAGATTAATTTTAACCTATTTTGATGCTATAGCAATTTATACCAAAAAACATATTTTATGTATCTGTCTAATGCAATCTATGAAGGGAGGAGGATCATTTTTTAAATATTTGTCACAACCTTTACTACGTATAGATCAGACTATAGCTGATTTTTCATTGATTTCTAAAGTTGTTGTGTACGGTACGTATCTGTGATGTATGATTAGAAAAATCCATTTACTTTATGTTTTTCAAGAAATTAAAATCAATATGCTATATTCAGTACTAACATGACTACGTGAAATGACATCAATACATTTTGTTCTATTTGCAAATACATTAGGAATTTTCAGGAACTTGTGGGTTTTTTTAGAGAGAATAATATATGAGCTGTGGGGAGCTGTAATGACAGTTTAATCTGAGGATTCAGCCATCTTTGGTTTATTTTGCTACCAAGGCCCCAAGATGGAATTAATTTTGTCTAACTTGCACTAGACTATTTTATTTCTTCCCTGTGCTTTTGCAAATGGAATTGAGACAGATTTCAAGTTCCAAGGCATTTAAAAATGATAAAATATTTATTAGCAAAACAAACTTCTAAAATAATTATAATTATGACTCTGGACAGAATCCTAAAAAATACTGAAAAGATGCATGACTTGGAGCCAGTTGAGAATGGCCTTCTGAATAGTATGGTGAAGACAATTGTTTTAAATGTGCTTTGATGATCTTACAGACATTCAGATAAGAAAGCATGTCTGACATAAGAAATTTCATTTATGTTATGGGCCCTTGATTATTTAACTTTTTTAGCTTTTTTTTCTTCCCCAAAGATCTATCAAGAAGAAAGTTTAACTTCTTTGCAAGGAGTCTGTATGACTGTTTTTTGTTTGTTTATTTTTGTAGATTTATACTGTATTACTCTAATGCATCAGGGCTTCATGAAGTTTTTCTGTGCACCACCAGGACTTTTTCCTGCCCCTTTTCCTTCTTTCCCCATGATAGCATGGTTGCAGTTAGTGAATGACTTGAGGCTGATTTGTTTTGTGTTGTGTTGTGGTTTTGTTTTGTGTTTTTTTTTTTTTTTTTTCCTGTTTCCTACCCCTGAATCAGCTAGACTGGTTGCAATTAGTGAGGAGTTACAGTCAGAATATATGTGTGAATAGACATCCTGAATCCACCGAATACTCAAGCATCCGCTTGGTGTGCTTCTGGCATGCTTTTGTTTAGACTGATTGCCATTGCCTTATTTAGGCTCAGCAGGAAATTTGCTTTGAGAATGGAATGGCTGTTTTTTGGGGTGGTTTTGACTGATTGCTTCAATTTTTGCAATATTTTGTAGAATGAGTCATGAGCCTCACTGGATCAGCCTGAGGTGTTATCTAAATAATCCAGTGTCATTTCAGGGACCTCGATCTCTTTCCTCTTCCTCTGGCATATTAAATTCCTGTAATTTCTGTGTGTGCCTTACTAAAAGGCATGATTTACAGTACTGTGTGGAACAGATGTTGTGAATATGACATCTGTACTGTGTTAGTGCCTGTGGTTGTGGGAATCTAACTTCAGTGGCCTCAGGGCTTGTTGCCATCTCTTGGTCCAAGAGACTTGTCTGAGCAAAATTTACATGCTCTAGACAGTGAATACCACCACTTCTCCTTACCCTTGTTCAAAAAAAAAAAAAAAAATCCCAAGCAAACAGCTAGGCTGTGCATGGATTTTGGAGATCAAAATGTGTTTCCTTCTCCCTCCTCCTTTATCCACATCCTCTGTTAGTCTGTCTAACAGCTGTACTGTGGTTCTGGAGTCTTTGGAGAGAAAGGGGTAGAAAGCAGGTAATAGTTACACACACAGGGTCACACTTCACCTGTCTCTCCTCTTTGATTTGTGCATGCAGAGAATCCCTGCAGAAATCTGTGCAGAGTCATGCTGCTTTAATTATTGTGGGGGTCCCCATCACGCCCAAGAAGAATCGGAAATTATGAGGGGACCTTGGCTGGGGCTCCCTTCTGAGCTGGGAGTTACCTTGCTATCCTACACAGCGCTTTGAGGAAAGCACGTGGAAATGATGCTGCAGAAGAATTTTTCCAAACAGCTTCCAGCAGGTTTAACTGCGATAGTGGATAATCAGTGGCTGTTAAAGTCTGAGAGCAGAAAAACTCTGGCTGAGATTTGACATCTTCTTCTGAATGGGAGCTAAGCAGAGAATACCAGCTTTGATCTTATAAAAATATGGAGGCTGGAGGCTGCCTTTTAACTGAAGGCATTCAAACTGTATAATTCCCCGAATACTTGTGTAGCAGACACTTGTCACTTTATAAAAAGTGGTAAATAATCCTATTATGTGCTATAGTTGAATTTATAAAGGCTGAGTTAGGGACCTAATTCAAACCTGTTTATTCAGAAAAGCACTAACTGTATTTTGAAATGAACTCTGCACAAACAGAAATCTGAATCCATAGAAACAGATACTGGATCCTGGAGTGAGCCCAGCTTTGTTGAATCATACTATATATATCGCATACTGTACCAAATGCACTTCATAAGTATGGGTATATTCAGTGCTTATCAGTCAACTTTCCGGTCCTTGAGGGGTTTCCTAAAGGAAATGCATTAACCTTATTTGAGACACTTGTCTTTTCTTAGATATGAAGTACAGCAAGAATATTAAATTTTGTTGCAGCAAAAAGTACTCTAAAGATTGCCAAGTATCCTTTTCCTTTTTAAAATTTCTAAGCTGTCCTTCCTTTGTGTGCTGTTTTCTGGTGATTGATGGCAGGTAGCATGGGGCTGTTTGCTGATGGAGTCCTTAAATAGAACACCAGACAACTTTGGATATACCTGACACTGGGAGGTAGGGCTTATCAGCAGCTCTGTCTTGTTCTCTGGGAAAAGGGCAAAGAAAGTATAGTATAGGAAGGATAAACATTAGGAAGTCTCATTTTTCACCTGTGTTGCTGTCAACTTGAACAAAACTTGAACGCAGATGAGAATCCAGTCCCAATGTTTAAACCAATGCTGGCTGTAATCTAAAATCATCTGTATAGTTAAAAATGTCTTTATAATCAAAGGCATTGAGTACATACAGTATTGATTTTTATCCAGTTCTCAAAACTGTCACTCATGTAGGAATTTAATAGCAAAATTAAAACATTTTGGCTTGGGCCATTCTTTATGCCTTCTTGATGAATCATAAGTTCTCCCCTTAGTTACATCATGCTTTGTTTTAGTTTTTAAATTTTAATTTTTTTAATGTCTTCATAGTATAACATAGCTTTACTATTTTCTCTGTTTTTTCTTGTTGTCTGCTTTTGCAGCTGTCATCATCTGTTGATTCTTTTCTCCTGATTCTTTATCACTCAATAAGTGACAGTTTTGATGCAGTATGGACTAAAATGGAAGTGATGGACGAGAGATTGTTGGTTGTGAATTTTTTGTTGTTGTTGTTTTTTTCTTTTAATATAAAAATAAGCTGACAATTTCTTCTAGTTACCCATAGCAGTTGATAGCAGCACTTGGCTGAAGAATGACAGAATGGTAGGAATTGTAGTGGGACTTCTGGAGCTCGCCTGGTCCAAACCCCTGCTAAAAATAGGCTGACAGTTCTAGTAGAAAAAAAGCTAAGGGCACAATAGTGGAAAGAGGAAGTATATTGCATTTCAAAGATTTCCACTTACATTATGAAGATGGTATGGTTAACTATTTTTACTTGGATTTACTATTTTTACATTCTGCTTTTTGCTTTTGTAGGAAGTGGACTTCTCTACAAGTTGCACTTCCTACACTTAATTTTTCATTGAAGTTCAGTCATGGTAATTTTCATGACCAGAGGCCTTAAAGCTTACAGAAAGAATGGTAAATCCAAAAGGCTATGCACTATATTTTCCATGTTGGATGATGAGAAAGTCCTATGCTTTAGTTTCTCTGTCAGTGCTACATGTATTGAGGCATAGGTTGAATTATCCTTGCACTTTAAATTAAAACTAGTTGGACTAATAAGGGACATTTTAAGTGGTATCATCATGTCAAGCTGCACTGCAGGTGAAAAATTGATTGATGAGTTTAGAGTGGAAAAAAAGAAGATGAATGGGATCAGAGTGCAAACAAAATACAGAACACCTGCATCTGTTATCTCAGTACCTTTCTTGTGTTACCAAAACTGGCTATTTAGCAGCAGTGATAATCCTTCACTTACTCTTTGGCCTTGTCCATGCCAGTCCAGTATCCTGGCCATGGTCAGTTCTTTTCATACATTATATTTCTCCATGCAGGGTGCTTCTATTAATAATTACATTACCAGTTGGGTTCATTGTGAGCAAAAGTACTGTGAAGTCTTCTGCTGTGCTGTACAAAGGTGAACAGGTTTCAGTGGTGGAACAGTCCCTAAGGTAGATCTGATTTCTGCATTGTTGTAGCAGAACAGAGCAGTCATTGCTGGGGAGGATCTTTTTTTGTCTGCTTTCTGCAGTCAGTTGAACAGAGGTCAGATTTGTTGGAAGCTGCTTAATTGTACAGGCAGCACTGCTCAGACCATGGAGCACAGCTTCATGCTGTTCTCTCAGCTGTCTGCTCCTTCTGCAATGATTGGCTTTCCTTCTTTTCAGCCGCTAACATCTCGCTACAAGCCTTCCTGTGAACATGCTGTCTTATGGCTTGAGACCAACATGCGGGCACTAATCACCATCTGGAGAGAGAATGAGATTCAAGGCCAGCTGAACTTGGCTCAAAGTAGTATTTGAAGTGGAACATGGGAGGCTGTACACCAGGCACCACTCTTTTATCACGAAAACCTTCATTCCACCACCATTCCCTGGCAGGAGGCAGCTCTCTGAGAGCCTCTGGGAACTATGGGAGGTGTTCACTTGCTGTGATGCACTGCTCTGAGCTGAGCAGCCCTTCCTGCACCAGCAGGTTCCTAGGTGGCTGTGAAGCGAGCTGGGCTGGGATGAGCACAGCCTCTGAACAGAGGAGCAAGGCACCATAAGTTAGTAACAAACTTTTGCCTTATTGGGAGAGCTGGTGGGTTATGTTCTGTCTCTGCAAGAGGCAGTATTCCTGCTGGGTTTGAGACTGTGTCTCCATCCAAAATACACATATCTGCAGAAAGCAGTTTCAAGAAACGTATTGATGGATGGCAGAGTGTCTTAATGACTTCGAGTAGAATGGTTAATTTGCCTTCTGCTATCAGATGGGGATGCGGGACAGTATCACATATTTGTGAATTTTTGATCCTAGTCTGAATGCTTCCATAGCTTAGAAGGAAAAAATAAATTTGTATCCACTATCATAGCACTAGTTTCCATTTGTTAAAGGCATACTTGCTCATCAAAAATAACTTTCTGACCCATGTCTTGGCTTCTGATCCGTCTTTATTTTCTTTTGCTTAACTGGGTTCAAGAGTACTTGCAGGGGAGAGGAAAGCAGCTGATAAGCTCCTTATGGCCCAGATCACTGCTTGGCAGAATTCTCCAGCTGTTATGATGGATGTTTTATGTACGTGAAGTAGAGGTGGGTTGTTTTCTCCATGTGATGTATGAGTTTTATTAGAAAATGCACGTGTCTCATTATATAAAATTGTGTGCATTTCTGAACAGAAGTGCTTGAATTATATTCTAACAACTCATCATATATCCTGTTCTGATATCAGTTAAGTTGTGATAATCTACTAGGATGCTTTTCTGAGTATGAAAATTATTGGCACCATCTATATTTTTCATACAGCTTAGATGTATACCTGGAGAGTCATTTGTTTACGAGAGTTATGAATGTCTTTACCCTTGATAAATTGATCACGAACAGCAGTGAAAGAACTGCAAAGGATTTGAACTGATTATAATATGGATATTTTTATTGGAAGTATGAATAAGACATGTAATTTAAAAAAAAAAAAAATATTACTTTCATTCCTTCTGCAAAGTTCATCATTTCTGCTGCCCAGGTTTTAAGATATAAGGTGCCTTGCTACTCCAGAAACAGATTGAAATCACTGTATGGAAAGCAAAGGTACCTTATGTGACCTCTTATGGAATCCCAAAGAAATAAAAGTTTGGGGTACATTGAAACAGTTCTTCCATAGATTAGATTTCTTAATTTTTGTGTAGAAGGTAATATGTTGAATATATATAAAGGTAATCTATTATAGGTAGAACTGCTGACAAAATTGATTATGTGACATGATGTTGTCTGTAGCCTCTAAAGTACCTGAGTGCAGCACATGAATTGCACTGGTTGATCAGATTTTCTCCTGCTTTACTCCTTCCACGTGTAGGGAATAGTGACGTGAAAGAAAAGCTACAAGGTATAGAACAAAGTAATAGATGAAAGCATATTTTCTCTAAAACTTGAGGCTGCTGGAAAAGGCCAAAGCCCTTCTTAGTTTTAACATTCTCTTTTTATAGCAAGTAGTTGTGGAACCTACTTTTTGAAGGTGTGTGTTTCAAACACATCACTGTTTGGTCTTCTTGGGGAATAGTGGCTCACTATTGCTGTGGCTTCATTAATTCAAGTGGTAAAAGCTTGCACTAAAATGTATCTAAAGCTATGACTGCTATGTATCATTCTTCCTAATGAAATTTGTATTAAAAGCCCAGACATTTTTAACTGTAATTCCCTACATTAAAACAATGCTAATGTTGCAAAAATTAGGCAGTCAGAAGTTAAAAAATACTGCAGTCAGTTTTCTCTGCAGTGTTAAATTGATATTCATGTGCATAAACACTGTAATGCACTCTTTTATTACATGCTTTTTTTTCCTCAAAGAGGCTCCAACCTCATTAAGTACATGAAATGGAAGTTGTATAGTTCATTGTTGCAGAAATTAGGAGGTGTGTGGTAAAAGGACGAGGGAATTGTTAGAAGAAAGGAATAATGCCAAGGACAAAGCAAATAATGCCATTCTTATCCATTGTAATCTGTTCCTGCATCTGCCACAGAATAACCCAGAGAAGTTCCTTAAATTTTTATAAGTAGTCACTTATTGGAGGTCTTGTTTACTATGAACCTAACTCAATGCTATAAATGTGCTGAGCTCTCACAACCACTGCTGATGTCTAGTGCAGCTTTTTTCTGAAATACAAAAAAAACCTTTAAAATGCTGTATAATCTGATAAATCAAGTATTGAGTTTCGGCTTAGGCTGTGGATTCTTGTATTTCCTTTTTATTTTCACTGTATTGCACTTCCCTTCTTTGAAAAATGGGAACAGTAGCGAAATAGACTGGAATAGCTGGGATGATCAGGGCACAATACTGTAGAAACAACCAGGAGAAAATAAGTAACTGTCTCAGCATGGGGGAGTGTGTTGTGTGTACTGAGTAAGGCCAAGGGTCAAGATTTGAAGGAGCATAACCAAAAGGTTGTAATAACTCACTCTCTGAGTTCTGTCCCAAGTCCCAAATAAGGCAGGAGGCTAGCTGGAAAATTGTGTGTGCGTATAACTAAGGGCAGTAGCAAACCTCTCTGTGCAGTGAAGCTGAATTAAGACTTCTGCTGTTACCTATTCTGACTCTAGACTTTTCATCTCAGTGGGCTTTTTCACCTTACATGTTTTATTTAGTATTATGAAAATGGTGTATGTATATAAATAATGATAATATATAAGTATGCTTCTGGATATAAAATCCTCCATGTTTGTATGGGTAACTTTTACACATATGCAGTGCAGGCATATAGATAGTCTTTATTCCAAAGGAAGTCTTTATTTGACAGGTCTGTTACTGTTAATAACCAGATTGTGTCCGTGCTGAATGAGCAGCTGCAAAGAACCAGGATATTGGAGATGATGCTTCCCTCTGGATTGCTACAATAAACTCTTGTTTTGGTGCTTTGATTTAAAGCACTGAAAACCTCTAAAGGAATGTGTCAGATACGATAGAGTATTCTTTTCCATTTGCAATACAATGGAGAAAATGTTCTCCGTCTCTCCGGAGAGATAAATAGGCAATGGCAATACATTTAACTGTACTTAAAATGAAAGCCTTTTGAAAGGTCTCTATTGAATATTAAGTAGATCCTATTATAATGTACCTCAGATCAGAGTATAGGATTTTCCCTAATAATTTCCAAACTACTGCTTATCTTGACTACGGAGGACACTCTACAGTAAGGCTCATTTTGGCTATAGATTTAAGAACCCTAGGTCTAATACAGCCTGTAGGATGACTGAGCTGCAGGAGTATTTGCTGAATGATTCATTGAGCAATGTTCTCATCAGCTTCAAAGATAAGTACTTTTTCTTTCTGCTCGTTTAACAGAAGAAGCTGCCGTAAATATAGATATTGACAAGAGGCTAAAGGAATCAAATGGATAGTGTGTTTTCTCTTCCCTTTACACATCCATCCTCTTCATATGGTAGATAATAAGTAATCTTACTGTAATACTTTTCCAAGTTATAACTGTTTACATTTATATATTCCTCATACCAAGTTTGAGCCCCAGATACCTTTCTAATTCGTAGATAATACAGGAATTGTATGAGTAAGTAGGGAAAACACAGACAGCAAAGTCAGGAATTCAGGAATATCAAATGTCCAAAATTGACTATGCAGATGTGTTACATACCACCCAAATGAGGCACTATCCAAATAAATAAATAAATACATTGTATTTTAGTGAAACAGCATGAAGTATTACATCCCAAATGAGGTGTGAATTCAAACTATCTGTGCTGCATTTACAGCCCTTGTTATTTAGTGTTGATACAGCTACAATCAGCCTGTAACTAGCATTGCTTTTCCTGACAGTAGCAGCCGTAAACTGTTATTCTGCATGGAGAGACAGGATGGAGAGCCATACAGCACTGCAAAAGAGATACATGTGCTGCAGGTGGTATATAGAAGCACTTGGATTTGGGAATTGGAAAGTAAAGCAACTCAAATTTGGAGCTGCCACTTTGATAGCAGTGTATGGGGTAGCTAAGCAATGTAAATGGAATGCAAAAACCTAAATTTTAGTGGGAACAGAAAATACACATCTTGTTTTTAAGATTGTTAAATGTTAAAGTTGTCCTTTGCCAACAAGCCACTGGCATATCACTGTTCTATGTTCAAATGCCTCGGTGTATTCATTAGACCGAGTGACTCCTGCCAGCCATGTAGAATAGAGCTGACATCATGACATCAATTACAAACAATCTTAACCAGTATCGATTTTCTATTATGTTTCTGTTGACTCTTGATTCCTTTCCATAGTAACTCCTTTTCCTCGACTGAATGGAGGTGGGAAAGCTGCAAGTTGTCTGACCCTACCACTGCAACTAGCACTACGATATAAAAGTTCCCGTTTTAGCCAGGGTTGAAGGCAGCTCAGTGTTTTAGGGCTCTGCAACTCTCTGTTGTCTGAATTAGATTTCTGCAACATAGCTGGCTGTGTTATTCACTACTAGCCTTCTCTCAGGCACACTAATTTTCATCCTCCATATCCAGCCTTAGTGACCCCTCTGTGGAAGCTCATCCACTTTATAAAGTCCTCCAGTTATTATGCCAGAGGCCAGCAAAGTCAAATGATGTATGTCTCTGGTAGGCATCTAATCAGAGTGATTTGTAGGCACTCTGAGAGGGACCGAAGTCCAACTGGTGCCCCAGTGATAAAAGCCCACTGATTAATCCCTAGGCTACACTTTGCTGTGATTTGCCATTTGTGGAGAATAAATAAAGCATGATCCATTTCACGATCAACTGCTGGAAAATAGTTGCTTGTTAAATTCTCTCACAAAAATGAGAGAAGAAGTACTTGTCTGGGATTCTACCCCAGTCTTTTTTTCCGAAGTTTGACTGTTAGTTGATAGATTTGGTGTTCCAGAAGCGTTCCCTAATGAGCAGACTTAATATAGTGGATGCTGGGGGATGTAATTATTTATGTATTTTTAATCAGTTTTGCCCGGATGGTATTCCTGTCCATAAATAATTTTAAATACCTGACAAGTGTATCAAAAGACTGGCTGGCAAAGAGAAAGCAGTCTTTCTGAAAACTAAGAAACATAGCGTGTGATCTGTTGCACAAGTAACTGCTTTGTCTGTTATGGGACCATTTTTTCTTGAGAGTCTTTTTACCACGGGAGAAGGAAAATATTTACTCACAAACATTTAAATTAATTTTTTTGCAATTTCACATATTTCACAAGCTTTATGCAGTATATGTAGGTCTGAAAAAATCCCTTTTGAAATTACATGCTTTTCCTTACATAGTTCCCCTTTGTATTTCACTATATAGTTGTAGTCCTCTGCTTAACAGTCACAGTTGGCTTTCTCTACAGATGAAATAGTAGATTGAGGGTAATTTGCATGGGTAATTTGAGAAAGAGACTGATTTACATTGTTTTTCCTTAATTATTGTGCCTGAATAAAGCAGCAGATACTGCATCCTGACTGAGAAATACATAGGTTACTCTGAAAGTAATGCCTTGTTTTATTTCCTTGGAAACTATACATACGAATATGCACAATAACTCTATTTGACAGAGCAAATTGTCAGCTACAAAACAGTACTTTTCAACACAATCACCACCATTAGTTATGCATTTTCATCAGCCTGTATGCCATGCTTGTAAAAATCTGCATGGCCATCTGGAATGTGGCTTGCCTTTGTGGTTGCTGTTGCCACTGCTGAAACACATTGCTCAGTGCCTCACTGTGCTCACATTCACTGTTCAGTCTCCACAGACATTCAGCAAGTCGATGAATGTCAGTGGGTGCCATTTTTTCTGCATGAAAGAGTTAAATGACATCCCTTTGCTTCATATGCACTTCCATGTTGGACACCATTTTGACAGAATGTCTCTCTGCTGCCATCTGTCACATGACAACAGCATGCAATATTGGTAGGAAGGTTCAACCTCTACTGCCAAACCTCTGACATTGCGGGCCCATGTAATACAGTAGGAGGCATTACTTTTGGAACAGCCCTCCTATATTGTAAATGAAAAGAAGTTGTTTATTTATTGTGCTTTTTCATTGTTGTTGTTTTAATGCAAACAAGTGCTTGCAGAATCTAGTTTGTTATTAAGCTGTCTTCATGGTTCAGTGAGAGTTGACATCCTGCATCTGGAATGTAGGCAAGAAATTATGGAGCTCTCTCTTACCTTTACAGCTGAACATGAGATCTTTGATGGCAAAGGGAGTTGGTTTTTCAAGAACAGTAGAAGTAGGGCTGCAGAAAGGACTTCTCTGCTGGGTTACCATGTGACAGGGTGACATGAAAGGCAGCGCTATGGTTGGAGGAAAGAGTGCAGAAACAGCTTTGTGGCATGAAGCTAGCACAAAGCTTTGTCCTAGGAGACAGGTAATATTTACCCTACAAGCAAAAGCTGCTCCTCATTGTCCCTGGACAAGGGAACTCTCTAACTGGTGACTAGAAGCCGTGACTGGGGTGCTAAGGAGAGAAAGGAGTTAGAAATAAAGAAGGATATTTTTCCACTAAGTGATTTGCTGAAAAGATAGGTAGAGAAAATAAATCAAAATGCCATTATTCGAAGAACTGTAAGAAAACAAGATTTTCTTTTAGTTTACTCTTGTTTGCTGTTTCTTTGTTTTCCTAAGCAGTGCTGTTCTTGATAAATAAATAGTATGTAACAATTAGCTATGTTTGACATTCTAGCTTAGTGTTGTAGTATGAGAGAACTGCCTATTACAGTGCCCAGAGCAGATATTTTTTTCCCTCACAATTCTGGTATGTATTCAAGTTTGTTTTCTTCTGTAATTTTATTAAGGACACCTAGGTTTTGAATCAGTTTTTTGTGACTCTCAACTGCACGCTATGGAAAAATTAGAAAGACACAGCCCAGCCTGGATAGAATTAATTCTAAAGAGACACTTAATAAAGCAACCATCTCCAGAAGGGGTAAGCATGTCAGTCACTAAATCAATCTCAAGGAGCTCCAAATGCTCAAGTTAAAACTAAAGAATGAAGGTCTTCAAATTAATTTTCATGTCTGAAAAGACACGGCCTTCTGTGTGCTAGGGCAGATTACAGGATCGAACAGAACTGTGGGGATCCTTTTTTCTCTCCAATTTTTCTCTCTGTTCAGTAGATAAAACAGTAGATAATACATCATTCAAAGCTAGCACCGTTGATGCTAATGGTGGCATGTCATTTTAGAGGAAAGGAATGTTTTGTTGACAGCATGGCTTTTTGCTTTATGATTTGGCATGCTGTATGCAACAAGATGTATGTAGTGATGTCAGCTTTGAAAGTATTACAAGAGCTTTACCTAGCTTTGTGACTGCTGCCAGAATTTGTTTGTCATCAGAATCATCCCCACATATTGTCTTTGTTAAGAGTATCTCAGTACAGTCTTTTATAGATCATTACATACTTTCATAACACAGTGTTAACATGTCTCAGCTAGGAAATTTGGAAAATTTAGAACTCTGAACCTCTCCACACATCTGTCCATTCCTTAGTTCTTTGCTCCAAACAAATAAAGAATATTAAGGGGGGAAAAATTCAGTGGTTTTTTTTTTGTTTTTTTTTTAACGATTAATCTGATTTTCAGCTGATTCTTGGGACTGCTTGGGCATCTGTACAAGAAATGATAGTCATGAAAATAGCTTTTGTTGAAGATAAATTCTTTGCTTCAACAAAAGCAAAGGGAAAAAAAAAGACTGTGTGAGTTCGAGCATTAGTGTCTTCTGTCTGTTTTTCCAATTGACTACTATTATTCTATGTGCGTGTGTGTGAAATGTATTCCCAAACCAGATAGAGTGCATTAGGTTTTCTCAGGTTTATTGTCTCTATGGTAAGCAGTAGTTAAAAATCCACTAGGAAATCTACTCAGGCTAAGCAATGAAGGTTTTCTGTTTATCTATGAACATTCCGATTTATTTATTGAATTGGCAAAAAATAAGTTTCTCAGTTTGGAAACTAATTGACAGCATCACCAAATACTTTTTTTTTTTTTTTTCCCACCAATTACTGATAAGACCTTGATTTTCTAGTTCGCCTTCTCCTTTCCCATCATTCCATGTGGTTCTGCAATGACATTTGAACTTGGCATTAATATTGTTAGTGGGAACAACCTTTGAATCTCTAAAAACTTTGTCTTGATGTTTGTTCTTGAAAAAGGCTTTCAGGATAGCTGGGAAAAGGGAAGAAATTGAGGTCTTAATCACACATTCCCTGATAGCTTTTTTAAGGACAAAATCAGATGAGATAAGTCTGAATTCTTGGTAAATGTAGTGTCAGAATTTCTTGTAAGTAAATATATTAATCTGCCTGTGTTTTCATTTAATTTCTGAGTTGCCCATCCCGCTTTGTGAGTGCTTTGCATGCTTGAAATGTGAGGTGTGCCTTGTCTTGTTTTTACTAGTGGTGCAAGCTGCTTTAAGAAGATTCGTATTTTTGAGCTTGTTGCCAACTGGTTAAGGAACCATCTGTTCCAGTGTGGAGAGTTTCTCCCTGGATGACCAACTGTGTGAAAAGGCATTATGAGATAGCTGGGAAGAAGTGTCCTGCTCACTCAGACAGAACTGAAGCATTACTGATGGCATCCTTGCAGAATGTGCCTGTAGCTACCATGTGAGCCCTGCTCACACTGTTCTTGCTGAAACTTTGCAGTGAGGCTGCTTCCAGGAGGTCAGGTCTTCAGTCTGTTCTTCTGAAGGGCTCTGTTATTGTGTAAGTGTTGGGGTACTGCTTGAAATCAGACAGTTTGTAAAGGCACGTGTAGACAAACACCTGAACAAGGAAGATGCTGCTTTTTTTGGTGGTGATGTTGTGTCTAACTGTATGTTCGCTTCCTAACTGCCAGTCCCTTTATAGCATCATGAGCAATGGCTGTAGATAAGCTATCAATACTATGAAGGTAAAAGTTTCTGACTTCTGAGGTTTGCATCTTGGCGCATCCACAGACTGGATACAAACAACACACATCAGTGAACAAGGCAAATAATCCATCTTTTTAATAACTAGCTTTGTCCAAAAATGCAAAAACTGCAATTTCAACTTGGTGGAAAATTTTGTCTTTAACACCTCTCATGCTTCAAAGCAAAAATGAGAACAAAGAGTGTTGAGTTTATATGTGTGTGTGTGATATGTATTCCCAAACAGTGTCATGATGAAGAAATTAGTTTAGTTTTAATAAAATGTTAATGACATTCTAAATCTGACTTTATTATTAATGTTTACTTTGTAAACAGAGCTGTTTGTAGTGGAATAGATGTATTTTTCTAAAATTGAGTGCTAATTTAAGAAGATTAATTTCAACGAGCAGACGTTTTCTCTAGAAAATATCTAGAAATTTTCTAGAGAAAATGTCTGTGTTAGGAATTTTTGAAAAGCATCAGCTTTATCCAAGTAAAATTCCTTCTCATAACTTACTCTTGGGTTCTTGGGCTCCACTGCATGCTGACTGCAAAATGTCAGCAGGTACATGAGGAGCCTGAAATCTCCAGAGCCCCTGGTGGCAGGAATGCACATAAATCACACTGCTTCTAGGCTGGAGAGGAGAAGTGGCATCACTGGAATTACAAATGACAAATCTTAGCTAGGTGAAGTAAATGACATCCTAGGTTTTCCTATCAATATAACTGAGCAGTCACATTTGAAAAGAAAGGTTACTTACAGGAGTTGCCCAGCCAGGTAGAATTTTGGGAAAGTTTGCATTAATTCATGTCTGATACTTCCAAATTGGGCTTTTTCTAAGTAATATTTTTTATCTTTTTAAGTTCCTGGAGCCTATGTGGTAATTTATCTCTTAACACAAGTAGTTAGCCTTTGGCATTAGAGAAAAACTAGATAGATTTGGTGAGCTGATTTAAAACTTAGACTTCTGAATGCCTCATTTCCTACAAAGAATTATAGGCAGGTTTTTTTTGTTTTTGTTTTGATTCCCCCAAATTCTACCTGCGAGTGTTCTAGTACTCTCTCTGTACGTATGTTCTGTAATACTTCTTTTCTTTGCTTGAGTGATCTTGAGCACCACTTTATGCAAGACACAGCCAAACCCTTCTCAGAGATTATGAGTTGCAGTACGTATTTTTAAGGTACACTAAACGAGAAATGTGCAATATAAGCAAAACATTTGCATATTTGAATGAAGACTGAGACTGTTGAAACTGTAGCTGCTGACAGGAAATTGATGTACCAGTTGGTATTTACCTAGCAGAAATTAGTTCCCTGTGATCAGTTTTATTAAACTGGACACAGAATGTAAGCGTTCCCTCGAGGGTTAAAAACCTGTTCCTTTCAAAGATAGGTATTAAATGTGTTTCATCACCCCTGTATTTCTATTTTCTCATTGCATTCCTTGTTTCTTTTTTTTTCCTGAAAAATACCACTATAAAACAGACAAGTAAGCTTTCCTGGTCAGCCTTTGAGTTCCTCCTAGAACCCATGCTTTGCACTTTGAATGCAGCTGGTCACTGACAGAAGCTTTGCAGGAGGAGTTTCTCCGCTTAGAACATTCTCCAGTGGGACACCAGCAAATGCACCTAGGCTCCACCTTTCATTTGCTGAGCACACAGGCCAGAATCGCAGTGGAGCATAAAGTTACATCTGAATGAAAAGGTTATTTTCTATTGCGAGTCACTAACTTTCCTGTAAATCGGACAAGTCCCTAGGGAACCTGACTGTCATGAAGAGGTTCAGGTGTTTTCACACTCAGATGCTTCAGGGCTGCTTGATCTGTCAGTTTTCCCTACTGTGGGGATGTATGAGTAAATTAATATTTATTATTAATAGTGCACTGCAGTGAGCCAGATGCACAGCACTTGTTAACTTTGCCACGTTGGACTATGTCTCAAAGTGTTTGAAGTCTGTTTCTAGAAGGGTGAGGATCTGCATGTGACAGATTTTTGGAACAAGAGTGGATAAATGAAGCTTTTAAATCTGAGGCTTGGATAAGATTTAAGGTAGTATACTAGTAGCATAGAATCCAGGAAAGTGGCCATTTCTCCCATCTACTGAGCAATCAAGCAATAGGTCTGGACCTGGTTTTGCACACAGGGAATCCAGTGGTCGCAGCTTTTCTTAATTGTGTTCATTCTCTCATACCTGTATGAGAGAGAAGGAGTCAGCAGTTCCATCCATGGTATGTGAATGATAAGAAATGCCTCATGTTGATTTGAAAACCAGAACGGATCTGTTTTTTTCTAAAGATGATTCTCATAGACTTTCCATACCCTGGTCTACTTGCAGAGTCAGGGCAATTCAGTAGTTTACTGAACAATCTCTCATTTACCCGTCTATTTTCCTAGTAAATTTTTAAGCAGATGGATTGTGTTTTTTCTCTAGCTATGGTAAATCTATCAGGGAACTAACCTTGCAATGAATCACTTGTATTTTTCAAGCCTGTGTGCATAAAATTAAACACCTGCATCCATATCAGTCGCTTCAGGCATTGGAAGGAAAGAATGGGGCTTGCTTTTCAGAGCAATTAATTCAGTGGCAGGACTTGCAAGTACCAGGGTAAAAATTAATTATACTCAGAACTTACAAAATTCAGGATTCTAGGCAAACTTTCAACAGACATGCCTGAACATTTGAGCCACTATATTTCTTTATTATAAAGATTTTCCTCCTCTCTCTACTTTTAATTTCCTTTTTCTACAGTTATTTTAGGAATATTTATTTTACTTTTTTTTCCTGTCTTGGTTTTAGTAAATCACAGGAGAACAGAGTAATGGAAATATGGCTGGAAGGGTCCTTGAGAGCTTACCTGTACCCTCAGTTCTTCACAAATACGAAAGCTGAAGCACATGACAAAGCACAGTAGAAGGCACTCCTAGCCTTGTTGGCTTGGGTTGTGCAACATCGACAGTACTTTTGGATGAAAGCAGTGTTACTATACTAGGACATAACAACGGGGCACACACTGAAAAAAAATGAGCTGAAGCTGCAGAATATATCCTTCCCATACCAAGAAATTCTCAGCATGGACTCTGACATAGTTCTCTTGTAGTCCTACCTAAGTTTTAAGGTGCTGCTGTCAGAAGGTAACCACAGGACTCAAGAAGGACACAAGGGGGTAGGGTCTGCAAATTGGAAGTGGGGCAGAGGGTACATGAGCTCAGAGAGAAGGTGGACATAATGGATGCAGGTGGAGCAGTGCTAAATCAGGTAAAGCAAGCTGGCTAGAAGATACTGCTGATTACATGGGAGAAGAGACTGGAGCTGACTGCTAGGTTATTATTTTTTTCTCTGCTCCACAACAAGACCAGCTTTATCTCAGTTATCTAAATATTCTTGAAAGATGTTTGCCTGTAGAAACAGTGTAATAGTGTAGGCCTTTGGGAACTGTTCAGGCAATGTATTTCCTTACTTTTTACCAACTTTGCTCGTCAGAACGTTTTCTCAGCTCTGTCTGGCTGTCCACAGCCTCTTTCCTCTTCATGCCGCTACCTTTTGAGAGAAGCATTTTATTGCCCTAATGGTAGTTGGAGTACAGCACACTTCAACCTTGTTTTGCAGTGTTATTGCATCTTACTCAACTCATTCTTGTCTTTGATAGTGTCTTTGGTGTGCATGGGCATGATTTTAATGGGTCCAGTTGTCTCTGGCATTGTGACAGGTGAACCTATGAATCTCATTTTTCAAACCACTACAGGCTTCTGAGGCTGGATTAGAGATTTCCAAGAAAATCTAGAAGCTTAGAACAGACATCATTTTATGAATTCAAAGCAATGAACAGATGAAGGTTTTGGTTTTTTTTAATATACTTGCCATAAAGTATTACTAAGTAGATATCCTCACAGCTTATTCACAGTTCATAGTTACGAGACTTTTCAGCCCTGCTTGTAACCTTCTGAAATTAAAACACATAAATTTAAGCCATTTCTACTCCACTTAAGGCAGCAATTGAGTGTTGCTTACTCACAGTTACTCACAGTTACCTGTTGGCTGAAAAAAGTGGTGGGCTCTCCGTAAGTTTTTTATTATGAGTAATGTGCTGAACAGCAGGTAGCTGAATTCCTTATGCTCAACAGCACTTCTAAGCAATTGGTCAAGGCTGACAGTGTGAAGAGTTTGTGCAGGTTTGTTTCTGAACTGGTGAGTAAACAAGCACTGCCTTGTCTGCTTCCCAAATGGTATTTTTATTTCCTGTACAGTCCAGTTATTTTAAAGGCACTTCATTTCGTCCCTTCAAATAATAGTAAACATGCTCTTTTTTAAACAGGAAAATGTGGTCAAAGCAAATGTTGCAAAGCCTATTGTGGAAAACAACTGTGAACTCTGTCGTGCTGTTATTACTGTTTGGGAAGCACTGCTCTCTTAGTTCTGTCTCTGAAGATAAAAACAAGTGGTTTTTTGTTTGTTTGCTTATTCCTTTTGTTTGTTTTTGTATGTGTGTTGTTTTTTTAAAATTATTTTTAGATGCAGTGGAGATTGTGAGAAAAATTTGAAAGCAGATGTTTTAGGAAAAGCTTAATACGTGTGCTTGTCAGTTACCTGCAAGTGAAATACAATAAGGCTGATTAGTCTTGGGCACTGGAATTCTTTCCAGGACACAAAGAACATGAAACTAAGAACAACTGTGAGAGCAAAAGCTTCTAGAGGGTACACAGTGCAGAGACCCTCCCAAAGTTCTCCTCCACTTTTTAAAGGAGCCCAGAGACCTGGCCTAAAGAAATTCTTCTTGGAGAAGAAATTCTTCATCATCTTCACCTGTTGAATTTCTCCTGGCTATTTAATGTTTCTATAGCAAACGCGACCAGATCAATCTGGGGCTGGATGAGAAGACACATTGAAAAATGTAGCACCTTTTGAATTGCAGCTATAACCTGCCAGAACCAGGCAGATTTGCCTTAGGTGAAAAGGAATGAATACTGAGAAATAGTTTTGCCATCAGCATGCTTTAGTCCCTTTTTTTTTTTTTTCTTTTTTTTTTCTTTTTTTTTTTGTGAGGAGATGTGAATTCCTATATTTGCCAGACTGTGGGAAAGCATGTTGAACAGTCTGGTACCCCAGGATTCAGAGTCCTCTACAGTTGGTGAATAGGCCTGGGGTTTAGCACAGGAGTGAGATGATAAGGTTGAGAAAAGTAGATGGTATGATTGGGTATGTCTGTTGTACTTGTGTCTGGCTTGTGAAAAAGTTCTTTTTTGGGTTGGGTTCTTCATCCGTAACCTGAAGACCACTGGTATTCTGTGCTTTCCAGAAATCTGCAGTTATTAACAAGGTCATTTTTTAGCCATCTGTGCATTGTATGTGATCTTAAAGCATAAGAATTTGTCCTATAAAGCCTTAGCAAGTCTCTTTCACATGTACAAGCTTCTCATTTCATTGTAAGATGTGTATATATGTGTGTATGTGTATATATATGAAAAATAATGTTGTTTGATAAGTTTGACTTCTCTGTAAGTTGTCAGCCAGGAAACACTGTGTAAGAAACAGATATGACCATCCTTTTAAAAAGTTCTCAAGTCAGCTATGTAATTTAGCTTTGAGATATTACCATTTCTCATGTAAATTTTATGTATTTCTTAGTATTTCCAGGAGCATTAGATCAGAGCCAGGTCAAATGTGGAGTTCCTCCGTCCAATCAAAAACAGATAAAAAATGCTTAGGTAACATTTTCATAAACATCAACAATGGAAAATTAGACTTTCTTCCAATTAATTATTTCAGGCTATACAGGATGCATGTATATCTGCTACATGTGTCTGAACTGGAAGGCAACAAATTAGAGGCTGGTTTCCTAGCCAACCAGTGCTTAACTGTAATTTTTCCTACAATGAAACAGAAGTAAGAGTGAGTGGGTCTGTTTTCTATTTAAAACAAAGCAAAACAAATTAAAAAACCACCTTGTGTACTAAGCAGTTAGAAACTCCCTTAGTATTCTTAAATCTCTCAAAACAAGAAAGAGGTACAGCTTATAGCCCTATACAGATATTGCACAGACTCTTCTCTTCCCCAGTTATTTTATTTTGTCATTACCTTGCAACATGGAAGTGGCAGACTTTTGGATCACATATGACCTCAGTGTCAGGCTTTTAAGGTTTTTAGTCCTTGTTCATGGAATTATGACATTGTACAAACCACATGGTTGTGCTGACTTGTCTCTTGCCTGCAGATGACCTCTCCTCTCACCCCAATTAAGAGAGGAGGGAAGAGTGCAATATCTCACATACATCTCAAAAGCATTCAGATGACAGGTGCAACACATTGGAATGTGTGGCGGGTTGATTTTTTTTTCAGTTGTTTATGGTTTTAAGAGCTAGTATTTGTTTGATTTTCTGTTTGCATTTGTCCAGTCACAGGAGAAAGACAGGCAAGTTGAGTACTCCAGGATAGTTGGTTCATGGCAGCTGATAGAGGTCAGGATTATTTCCTCGTTCCCATTTTTCTGCCAGTCAGTAACTCCTAGACCAACAGAACAGGTAGAGATACCTCAGATCTCTCAGCTTCCTTATCATTTAGCATTTTCACCAAGCTGAACCACAAATAAAGATGTTATTCCCACAAGTAAATAATTACTAAGTCCATGTCTGGTGATTCCTTTGAAATCTCAAGATGTCTTGTAGCGTGACTGATAGATTTGATTAAATAGCCCCCATAAGATTGCTAGTGCAGAAGAATGATTAAGCCTAAATTATCTGAAAGACACTGACATAGGATATAAACAATGCAAAAGCAACTGATTCATGAACTGCAGCATGATATATCCCGGAGTTCAATGAGTGAATGGGGCTATTAGTGACTAAGCTAAAGCAAGCTGAGGTTTTGTTTGCTTTTGGCTTCATGACTTCTACCCTCATTCTCTGCATGTGGCTCAACATTCAAAAATACTTATGAAAGGGAGGGAGCAGAGATGGAGGAGAGGAAGGTATGAGCAGAGAAGCAAAGGGATTTATGTTTTTGTTTACATCTGGAAATTTTCTTGCTGTCCCAAGGGTAATGGCATTCACAGTGAGGGAGAAAGGGAGGGAGGAAGGCCCACAAGTTCTTACGGGGGAGGAGAATAAATATTAGGAGGAAGACAGGAAAAGAAAAAGCAGAATGCGAAATATAGCCAAAGGAAAAGGAACATTTTTTAGACAGGAAAAGGAAAGAGAGGAGAAGCAAGGGCAGAGGAAAGAAGAGATGTCCAAATGGTTGTCAGGGTTCTTTATTGTCTTTTCCAGAAAAACTCTCAGCAGTGCTGGCATTAGTGTGCAGAGGTTCCTATACATAAAAAATAAGCCAGTCAGTAGATCACTGCAAAATGTTCTCCTAAAAACATACAAGAAAAAAAAAAAAACCTAAAATTTTCAGTTTTGTTGGCAAAAGAATTTATTGATCAAAATTAGGCAATTCTTCCTCCCTTTTAGTATATGATGATGACAGGAGAAGTTGAATAACTTGCTCCCTTGGGAAAACCATGCTATTTCACAATAAATAAACTCAAATTTTAGTGGCAGACCAGACAGAGGGTTTTTATCTTATTTCCATCATATCTGAAAGAGAGGAGAAGAAGCTAAGTTAAGTCTCTCTTATTGTTTTCCTTAAATTAAATGAAAGGAGAACGGGAGGGGAGAGGGAGAGAGAAGAGCCCACTACTGAGCAACTAGGTTATCCTTCCCATCATTTCCATGGAAAATGAAAATATTTCTCAAAGGTAAGTAACATAATGAAACCTTATGCAATGGTCATGGGGAACTGCTGCCAAAACTGGAGAGAAGTGAGAACAATGCACTGAGTGTTAATGTAAAATATCATTAGGTTTCAATGTAACAAGCAGCTTTTTTTTCCCCTGATGCGTAAATGGTAATTTTGTGGAACATATAGTCCTGACAAGTGGTTCATCTTTCCTTTGGAGCTATGTCCCTTAAATCATGACAAAACTTAATAGTAAGGGGAGAGGTATGCTCACTGGACTCCTTAATGAAAAATGGTAAGTCACATTCTTCTGTTTGCCTTCAAGTTTGCTATGAATATGTAAAAATGTTGACTATGCATGAAGTATGAGAAGATTTTCATAATGTGGAACTGTCTCTTTTTATTAGTATTTAAATAAAGATAAAGCTACCAAGCATGACCATGTGCAGAAAAAGTGAACAAGGAGAGAGAATCTTTTTTAGTTCTTCCTGACATTCGATTTAGCTGATTATAAGCTGACCAGATATCAAATCCATAAAGCACTCTATAAAATTAAAACTCCTAATGGCTTCATTAATACTATGCACTTACATCAAGCTACAGGCACATGGCTTTAGTGTATCTTGGCATCTTAAGAGGAGTTGTCTGGAGGGCAGTAAAGCAGTGAGTGTGCTTCATACCTGCTGGCACCACTTCTGTATGGGAGCCCTTTGTCTATGCTCATCACTTGGAGTGTGGGGGGCTGTTCCCTTTCATGGTTGCAAGCAGGGCTTCATTTTGCTCATCCTTTCCAAAGAGGAAGGTGCTGCATATAAGTGACAGCAGCAACCTAAGTTCACAGACTGTTGTCAGCACAAGTAGGCTGCCTGTCACCAGTTTTGCTTGTATAATCAGTGCTGGGAGCTTCATTTTCAAGAGAACAGGTGCTTCCACGAGCAGTGGTGATCATCTGCTCTTCCAGCTGAGCAACATGACACAGGGAGTCTTTTCTGACCTATCTGTGCATGGAGGTGAAGATCTTATCCCAGACTGGGTCTTGAGAAATGATAACAAAATCCAAATATGTCTGAGTGCCTACAGCCTTATTCATTGCTGATAGGATCAAAGTCATCAACCTGCAATTATGCTCCTCTGGGCACCTCTGCAGGGGAAAAAACAAAAAGAAGTTGAGGTTGAAAGTACTTTGGACTAAATTTGAGAAAACAAAAAAGGGTGCTCTCAATATTCAGACTACATTTTAGAAAGTAATGTTTTGAATTACCATATCAATGTTGTGATAGCCACTGGAAAATTGAATTAATATGCAGGGTATTTGGAAGTCTCCATGGTTTTCAATGCAGAGATACAAAATAAAGGAACTCTGCTGGGATGAAGCAGTGCTGGGTCAGCCAACATCCAGCAGGCCCCAGAGCCAACTGTATCATCTGCCCTGTGGTTTTCCTTTCAAGTGTTTTCAAGTTGAGCATCCAGTAATCAATCTGGGGTGCCAGCTGCATCAAGGCAGAGAGCATCAACATGCTTCAAACACAGCTCACATGCAGAGCAACAGAGTTTGAAAAACAAGGAAAAGACACAGAATTCAAACTGAAATTTGAATTGGCGAATATCCAAATCTGGTTTCATTTTCTCAGTGTGAGATGTACTGGCTGGACAATGAGCTCATTGCAAGTAGCCACTATCAACATTGCTCCATTTTGCATTTATTAGTAGCTAAGTATAAAGTCTTCTGGGGTTAGATGGGTTGTAGGCATACTCTCTGTTCTTAGATAAACAGAGAGTGCTCTTTTAGGCCAGTATCATGCTGACAAAGACCCCTCAAGGACTGTAAGCAATTTTAATTATGTCTCTTGCTGTATTTAATTGTCTCACTTGCTACCACTGACAAGTAGGCAGATTTTTATATATAATTGTCTCTTGATTGAGCACTCAGGGTGTGGTGGCTGTGTTTGCGTGTGTATTTGCAGCAGCTAATTATGTATAGGCCTCCCAGATTTCTATGCCTAGCAACAGATGTTTTTGGGAACAGATTTTCTGTTCATGGTAGAAGAAGACCAACCTGGGGACAGTGTACATAAGTTGGATGTATAAAGTCCATCAGATAAGTGAGATTGTATTCAAGGATGCTGATGGATAAGGCAAATGTCATTATGAAACAGAATTCTTATCATCTCTGAGAGGTTTTGGCTATCAGGAAATTCCTGTTAAATGGAGAAAGGGAAATGTTAAACCTGTTTTCAAAAAGAGACGTAAATGAACATCTGGCAAACTACAGACTGGTCAGCCAATTTGCCCTGATAATTATGGAATGAATTCTCATAGATGCTGAAGGAAAAGAAGGTGACTCTGAATAGCAAATGCAAATTTTGAAGGGCAAATCATTGGTGATCAACTTTAATGCCTTCTGTGATAAAATGACTAGCTCTGAGAATAAGGAGAGAGATCTATTTATTGTAGCAAAGCTTTTGACACCATTTAGAATAGTATCCCCCAGACAAGTTGGGGAAATGCAGATTAAATGTACAGACTTGAAAATAAATAAATAAATGTGGAAAACATGAAAAACATGGAAAAACTCATGAACAAGTGGATACACTGGGCAGACTAAGTTGGCAAGTTCAGCAGGCAATGTAGATACCTGTTGTGTATAAGCATCCGGATATCTCTCTTTGTTTCTTACTTTTTTTCTAAATGAACTTCCTTTTCCATTCCAAGCCTCTACTCCTCCTGCCAAGCCTTCAGAATCCAGCCACATGACAGACTATTGGCAGCCAGGGTGATACCAGCAGCAAAAATCTGGGGAATTGGAAAACCTATTTGCTCATCAAAATTCCTCACCTCAGAACATCTCAGAGATGAGAAGTTTAGATGCTTACATATGTAGATGTGTATGCATTCACACTGGGGTCATTTTATTTTGGCTTTAGCATTTGCTGCTCTTGTAAGCTGTGCCCATATGTCTTTCTCAGGCTTACATATTTGATAAAACTCTTTGTAGGAGTGCTCCTATCTTCAAGTTTTTGGTAACTTAAAAACCTTTTCAGTGAAATGTAGTGAGATACAGTGATGTTGCAGTATTTCATGTCCTTTTAATTCCTCAAATATTCATGTTTCCAACCCTTTCCTCATGCTCACTCTCATTTTCCTGATTTGTTGTTGAAAATTTGCTAAAAGCACAGTTTATTTCTATAACCTGTAACAGAGTTTGCCATTTTTCTTTTGATTTAGAGAGAAGGAAAAAAAAATAGTATAAACATAACTTCATTTTAAAAAGAAAAGCAAATGCACCAGCATGTTCTAATGAGAGCTATTAAAATAATTAATCCCTATCCTACGATGATTGCAGAAAAAAATAAGTAATGAAAGTGAAACATATAACGACTGGCTTATAAAATGAGCAACCAGCATAAAAATTGAATGAGTCAAAATTTTAAACTAGAATGTGACTAAATTTCAGGATAGTGTAGGAGGAAATATAATTGCACTTCTTCCATTTACTTGAAGTTTACTTGAACTAATGACGTGTCTCTGAAATGTGCCTGAGAGTTGTGCACAGACTATAGACTTCCCAAAAGGTATTGCTGTATTTGATGTCAGGGCAAGCATAGGTCGCACTTGGCCTAAGGCTACCACAGCAGCTTTAACAATCAAGTGGAATGGGATAAAATATCTGCATTGCTGCTTTGATTAGATCTCACTGCTTATTTTGTTACAGCCCACTGGATGGCTCTGTTTTGCACCACAGTGAGAGAATGATGGGCAGGGCAAGCACAGACCAAGTGCTAGCAGTTCTTCAGCTTCATGGCTCAAGTCCGTCAACCACAGCCTCACTCTGATACTTCCAGTAAGCCTTTTGTTGTTGTTGTACATATCTTCTGATGTAACTGTCATGCTTTTGGCTTAAAACAGTATCTTGAAGTTTACTTTAAAACAAGAAACATATTCTTCTGTCGATGCTTATGGTTCAATATTACTAATGTCAGAGATGTCACTTTGCTGAATTGTGTTGTCTGATAGCTATTATAGGCTTCAATATTGCAATGAAAGTGCTCTGATCTTGGTTTACGTGTGCTGAGAAAATATTTCTGGTAATGCTGTGTGAAATTTCAAAGCTTTCACTGATCAGATGGATATCATACCTTTGGGAAATGAAATATTTAAATAAAAAACTATTTATTAAATACTTTATAGAACAGCTACTTTAGAAATTACCACAACTCTTATATTCCATCTGGTGCTGCAGAAGCTCCTGTTCAAGACTGTCTTTGCACCATCAGCTAGTAAAGGGGTTTAAGGTGTGCTTAGGCTATAATCAGCCAGAAACAATCTGTGGGCCCAGGAAGTCCATCTTGTAACCACATTTCCCCCTCCCAAACATATTTGTGCATAGCATTATGTTCAGTGTATTGCAGAAAAGTTCAATTGAATTGTTTGGAAAACTCTCTGTGTGCAATTTTCCCATCATATATTTTGTGAAAAAGTATAGGATCAGGCCAAATAGCATTTCAACAATTACAACCCAAAATTCATAAGCAGCTGAGACCGAAACCTTGTCAGTCTATGAGGGTTCTTGTAACAGCCCAAATTTTAAAGCAAGAAAGCTTAAGCTAATCTTAGAGAAGCCATATTATTAAAAGCAGTATTTTCTGTGAGTTAAAAAACTCTAGCACTGCCACGCTCTATAGTTCTGCTAGTTCTTCTAATTTTTATTCCTAAAGATTGTATTCAGATAATAATTCATATAGCTGTGCAGACTTGCCCTGCTTGCTTGGGGTTTTCTTTGAAGTTTTGGAAAGTGCTGATAAATATGCTTCAATGATTTTTTACTTGCCCTGCCTAGGGCAGCAAACAAACTGCGGCAGGTTTAATCGGAACTAAACCTTGTCTGCAGGCTACAAAACTGAACATGCCGGACAAGTTATAGCAGTGTTAAGGCCTGTTCTTTCAGCTGTTCCAGGGTGTGGTGTCTGGGGAGGGGGGAGAGTGTCTATATACGTACTTGCTCAGGCTGTATAGAGTATCCTTGGTGTGTAGGAGGCCCACAGTCATCCTGTACTGCTTGTCTATGTGACCTTGCTCCAAGAAAGATTTGCTTCTGGGGATGCTCTGTTTAGCAAGATACAGCAGATACAAAGGGACAGGCAGTGGGAGCTCAGCACTAGGCTGTGGTTGAGTTGGATTGCAAATAGTGGGCTGTGAGTAATCCAAAGATTTTCAAGTGTCATAAAAGGCAAATGCTCACTGGTCTTTAGTGCTTGTTACCCAGTTGCTTGGCAGAAAGCCAGGGAATCTTAGATCACAGTATGCCAGGTAAAATGAGAAGCTCTATTTAATTGAAACTGACATGTTTCTTCCGAAGTGTGGTACTTTCCCTGTTGTTTACGTTCAGTCTAATCCTGTGGCAAAATCAGCTCTAGGGGAGGTAGGTACAACTGCACTGACATGTACATTTCATTTGTTTGTACTGGATCTGCCACTGTGTCTGTGCATTTTACCAGTGGCTGCAGAAGATAAGAATAGCTTTAGGAAAGAGTCGGCGTGTGGATGAAAGAGTAGAATATAAGCTTTCCATAACTCGATTCCTGACTCATTATTCAAAGCAGAAAGAATTCTTGTGTGGCTTTCTCTTTCTTATGTGGTTGACATACCACTCCCACCTTCCAGAAGTCTCAACAGCTCAAACACATAATTTTCTGAAGTATAGGCTGTAAAATTAAAGGTTAGATTTCAGTCCCACGTGTGAACCAAGTTACCTGGCAGTATGAGAAGAATATGTGTGTGTGCATTTGTTCAGAAGTTAGACACAGAAAAACTCACCTTAACACAGCTTAACAATAAGGTTCAGTATTAAACTCATTAACAACAGGGATTTTGGAAGCTGATCCTCTAATCCATAATTCCTACCCACTGTACTGCAGATCATATAGTAGTGTATGGTATAGAAGATAGCATATACTATATATATAGTATGGTATAGAAGATCAACCAGTGCCCTAAGGGGGCTAACCCAGTTAAGGTAGTAGAGGGATGAAGTAAATATCAATGTGTTAAAACTTTGAGTTTCTTGCCCTTCATGCCCATTAATGTTTTATCAGCAAACGCTGATTTTGTTGGGTATCCAGGGTAGCATGTTGGAGTGCTAAAACAAAACATTTTATTTACCAAGATGATTTTTTCGTGCAGTACTCTAGCAAATGTTCATTATCCCTGTTGCTTTGTCAGCAGGATACCTAGCAGTTCTGATTTTCACGTTCCCCTGAGTTTTATCCTCATTCTGTGGCTGTGGAGATGAGGCACAGTGGTTCTGAAGGTTCAAGATGTTAAGCAAGGACATTGTCTAGGGTAGCTAGTTTTTGCTTTTTAAGAGCTAACAGGCCTTCAGTAACATGAAGTTATACTAGAAAACGAATGAAGGCTTAAGGAACCGATCCTGAAAACTACATGTGGCAAATGCAAGAAGAGCTCGGTATAATGTGGTTTTTTGGGAATGTATACAGGGAATGAGTGCAAGGAACGGGTCCTACATCAAAATGGGGCCCTCAAGGAAGGTCGAAAGTCCACTGCCACGTTTTGATGAATCATCTGTGTCCACAGTACCTCTGGGAGCCTCTAGCTGTGAGGAGCTCTGGCTGCTAGCAGCATACAAGAAAGATGGCCCTGCCTCCTCCTGTGAGGAGCAGCACGGGGAACAATGTGCTGAAATTGCAGTACAAAGCAGGGAGAGCTGATCTGATGTAAGCAAGAGTTGAAGTGGTCTGATCCCATGCCACTGTGTGGAACTTGTGAGTGTCTGAATGCTGTTAAGATTTTTCTGAGCAGTAGCCTGGTGGCTTGCTATTGATAAGTTGTTGGCTGTTATTCCTAACTGATATGTATCATTTTAATGGAACATCTGTACCTTTCATTTATATTTTAATAGTTTATTAAAAAAAATAACTAAAATACTTTTATAAAAACAACAGAAGGACTTTGGGGAAAGAACAAAAAAAAAGCTAACAAAGAGGAGGATCCTTGGGGCCGCAGTCCAACCAGTGAATCTACAAGGCTGCTTTGAAGGTCTCTTCAAAGTGCCATTTTGCTGATTCCAACATTAGTCCTGTTGTGCTGCAGAGAGGATGGAGTGAAGCATTTGATTGATGTTTAAGGCCAAATATTGATGTTTAAGGCCATTTGTATATCCTGACTCTTTAAGTAGTTTGTTAACTGGACCTTACTAAGAAATAAAGTAGAAGTACAGGGGCAGCATAGACCTGGGATCAAAACAATTAAGTTCTAGTAACCGAAGATCAGAACCTGGCTATTTTGTTTGACATCAGAGGTCATGACAACTTCAGATTGTTCAGAGAACCAAACTTACTGCATCCCATAATGACAGCAAGATTAGAGGGACCGTGGCTCTGGCTGGAGCCCACCTGCGTCAGCAACCCAAGCTATGTGTGTACTTGAGGAGAATGCAGTCAACCTGCTTACGCTAGAATCTGAAGCTGCCTGAACAAAGTAGGCAGTGGAAAGGCAAACAGTCCTAACAAGCACATTCTTTAACAAAACAGAGGCATAACCAGCAGATGTTACAGGAAATTCTGTACTGCACGCTTTGCTTTTCTATGTATTGCAGGGGATTTGCTTCAAAGTTACAAGAGTTAAGTTTCATGGAGACCTTGTGGCCACAGTTTCTCCCGGTGTCTTTTCTTGCACAGTGTCCTTGACCTGATTCTCTGTCAGGCTGTCGCTGTGCTACAGCTGATGAGACTAGATTTCAGTGCTGCTGTGCTTTTTACTCATTTTCTGGTGAGAAAAGTTGTGAAGCATCTTTTTGAAAGGTGAAAATGGTTTATTAATGAAGGAATAATAAATGTATGCGCAGACTGGAGCTATGTATCTAAAAATGTTGATGCATCTGTAGATTTATTTTTGCCTGTAAGGTTTTTATTAATCTATTTGTTTTAATATTAGGGAGAAGTAAGAATATAAATGATGGTAGATGCAAAACTTAAATCCACATAAATATATATTTTTAAGAGATTTCTGGGCAGTGAATAAACATTTCTGACTTAAGGTGGATTTAATTAAAATGTGAATTACATTTGCTTTCAAAATGTTTAAAATAGGAGCATCCATTGATTTTTTTTTTTTTTTAACGCATGGAACATCTTATATATATACAATATAATAAATGTATAACATCCATTAAGTGAGATGTTATCTTCGAAAACAGTTGTTATATTTAACATTAATGGGCACTAGGAATATTGCCCAGACTTATTTGTAATTTAGAAGGCAGATAAACTGTGTTATATATACACACATATTTCCATATTTAAAACTAAGTTTATGTTCTTGTAAGTATGTATTGATTATTACAATTCCCTGGCCAATAATGAAAAATAACTTTAGAACATTTATTAAAAAAACAAAACAAAACACAAAAAAACACACACAAAAAAAACCAACCAAACCAACCAACGAACCAAAAAAAAAAAAAAAAAAAAGCAAAAAAAAAGGTGTTCTGTTTCTGAATCCTTGCTTTTAGAAGAGCTTTATATAGACAGAGAGAGTTACTGTGACGTGTATTTGTGTTCTGTAAGAGACCATATATATTGCATTGTTTCCTAGTGATGATTGGTTGCCTTTAAGTGAGTAATGCTAAGGAATTTGTGCATTTTTTGTGGATGGAATTCAATATTAATCTAAGAAAAAGTAAATATTTAAGTTGCATTAAAAGGGCTATTTTATGAAGACTTCTAAATTAAGATCATGGATTATGTCATTCTTTTACTCAATCACTTTCTCCCTTTGGTTTTCACTGCTTATTTAAAGAAAACTATTATTTTAGATCTTCTAACCTGTTGTTACTTAGCTGCTCGAGCTCCTGCTCTAAGGTCTGTTAACAGGCATATTAGCTAGATTACTTAAACTGTCTCAGTTTGGTCATTATAGTTAGATTCAGGTAGATGAAACTATAAACATGAATCTTTGTAGGGTTTTTTTATATAGAGAAGTTGTCAACTGATATAAATCATCAAAGCTCTTTTAAAGTCAGTGGAACTATGCCAGCTTGCACTAGCTAAAGAGTTAGTGAAGTCTGTAGTACATTTATGAAGAAGCTGCTTTACCTGATCTTGTGCTACTATCACATAAAAACCTATCAACATGTAAAAAATATTGTCAGTTGGTAACCCCATTTCTTTCTCCTCATCTGCCTGTGTGACTCTCAAAGTCCTAGAGTATTACATTGCAGAATGAATACTGCAGTAGCCCAATTTAAATTCAGAACAAGGAAATATTCTGAATTCTGGAATGGCTCTTGGTCATGTGAGACAGTTGCAACAAGTAATGTCTCTATGTCTCTTTAACATTTCTGTGTGTATCCTGTTCACAGCTGTTGCAAGGTACAAAATGCATTGCATCCAGACTCTGTTGCAGGCAGTTTGAAATACAGCAAATTAATGGAGATACAAGAACACCTTTTAAATTATTGCAGTGATACTATTTGCATTTAAGTCACTCACAGGCTTTCCTTCATGTCGCTGTTTTCAAAGATAAACTCTTAGTTTTGTAGCAGTGGAAATAAGTAAATTGAAAAACCACATTTTTTTGCTGCATGCCTTTTTCTCAGTCCTCCATCCCTTTTTCTTCCACAGCTGCATAAGGCTCAGCCCCACCTAAACCGTTTTGCTTCTAAACTAGAAGTGAGCTTTGGTAGCATTCAGGTCCTGTCCCCACTGTCTCCTGGGGAGGACAGTGGGGCTGGCACGGCCTGTTGCCTTCTTTCTCTTCAGCTTGCTCTGCTAGTTGGAGACAAACAGATCTGTGCATTCAGAGACAGTGGGTGCAAGCTGCTGACCTACAAGGAAAGATATTCACCTGAACACAATTCCATCCCCTGAAATCCTTCCCATCCCTGAAGGTTTGCTGAGTCCTGGCTGGCATTTTCAGAGAGGCCAGAATGTCCTGCCTCCACTTTTCTTTGCTGAGCCTGTTGCCCCTGCAGTCGTCAAGCCTCTTTAACATACAGAGTTTCTTTAAAATCTTTGTATGTATTTTTCTTATTATTACTCTGAAATTCTGTGAGTTCCAGCTTGAGAGAGAGTGCTGGCCAGGTAGCCATTAAAGGCACTGGCTAAAGCTGGACATCCCTTTCATCTTATTGCAGTAGGGCTGTAGGGCCTTCCTTTGCTCTCCATTGATAGGAGGATTATTAAACTGTACAAGTATTCCTAACCTTTTGCCAATGAACCTTATGGCTTACAAATCTTCTCCAGTTATTTCTTTTTTTTTTTTTCTCCTTGCTCTTACCGTGCAGTCTAGGTCTAAATCTTAACACATCTCCAGCATACTACCATGAGAATCAGGCTTTGTATTCCATTCTGAGAGCTGCAACTTTTGTTCAGATGCATCTCTTTGCTTGCCTTGATTAATGAAATCTTTTCTTCCCTGACCTCCTTGATTTTTTGTCATGATTTTTTTGAGTCACAGAAAACACACCTGCTAAAATAATCCATTTTGATTCTCACAGTTGGATGGCAGTTGGAAACAGTTGCTCTATACCTATCTGATAGAAAACTGTCTCCTATATATGGGAAGAAAATACTTTTATTTATCTCCTTGTCCCACAAGCTTTGCAAAAGGCTTGGGAGGGAAGACAAAGGGCATTGAAGTGATTTTCCCTTCTCACACTCTCTAGCTTCTTTCCGCTCTTATTCTGTGTTATTCCTGTTTGAGGCTGTGTTACAGATGACACCAAAATCTAATCTGCACAAGCCCCTCTGGGCTCAGAAATTGCTTATAACTCTGAACTCAGGTCAGGGGCTTGTCTTCGTGCATTAGAGGTGTTTGAATGAGAGTTAATCGTATGGTAGAGACACACTCACCAACTTCCCAGAGAGGAACAGTCCTGTCTTCTAGGTGGGAGAGAAGTAGCTTGATCTTCCAGATGTGTTTGGTGGTTTCCTATACATCAGATTGTTTACTGCAAAAAGCTGTGGTGAATTCGAAGGGAGACATACAAAACTAATTTAAGAGAGTTGCTAGATATCCATGTGATGACAGTGATTTTCATATCTACCCAAGTGGTGTGGATTTGAAATAGAAACCTACAAAAGAACCTTGGGGTTCTTTTTTTTTCAGGAGAGAGAGTTGGTTGTGTTTTGTTTTTTTTTTATTTTTATTTTTATTTTGTTTGGAAGATAAATGTACTAATTCAAAGTTTGACCTTGTTGCAGTTTGTGCCATCCAAATCATTTCCACAGTGAGTGTGAATAGATTGTTGTCTTTGGTGACATTTTTCTCTAAGTTATAATTAGCATCCTAGATGATTAAAAAAAAAAACAAAAAACAGCCATCCTGAATTAACCAGAATGCTACAACTCTACATGCTAAAAAAAAAACCCCTAGAAATCAATCTCTAATGCTAAATCTAAGTAAAAAACTCAATAACTCTACATTATAAAAATAATTCCATAATGATTCACAGTTTTCACACTGCTTTGCACTCCAGTTGAAGTTGAATTGTACTTGACTTTCTCATGAAAAACAGTTGGTAGAGAAAAGTAGTGTGGTCTCAAAAGTCATCCCTTTACTTTAGGTTGTGTATCATTTCTTGTTGTCTACAATAACAAAAACTGTCTGTGCTCATGCTGTTCTATCTGTTATGCAGTAATGTTATTGTTGACATGTAAACAGTTGATAATTCATGGAGTGTATGTGTGGGAACTTTTCCTGTAGATTCTGATTTATAAAGTGGCTTGCTAGCACTTCCTGTAGCTGAGGCATCTTTGTATGAATGCTGTGCATGTTAATAGAAAGCCTAAACCAGGCTTGGGCAAGAATTTTGCAGGAGCTCAGCAGCAGATAACAGCACTGCTCAGAAATCCTGCAGGACATTGAGGTTTGATGCAAATGGCTCCCCAACTCTGCATATCATGGCAGCCTTTCAGCTTCAGCATGGTGTACCACTCAGCTTTGGCTAGATGCTCAGAACAGTTTGCAGTTTCCACAGCTCCCATAGCAGCGAAATCACTGCAATTTCCCAGGACTGCTTTAAAGTCTCAGTAATAGGTCAGTGCAAATTTGAGAATGCAGTCAGGTCATCTTCAAGTTCCCTTTTGATTCTACAAGGGGATTATAATTATTAGCAAATGTGTGGTGATGCATTCTTGTAGATGGCAAATTTCAACTTTGTGTGTATGAATGTGTGTGTGACTCTGACATCAAACATGATTATGAAATGATACCCACTTGCTGAACTCTTATTTAAGATTAGTAGACTTAGGATCTCAGTACTGAATAGCATAATTAATTTCTTGATGGTGAATGCTGTGGTTCTTGGCTTTGCTTAAGAATTGTCTTGCTACCAGAAGAAACAAATGTCAGTGGCAAAGGAACGAGTTGGTGGGGTAGGGTCTGAAGGCTGTGGAAGGTATATGGTAGTTGGACACAAACATGGAGTAAAGCCACTGGCCTGAGAGCTGTAATACATACACCACTCATCTGAGCTGTGAGATACAGGGCACATGAATAAAGATGTACGAGCATCCCAGAGATATGAGGTACGAGGGTTGGAAGCTGAAGCTGAGTAAGTGCACATCTTTAGAGTGTGCAAATGGGGTATGTGTGATGAACCAAGGTAGAAACTACGCAGTAGTGTTTCCCAAATTCTGAACCAGTAGACTATTGTCAGCCTTCCTCTTCATAGTTACCAGTGTAACTACATGGAGCTGTCAAACTTTTAACTGTTATAGTTGGAAAGTTTTGTAGATACCAAGCACATGACGTGGCCTTGCAGATCACAGTAAGGACCTGCTGTCTTAAAAGCCACATAGTATACCACATTGCCCAGCATAGCAAAGAGTGTATATGAGTATACTGGACTTGATGTATATGCATGTGCAAGTGCATTGCTGAGCTGGAATGTAGGACCAGCAGGCAGCATCTGGGAAACTGAATCCTCTTTCTTACTCTTGCAGACAGCCTCACAGTAGATGTTAGTTCAGAGGACTCCATAGGTCACTCCTACATTACCAGACATTATAATTCTCAACACTTAAGAGAAATTTTTAGATTTTAGGAAGTCTAAAAGCTGCAAATGTGAAGTGGCATATGCAGAAAGCAACAGAATGAAAGATATTGGTAGTCTTGCAATTATATGTGCATTAACTCTTGTGTGATCCTAAGAAGCTGATCATGCCCTAAATTACTGATGGGGCAAATAAAACCCTCTTGATCCCTGCTAATCTGACTTGGAGGACAGATGTCCCTTGGATCCTAAATATGGTGAATGGTTTAATCCTTTGTGTGTGAGCAAGACACAGTTCAGCTGAGAATTTTACGTCAGTAGAAACACAGCTGTACTCTGCCTACATCCTGGTGGGGTTTTTTTTGCCATCCAGTTTCCAGAAGCCAAATTACAGACTAAGGAAGGAAAAGAATATTCTTTTCTGGTCCCCACTTATTAGAGTTTTGAAGCATGAAGTTAATACCAGTATATTGTAAACACCTAGCAATCCAGTGTGCTCTCAGAACTCTTTGCATATCCTTAATGACTGGATTTCCTAAGATTCATGCTACAGAATTAATTTCCTGTTTTTATGAGTTCTCTTAAGCTAATTTACAATCCCTTCAGTAAGCGTATCTTAGTTTGTGCATGTCTTGCTCCCATGATTGTATTGACAAGGCTTTTCCAAATTTCATTCTTCAATAAATAAAGCCTTTGCACTCTCTAGTCCAAATTTATTCATGAGCATTTTATTGCACAGATGACTGTCAGACCAAATGCTCACAGCTTCTGAGCTGATGTCCTAGGAGGCCAAAACAACACTGGATCTTTTTCATATGTACATGCACCCAAGCTAAACAATTACTTCAGTTGTATAAAATTTTACAATGACTAGTCTTTATAATAACAAAATACCCGAAACGTTGTGTGGGAAGATTTTGAATGGACAGCGAATAAGTGCCTCGTGGATACGATCTGTCAGTTTTCCCAATTCTCTCCAAGTGCTGGATTCCAATAGTTTCTTTCACCTCAGTGTGTTTTCCACAGTGCCATGTCATGGCTTTGCATTATCGTTTCCTTGGACAACATTTGCCAGTAAATGCACTTACTTAATTTTCAACTCTTTTTAACCATTTCTAATATATTTGTTAGTATTTCTGACTGTGTAATTGTTTCTTGTGTCACTGAAATTGTCCACAGACTTTAATTAAGCCCATGAGCCTAGAGAATTTGACAATTTAATTCTTTTAAATGCAGCCTTATTGCCAAGCAGGGTTTCCCTGCAGCCCTCCCAGCTGTCGTTTTTATAGAGGGAACAGCTTTGAGTGTCACACTGATAACTGCACTCAGGTACTTTTATTCAATGGGCATGGTATTTGCTGATAATTAAATGAACTAATTTAAATGACCGGCTAGTGAAAAACAAATACAAACTAAACCTGCTTTAAATAAAAACACACTCTTCACTGTAATCACTCATTAAAAAAACACTAATAATTAATCAAGGTCTGTCATACTACAAGTATAATGGATCTATATGAACTGTAATTACCACACTTGAAAAGAGTTCTACAACGTGGGATCTTTATTTTCTTTTTTTTTTTTCCCCACACAGGATAAATATTGTCTCTCATGATCCAAATCTTTTATGTTTTCTGTAGAATACTTGAAGTGAAATGATGCATCATTTACCACTGAAAACAGAGTAAATGGGTCCCTGAAGGTTTTATTTTAAGTCAGATGCAGTTGTCGTTCTATATTGATAATCTTTGCATTTCATTATCATATTCAACTCACCATTTATATGCAGATGACACAATCATTTATGATAATAGATTATACTAGAAGAAAGCTTAATATTATCTTCAAGCTGATTTAAATGAGCTTTAAGATCATCTGGCACAATCTAAATTACTATTAAATATTAATGAAACAAAGATCACATTATTTGGCTCAAAACAGAGGTTGGGTAAACTGAACAACTGGCAATCAATGCGACCTTGGAGACAGTTAGGAAATGTCAATTGTGAAGAATATGGATACATCATTTTTCATCGTATGACTAAACTATTGATTAGCTGTGAAGATTTGAAAGAAAGCCAAGAATTTTATTTGCGCTCGGAAAATATGTTGACTTAGGCAAAAAGAAAAGATTTGTTTTCTTGCATTTTCAGTTTGTATTATGTACTTTGGGTTTTGCTGATTGCTGCATTATGTTTGTTAGGAAAGATAAAGCATCTTTAACTTGGTTATCTAGGCAAATTTGCTTTGAATTATACATTTCATAAACATTACCGTCTGTCATTTTATCAACAATTGGCAAAAAACAGAGAACTGTCAACATTTTATTGGTACATTATTCTTCTACTCCCTCTTTTTTCCTACCCCCTGCTTCAGTTCAGTTACAGTCTTCAATCACACATGTTTTCTGAAATAGAAAAACTAAAATAAGAATAGTATCTCTACTTCTTTACCTAGAACTATACAGCTGTGAATTTGATAAAGTGAGTGAGGAAATTTGGGTACATACAGTATTTTGTATATGTTTATTTTTACACAGATCTGATCTGATGAAGTCCTGAGCATGTTCTAGCAAATGCAGATGAACTCAATGGCAGTTCATGTCAGTTTCCAAAATGACAGATAAGGAACGTAGTACTTTCCCAGAGACTCTCTCATTCTTAGAGACTCAATCTTATAATCCTGCAATGAAAAGGAAAAAGAAAAAAAAAAACCAAGAACTGACCTCTGTTTTGTACAACTTATTAAAAGTGCAGATCATCTCCTGCATTTAAACACTTGAAGTACACCTCTTTTATGTAGCAAGATATGTCACACTAATACATCTGCTGGCCCAGAAATGCCAGCTCTTTTGGCATTATAATGAATAAGATATTGTTTGTTGTTACCATTTTTCTGTTCTAGGCATAAACAAAAGCAATGTGGAAATGTTTTCTGTTCAGAGCATCTATTGTTTCCTCTTAACATTCACTAGGCTGTGCTGCATCAAGCTAGGCATGATTTTCTTTGAGACTTTGCATTTGGGAAAGGAATCACAGCCATTTATTTGACCTCCATCTAGATCTTTGCTATTTTTCTAGTGAAGAGGCTTCCATATAGAGTCAGGAGATAGAGACCTACTCTGACAGTAAAAAAATATGCAGAGAAAGAGGAGGAGGTGAGCATTTGATTTGAATAGTTGAATGAGGCAGATTTAGAGAGTCGAGGCAGCTGGGGAACTGTAGACAGAAAACTGAGTTAAAATGGACCATGAGGGCTAGGGTAATTTGGTGGGTCTGGGAAATTCATTGTGGGAAAATCTGTTTAAGTAGGAGGCAGAAGAATTTCACTGAGTGGAGGGGTAAGTATTCTCTGGGAGCACAGGAGTTAGATGTAAAGAGGTAAAAAAAAAAGAAGGAGAAAGCCATGACGAGGAAGATTATTGTTGGAGGAAGTGAGGCATGGGGAAGATAAAGTTTCTTGCCAAGATTATGAGAAATTCAGGACTAAGGGAAGAATTTATTAGATAATGAGTTGGGGCAATTAATGCTGAATAGGACAATCTGGTGTGCAGGTTGTTAGCTTACCTGGAGGAAAAGGTTTGCAGAAGTTGTAGATGAAAGAAAGAACAAGTCTTCCCTGTTGTGGGCTTAAGAAAGGTTCCTGGAATCTGTCAGAGCAACTGCAGGGAGAATGAGATCTGTGCTTTATTTATACATTTAAGGTGATTTTCTAATTCCAACTTAGAATGTCATGTGTTTCCAGTATAAATGCCTTCCCAAAGAGATAAAATAAACAGGCAGCCTTTTATTGAAATGAGTGGTGAGTTGTATTCAGAATTAGCTGTGTGACTGATTTCAAAAACTATTTAAATAGATTTGATACTTGAGTTTCTTGATTGAACAACACCATGTTCCCAGCTCACCTAGACCTGCCCTGGTCAGACACTTGCATCAATTATCTTGTCCCTTCTTACTTCCAGCTCTCTTTGAAAAGGATAAGATGCCAAGAAAAAGCCCTGCTATGAACGGTAAAATCATGCTTTTATATCATCGGTGAAAACCTTGTTCCACACTATAATCACATCAGGAGGAGGCCCTTCTGAGCCTGTGCGTGTTACCCAGTGATAATATGAGGTTCCCAATGAATACAGATATTCTTCAACATGATTAATGTTTCTACTAGCCACTTAACTCTGTGGGTAAGAGCCAGCCCTGTGTTGTAGTCACGGGTGCTTGGGAGCATTGTTGCCAGTTCCTTAATGAATGAGCTCTGACTTTTGCTGTTTGGATTTGCCAGTGCCATTGCTGCCAGGTCCAATTTTCCCTTCATCTCTTGAGCTACCACTGGAGAACAATTATGCTGCATTACATCTTGGGCTCATTCCGCATTTCCACTGCTGCCTTTTCACCCCTTCAGGCTTTGGCCTGCAGGAACGTTTTGTCTAGCCTACCTGGGGACAGGAGATTGGATTTTTCTTGCTGAGGAGTTACTTCTGCATCCCCAAGCATCCTCGGGTTGAGCCTGGCACATGTATCCTTGCAGATGAGAAGGAGGCAGTCTCTCTGCAGCCAGACTGCTGACCTTTCCCTCTGTGCTGTCTTACAGTAAATGTTCAATATCTCACATGAATATAGAAATCCAAGGAACTTCAGAGGGAGAGGGGAAGAGAGAGAGGAGAACATGTGTCTCTGGATGGAGTTTAACTAGAACTCACATGCTTATTCAAGTCATATGTTTTGAGAAGATGCTAATGCTGCTTGGACTCCTTGATTGTGGAGAAAATGGAAACTTTTTTCAGACTGAGATGCTTAATAGAGGCTCCTCAGTTGATGCTTAAGCATATAAATAGGAGCAGTTTGTTTTTCAGCAGTACTGAGTGTTCTGTTGATGCCAATGGGGAAGAAAATACTTAGTGTACCGAAGTACATTATTAGAAAATGTGTATGTTCAATACTTGTTGTTATTTGTAGATAAATATGGTCGAAATTTTCTGAGTTGGCTTGGCCTGGCTTATCTTTGGCCTCTGTCTTTCATGTTTTTTATTAGTTATTTGGTGTGAGAATAATATTTCTTATTAGATATTTAGGTCTACTTTTGGGTCTGAATTTATTGTGAGATTGGAGTAAGAATATAAGGATCTTTACGTATTTCTTAGTATCACTCTTTTATTGCATGCATTCCAGAGAGGAGAGGTTTGCTGCCCTACCACATTGATTCTGCAGCTGACTCTGGCTCCACAGAATCTGTGATTCACGTCTCCTAGTTTTTAACCATAGCAGCCCCTGCGATGCTTTCAAAAAGTTTGCAAGAGTTTAAAAGACTTCAGGAAATGTAACTGAAAATATTGTAACCTCAGTCTATGCGTACCAACCCTAATCTGAATCCAGAAGAGCCTTTTGTTTGGTTGTCTTTGCTTTTGTCACATGGATCCTACGGGACCTTACACTTGCCTTCCCTGACTGCCTTCAGCAATGAAAAATACGGTGGTTTTTTTTGTAATTTGTTTTAATTATCTTTGGAAAGTAGAAGCAACTTGATGTAGGCCCTGGCAAGTATTAGTGCTTAGCTTTTTCCATCCTAAAATTTCAGTTCAGCTCTCGTTAAATCTTCTTTTAGACTCATTAAGATTTTATTTCCCTTTTTTTTTTTCCAGTTGCTTTGAAAAGATGATTTCCAATTGCAGCCTTCACTCAAATAAATAGTTGAATCAGTGAGGTTGTTTGTATGAGTATGGCCTGTAGATTAGGGTCTTAGAATATAATCAAATTGTTAATAGTTTAAAAATTAAAATATTCACATGGTTACCCAAATATTTTATAAAATAACCCAATTAATGCAAAACTGATTTAATGATTGGCTGACCTCTGCTCAGAAGTCTAGGTTATGTTCTAGATTCATTATCATCAAATGCAAAGTTGCGAGAACTTATTTTCTTAATCACATGTTGTAGGCTGTATATATTTTCTATATTCTATGTAGTGCTGGAAATAATAGACAATAAATTTCCCATATTTAATGTGTGTTTAAAAGTGTTGTTAAGTTGTAGAATTATGATGAGATTTTGTGTTTTGTTTGGGGAATTTTTAGTTCTTTTTCTTAAGTGTTTGCTGACAGCTGAAAATAACTTTTGAATATTATGAAACTTGCAAAAATGACAAGGAAATAACTAGAATTTCATGAAGAGTTTATAAAGAAGATATAAGAATTGTTAAATGTTGTAATAAGATTTATAGTCAGTTTCTGAAAGCATTTAAATATACTAACCCTTGCCTTAGAATTTTTTTTGTTTTTATCATTATATGAATATATATTTCTAATGAATTCATATATTTCTGTGAATACATATTTCTAATTGCTTCTTTCATATAACATTGATTTTATGTACGTGAGCTCATAATCCTTTTGGAAATTCTACATATCACGTGCAGTTAAGATAACTTAAATTCAGATGAAAGAACAGTAGTGTGGGCACCTAAACCAGATGATACTAATTATATCAGTGAATGTACAGCTGAGCAGTATCCCTGGGAGTGATATTTCACTGACAGTGGGGCAAGTCTTCTATCTCAGGTTGCTGTGAGTCTCAAACAAGCATTTCTATCAGCAAGAGTAGCCAGCAGGCCTGTGTTAATGTAGATTCTTCCATAAATAGAAAGAGGACCATTGCAGGAGTGGTCAGACAGCAAAGTTCAGATCGCAAGGCCCTGTTTCTGGCTTAGCATCCTGTGAGACTCCCTGTGTGTTATTGAATTATTCAGTACCTCTGTTTTCCATTTTTAAAATGAGACTGATATTTACTTACCTTCTAAAACACTTTGATATAAATGAGCTGTTTGCAAGTCAACTTCTGGCAACTCTACGTTGTACTTCAGACATTGGAGTCACTCTGGCAAGTGAACAAGGTTAGGATAACCTGAGGTGCTCCTGTCCTACTGCAGTGCCTTGAAGTACCTGCAGAGTACTGAGGGAGTTCAGGACTACTTACAGTCAATGGAAGCTATCTACTCAAGTCCTGTTTAACTCACTTAGTCTCTTTCTATTGCAAGATTACCCACTTGGTTGACCAAGGGAAGCCAGATCATGTAATCTTTTTGGACATCAGCATAGCTTTTGATACTGGCTCTTACAGTATCCTGCTGGACAAAAACATAATGCAATGGGTGAACAGTTGGTTGATGGGTCAGGCTCAAAGGATTGTGATAAATGGGGTTATATCAGGATGGCAGCCAGTCACTAGCAGGCTTCATAGGGCTTCGTTAAAGGGCCAGTTCTCTTCACTGTTTTTATTAATGATCTGGACTCAGCACTTGAATGCACACTGAGTAAATTTGCTGCTGATACTGAACTGGGAAGAGCTATTGACTTGCTTGAGGGTAGAGAGGCTATGCAGAGAGATCTTGACAGACTAGAAGTCTAGACAATCACCGACTGCTTGAAGTTCAACAAGAGCAAGTGGTAGAATGGGGGCAGCCTTCTATCTTTGTACAGGCTGGGGGATGAGAGGCCAGAGTGCAGCCCCATGGAAAGGGATCTGGGGGATTCTGGCTGATGGCAAGTTGAATCTGATTCAGTAGTGTGCCCTGACAGCCAGAAGGGCCAAACGTACCTTGGGGCGCATCAAGCCCAGCACTGTCAGTCAGGCAAGGGGAGGGATTGCCCCACTCTGCTTTGCTCCATTCTTATGGGGCCTTAGTGACCAACGAGTGTGGATTTTGGTGCCACAACATAAGGACGTAAAACTATTACAGAGCATCCAAGCAGAACTACAAAGATGGTTAAGGGTCTGAGGGCAAGACATCTGAAGAGTGACTATGGTCCCTGGATTTATTCTGCCCAGAGAAGAGGAGACGAAGAGAGGGCCTCATGGCAGCTTACAGCTCCCAACAAGGGAAACAGAGAGGCAGCACTGAGCTCTGCTCTCTGGTGACAGCAGCAGAACCCAGGGAATGGCATGGAGCTACACTGTGGAAGAATCAGATGGGGTGTTAGGAAAAGGTTCTTCAGCAAGGGGCAGAGAGCATGGAACAGGCTCCCCAGGGCATTGGGCATTAAGATATTAAGATCCTCTAATAGAAGGTATTATTTAAGACGATACTGTTAGTGTAAAGTCTCACATGATGAATAAGTTGATTTCTAATTCTTCCTTCTCTTTTTCACAGAATAATAATCTCTTCAATTGAGTTATTGATTAGATTGAATGTTACATTTACTTCTGTCGGATAGCTTCATTTTAGAAAGTGGCAGTAGAAACATTGTACAATAACTGGCCAATATGATGTCAAAGGGAACATTCCTTTTCCAGGCAGTTGTTTAGGAGTGAAGAAAAACAGCAAGAAGTGTTTGCATGCATATATCATCTGTTTGAAAAGCCAGGAAATGCTGTTAAGGAAATGGTATTATTACAAAGGCGTAATTTTCTGGAGACAGAAAAAAAACCCAAAAACAACAAAGCAAACATTTTATGGTCATCAGCAGTCTCTCCGTAGATCTGCACCATCAGGCATGCTTTGGGGTTGGCGTATATACCAGTCTAAAAAAAACCTGAGACCCTCAACCTGGAGACTAAGAAGGGGAAATGCAAGCAATGTGTCAAAGAATTTGCCGTCTGTGCCGAGCAGAAACCAGATGTTTTTGCTAGTAATTATTATTATGATAATTCATTTAAGTAGGAACGAAATAGGGCATGATTGTTTACTGCAGCCTGTTCTCCCTAGACAGGCTGGGAAATGAGAAAAAAATTCACAAAATCTCAGTGGTTTTATTCCTAGTTAAATGAATAATATTTTCATTTAACCAGGAGTAAATATGGCAACAAAAAAAGTGGTTTTTGTACATATTGCATGGTAGCTATGAAAAGAAAACATCCTCTTTTTTTTGTTTTTCCTTCTTGACAATCACTGGTGACTGTTAAGGAACACTAGGGAAGGTCACTATGAAATTTTCTGGGGGGATACATCTTCCTTCCTCCTGAAACAGAAACTGAATGATGGCAAAACTGGATATTCAAAGACTAGCAAAGAATTGGGAATAATCTTCCTTGGCAAGTGTAGATGGTCATTTTCAGGAGAATCATGTGCTAGGAATGAAAAGTGCAGGAAAGACTGCTGTGAGTCAGAAGAGTACTACTTCTGTAGACTACCACAGGGTATACGTTGGATTTTGCTGTTGCTTCTCTAACAAATTCTAATTTCACATATGTGCAAAAAATTTAGAATTACTCAGTCCTTCTCTGCTCCCGGTGTTTGATTAGGAACTGTGAGTAAACAGAGCTCATTCTTTTCCTTCTCCTCACTCACTCCCACAGGATATGACTAAATGCCAGTAGTTTTTTTATGTAGGTTAGGCAAATATAAATCTGGTTGGTCTGTTTAGTCTGAAAAGAAAAAGTGTAGTTTTCAGCTGCTATCCCTTTTACAAGCAGTAAGTTGGAATCTCAGAGAGAGTAAAAGAAGTCCTGCAGACAAATTAAAATCTAAACAGAGTCTGGAGGTGTTTAATCGAGCAAGTGCATTGCTGGGAGTCTCTCTGACAGTGAGGGTTAATTTATCATCCTGAATCCAATCACTTTATAAAAAGCCAGCGTGGGTTTCATTTACTTTGATGAGGTTTATTGCAAGATTCCACAAAATCAATTTTACTGTGAGCCATATTAAACCCAGGGGAATATAAACACTATATGTACTACACATAACTTTTTGTTATTGCTTACTGGATCACTGGGGAAATTATATGTTTACCATGAAGAAGGGTTATGGGTACGTTCATTGTCTTGGGCAACTCCCAGCCTGCTCATTGTAGTGAAATAAAACAAAATGGTAGGGTTTGGAATCAGCATTTAACATGTCTTCGTATAGCCTGAGGTATAGAAACGCTCAGCAGCAGTGACTTGATCTTCCAAAGGGCTTTAAATAACTGCTATGTTATATATGAGATTATCACTCTGTGTTCTTTCTCAAGTAGATGGTAAATGCAAGCACCACATATTCTGCTGGTAGTTGGCCAAGCTCAACTCTCGCTCCCAGAGCTTCTTGAGATTCAAAGGCACAACTGACAGGTGATTCTCTTTGAAATGGTCAAGTCAGAACTGCTGGGTTAGTGACTTTGAAGAAAATTTGTTCTTCGAAGCTCTGTAACTTCTGTTGAGTGTTTACTCTCTTTCTGTCTACCCTCCTTTCCTGTTTTACACACTTGTTGACTTTTATATGAATTAAAAAGTGATAGTAAAGTAATTTTGCACAAGAAGATTATGTTCCCTCTGTCTGTAGTGGATCAGAAACTCATCTGAGCTTGAACTAAATGCATGTTTTCCTGCTTTACAGTTTCATACATACCAGTAGGGTCATAAAACCATTATGGTATTGTTTTTTTTTCTCCTTGTTAGGCTTTCCAGATTATAACCTACTATTTTTGATGAAATTAATATTTTGATGAAATTGTGAAATTTGATTTCATTACTGAAAATTAAATTGGCATAATTGAGTAAATTTGATATTTTTTCCTTAGGGAAGCCTAGTTTATAAGTAAATATACAGGAGCTATTGATGTCAGAATTCAAGAAAGTATCTTTCAAAATAAAGTATGTGTGTGTGTCCTATGTCTAATGAGAATTTTCATCCATTTTTTTTGTTTCAATGATGGGCTTTGTGGTCAGGAAGTGAGTGGCTCCTTGTGGCTTTGGTAACTAAAGTGAAGGAGCAGAGCAGTGCATATAACTATGGATATATTTTTCTCCATGCAAGTTTTTTAACTACTAGGATGAGATTTCTGATATGAGCTAAATGTAGTTAAATGCTCTGTCAACTTTTGGATGGAAATAGAGAGCATAATTCCCTTGTTAACTTCTGAGACTTCTTCTCTAAGGTGCATTTCATGTTACTGTTTATATTTTTATTTGTGTATCAAATTTGCTAGTGGTGTAATCAAAAAGCTCCTGCTCAGGTCAAACACTACGTGAAATGTGTTTGGAATAAGCAAAGAAATGAAGTGAGATGTGGCTTTTATTCAAAAGCATGAAGACCATTTTGAATTATAGATGGTTATAGAAATATTATAGTGATCAATGTGAAAAAAAAAAAGCAAAAATAATCTTCCAAAATATTTATATCAACATTCCTTCTGATACCTATGTATCGCTATGTAAGGCGTATTTAGGTGTTAGTTTCCAAAGAATTGAAAATGTGTGAGAGTTGGAAGAAAATCTAACAGTTTGATTCACATTCACAAGCTCATATTGTCAATGAGTTTCTGTCTCCGTGTTTGATACAAAGTTATTCTGTTTAATGATCTATTCCAATAAACTTCCACATCAAGAAATTTTTAAAAATCAGATGACCACACACATTCAGTAAAAGAAAAATTATCATGTAGCTTACCAGCTAACACTCTCATTGTCTTGTTGCCAAGTTTTCACTTCTTGTCTCTTGTACTTTTGAAGTGTGAGCTCTTGAAATCTTGGCCCTTTCTTTCATAGGTATGTTACAATCATTTTATTATGCAGCTGAGCAGAAGTGTGAAATCATATACATATATTTAAATAAAAATGTTTCATACTTTTTGTTCTTTTGAATATAGTCACTGAGACTTTGCACCTCTCCTATGAAGAAAGTTTGAGGAAGTTGGGATTGTTCAACTTGGAGAAAGTAAAGCTCCAGGGAGCCTTCCATTGCAGCCTTCCAGTGCTTAAAGGGAAGTTATACATAGGACGTGCTCAAAGCCAGGTTGAATGGGGCACTGGGCAACCTGATCTTGTGGGTGGAAGCCCTGCCCATGGCAGGAGGTTAGAACTGGGTGGTTTTTAAGGTCCCTTCCAACCAAAACCATTCTATGATTCTGTGGATTTTATGCAAAGTGAATTTTATGCAAAGTGAATTTTAGGAAAAGAATGTGGACTTTTCTTGTGCAATCTTGATTTGGATTTGATTGATCCAGGGTTGTGTGTATAGCTTTGTGTTCTGAACTTTCTGCATTGATTCTAAATGAGATTTAGATCAGTGGAAAGGAAACCAGGCTGAAATATCAAAAATGTTGAACATCTTATCTAAAATATGTACTGAATTCTTTGTGTTTGTGGGTTTTTTTGTATACTTAATGTTCAAGTACAAACTAGTGTAGAGTTGGTGAATGCAGCAGGAGAAGCTTTCTGAGTCTGGAGCTTCACTATGCCCAGCTCAGATATATTTCTGAGAGTACAGCATTCAGCTGGGGGGAAATCAATATTTTCATCAAATGAGCAAAAGCATGAGAGCCTAACACCAGGCATGTTCAAGATGTTTTGGTTTTGATGTCTATATCTGATAATTTCTAATATCTAGAGACTTGTATACCATACACAATAGTAAACAAAACAAAACAAAACAACAACAAAAACTTTAGGATTCTGAAAGTACTTTGCAAAGTATTTTCCTTCTTTTTTTTTTCATTATCTGTGAACTGAGGAACTAAATTGTGCTTCAGTAGCTAAACAAATTATGCAAAATTATACAGCATGATTATTTTATATTCCAGAACCCTGAAGCAAGGACTTTCAGTGGCTTCATGTCTGCATCAACCTATGTCATACCCAGATGAATTCCACAATGAGTGTGTTCCCCGTCTTACTATTTTACTTTTTTTTTTCTTTGCATTTGTCAGTGATTATTAATAAGAATGTCTCAAGAGTTTTATTGTATGAAAGAAAATGGAAGTTACTGCAGTCAGTCTTCTTTCTACTACTGCATAAGGCAAGGAAGTTATTCCCTTTATAATTCTGAATTGATTTAAAACTTCATAGAATCATATAAAGGGAAATACTGTGGCAAAAGAAAAATAAATGTTAAAAACTAGCTAAACTCCATTTCATGTGATGCTGGACTGCACCTGCTTCGATATATCTCTGTTTTTTTCTTGTTGGTTTTTTTAATACACTGAAGTATATTTTCTTAGAAATATATTTCCCCTTTTTCTATAAAATATTAATTACAAAACCACATAAGGAAGCATGTGGACTGGGAAATGAGAGCAGTTTACTGGAAAATATTTGATTTTTTTCATTATTTAACTAGTTTTAATTAATGATCTTGCCTGCTTCTACCTAACACTAAAGAGCTGGCATCTTGAGATCACATGCATCTGCCCCTGAAGTGGCTGGCAAAACAGAAATCTTGTAATTATAACTTAACAAGGATTCTTTGGCACAGCTCACTGGTTCCTGGGATGCAGAGCCTGTGAGTTAATGCCATAATTTTGACTCCAAGTGGCACTGAATCAGGGGGTTGGGTACATTTCAGTGTACTCATTAATCTTCAGTATGTTCCAGTAACTGCATATCATATATTGGCAATTGCAGAGTGCAACTTTCATATTCTTTTTTAGGTAAAATGTATGTATTACTTACTACTATTTTAATATTACTAACAACTATTCAAGAACATGACTCACAAAGTCTTCAGTAACTCATCCCAAGAATCTCTCCTTACTCGTAGAAAGGGTTATTTGTACATGGTTTTTGTTAATGCCAGTATGTTCCAACATAAGTTGAAATTTATCAGTGTAAAAACATTCACTGCCACAGATATTGCTAACATATTAAAATGTTTACATTTCTATCTGCTGTCATGGTTTTAAACTGTTTGTCCTTTTTTAAAGTTTAATGTGCTATTACAGATAACACAGCCTGTGACAGAGGTCTCTGTTTTGTTAGGTATTTGAGAATATATTTGATTTAGATATATACTGAAACTCTTTCCTTAGCTGTACCTGTAAAGAGTAGATGTATGCTGTGATATCTCTGGTTTATACTTGCTCTTATGGGTGTTCACTATGGATAGGCTGCATGCCAGTCAATTAAAAATCATGTTATAGTTGCAGTACTCATAGAGTAGGTGTCATATTTTGGCAAAACTGCCAATGAAGAATTTTTCTTCAGTGAATTGTCTCCTGGCCACCATGAATAGTGCTACTCCAGAATTAGTTGGTCTGTGTTATTAGATAAACAATAAATATAAAGAGCAATCTTATGCTGCCTGACAGATTGCGTAAGCGTAGCAGTTTAGAATCCAGTGTATTTATAGAAAGGAAGAACAGCATGTTTTGTTTTCAGTTTTACAAAATTAATCTTACGCTAGTGAAAAAGTGCAGCTCAATGGTCTTTCTCTGAAACACTCTGACTGTACATTTTTCTGTGTATTATATCAATGCTGTGATTAGGTTAGGCTGTGTCATGTTTCAGGGGAAACAAAAATTGAATCCATTTTTTTGTTTTGTTTTGTTATTTTTACAGCTCGATGGAAACTGAACATAGCATTAAAAAAATGTAGGCAAAATTATAAAATTTTATTGATTAATTAGCCTGTAATATGGATCAAATGAACATGATATTTACTGTTTACCAGTGTTTCCTTGTACCAGAGGATGAGAGCTTAAACTGAGAAAAGACACTGCTAATATCACAATTTCCTGAGGGGTTTATAATGTTTTCTCTTCTTGAATACTTTTTAACTCTGAAATATGAAATAGTGATCAATGCCATAGCTGCTACCATATGCAAGATGCAGGATTGTAGAAATACTGCCTCTAGACCAATATTAAATTAAAAAAAAAAAAAACTGGTGGAGAAAAACTCTGTTTAAACAGTTCTAAAAGCAGGATCTTTTTGAAGAGAGAAATGATGCACAGTGTTTTTTAAGAGGGAGCCTCTGTTTTAGGGTGTGTAACAGCAAGTATGAAGATAGTGTAAGTTTTTATTTTAACTGACAAATATTGACTGTTTAATGTACTTTAAAAAGTTTAGAAAGAATTGTGATGTCCTTACAAAGGCAATATTTATTTGTTTAAATTAAATAAATATTTCAGAGAAAGAAGAACTTTTGCAACTTTATTCAGAAGAATTCTATAATAGAAAAGTGAGAATTTTGAACAACTTTCAATAGAATAGTGTATGTATTGGTTGTTTTATGTTATGGGCTTTTTAAAATAGCTCTTAAATGTGAACCAGCTGGAACAGCACACACAGCTGCGGGAAAATAATGCAAATTTTGACCTTCTAGGTTCAATAAGTTGAAGCTTTGTCGACTTCTATACTAAAAGCTAGTATTTCATTGTAAGCAAACCCTGGAATTAAGGAAACTGTGCACTGAGCCTTAAAGTGAAAAAAGTCAGTGGATGTTTGGTGTACTTGAAAGCTGAGGGTAAAAGTCCATTGACAATTATTATAGGTGAAGAGTCACATTAGAAGTATTGTTGTATGTATTTAATCCACTCCTAAACAGCAGAGATTTCAAGGAACAATGATGATGGGAATCACAGAGAAAACAAGTTTTTAAAAATGTGGGAGTAGTTTGTATTCTTTAATACAGTAGACCTGAGATACTCAGAGGCCTGGAAACTGGATAGAAACCCAGCTCTTGCTGGAAATTCCAACAGTTTCCAATGGAAATTCAGTATCTTCCCCCTTTGAAAATCCCAGTCTACATGATAACCATATATATTTTTTTTTAAATCTTTGGTATTGTTATTGATGTAATATAAAAACTTTAACAAATATACAGTCAGTCAGGAGCTGTTTGGACGTTTGAAGGAGGAAGATTAAATGGACTGAATCAAGCTGTGAAACATATTCTGGCTGTGGGAGGACAGAGTTTGGTGAGAATGAGTTGGCAAGACAGAGGAATATGAAGCGTGATTCTGTCTGCTTGAGTTTTGATTCAACTTTAAACCAGAGTGGGGGAAAAAAATTGAAGAGTGCCGGTGACAGTGAGGAAAGAATACCTCTTCAAGAAAGAGAATTTCAGCTTGTCACTGTCACTCAATTTTTTGACCTCATATAGGAATAGGTGGAAAGATAGGAAGGAAGATTGTAATCTAAATGGTTTTATTAACTGCTATAATATAGAGGCTTTTAAGAGAGAGATTTGCTAAGACATACTTGTACCATAGTTCTTCTAGATGTCCTAGGGGAATTGAACATGTAATAAAACCCTTTTGAATGTAGATCATTGTAACTTGGCTTCACTGAAAAGTTACTAACTTCAAACCAAGATCAATGCATTCTGTGATATTAAGACATTAATGACATGTTCCAGGGAAGTTGAATGCTCAAGTAGTCATTCCAAGCCTCTTTTTTCTTCTTCAGACAGAATAGGTTTATCTCCAGACTGTATTCTTCATGTTAACACAAGTTTAAATGACTCCAGTTTACTTTTTCATCAAAATAAGTATTCTATGTATTTGGTATGTGTACGATCTTGTACTGTTGTTTTGAGATGTTGATGTGTAGTTTTTAAATAAGCATTTCTAGCTCTTGGGACAACAATATGTAAGGTTTCATGGTACTGGAGATTTACTGCTGGTGCCATTTAACATTGGTCCAGCCTTTTTAATTGGTCAGCTTAAATTTTTTCATATGAAAATTTTATCTGTAGTGAGGGATTGAACAAAATTTTTTTTAGATGTGGAATTCTAAACCAGGTTTCCTCTCTTAACTTTTTCTTCTGAAACTCTAAGAAGATATTGGTGCTGAGCATGATGAGGCGTAACAGAGCTGGAGGCTTCCCTTGGTTAGGCATACTTCCTTTTAGGAAGGTGGTAACCCTATAGTACACTTGGGATAGCTAAATTCCAGCATTTGAATGTGCAAAAGTGCATGTAAGAGGCATTTCGTTTCCAGTCTTTAAGGATGAGACAACTCATAGAAGTTCCAAGGTTTGTGACTCTCCTTGGACATCCATTTTATACAGCTGCTTGCTATAGAAGATTTGAGCTAAAATTCTTAAGAAAAAGAACATAGGTCATGACTTCTATACATTTAAGCAAGCTTTCTGCCTCTCCAGCTCTTGTAGAAATTCAGCTCCGCTCGAGTTTAATATTGTGCTGGTTTTCTACCAGGAAAGCTGGGAGAACTGGAGATGAGCTATCAGGAATTCTTCAGAGAGATGAAATGCTTCTACTCAGAGCACTCTTAAAATGAGAACCCTGTAAGTAGTTGTCTGTAGTGAGACTTCACTGTCCCTTGCGTGACATCCTGAAGGTGTGTCCTAAAATGTAGAAAAACTTGATTTCATTTCTTGATATGCATGTTCTTATATAAAGGGCAGAAGAATTTTGTCTTTCAGATACAAAACTCCTAGAGAATTTAAATTAGCTTCAGAATGAAGTAAGTCATGGTTCTGAGGAAAAATAACATAATGATTGTTATAACAGTATTTATGAAATGCCAAACTTTAACACACAGCAATCAGCCAAAGCTATAAGGTAGTGTCAAACACTGCTCACATAATAATTGTAAATGTTACATGAGTGCGAGTAGCTTGATTAAATTTATTAGAAATGTGTTACTAGCATTTTAAGAAATAAGGTATTTATCACAAAATGATGATTTCTTCACTTAAGCTCATTAGGAAATCACACATCAATTCATGCATAATTATGGGGGAATTTCTGCCACTCACTACAAATCATTACCACATTAGCTGAAGTTGACTTAATTTATCTGTGATTTCAAAAAGATGGTATCTAAATAGGAAAATTAGCTCATACAGAGCATGAAACTATCAACCTCGTCACAAAGGACTTGGACTCCTCTTATTTGTTAGACGAAGATGCACCTTTAAACTCTTTTATATGTAAAGCTCATACTTTCCAGTGAGCTCTAAAGCTTTTCTTCCTATGTCGGAATCCCATATTATGGATCCAGTGCCAGGTACTTAATGAATAGTTGGTAGTCAAGGCACGTTTGCTTGCGCCAGACATACTCATTGTTTTTAATGATCATTGCAGTTTGAGATTGAATTGAAAGGGTCTGGGGGAGGCTGGGAGATGGGGAAGGAATAAGTTTTGCCAGCGCGGGTGAGTAGTCCCATAGCAGCAAAGCAGAAAATGAGCATTCTGCCAACACGGGCAGCACTTATACTGTAGCATTTACATTCCTGCAGTGTTTACTGTGGACATAGCTCTCCTGTGGCCTGTTGTACCTTCTTCGTTTCTCAAACCTTGCAGAAGTTTGAGTTTTACGTGTAACTGGTAGTGTCTAAACCAGAAGTGAGGCTGGACACTGGGTGTTTCTTCTACAGAGAGTTTAAAAGATTTCTGTTCATGAGTTTGCACGAACTCGTGCAAATGGGCAAATGAGGCTTGGAATAATTGGGCTGTATGTTTAGCTGTACAGGAGCCATGTAGAAATATAGTTTGAGATTCAGGCCTTTGCAGGGGAAAGAAATTGCTCTGTGGCTTTACAACCTTTCATTATGGGAAACATGACTTAGTTCTGTCATTTTCCTATTCTGTATTCAAGTGTTGTATCATTCTTACTGTTGGAAAGTATTTGCATCACAGTTATTGAGTCTAATTAGAAGGGTTTTTGTCTTTTCTAGTTTGGAATATTTGCGTGATATGCCTTACAGTTATACCTCTAATAGCTGCACCAACACCTGTGCACAGAGAGGGGAAGGAGCAACTGTGGGTGAGGGATGTCAGATTCTTTAGAAGTTGGTTTTGGTATCAGAAATGAGGTGCCTAGAAATACGCTCTGTGTTTCAGCAAAGTGTTGATACTTTGTTTGTTGCAGCCCTTCTGAGAGGTTCTTGTGTGTCTTTTGTTTTGGGTCTTTTTGTGTAAACTTGAGCTTTGCAAGCTGAAAGTTATGCCCCTCCTTCCAGATTAGTTGCTCGCATTTATAGACTGAAGCATTGTTTCCTGTTTCTTTCTGCATTTATCTCCCTGGCAACATGTGAGACACTTGTGATTTCTTTACTAGTAACCTTTAACTTAATTTATGATCTCAAATACAGTTTCAAGGGCTGTTACTTCCTGAGTAAGCTGTGATGTTGTTGAATTACATGTGGTAAATTAATGATTCTCAGTGGCATTAATACATTTATGTGCTGTTTTTCACATCTTTAGTTCAGTAGTATGTGAGGCTGGAAGAGCTGGCTGTGCCAAAGAAATGGCTTGCTACTGCCAAAAGGGCTGGTCCTGTTCCCTCCTCCTTTCTGGTTCCTGTCTGACCCTTTGCTGAGCTGACTCAGCATACTAAACATACCAAGAAATACCCACTTTTGTTGTTGTTGTTTGTTTTGTTTTCCTTAAGAATAAGCTTTCCTTCCAGGGTTGCAAATTGAAAAGCTCCTTGAGCTGTCCATACTTCTCAGCGTCTGTAGGTAGACTACCCCAGCTGTCTTAAGGAATCGTACTTACATCTTACAGTGTGCATATAGTGACAGTACCTTTTGAATATGTTTTAATAATATTTTTTCTATTATTTCTCCTATTATTGTTTCTATTTCTATCGTTTTTCATGGAAATGATAGTAGCCATCGAAATGGGTGAATATGTGTCATAAAAAGCAAATTTACATTTGACAAGAAATCTGAGATAGCTAATGCCACTTCTACTTTTAAGAACTTTAGGATACAAACTAAAAAAGTTTCAAGATTATTCTATAATTAAATACACCTAAAATAGACACTTCTAATACTGAAAAAAGTGGATGGAGTGTGCACTATTATCCTAAACTTATAAGCAAATTTTTATATCACAGTATCTCATTAATAGTTGCCTCATTGTCCATCCATTTAAAAGCAAGTGTAGGAGAAAGTCATCTTAATTTGTGCAGCTTTTATGCTTTTAGAGTATTTTCTGTCTTTAATCTTGGAACAGATATTTGTGACTAAACTTGTGATTTGATGTACTGAATAAATTTGTTTACTAATCTCACTGCACGTAAAAATCATGCTATAGGTAGTACTTGTGTTTTCAGCTTTCATTTTGATGTTTTTATTTTAACATTAATCCTGAAGTGAGCGTTTCATCCTAGGTAGGGGCATTATATTTGATAAGAGTGCCAACTTTGGCAATGGATGAAAACATTGTGATGATCTAAAAAAAAAAAAAAAAAAGGAGGAGGGAGGGAAAAATCCAAGAAACCAATCTGAGTAGCCATTCTACTGTGGTGACAGCAGCAGTTTAGTACATTGTATCAAAATGAATGGGCTTTGCATAATTGATTTCAACATACTAGTAGCCTGAGGTCTAAGCTGCTCAAACCCAGAACTTATTAGCCATGCTAGGAAGGCGGAGGAAAGCTGCAATCTGCTACAGGGGAGGTAGAGAATAGTATTTCTGTTACAGAAGAAACCAGAAACCTTGAAAGTAGGACAGAGCTACTGAAAGAAACGCCTTTTTAATGTATATTGGAGTTATTCTATTCATCTCATTCAAATATCATATTAAGGTATTTTGAAGTCTGTGTGCAATACCAAATACAGAAAATTAAAATCTTACAAGTCTGTAGATTTTATTATCTAATTAGAATGGCATCTCTACACAAGTGAGATCTCTTGTAACTGGGATGTTTTTTGAATAATTTCAGCAAAAAAACAGATACAAAAATATAATTTTAGGACTTACTTTACATCTTCTTTGTTGCACGTTCACATACTTAACATATATGAGTTTTATTTAATAATATTTTCCTTTGGTGATATTCAACAAGTGTGTTTTCTGGAGTTTTCTAAAGTGGATTATGTGCATCACATCATCTTTGTAACAGAATATGAGAACACTAGTAGTTTGATGTAAAGTTGTTGTGTTGAACAAATGAGACGCAGTTCTTTTTACTGTCTGTTTCCTTGTGGCATTTTAGAAGCATGTGTTACTACTACATGTTGTCTGTTTGCTTTGCCTTTTCTGGACTGGTACTTGGAAGTGTCTAGAGAGTCTGGATTCATGTGACAGATGCCTGAGAGCATAGTGATATACTTGATAGAGGAAAAAATAGATCAACTTCGCTGACTTGGATCAAAGATGGGTAGCTGGAGGTGAAGGACTGGGAAACGAGTTTTGAATGAAATAATGTGTTCAGTGTCAGGATTCCCAGACTATTAGACTTCTTTAGAAGACCATGACAAAGCTCTTCATTAGTGTTCGTTACGCTTCATTCAGCAATGTGAAATATTGACAGTGGCTCCTTTAAACATGAGTGTTCTGCATAGATCAGCATCAAACACCTTAATTATGCCTTTGCTCATATAAGGAGCTAAACGGTATTAAGAGAAATACTGTACATTTATCAGTAGTGGTAATGTTTATTCTAAGTGGATCCAGTGCTGTGACTGACTGAATGAGGTTCTGTACTCTATAATTATACTTCATAACCTATTTTTAAAAAGTTTGACTAAGGAAAGTTTGAGTAAAGAGAATTTCATGTTACTGCAAATGTTTTATTCATTTATTTTTCTATTTTGCTACTTTCACAGAACCTTCATAACCTTCACAGAGCTGCAGAGGTGGTTGAAATATCCAATACTGGCTAAACAGAGACTACCTCAGCAAATCAATTAGGTGACTATTTAGTAATTTTTATTCATAGGTTTAGACTATTTCAGCTTATGAAATCCCTCATGACAGAGTTGTAAATAGGCTCAGGTGATCCATTCTGGATCATGGATCATGGACATATTAACCTATAGTACCAAGCTTTTAAGTATATTTTCTGTGCCAGTTCTGTGCCAATATCATTATTTTTCAGGAGTTGAATCATGATTTTTTGAGATTTCTGCTGATGTTGTTGAAGAAGAAGAATATAGGCCAGGTTGTAACAACCTTAGAAATATTCAGATGTCATTCTCATCTCTGACAGAGCCCATCAGCAAAAAGTTGTGTGGCAGTTCAGCTTTGCCTGTCAGAGCAGGTTTGACTGATAGGTGAGGGAAAAATTCACTGTTAACAATAATAATAAATAATAATATGAAAATCCTTTAGGTCTAGTTGGAAGTAGCAGCTGACCTGCCAACTCTTTTTTTGATAGGAAAAAAAAGGAAAATTTGTAAGGAAATTTAAGATAGATCTAATATACTTTTTTATATTAAAATAGATGTTAGTGGACAAATTGAGTTGGTGTAACATGCTTTTTGCATCAAAGAAGCTCTGTCAAATGCATTTTTTTGGTGAAAAACCTCATGACTCCAGTAATTCTTGATGTAGAGTTCTTGATCTGTGGAGTCCTGCGTAGTGAAGCTCAGTATGTAGCACACACAGATGGCTTTTAGAAATGTTTTTACATCTTCTCTCTGAAGCCTACCCTTCATGAGATAGGCTTCAAATAATTGGGTTCAATTCTGAAATACAGAAGGCAGTCCTGAACTGTTTTGAGCACTGTCAAGTATTAGTAACATCAGTGGGAGAGCCAGTAGATCTCACGATGAGCACTGAGCAAGAAGGAAACATACTCCTTGTGAAGTTCCTTTCTATTTCAGCAGGCTTGCAACATTTGCCCACATATAGATGTTCTTATTGGCTTGATCTTGGTGAAAATGTGTACTGTATAGCCCTTCTCAAATATTTTGGGGAAACATAGGAGGAGGAGAATCTTTGTTATGAATCACATTCTGCACTTTCTTGCAAAGCTGGTCATTGAGTCTTAGCACTGGCAGGGCAAAATAGGGCTGATGTAAGACAATGACTGTGTTTTCAAGGGTAATGTTTACAGTAACAGTTCTTCACTTTCCTACCTATCATTGCAAAACATTTGTGAAGTGTATCTCTTAGGTGCAAAATGCTGAGAAACAATGGTAATGAAGGATGGGAAAAAAAAGTAATTAAAAAGCTGAGTGTATCTATGCTCGTTATGGATGAAGTTAATATAATCCAGTGCTTTCTGTTATAGAGATCCCATTCTAAATTGCATACAATTTACAATTTAGAAGTATTTGTGGTAAATTTTTTCAAGCCAAATATATGCCTCAGGCTGCATTGTGGGAAAGTTTCAAGTAAGTTGGTTCATTTCTGAGATTGAGTCTAAGGAGTAAAGGTATTTTGCTCATATTCAAATAAATGCATACCTGTTTTATTTTTGAAGCTCCAGCCTGTGTTTTCAAGCAGAGACTTGATATTTGTCAGGGCATCCATCCAAGTCTACAGTTAGCTATATTAAATTCTGCATTTTTGGTCAAATTGGGCACCTCTGAAAACCTGAACTCTTTCTCACTCATCAGGCACTCATTGTCAAAGCCTAATGGCTGAGCTGAAGATTCACAGAGGTCTTTAGTCTTCTGATGAACTGTAGATTTTGGAGGCAAGGAGCAGATATTTAGGAAGGAGTGATAAGCTTAAGTGTAATTGTGCACATTGTTGTAAGACTGAAAGTTCTGTCTCTACGCAGCATTTTCTGTCCCTTCGTGTGTTTTTGATGTTTGCTTAACTGAAGACACTTCGTCTTAGAGCTTTGGTATCTGAACTGGTCATTTCCTGTAATTAATCTTTCCTATTGCAGCAGCATGCAGTGCCAAGACTGATTTTCCCCTTGCTTTCTCAGAGTTCTTGATATTGTAGCCTGAAGGAGAACTGGTATGACTGACATGCAGGGAGGATGAGGTTTCAGGCAATAACCAGATAAGGGGCCCAAGGAAGGGGGAGAGCAAGAATGGAGAGGTGGGAGCTGGAAGGAGTAGGTGGAATAGCAAGTAGGAGCAAATGCTGGAAGAACAGAACAGAGAGGAAGGGGGCTGGTGAATGTGGTGCATTGAGAAAGAGTCGGTAGAGTGAGGGCAAGCAAAGCTGAGATTAAACAGGGCCAACAAGATGGGAAAACAGGACTGAGCAAGATGGATGGAACAGGAGTAAAGGAGAAGTGCTGAAGTGGGTGGATATGAATGAAAATAGAGACAAGAACTGTGGCCTGGGGTACCACTTTTTTCTCAGCAAGTCTAAATTCCAAATGAAAGAGAACCAGGATTAGGCTTGCTTGAGTTACATCTGTCATGTGCAGATTAAATAGCATTTGATGATGTATTTGCAAATACCCACTTCTGTTAGATTCTGATCCTGTTTGATTGTCTGTTAAAATATTATGTGTATTTTTTGGCATACTAGTGTTTTACTGTCTGAGAATAAAAAAATGTAATTGTTAGTCCCCTAGTTTCATTAGAATATTATGTTAGTAGTTTTACTGAATTTCTCTTGTGTTTATTATTTTTGATATTTAAGTTTGAGGCTCTCCGTGTAGGCTTTCAGCAGTGAGCCTGCATAGGTGATTTTGTTTCTACTAAACATGATAGCTGCAATAGAAATCTCTTTCTTCTGTGAAATTGTTGTAATTCCTTGTTTTTTCTTACTGTACTCTAGTTGCAGAGATACTCAAGAGAGGAAAGTGAGCATTACAAAAACATACATATGGATCCTGATTAAATATTTTATTCCATGATCAGCAGTGAAGTAGTGTGTTAGTAATAAAGCATGCCTCTGCCATGGGTCAGAGCTAAACTCAGAGGCAAGGCTCATCCTCCCACACCAATACCAGCATTACTAATTAAATAGCTGCCGTGGAGGGTTGTTTGGGAAAGGAGTGCTCGTGTGAGTGGAAGCAGGGGAATCTTCCAGTTTGAATACAGAAGTAGACCAGGTTCCCTCACCAGCTACTGCTCCAGTGTCTTAACTTATTTCTTCTATTACCATAACTTTCCTCTTACCCATAGCTAACTCCCAGGAAAGGCACCTCACATCTAGCAGGAAAGGAAAAGAACAGATATTCTGCCCTGAAAGTGGTCTGACAGGATTAGTATGAAAGCTATGCAGCTGACATTCCACTTCTCCCCACTCAAGCCTCCCTGCTCTCACTCATAATTTTATGTTATTTCCTTAGGCAGCAAGTGGTCTGGGACCTGAAATATTGAGTTCACATCTAACCATGGGGAAGATATGTGACAGTTGCTTCAAAAACAGCTTGTACTGTGCATCTCCTCACTCAGTCAACTCTCCTTGGTTTTCTGCCTAGTTTCTTATTGACACTTCTCATTTCAGAAAGCAAACAACCAGCATTCTCAAGGAGTACCTGTAGCTTTCTGTTGTCTTTGGTGTGATAAAAATGGAATAATTTTCCCAGAAAATAAAATTACTTAAAACTGACATGCACTCATTCTGCTAAGAATGTTGGAGGTGAAGTTTCCCTGGATGTTGGATGAACTTGTTCTTCAGACTTGTTAAGAATGAAAGTGAAAGATTCCTGGTTGTGGCTTGTCTCTGCAAAACAGTTTATTTGCTTCTGCCATAGATGATTTCAGCTGAAAATAGTTGGTCTGTTTGTGTATTCATATACATTAACAAAATAGAAAAATTTAATAACTCTAGCATGCTTACCTTGAGCTGTCTCGTTTTCAGGTGTTCATACATAAAGCTGTCTTAAAGCATCTCAAGAAGTGTGGGCAAAGTTGAGATTCCCCATTCTGAAGATGAAAGCCAGTACAGGGAAGCCTGTACTGTACATGGGGAGAGGAAAGGAGAATTCATACTACATATTGGGCTACAGCTTGATACGTCCTCACTAGATAAAGAGGAGAAGAAGGGGGGGCAGCGGCTGCTCCCAACTCCTCACTGGTATGAGCCATCCTTTCTTCCTTCTTCAGGTGGCTGCTGCATACATACTTCAGCTCCTTTTTTTTGTTTTGTTTTGTTTTTTCTCTCTGTCAGTAGGGTAGGAGGAGTTGTCAACACAGCTGTCCTTGCAGAGATGAAGTGAAGTAGGTGCTAGAACAGTTGTTACACTGCTCTTTCCAGCAGTATGGTACCCTATGGGAACTGCTTGCTTTTCCTGTGGCTAGACAAACCTTCTTACTTCAGTTATTAGAAAAAAAGAGAAAAAAAAAAACCCAAACATTTGATTTAAAGCAATGTAATTTATAGTGCAGTGATTTGGCTTAGTTTTGCTTTATTTCTCTAAATAATCAAACTACTGAAGTACTTCAAAGGCCTTAAAGTAATAGTTCAAAACAGCTAGTAATTGGTGGTGGTAGACAGGATTTCTTTCTCCTGCCTAAGTCTCCCTACTAATTGTTTCTGCCTCTTGTCATCTGTATTGTTTTATCAATTAGCAGTTGTAGACTAATTAAATAAGACATGCATCAGTCTGCTAGGTAAGGTGGTTTACTTAGTAGCTGTGAAAGTCTCTGCATAGCTTAGTCTTCAGCTCCCAAATTTATATGCAGGGTTCCAGTGTTTCCAGACTCCCGAGCAGCTGTTGATTTCTAAACGATCCTGTTACTCAGCCCAGCTGTATGCATGCCTAAGTAGGATAGGACTAGGTCGACCTTTTGTGTTCAGAGGTAATACTGCTGTTTTCAAAGTGTGTCTTACCTGTATACGTTTTGGGCAGAGCATGTGTTTCATTTAGCAAAGGAAAATGCACTTATGGCTGCCAGTGGGTTGCATTCTTTGAGAAAAGGGGTAAAGAAAAGCTTCTTATTTTACACTTGCTTTTGCTAATTTAAAATAAGAAAATCTATGAAGTTGATATGAGTGAGTATGAGCAATTTTCTGAACTTTTGCACATTCTGTTACTAGTAGGTAAATCTTCAGAGAATTTCTTGGATAGATATACCCACTTGTGGATCTTTAACTCCAGATGCTAATTGAGAAAAATACTAATTAAACAATGACTATCCTTCTGAACTACCCGTCTAGAGAGATTTGAAACCCAAAGCTGCATAAAGAACCACAGCATCAATTTCCTTGACAAAAATTTTGCTAAAGTTGCCCTAAGATTCTAGTCTGAAACACACTTTATTTTAAAAGCAGTTTAAAATAGAAGATACTAAGGATTACACAATAGTCAGTTACTAATGATAGAGAATAATCCATGTAAATTCATAGAGGTTTGCCTTTCCTAGGCAATGACTTCATATCTTGAAATCAAGTTTAAATAATCCAGCTTCCTCATATAATGGGTATGGTTTGGGGAAGAACACTGGTAAAAGGTATGGCTTGATTCAAATGGAAATTCTAAACCACCTTCAGCAAAGTGTAGATACAGACTATGAAACCACTTCATCCCTGTGGAACACAGTAAAATGCAAGTCAGCCATTAAACCTTTTAGTTCATTTATTCCCTCTGCAGATTTTACAGCTATTAAAATTACCATCTTTAGGGCTAAGTGCTGGAGAGACTCAGTGCAAACTCTATTCAATCTTGCATATTGAATTTGGACATTTCAGGATGAATGGAGGCCATTTATGAGCCTTTGGGGAACGGGTGCAGTCAGTATTCTTCCCCTCCTGTCCACCAACCAATTTTATAAAAATCTTTCTGTAAAAAATAGAAAAAACATGAAAGTAGTGCCATGCTAAAGTAGCACATTTAAGGATAGCCATGGCTACGTTGTTTAAAGGAATTGTCCTTAAAGGATTATGTGATTAGCTGCAATTAGCCAGTGGTCAACTACAAAAAATATCTTCTACTATGATAGACCTCTAACTCTGAACAGTTCACTGCTAACTACTAATATTTTCTATTGACTTCTTTCTTACCTGTGCAGCCATGTTTGTTCAGCTGATGGTCTAAATTCAGCACAAGCTGCTCCCTGCCAGGAGCGGGGATTGCAGCATACAGTAAAGAATTGCCTGATGCCATCATGGAAAAAAGGGAGAAATTTCTGTTGTCAGAAGTTGCATCAGTGGATTGTAATACTCAGTTAGAGCCTATGGAAATCATGAGGAGTGCAGTGGGGGGAGGGTTTGTTGCTAGTAAGGGAAGTTTAACTGCAGAAGCACAGAATCACAGAATCACAGAATTGCCAGGGTTGGAAGGGACCTCAAGGATCATGAATCTCCAACCCCCCTGCCACATGCAGGGCCACCAATCATCCCACCTAATGGTAGACCAGGCTGCCCAGGGCCCCATCCAATCTGGCCTTGAACACCTCCAGGGATGGGGCATCCACAACCTCTCTGGGCAGTCTGTTCCAGTGCCTCACCACTCTCTCTGTAAAGAATTTCCCCCTGACGTTCAACCTAAATCTCCCTTCCCTCAACTTAAAACCATTTCCCCTTGTCCTGCTGTCACTCACCCTTTCAAAGAGTTGATTCCCCTCCTGTTTGTAGGCTCCCTTTAGGTACTGGAAGGCTGCAATGAGGTCACCCCGCAGCCTTCTTTTCTCCAGGCTGAACAAGCCCAGCTCCTTCAGCCTGTCCTCATAGGGGAGGTGCTCCAGTCCCCTGATCATCTTTGTGGCCCTCCTCTGGACCCTCTCCAACAGCTCCCTGTCCTTCTTGTACTGCGGGCTCCAGACTTGGACGCAGTACTCCAGATGGGGCCTCACAAGAGCAGAGTAGAGGGGAACTATCACCTCCCTGTCCCTGCTGGCTACCCCTCTCTTGATGGAGCCCAGGATACCATTTGCCTTCCGAGCCGCAAGGGCACACTGCTGGCTCATATTAAGTTTTTCATCTATCAGAACCCCCAGGTCCTTCTCCCCAGGGCTGCTCTCAAGGACCGCTCCTCCCAGTCTGTATGGATGCCTGGGATTCCTCCGGCCCAAGTGCAAAACTCTGCACTTTGCCGTGTTGAACCTCATCAGGTTCACCCGGGCCCACCTTTCTAGCCTCTCGAGGTCCCTCTGAATGGCATCCCTTCCTTCAACCGTGTCAACCGCACCACTCAGCTTGGCGTCGTCAGCAAACTTGCTGAGGGTGCACTCAATTCCATCATCGATGTCATTGATAAAGATGTTAAAGAGGACCGGTCCCAAGACAGACCCCTGGGGGACGCCACTCGTTACCGGCCTCCACCTGGACATAGAGCCATTGATGACCACCCTCTGTCTGCGGCCTTTCAACCAGTTTCTTATCCATCTTGTGGTCCACCCATCAAATCCACATCCCTCCAATTTGGAGATAAGGATGTGGTGGGGGACCATGTCAAAGGCCTTGCTCAAGTCCAGGTAAATGACATCGGTCGCCTTTCCCTTGTCCACCAATGCCGTCACTCCATCATAGAAGGCCACCAGATTGGTCAAGCATGACCTTCCTCTATTCCTCCTACCAGCAGCGGTAGCAGCATCCCGAATCTCTGGGGTGGCAGCAGCACTCCCAGCCTTTCTTGATGGACTGAGCCAAGAAAAGACTACCTCAAAGGTGGCAGTGAACACTTCTGATCACTCAGACATATTTCAGACATATTCACAATGAGTGTGTCATTGTATCTGATGTTTTGGTCTTTTGAGCATTATACATTTCTGGGTTTAGCATCTGACATCCACTTTGTCCTTAGGAAGCAGCAGAAGTATTGGTGTAGTTCAGGCAGCTTGCAAATCCCACCTGGGTTTACAAGAGGAGTATCAGGGCCTGCTCAGAAGTATCCTGCAGACTCTAAGTACTTGTTTGATAGGGTGTGTGGATAAATGAAGCTTTGCTGGGTGACAGCACTGTTTGCAAAGCATGTGAGTGCTCCTATGGGATGTTCAAATGACAGGATACACCTGTCTATATTGGCAAAACCAAGTGTTGTCCTAGATTTACCACCATAGACACTCCCACTGGCAAATAATACAGCTGAGCAACTGTTTTGGCTGCTAGGAAGCCCTCCAGGCTTTTAACAAACCCTGCCCTCTTATCTGAATCAGCTGAATGAGAAGGCATTTTTGTGCCTGTGTGTTAGTAATGGCAGCTGCTAAAATGATCATAAATGTGCTGAAGGAACACTGTCCACGCCAGCATTACATTAGAAAAGGAGTGGAAATACTAGTTGGTCAAACAGCTTTCTGTAATTTTAGTAACGTGCGATATTAATACAGTCCAGTAATATTTTCAGATTGTGTGTATATATATGCTAGCTCAATGATGTGAAAAAAAGAGTACTTTCTTTTGCCCAAAAAGGATGTATGGGTATCTGAGCATTTATTTGTGTAACAGCTTGCTTCTGTACTGATGAGAACCTAAAAGATAAATTTTCATGCTAGGGGAAAATACTTTGACAGCTGTACTGTATGAAGCCAGTTTAGGACCAGACCTGTAATTGCCAGTCTAGATTTTTGTCGTCAGTTGACAATTTTTGTGTACAGTGAACATTTTGGATGAGTTCTTACAGGTGATTTCAGTGTTGGCAAGAACTTTGCAACTGTGCACAGTAGCTATTGCAAGATATTTTTTTAATTAAAAAGATATAGACTTATTTATAGCCAGCATCATTCCTTTTGTAGAAAACTCTAGATTGTCAGGGATCTAGAGGGTAGTCTGATAGATTGGGTAGAGAAAGAAATGTTGCTAATGTAAAAATGTTATGTAGTTGCAGACTTACAGAGCTGCTACGTATAGAACTTGCTGTTTTGCTGTCTTACATGTTGTTTATTCCCTATAAAGGCTGAGTCTAAGTGCTACCAAATCAGAGGGGAAGCATTTTGTACTTGAGTTTGTTCAGGTGTGAAGCAGTGCTGGAGGGATGAAGCTCTGGAGAATGTAGCCATCAAATTCAATCATTTTCTGTGAGAAGAACAGACGCTGCAGTCTGGAGGCAGGCAGTGGTGTGAGCTGCTGTGGTGCAGGTTCATCACAGTTTGCTACTGATACTACTTGAAATCCTGACTTAGAGCTATGCCGTTTTCTCAGTGCTCCTTAACTGTGCAATGTTGTTCAAATGGTGTGGTGGGCAAACATCTTCAGGTGTGGATGAGCATTCTCACGTACTCAAAGCTCGCACCTACAGGGCTTGGAACCTAGCCCCTCAGAGAGGAATTAGTCTGGTGAGTAATTGCACCACAGAGGAGCAAACATTTCATAGCCACGAAAATCCTTGTATACTGTAGCTTTCTGGCTCTGTTCCCGTTTTTACTGTCAGTTTCTTCAAGTTAGCTGTGTTTTAATGCACTATTTTTGCAGGAACTTAGTGATACAAAATTTCAATTTAAAGGAATAGGTGGTGTTGGATTTCACACTTCTTTGCCATATCTATTGAAAATATGCCTGACAGCCTTTTTTGGCTATAAAGTGTTAGTAGGGAGCAATTAAACTGAATAAAATGCTTTTTCTGTTTGTACTAAATAAATAATAGATTTAAGTCCTTTCTGGCACAAAGGGCTTTACAAAGTTAGATGCTGGTACTATGCTGCTATGTAGGCAGCCATTATACACCCACAACAGTAGCCCACACAAGCAGCCTCGGGGATTGCAGCTGTCTTTATCAAGAAGAGGAGACTTGCTCTGTGCACTCTGTTTTTGTCTACAGAATCTTGTAGAGATATGCTGGAAAGGTTTGAATGTCTTGTGAGAAGGGTGGCACTTGTGATACCAATCAGAGCTTATCTGTAAGGCTGCTTATTTGGAGAAATTGAGCTCAAGACGTAGTGCAGAGTGAGTTTATGGTACAGATAGCTAAATCTTGTTGCTGTCTTTCTCACAGAGATCACTGAATCTTACAAGAAATTTGAATCAAGTCATTAGATCTGTACAGAAAGATTAGAAGAGTATATCTGGAATATGAGCTAAGCAATCATCATAGCAAATTGACAGCATTAGCTCACCTCTCTGTGTAGCTGTTGTTTTTGGGAACTTTGTGAAATGCAGGATTACGTGTCAGAGGATGTGGATCATCCTTTCTGAAAAAACTAAGGCCTTGTGTAATTTCCTCAGATTTGACATATCAAATCAAGGTGTTGAGGTACCAAAATACCTCTTACTTTTCAGTGCTGGGGAGAGAAGGGCTAAGGTCACCACTAACATATATAGAATCATTAAGGTTGGCAAGATCACTATGATACCTAGCACAACCATTACATGGCTATTACTTCAGCCTCTTTGGGTCTTTGTGTTGATCAAACATGTCTCAGGCAGAATTCAGGAATGGAAAAGTTCCTTGCTTTCCCTGATCTAATCTTTTTTTCTTTTTCCTCCTTCCTCTCACAAAATCGCTGCCTGACCTGAAGCTTCTTTGTAGGGCATAATTTTCAGTTCTTCTGATTCTAGTAAGCAAACTGAGGAAAGGGTAATAAAGTAATGCTTAATTATGAATGGTAGAAGGGTTTGTTTGTGCTAGTCTATTTTTCTGTTTTGTAGAAACACATTCCTGATAGTGAAGTATAACTCAGAACATGGATTTGTTTGGGGAATGCTTCTTTTACCGGGTAAAAATAGATGCTAGCAAAATTGTGTAATGCTAGAACTGTTCTGTACTTAGCTGAGACTAATGTTATTAAAAGAAATAGTGGATAAATTAGGAAATAAACGTCTTGTTACCAGGTCGACCACATTCCTTATTTGTAAGTATCAGTGTGTGTACGAGGAGAATAATATGTAGTGATGACAGACAAGAACTGTGAGCTCTCCCTAGCACTGTGGGAGGGAAGGCTGTAGAAATGGATGCCTTTAGCAACAATGACCTAAGCTCGTCATTCTGTTATCGCTGTGTTTACATGTCTTTGAGGAAGAGGGAGGATTGTGTGAAGGATCAAAAGGCAAAATTCTATTTCTTAATTAAGTGTATTTCAAATTCCTGAAAATACATACAACATGTTTTCTGTGTGTTTTCTCAGATTTCACTGATGGTCAGAGACACTGAATCAAAGATATTACCTCACTTCAACTGCCCTCAATTTCTCTGTGTTTACAGTAGATGATTTAATGCCTTTCCAGGTTTTGGTTTTAATCCTGTGTACAATCAATGAATGTACAGATATTATAGTTATGAGATGTACCAGAGAGCTTGGCTACACAGTTATTATACCAAAGCAGAAAAGATGGGATGCTTACCCGTATGCTGGGATCACTTGTGAAACTCCGGCAGAGTGGATCTCCAGAAGAGATCCTTCCCCTCGGCAGTCAGCTCTTAAATGGGTCTAGGAGATGTGGAGCCAGGCTCCACCCCTTCCAACAGGTGAAGGCAATTCCCTTGTGCTCCCATGGCTGACTCATTGCTTGCCTCAGGTGATCAATCTGAGGTTCAGGCTGTGATTCAGCAGTTCCCATATAATCCTGTAAATTAAATGCTTTTTTCAGGGATTCAGTGCAAACCTTCTAGTAAAATATTTGTAAAATCTAAAAAAAAATAATAATAATAATAAAGTTTGCATTTGTTTGTTTGCTTCCTCTTCTGTTTTTGTTGGTGGTTTTGTTTTGTAGTACTTTTTTGTTTTGCTTTGTTTTTCCCATTAGCTGGATCTGCTCCATGCAGCCAGAGGTTATACTGTTATGATGAAAAAGTGGAGTGGCCAGAGTCTTTTCCTAGGCTGATGGCATTAGAAGTCAAAAGAGCAGTGATTCATCTGTTTGTGAAACAGATGTTTTAAAATGAAAGTTTGAACCAAAAAAGTGAAAGTTTGCAGCAAATATCCTATAAAGTACTTGTTTTGAGAGTATGCACAGTATCATATTTGCACAAATTTGTGTAAAACTTGGTATGATTCTACCTATGGTCTCTTGTTGCCTATGCACACAAAGGCTGAGAATACTGTGGTGAGAAAAACATGCTCATGCTTGAAGCAGTCAGTGCCTGTCTTTTCAGCAGATCTTCTTGCATCCTGTTAAGGGTTGCACATATGGACTCCAAAGGAAGCCTCTGTCAGTCCTTTAACTGCGATGATACAAACAATGATGAGTTTTAAAAAGTGAAATTTAAAAGGTAGGCTTTCAAGGAAGTGCCATCTTTTTTTCTCCAGTGCTGGGTATCCAGCAGTTCCTGTTTCAGTCTGCAGAGTGCTAGTGGGGTGCCCAACATTTTCAAAAAGCAGGGTGCTTACTTAAGGACCTACATGCAGATATCTCTGCACAGTTTTGAAAGTCTTGCTTAGTGCGTTCAGCCTGGGTGGTCAAGAAATTTTAGGTGACCAGCTTAGGGCTGCGAGAAGAAACCACTGATATAAAACATTTGCTTTCTAGCTTCCAATAATTTTATGAAAGTGGCTGCTAATCTTTTCTACTCTAGTGTGTTTCCTTCCCATTCCCTTGTTTCCTAAGACAGTCTTCATTTGACTGTGGGGAAATCAAGCCTACAGTATTGTTTTATCATGTGTTCCCATGTCATTTTCTGTTGTATTTGCTTAAGTCAAAACAGAATTGAAGTATTCTTCTTTCCACCAAAGCTTTCTGTTTTGGTTAGGAGGAAAAGAAAACCAATAACTTGTCTCATATGTTTAGAAACATAGTTTCATTGTTACAAAAATGCTTTACAAAGCAAAGGGAAGCAATGGCTTTTGCAAAGATTGTACAAGAGGGAACTCAGCGTCTTTTATTGTTTCTGAAATGCAAATTGCAGTGGAAAAGGGACACTTCTCTGTATACAAAAGCACTGTCTTTTTCTCTTTTGCCCAGCTCTGAAGATAGAAATACTCTATTTGTCTTCTATTTAGAAAATAGGCAAATAATTGGCATTAAGTATTCAAGTGCGTGTTTTTCTTTTATCACAAGTACTTTTTTCCTTCTTTCCATTCAGCTAAGTCATATTCTGTTCTTTATGCAACCTAGAATAGGCTCTGTGTTCTTAATCTTGTTATCTGCTTTCTCAGCATTTATGCGAAGGTTAAGATACAGTAGTTGGGCCCAGTGTTGTCAGACTCTTTGTAAAACTGCTGCTTTCGTTTTCTTCTCAATTCTCCTGTTGTTTTGTGCACTTTAGCTTTAGGATAATCGCATATTATGTTAGATACAGGTCTTTTGTTCTTCCACAGATGCAAATAGCGTGTTTGTGGAACTGAATATAATGATGATGTATGTAGGCATGATTGAACAGAAGCACTGACCTGTAAAATATGGCATAATGCTACTAATTGGAAAATATGATCTAGTATGTCTTATTAAATGCAGAATTATCCATGTTCTCTTAACTGAGTTTGTTACAGCAGCGTGCATATGCAGCACAATGTTACTGAAGCATCAAGGTTTTTGTTTTGATACCTAGAAGTGTTATTTGGGCTTTGATTTGTTTCTCTGTGTTCTGTCATACCATGTTAAAAAGCTTTGGGTAGAGAACGTTCCCAGTAAAACAAATCAAGTCTACAGACTCCGCTTTTATTAATTATTTTCCATATTCTCAGTTAGTTGGATACTTTTCGGGTTGGTCTTACTCTTATGGAAAATTGTCTTGATAGATGTGTAGCTCAGAGCAACATCTGTAATTTATGGATATAGCAAATGTGGGCAGTCTCTCACTGTCTTTACAGATGTGCTTTAGGGCAAGTGAGATGCTCAGATAATGGAAAGGGGGAGTATTAATAAATCTCAGTCAGGAAGACAATACTTACATCTTTTATTCAAAACAAATTCAAAGCCAAATTCTAAATTACCTTGTGAAGCATCATTGATGCTTTTTCTTCAGTCTATTGCTATTGTTATATTGAGTGCTAGATAATATGCATGATATGTAATTTAAAAACACAAGTAAGTAGACAGTGAGATGTATTTTTCAAAGCAGAACCAGTAAATCACTCAAACCCCGTAAAAATGTAGCGTAGTGCTTTTGATTAGTTATTGGAATCATTTAAGTTGCTTTCGGTGTTTGTTTCAGAATTAGAGAAACTATTGCTGTATATTGGGAAAATGACTGCTGTAGTATTAATGATATTGTAGGCTGTGAGGACTGTGAAGAAAATGAACAACATAGAATTTGCTGCTGTGGAACAGACCAGTGATCCGTACAGATTTGTATCCTGTCTCTGACAGTAGCCAATCTGTGATGATTCGGAAGGAGAAATACACACAGCCAATTGTGTTATAGTGTACCTCAGAGGGAAATTTCTTTCTGGCCCCAGATGGTGCTCAGTTTATGCCTTAAAGCATGAGGATTGATAGCCATTGTAAATTTTACCTTAGCTAGTGTAACCAAATTGAATTGCTCCTTGTTGTCCGTAACCTGCCCTTCACATAGCCTTCTTAGAATTACCATCCCCTCCATTATTGCTGGATTCATAGCTTTTATGTTTGCTCTTTTATGCAGATGCAGTATTATAGTTCAGGAACTTGTGCTGCTGTTTTACATGATGTCGCACACCTTTGTGTTTTTTGTTAGTAATAAAAAAAAGCTCACTTTGGGCTAAACTGAACGTAACACTTTCCTGTGGGACACAGCAGCCACTTCACTCACCCTGATGCAGAAATTTCTCTGCCAGCTTGATAGCAGCTGTCCTAGTCTGAGCACAGGAACCTTGGTGCAGGGAGAGCAGAAGGGTACACCTAGAACTAGCACTTCAAGGCTTTTGCGTCATTGCAGTGGTCTGTAAGAATTGAAGTTGAGCTGGTAGTATTACCATACTCCGCTGTCTTGACCTCAGCAGCATCTGAAAGGAAAGTTAGTGTTAATTCTGGTGAATTGGTTCTTTTTACATCCTGCAAAACTGGTGTTTTATATCCTTAGATGAAGACACAGAGGTGCAAGGTGCTGCTGGAGAAATGAATATTGTTTTTGTGCAGTGCATAGGTTTTGGTCCAAAACCTATGAAAGTTCTCTAGATTGAGCTATCACAGAGGCAGAGACTGAGGTATTTGTATTAAGCCTCAGTACATTTCACTTGTTACGCACCCACCTGTTAAAGCCCCACAGCATGATAGGTGCTTTCTGACATGTGACACTTTGACAGAATAGTTGTTTATTGCAGACAAAAGCTGACCTGATTTTAGGCTGGCATTCATATTGCAAAACAGTGCAGGCTTTTGAAACTGCTTTCGCTGATCCTGTTACCCTTCCAGGTCTTCCTGGGTACAGGCTAGTTTGATGGATAACAGCATTAATGTCTAACTGGTTCATGCATTGCTGTTTAGCCGTCTCCATGTCCGGGGTAAGGAGAATCCACAACAGTACTTATGCAATTACTGTCCTTCTTGTCTTAGCCTCTGCGGGTAAAGATCAGTCTCTGACTTCACGGATAATGTTCAAAAAGCAGCAAGCAGTTATCACAGGAAGCAGATTTTGCTCAGCAGCTTACAGACTTGTCATTAGGAGCTGCCTTTCAGCTTTGCAAATGTGTGCTCCACTGTCATTTTGCTGCTTCTTTGGGAGATAATTAAACAACTCATGTCTCCTTGCCAAATGACCAGTCAAGGCCAAGGAATCTGGGATTCCTGAATGACAGCAAAACATCAGAGTAGTCTTGGGAGAAAAAATTCCCTTTCTCACTGAGGGAGAGAAGGCCCAGCTTTGTTTTAGATTTCTTCAGTATTTCTGTTGATGACTCTTCCAGAGGGATCATCTAGACGTAAAGTCAGCAGGAAGAAGTAATGCTTTTGCTGGTTGTTAAGTGGCAACACATCTTGTGGCCCATCTGTGAATCTCAGCTGATCAAATCCAGCAGAAATTTTCCTTGTCAGACTGTAGGAGCTGGCACATTGCCTCTTCCTTCATAGCAGAGCCCAGTTCTACCAGCACTGCAGCAGTCACTTGAAATTGTGACATTTTTTGTGTTACTGGGAAAGTCTTTCTTTGTACTGTGAAGGCAGGGGCTAGTGGTGATTCACTTCTGTTGCTTCAGCTTTGAAAAAACTCCTGTTGGTCCTCACAGGCTTACAAGAATATGTCCCCTCTGTCTTTCTTTCAAAAACAGGGTTTAGGTCTACTTTCAGGTGGAGCTCCTTCTGAAGCCGCCTTTCAGTTTACTCCTCTCATTGACTTTTCCCTCAGCCTATACTGGTTCAGCGCAGGGGCAGCTGGCTGTGGAGCTGGAAATCCAGATGCAGCAGTCTCTGCATATCAACAACTGTAGAGGACCAGTGATCATTTACAGTCATGCCACTTGACAATGGGAAATTAGTGTTTTCTTGCTGAAGACAAATGAAGTTTTGTATATGAGCAGATATGAACTGTGAATTTAGGCTAGCTTACTCTCAAATCCCAGAATTTCTTACATCACAAAACATTTTGTATTAGTGTATAGATATGGTAATAAGGTAATTACACAGACAGGAAACTGTATACATTGGAAAAAAAAAAAAATGCCATGTGATTTGAAGATCAGATGCACCAATTTAAAGATGAGAATTAAGAGAAAACCAGCTCAGTGAGTATTCATGTATTAGACTAAATTCCCATGAACACCTTTAAGCCTTCAGTGTGCATATTGTTCACTAAGAAAATCCAGCACTTCTGTAAAGCTCTTGCTCTTTTGCTGTGCGCTGTGATACACTTTACCTTTATTGTAACTGCTTTGCATTTCTTGTCATTTTAATTACCTTTTCTTATGTTCTGTTATATAATTCAAAATTTAGAAATCCTCAGGCCATCGTTTCAAGAAGGAAGCATGCTTTCATATTAACTACTGTGGATAAGCATGGGGTGGGTAATGGGAATTCAGAACCTTCTGTAATGTCTCACAACTCTGCTTGGTGTCCCATGTGTTGTTGGGCTTTTCTAACAGTCATGAATGAGTGCTCAGGAGAAAAAGGAGAGCAGGGGTTGAACTCAGGCTCCTCTGTGTGTTGGGGGACATCCTGCATTGGCAATTAAATGCCTGCCTCTCAGCTGTGCCACTTTTCTCTAGCTTTGAAGGGTGGAGGAGTTGTTGTTGTCCCCTGGAGCATGCTAGACTGTGCTGAAGTCCCTTTAAAACTCCAATCTGCCCTTGCTATGTCCTTTCCTACTTCAGGCTGGTAACAAAGAGAGACAGACAAATTGGTCCTGTGCAATCTTTTAGTTCCTGCTGACATTTGATGAGGGTTGCCTTGACCCAACAGACCCTCCTAGTCACAGAGGCAAATTCTTGCCTTGGGGTTAGGAAGTCAAGAGGTTAGGAAGTTGCTCTGGGGATTCAGATCAGCCACAGTGGTTGGGTGCTGTCAGTCAGCTGCTGGGAGCCATTTTTCAGCCGTCTGCAGCAGTGGCCTCCTGGCCCACCTGTTCTGCAGCCAGAATTGCCCATTCCCAGGGCAATAGCAGCTCCCACTATGTTTCAGAGAGCTGTTTGAACAATACCTGGATCTTTTTAACTTCAGAATGGTGGAGTGTGGCATACGTGCCCCAGTGCAAGCAATGCTTAGAAAGCAGGAGGCTGCCTAGTGCAGTGGTGCTGAATAAATTAACAAACATTTACAGAATGTTGTTTTTAAAGCAACGTGGAGAACTTCCCCACTAGGTAAGATAAGGGAACTGCTGCTTTGCATCTTGCCCCAGCCAGAGCTGTGAGAAAGAAAGGAATATTCTTTCTCTCAATGAGGCGCATTAACCTCCCTTTGCAGAGATGAGACTCATGTGGTGGCAATGTCTGGATGTTGCAGATTCCCCAGGAGAGGCTGCATTGTGCAGGCATCAAGTTTCAGCAGTGTTGGATTTTCTTTGTTGGTTTTGTAACAGCCATGTTAAATTGATTTACATGAGCCATGGAAATTGTTCAGTGGGAAGACGGCTAATTGTCCCTTCAGTCCATTCTCCTGTCCTCACGTGCAAAAGGGAATCTCAGACCTCCGGGTAATCCTAGAAACACACTCACAGGGAGGTGTGATTTGTGTTTGATGCGCAAAGTGGTGACTCGCTGTAATCTTTCTTATATGTGCGCTCAAGAGGCCAAACCTCATTTTTGTTTGGCTTGTCCCCAAGTGCTATTGAATGGACTTATTGTGTGAAATAACCATGAGTGTCAATCTCCGGTATTTCACCTCAGAAATTAATAATACTTTTTTGAGACAGTCTCCCTCAACTGTCAAAGCTGTAATACTGCTGAGCGATGAGACCTGGAGGGAATTTGGGGAATGAGCTTCTCTGCATAGGTGCGATCGTGATGTCAGCCCAGACAAACCAAGCTAAATACACACTGGAATTTGCTGTCAATTTTAAATGTCCTTTCAGGAAAACAACTTACTACTTCCAAGCAATTTTTTTTTCACAATTTTTAATCCTGCGTGGCAAATCTACATCCATCTGAGTAATTTCTGCCTGCCAGAAACTTCCCTTCAGGACAAACAAGGCAAACTCAACCCTCTCCAGCACAGTCAACTTTTGTGCTATTAGAATCAACCCAGATTTGACACCAGCTGATAGACTGTATGAGGTGCTGTACAGCTCTTAAGTACTTCTTGTTAAGAAGTAAGCGCGTGTTCGTGCTAGATTTAGTATAGAAGCATGGGCAACACAAAGCTATTTTCCTTAACATTATTCAGGAAAATATTGAACATTAATGACCTGATGTATGTTGTTAAGACACTGTTCATTTATTAATTTGTTTTCTGTCACGTTTAAACCAGGCATCCTAATTAGATAGTTTGTTGTGTGCTGTGCCTAGCCAACTGTACTTCTAGGGGAAGGTCTATTATACCTGGTCCCATTAGTGCCTTAGTTTTACAGGAATACGCATATTTTGGACAAAATCTCTTCAGAACTATATGAAGAAGTCATTTGTTTCATCATCCTGGAACGCTTCTAAAGAACATCTGCATGTCTTTTAATTCCCTGCTCTGTCTTCATTTATCAGTGTCATACCCTAGCACACTATGTCACGGTTCTGGGGAGAACGTCTGCTAATGCAGTGAAAGCATTAACACCCACTAATCTTTTCTAAGTTGCTTTACTGCTTTTGATTCCTGAAATGTGATAAAATAAGTAAAATTGCAGGCTTTGCTGGCTTCTCTGGTATTGGCTAGTGTTATAATTTCCTTTATTTATAAACAAATGCAGGCCTTCACGTTCACATGCATACAATTGACAGTGTCAGCCTGAGCAGCTTTACTGTTGCAGACTGTATTATGAGGACTGCTCTGAAAGTAATGCTTCTGATTTTATTCGGTTCACCACAACATCACAGGTAAATGTTGGTGGTATGGTAGTAGAGATTGAACCTTCCCACCAATATTCTGTTACTTCTAGTTGCCATGTGTCAGATGGAAGCAGAGGAGCAGTCTGAAAAATGATGTCTGGCGTGGAAGTGTGTATGAAGCAAAGGTGTGTCAGTGAATTCCTCCATGCAGGAAAAAATGGCACCCACTAATATTCATCAACACTTGCTGAACACTGATGGAGAGACCAAACAGTGGATGTGAGCACAGTGAGAAGTGGGTGGTGCATTTCAACTGTGGTGACAGCAATGCTGGGTCACCTCCACTGGTGCAGATTTCAGTGAGCCTGGTCATCAGAAGGGCATGCGTGCTCTTGTTCATTGCTGGTGAAAATGCACAGCTAGTGGTGATGACTATGTTGAAGCATAGTGTTTTGTAGCTAAGAATTTGCTCTACCAAATAGCGATATTGTGTGCTGTTGTTGTTTCCATGGAAATAAATAGAAGGCGTTACTTTTGAAGTGAACTACATATATTGAACACCACCATTTAAATTGTTACTCCACCTTCTAATGGGTAGAACACCTTAATAAGCACTTTCTTCTTTTGCTCCTTCTCACTGCAATGCTAGCAGGTGTCAGTGCATAAAATGTATTTTAATTTTAGGCCTCCTTTGTATTGTGGAATTGCAAGGGGTGCTGTGTCTTGTTCACAGCACGGTAGGTTGGGTTTCTTTGCGTCAGGTGCTCCCATTAGCTGTTCCACAACCAAATTGTCCTTATACCTGAGAGACTGCTACTAATTTACAGCCGAAGGGCCAGCTTATGCCTCTTTCCTTCTTGCATCAGCTTTTTTCCTGTCTAGTGTTCGCCCTGCTGTAATTGCAGATAATATTTCAGTTGCCACTCAAGCTAAACATCTCCGCTCCTCTGGCATTCCCTTGTAAGTTAGGCATGTCTGGACTGGTGTGGCAGCACTTATCTGCCTGGTACCTGTTCATGTATCTTTCCACTATTCATGGAGATGTTATTATGGGCAGCTCTTGAAAGAAAGCCCTTATACAGTGGCATTAATACTTTTCTGTCTGCTTCAGATGCTTTGATTGATGCTTCTTAATATCACATTTGTCTCTTTCATAGCTGAATCGTGCAGACCATACATTTTCCACCTTAGTAATTTCTTATTGATGAGCTCTGAGCTTTACTGCAGAACTTTCTTCAGTTAACTCCCAAGCACAGAACCACTATTTTATTTTTTGTGGTCCACGTACAACTTATTTTACATTTCAATTGTTCTTGCCACCAAAAACATCTATTTCTTTTGTAGTGGTTATTGCAATCTTCCTCAGTGTTGTCAATGACATTGCATGTCACTGACTGTCATTGGCCCACTTGTTTATGGCAGGGTTATTAATGAAAATGCTAAACTAGATTTAATCTTGAAAACTTTCAGTAGTTCAGTTCCCTGCCATCTGACATGCTTCTCCGCAGTACTTCTTGTTGCTGTATTTCCTTTACCAAGCTGCCTACCCACAGTATATTGCTTTCTGAGTTAACAAGTGTTTTCTACTGGAAATGCTTTACCTGAAGTCCAGCTACGTGAGAATGACTGAGCATCTTTTGTCTTTGTCTAAAACACTGATTGTCTTCCCATGTCAGCCCAGAGAACTCTTTGACTGGTATCCTATTCTGCCTTTATAACCATGTCACTCATTAACTTTTTTTTCCAAATTTACTCAGAATTCCCCACTATTCCTGAGGTTGGACCAATAGGTCTGCACTCATTCATGTGGCTCTTCTATTCTTAATACAAACATTACATGTACTGTTCGGTAGTCAAATTGTATCACTTTGAATTGTAGAGAGTATTGTAAAAAATACTTTCCACCAGTAATAATAATAAGTCTGTTATTTCTATGTATGTTATTTCTATTTTACTATTACAGAGCTGTGAGAATGAAAGGTATAGATTGGCTTTATTTTCTGGAGTGAAGTTTTAACTGTGGAGAGATGAGAGTTTAGATGTGTGTCACACAGGTGAGAGATCCTAGGCTGATTTTTTAAATTTAGCTTTTAAAATGTATACATTGGTTTACTTTTCAATGACTGTTTATGAAAACATATTATCTTGGGTAAGAATGGAAACAAAATGAGTAATACACTGGTTTCCATTAGAAAAAAAAATCAACTATTGTCGTTATATTCAAGAAGGGGAAATGACTTCAGAGACTCACTTCTCACCAGCTGAGTTGGTAATAAAAATTGAGAAGCACTGAAATAAATTTCTTAAAGGGCTGTTTTCATATTGATAGACCTATTGTTTTGTTGCTTTCTAGCAGTTTTTGAGCAGTCATCAAGTATCTTGAGGGTGATGTGACGCAGCAGTGTGTGCTGTAATCTTTTATTAAGGTTGGGGGTATGATGACAAACTCTGCCAGCTCTGTATTCATTTGTAAATTGTGGTCAACTGAATGTAGCCCTAGGAACCTAATTTAATATCTTTGGAAAATACATTTCTTAAATTTATTTATTAAATTGATGAACTTCCCTGAAAAGCAGGATGTCATCTTCTGAACTGAAATTTGGACACAAAGAACGCAAAGTGATGGGAGGAGCTCTGTTTCACATTTGTTTGTATCACAGCACTTGTAATCTGGTGTCCCTAGTATTAGGTTGGAAACTGCTGTTACTGCACTGATCCAAAAAGGAGAATGTGTTTTGTTGAGTCATTAGTTGACTATCCATGGAGGTTTTTGGTAATGAGCTGAATCTACTTATAACATCAAGAAAGTTGTTGACAGACTTTGTTGGCTGAACTTCCATTGACAGAAGGGTGTTCTTCAGTTTCACTCCATCTTCCATTTTAGTTTTCAGTTTGCTGCATGTAAATTTTGTGGCCGATAAAATGTGCATGGTCTGTTAAAAAGACAGTCTGACTCATTGCAGATGAACTGTACACATGAATAAGGTAAGCAAAATTCAGCCCATTTTGGTTCCTGTGCGCTGCATAAACATTCTTGAGCTAGAGAATTTCTAGCTCTAAAAAGCATGGACTGCAGTGCATGGCAACTATGGGATGATACAAATTTCTAAAAGAAGCATATAGGTTTTGAATAGAAACACAAAGGGAGAAAAAAAATTTATAATAACTTTTCAGCTTCCACTTTGCATTGATGGCAGATAACAAATAGTAACAGAATGTTCCTTGGCTTTGTTGCTTCCACACAATGGAGAGCCCTATGCACATATTTAATATATTTTTAAATTAAAGAGGCAGTTTGATAAATGGCCAGCCTCGTATTGCAGTCACACATGATATCGACAGTGATACTATCATTTCTCTATCAATAGTGCAGGGTTTACATTCGCATCAGACGCTAATGTAAATGTCTTTACATTTTCCATTTGCTTAGATATAAAATGATTTGGTTAATGGATTCTTTATTGCACTATGCCTGGTGGCTGTGCAACTAATTTAATCTGGTACCGTATCTACCACTTGCTAAGGTAAGAAGATTGTATAGTGTAGAAAGGTGTAATTTAATAAATTTTTTTGAGACCTTGAAAAGTTGTTTTGCCTCTTACGGGGTTTCCAGCTCAGTTTAAATATTCACATGGCTTTGCAGTTAAAGTGTTGACAGGAACATATAGCTTCTCATCTATAGGAGTATTACATTTGAGGAGTAAAGAAGTAAAAAAACAAAACCAAAACAAAACTATGTAAAAAAATTGTTTTTATTTGAAAGATTTCTAGTTTTTCTAAGGCAGCATCCAAATATTCATGCTTTAATTCCCCCTCAAAGAAGTCCAGCTACTGTGTTTCTTGGCTTAGGCCCATACTTTGTTTATGGATATGCATAAATGATCTAATTACAAGCAAAATAGAGATGAATTGTCTATAGACTGTGGAAGTACAAGGAAGGGTTATCACTAAGTATCCCACAAATGTCCAGAACCATTGTACTCTAACAAGAATTTAATAGCCTAGATAGGCTTCATCTTGTGATGTTAGACTTCCCTTGCTTCTCTTAGTGCTGAAGAGCTAATGAAGGGGTTGCAATTCCTTTAGGTTCTACACTATATTGTTACAAAAAGAAGCCTGAATTAACTGAACAGTGTTGCATGTAGGCATGAACTTATCCTTCCAGGTTCCTTCTTCTTTTTAAGCACTTTCTCGCAATAGTTACCAGTGCAGGGAAGGATTTTCTGCACAAATTATGTGCTATTAGGTAATAGATTTCATGCAAAAACAATTTGTAAGTCTTCTGTCTGAGATAATTTCTGCTTATTATTTATATTATCATCTTTTCATGAAACTTGTCCAAATTGCCTCTCTGTCCTGCATAGCCTTCTAATGACAATATGGTGAGCTGACACTTTTCCCAAATCCCAGGTTCTTTGGCTGTGCACCAGCTAACTGGCATCTGAAACTTCCATGTTTCTGACTTGTGACACCTATCGGAGCAGCAATGCTTGCAGCTTATCTGTGCTTCAGTTCCTACACACTCCTTTGCTATAGTAAAGTCTAACAGCATTGACTTACATGAAAGGAAATCCTGAAATTCCTGTTCTGTAGGAAACATGGATAATGTAAATTTTCATTCCTTTATAAAGGAATAAATGTTCCCTAGCTGTGGTCCAAAGGTTGGCACTTTTTCTGAAGTAGAAACATGAGAATTCCTGCCCAGCTATGCTCAGAAGTCCTTTAGATGACTTTTGGAAGTCCCATGCTGAGTCTTTGGCTGCAGTCGGAAAGGATCACAGGTGGAGAGCAGCTATTGCCAAGTTTTATTTGGTAAAAAGGAGAATAATATATTGATGAGTTAAATTTGAACTTTTGCTTCATTTTCCCATTTGTGATCATTATTATTGCTTCCACTGCTAAAATATTTCTCAGAGTTTGGCCTACGGCTACAGCTATTCTGTTCCATCTGTTGCAGAGTTGCAAATTTAAACAGGCAGAAAAATACCAACTTAATCTCTGTATTACTACATCAGGCAAAAAAATATATATATTAGTTTGGAAAAATGTTTTTCTCTATCTACTCATCTCAGGTTATTTTGTGGTTCCTTCCTATAGTATATACATTCAGTGCTTAGGAAGAAGCAGAGAGGCAGGAGTTGTAGTGCAGAGTAGGCTATTGAGCCTGGTGATCTTTCATGTGTATCAAATAAACTCTCACTGATTTTTGTAATACAGTGCTGTAACCAATAGGAACTGCCTGAGTCCCTTTCTGTTCCTTTAGAATAACGGTAGCATTGGTAGGACCTTGCAGCAGTGGAGCATTATAGTGAAAACGATAGGTAGATAAGGCAGTAGCTGTTGTTTACTAAGCGAAACAGCAAAAAACAGCGAATGCCTCGTGTTCTGTTTCCAGCTTAGCAACTGCAGTACTTTGGGTGTTGTGGCAGTGCAAATAAAATGTTAGCATCAGTTTCAGGGATGTTTTATATCATGCCCCTTCAGTGTGCAGAGTAAAAGCTGAAGGGACCATTTCCACCTCATTTCACTTCTTTGTGCCCTTCCTTTCTTTGCTGCCCTTACTAATCATTTCTCTAACTCCCCACTCCCTTTTTAAACAAACTATTGCATCTGTATTGTTTTTTCCATCCCTTTTTGCTGTGGATGTTGCATTATCTTCCTGCAGCACCCTAACTCTTCTTTACAATGTTATTCTTCTTGTTCAAAAGCAAAAATTGTATGTGAATATACTGTAGTTCTGGTTTTCCTTTTTTTTTATTTCTTTTTTCTTTTTTCTTCCTCTTTATTCCCAGTCTGCATTCCCACCCCTCCACAGGTACTGCTGACTGTTCCTTCCTGTTTCTCTCATCCTAACTCTCATAGTATTGTTGGCTCCATGCATAGTGTCATGAATCTTGTGCATGCTCTTCAAATGTGCAGGTCTGCAGTGCAGAGTTATAATGTATCTGCTTCTGTACATAGAAATGATGGGTATGTTATCACCAGAGCTAAGAAAATTGTGCGTTTTCTGAAAAAAGAAAACACTTTGAAAATTGTCATTTGTAGAAGACAGATAGGCCCAGAGAATCATATGCAGCATTCTGAAATCTAGGACCTATCATAAAAGTAATGTAATATAGAGACTCAAGTTTATTTTTTTTAGTCTCCATTTCCAGGGCAGTTCAACTTTACCTGAAATATTGCTTCTAAGTGTTCATCTAACCTTTTCGAAGAGATTTCCTGATAGAAATTAAGCAAGATCTCTAAGCAGTGTATTTAATTCACAGTTAGTTTTCTTTTACCCCTGAGCACAGAGGACATTTTTACTTTTTCCTCTTTGCAGCAATACTTCATGCATGTTATTTACATGTTACCTTCTTTCTCAGTTTCTCTCTTCCCCAGTTGGAGCACCTCTCATTCTTTGTATTAGCTCAAAGGTCCTGCTGGCTGGACGTGTCTCCTTCTTGTCTCCTGTAAACTCTAATGCTGTGCACTCTGTAGATTTTATGAAATACAGAGTCCTGAACTGAACAAACTACTTACAGGAGGCTTTGATAGCACTTAGCACTGTAATGTTTTGGTTTTTATTTTTCTTCTTTTAGCTGTGTGACAGTGTTGATTGATGTTTGATACCTGAGCTGTTTTAGTCCCCCAGGTCCTCTTCTGTCTCCCAGCCAGTGATTTTGCATCCAGTATTTGTGAAGTAGATTGTTCTGACCTTCAGCCAGCTGACAAGATCTGAAGTATTACGCTTAGCGTTTGTCCTTACCAAGGCACATCCTATTTATTTCAGACTACTTTTCCATTTTCTTAGAATTCTCTGGAATTCTAATCCTGTTCTCCAGCACTTTTTGACCTTTCTAACTTGATGTGATCTGCAAACACAGCAAGAGCATTGCATCATCCAAGGCATTGATGAAATGGTTGCATTCTATGAGTCTCAGTAAAACAAGAAGCTAGGGATAGCTATCTTTGAAATACAGTTTTTCAGCTGGAGGTGGCTTTACGTTACTCATATTCCCCTTGATTCTCTACAAAAATATTGCCTAAGGTAGGTTAGGGCATCATCAGTCGGTTTTCTAATAATGTTTGGATTGATGTTGTTTGTGATGACTGTTACAAATCACCTTGCTATCCAGTCCATGCCTGTAGATTAAATCATTGTTATTCCCAACCTCGCCAATTACAGATAGGTGCACTGAAATCTGATTCTCTCTGTTCTTTCTTCTCTGTATAACTGCCTTTCTATCTTTAGGTAACACTTTGTCTTCTTCTATAAATTCTTGAAGACACTTCTCTCTCACAAGGTTGTTGCCATTGCTTATAGTTGGCTGACCCTTTTTACTTATGCTTACTTGTAATTATTGGATTGTACGTGTCAGATAGCATAGAACGATTTTTCAACCTTTCAGTTAATGTGTTATTTTTAATTATTATTATTGCCCTCCTGCTACCTAACAAAGCTCTTCTTTGATAGTTTTTAAGATGAAGGATGTTGTCCTTTTCAGCTGTTTGTGATATACTTTTTCTATTTTATTCCAGAGATCTGAAAACAGGTTCTGACCTAGCCTCAGTGCCTCAGTATCTTTGGCTGTCAGGAGACGTGATCTCCACTCAGAATAAGCCAAGAGCATTTAAACTGTCTTAAAGTAAATCATCCTAACTGTGCCCCAGGCCACATTTAGGAGGTGAAGCCATCTTTGCTTTTTGCCCTTTAAGGCAACTCAGCAGATATCTAGCTCATCTGGGAAATGAGCTCACCAAGTTTACATGAAATATTCTTTGACTTAACTTTTTTTTCCTTCGAATGCAATACTTCTTTAACGTTTAGAAAGTGATGTGTTTTCCTTCCCTTTACCACATATTAAGAGGTAAAAACCTTGCCCCTCAATTAGGTCAAGAGTATCACTCTAGAATTTGAAGTACGGTTATGTTGAGTGAGGCTAAAGTAATGCCCTTCATTTTTCTAGACTCAGTTTTTCTCTCTAACCACTCTTCCTCTGAAGCTATATAGAGACTAGGGAGATCAGGGCATATAATCTTGAATTTTGCGCAGACAAAACCAATGTTACGTGAATTTTTATGTTTCTTCTACATAAAACAAGGCCAAGTTCTCTGGAATCTATTTTGTTATGTGTTTAATAGATCTGGATAAAGAATGGATTTGTGTCTCAGTGAACAATGCCAGGAAATCACAGTTGAGCTGATGATGCTGAGGTTGGCATTACCTTTTCATGCTTCTGCTCTTCCAGCTGCAAAATGGGGATAATGATAGTAGTATTTCTTTACAGCACTTGGAGGTGTTTGGCTATATTCTGTAAGGGGTACTTCCTTACTTCCCAGAAACCTTCTCAGACTTCCATTAGGAGGAAAAAAAAGAAAAGAAGACATTCAGCTTTTTGTACAGCCACTTGGAGACTTCAGTGTCACTAGACCTATGACTTCTCTTCCAAGAAGGAGTCACAAGAGGTGATCTGGTCCTTTTTCAGCCCTCGGTATTGCCAGAGAAACTAGAGAAGGTCATGATTTTTACCTCCCAGCAGAAAAACCAACAGTGTTGAAGCTATCAGAGAGCGAGTGTAACATGGATGTCATGGGCTTAGAAAGTGCACTTTGTGTGGGGCTGTCCTAGTAAAGCATGTATCTTGGACTCCCAGAAGAGAGCTATTTAGAATGTGTTTAAATTAATTAAGGGATTAAAGGAGGTTGGTACTTAGAACAGCGGAGAGCTGTTACTAATGGCATAGGATAGAGTTCAGAAAGGAACAGGTCTGACTACACTGTTACGTAAGAAACAAAGAAAAAAGAAACCAAGTTTGCTTGGAGTGCAACAGCTGTGCATTTGTAGGGGAGGAAAATAAAAAATCTGAGAAAGCTTTTTAGGTTTTTTCAGTTTCTTGATTACCAGAGGGAAGATTTGCTAATTATCAACAGGGTTTTGTTGCTGTTTTTTTTTTGAACAACTGAGAATTGTAAATGAGGTTTCAGAAAAGTAGCTGTTGCGTAATCTATAGCAGTGAAACATCCCGAGGTTTTTGTGCGACTCCCTTGGCATGGAGTCAAGTAGGGATAAAGAACTTATGTTTCTTAAAATGACTTTTTCAACACGCTGAACAGTTCTTGAGTCTCATGGGTACAGTCTAGCCCAGGCTGACATTCAAGTCGCATCAAAGGCTGCTGTCCCAGTGGAAATGGGAATAAGCAGACAACTTCCATTAGAGGCCACTGTTGAGATTACTGCAGTGTGTCAGAAGTACTGTTTGCATTCCAGAGAGTTGCTAGAACATGTCCCACTTTGCTGCATGGGGGGAAATAGTCAATATTGGCTTGTCGGAGAAAGGAAGCAGAAATGCATACTACAAGCGGGAAAAGCTTTAGACCAGCGTTGCTATCTCTTAGTATATCATCAATGAGAGATTTCCTTGCTGACATCTAATCTTTAAAAGCTTGTGTGCTTCTATTCTCAATGATTTACAGCTTTGCATGTTTTTTATCTTTTCAAATCAAAATTGTTATTCGGTTAGTTTTTCTGATGCACCTTTAAAAATAAGGTTTTTAAAGCTTCAGCTTTGTGCTTTGGGAAACCATCTCATTGCCTGACAGATTTTATTATGAAACATCTTTATCTCTGTGATCTGTTATTTCTTAATTTCTTCTTGCTCTTTACACTTTTCTCTTTATTTGAACCCACAAAATTCCTGTCTTCACACCCTTCAAATATTTGTAGATCGTATGTAAAGCTTTTCTATCTTCTCTGTGTTTTAGGTCTCTCAGGGTCTTTGGGTGCCTGCCCTGTGAATCTTTGTTTTTCCCACATTAAGGTGATGGGCACCGAATGAACAGTCCTGCTGTGGTTCTCTCCTTGCACTTCTCAGTTCATCTTTCACTTATGCCTTCACCTATTTAGCCTAATCTCTTATTTGGCAACGTATTGCCAAAGCCATTGGCAAATTTATTTTTCACTAACACTGTTCACAGGCAATTTCTGAAAGCTTTTTGCCTTGCTCTAGTGCCAAAATGTAGGTTAGCTAAAATAAACCCTTAAAACAGATTAATGTAGATAAACAATTGAAATATTTATTAGGTAGTGGAAAGCTTTTAGGCTAATGGTTGTGCATTCGGAGGCAGTTGTGAGGATGGGAAGACAGGAAGAGTACCTGGGTAATTTCTGCACCCGTAGACAAGCTGCCATAGCCCTGGGCCGTTGGCATTTGGTATCTTCCAGCTGCTCTGCCTGTACTGGAGGACCGACCTCCGTGAGGGAGCTGCAGGGCTGATGTGAAGCTGCGGTTGCATCTCGCTGCCTGCCTTTGCCAAGCGTTCTGAGGCGAGAGCAAGTGATTGGCTGCACTGCCTTCCTTAGCACTGCCGCTTGGGAGGTCGAGGGCTCGTGCCTCGCACAGCCCTTCCTAATCGTGCTGCTAACCTCAGCCGCGGTTCACGGTCCCTTTGCTCTTTCTGTACGAGGGCGAATGACCCGCAGATTCACTTATTTAGCCTCACCTACATCTCTCACAGTGTTGCCAAAGCTCCAGTGAAGTGTTGCAAAAGCTGCTTTGCCATTCATGCTTCCTTTTTGACAGAGTTGTTACTGTGTTCCCAAGTCGCATCTTATAGTGCACACACGTGGCTGTGTCATTCACAGATCGCACGTTGCTAGCCCAGCACACTAAATCTTCTCTTCAGATATTGTGGTATCTTTTGGACTGCTTTGTTATCTTATGCGTTTTCAGCCCAGGAAGTGGTGAAATTCTCCCACTTGCTGGGGCTGCAGATTGGTGATACAGCACTCTCCTCAACAGAAGGCAACACTGACGTTCATAGAAGCAATTCAGCTTTTATGCAGTAATAACTAGAAGAAAAAATATATGTAATATTTACTGGCACATTATCCTAATTTTAAGATTGGTCTTCACTGAAAGATAAAATGAAGAGAAATGCGAAAGGAAAATGAAGTCATTAATGTACACTTTGCTTCTAGCTTTCACTTCGTTTGATTGTAAATTGTTTGCAGTAAAACTGAGAAATTAGTAGCTTGAATAAAGCCTTATAAATTTCTTCAGTATCAGATTTAATTGAGGAGGAATTGGGTCTCTAACCTTCATGGAGTCTAACTGTAGCTGGATGCATTCCTAGGGGCTAATTATCCATTCCTCCGTATCATTTGCTTGAACTCTCAATTGCTCACTGCTCAGTGCACATTGGGTGGATGCCGGAAAATGTCTGAGAACATGTAAGATGGAAACGTAGGCAGGAAGACACTCGCTACCAAATACTGATCTCGAAAGACGCTGCTTCCCACAGCGGGCCTCCAAACTGGAGTGGCTCTCAAAGACATCCACAGCTCTCCGAGGGCACTGCAAAAATGTAATCCTCATCTGGCGGAAAGAGAGACAAGGGTTGCACCGAGTAGGCCCTTTGCATTTCATGCGAAGGACAGGTAGAAATAGCTATTTCTCCTGAAAGGGAAAAATACCATGTGAGTTTCACGGTCTGTTGTCTCTGTGCCTCTTATCTGGGTGCAGGAGAAGAATCTTAAAATGTAAGCAACGTGCATTTGGGCTCGATGCGAAATATTGGCACTGTCATTTTGTTGCTTTTATGACTGAGATGTGATTCCTTCCTTTTTATCGCAGAGCTAAAAGAATAGTATGTCTTATGAAGCAGTCTCTTTTGTCTCACCTAAATTGCTTTTACCTAAATCACAAATTGAACAGAAAGAACAATTTTTAGGGACAATATTCTGAATTTTTAGAGAAGGGCTATGGAGAAAGAGGTCCTTTTATCTTCAGTACGGCCGTGGGGGATGGCAGGAGATGGCTGCAGCCAGTCTGTGTGCCCGCTGGTATGGGAGGAGGGCCCTTCCCTCCTGCCATAAGATGGAGCTCCAGCTGTGAGCACAGAGGGCTGTTCAGGTGTTAATTAAGAGAGCAGAAATTGTTTGGAGGGTCAAAGGTGAGGGGAACTCTTGTCTTCCTGTCAGAGCAGTTTTGTTTGTCACGTGCTGTCAGATATCTAAGTCGGATATCACAAGGGGAGGAATGTGTGAGGTCTCTAAGAGCACAATGTGCTGGTAATAGACCCATGGGTTTTTCTTGTCTGATGCACTCCTTCTGTCTGTGGGAAAGCTCCTGTTGCCTTCACTGCTGCTTTAGCTGCTGCTGTGTGCAACGTGGTGGCTGCCCAGGTTGTGCAGGGTGAAGCTGTCTGTGGGGACAGCTCCTTTCCTCAGGAGTTCAGGACACAATGCTGTGCTTTCTGGGCTTTGAATCTCCGCCTAATTCTGACTTATTGTCCCTGATGCAATGATTCTTCAGTGCTGAAAGGATAAGCAGCAACAGCAATGTATTGCTGGCTTTGTTCTAGCCATGGAGAAACATGGCAGTGGCTGTTCTGCCTGTTTGTAAAACAGTGGAAACAAAAGCAAAATGCTTGAATAAAATGAATAGATGAGCAAAAATAAAAACAAAATGTATGGTAAATCCTTCTTACCTTTCTTCATACAGTCTGTGAGTACAGTGTGCATTGAGCTCATGCTGGATAGGGATGGGCATGCACTTTGCAAGGAGAGGAGGTCACCTGCAATTGGTAATGCTGTTATTAGGCTGAAATGAAACAGGGAGATGAAAGCAGTGTGGATTTGGGTTTGAGCTTTTTTGGTTTGTTGCTGTTGTGGTGTGAGTGTTTGGTTGGTTTCACTGCCTTCCGTCCTGCAAAGACCAGCATGTCTTATATGCGCCTTCGTTGCTTTGGACAGTTTGTGTCCTTCTTACCAGTTGTTGATCCCTTTGGATTAAGTTTTGCTGGTGTGATGGTGTGCAGAAGCCAAACCTCAGAGAGGTGCTGCACATCCCTGACTTTTTTCAGCAGGATATACAGCGTGTCACAGCTAAATTTCACCAGTAGGGTACCCAGTGCGTGGCCACATCCTACGCTGGCTCTGGAGCTTTTATTGCCTACGCTGTCATTGTGTATTAAGAATTAGTGAGGAATGTGTGCTAGATTGCTTTAGACGTGCTTTGTGTATGATTGCTAACGTGCCCTGACAGACCGCGCTGCCCCAGCTGTGCTGCCGTGGTACCACCGGAAGGAAAATCCGCCACTGCTGTCGAGTTTAGAACATGGCTTCGTCTGCAGCCTCCAATCTTTATTTCTACATGGCTTTATGAGACAAAGAAGCACTTGTTGGGATGACAGCTTCTGTACTTACCTTGGAGACTTTTTACCAAATAATCTTCCAAATTCTGCAGATACACAGAAAATCACACGTGTTTCCTAGTGAGGAATGCTTTCAAAAATGCCTTTACACATTAGATTTCCGAAGGAGCAAGGTAATACATGTTTTTGTTTTAATGAGAGCTAATACATTTTGCTTAACGAGGATTGAATTGGGCAATCCTTGTTGCTCAGTTGTTGGTGAAATTAGTGGTAAACCGGGCCATGCTCAGAGGGCCTGATCCCACTGCTGCCGGACCATGTGGATTGTCTGTGGGCTGTGGAGAGAGGAACATGAGCTCTTTAATGCTGAAGCAGATAAATGATTTTTTTTTTTTTTTCCGGAGAGCTCTGCATTTGCTTCCCATCAGTCTTATCTATCTCCTGTGCACTTTAGATCTGTAGAATGGTGTGAAAAAGACTCCAGTGTGCCAGCTCAGATGTTGGGTGAAAGCAGGAGGGAGAAGCTGGCTGTGACAGCTTTAATGAAGGAGAAGGGCTGGGAGTGGGGAAAGATGAGGAACGGATAAAAATTTGAAAAATGGGACACGAATGGTAAAGCATGAAAAGAAAAGCACAGGAACAGGACAAAGGAGGAAGCAAAACACAGAGAAACTGAAGTGCAAGTGCCAAAGAAAAGAGAAAATGAGGGAACAAAGCAGAGGAAAACAGTTTGTCGCAAGATTTTGTTGTTTTGTTTTAAGTATGTAAAGCAAGAGGTGTTTCAAGATGTGAACATGTCTATTTAGAAACGAATGCATCCTTGAATCCTTTATAAAATACCTTTTAAAAATAAGTTGTAACGCTGACTTTTTGAACTACGGTTGAAGACCTGTGGGCTTAGTGGGGCTACATCCCATTTAGGCACACAAACAGATGGCTGCATTAGTGGTTGTCTCACATCTGGGGGCATTCCTCCATCTTAACACTCCTCTGCCCCAGGTTCTTCCTGTTCTGCCTTTTGGTCAAACGTGAAGTGCAGGGAGGTCTGCTAGCTGCTGGTAACAGGTGAACCCAGGCAGATCAGTTATGTGCTCTTGAAATGTAATAGCAAATTGTGTGGGATGGAAGAACGGGCACCGGGAACATTGTGCTGCTGTGTTGGTCTGGATGAAATGGGATATCACAAGTGTGGCAGTAGTCAGCAGGATAGTGCAGAGGGCATCCACGTCATGCCCAAAGCATGTGCTAAGTGTGCATTGGTAACACCAGCAGAAAAACATCAAGAAACTTTTCCACTGGGGACAGCAGTATAACGTTTCTACAAATCTTGATTGTTTGGGAAAATGTGTTCGGTGTGTAATAGAAACACTGACTCCTGTAAGCTGAGAATTGAGAGGAGCGTTGCCAAAGCAGACAGGTAGCATTAAACAGTCTGAGGGAAAAACTTTGGAGTCCTTCTAGTGTGCAGATTTTGAGTTCTTCATTTTTCAGAACTATAACATGAACATTCAAAATCAGCAATTAAATGTAACAGGAAACCTAAAAGCAAATGGGGGTTTGAAAACAGAGGGAAATGTTCTACTCAGATCTTCTGTATATCATGGTAAAGTGAACATACTTTACGTTGCGTATGTGTCTGCAAAGCTGTGGTATTATTAGAAATTCATTTCAAACCAACAAGCTCAAAATAAAACTACCGTTTAGGAATACTTCTACTGCTCAGCTTACCACACTGAAATTTACAGCCAACTAATCTGAAAGCCTCAATTCCTTAGAAATCTTTGAGCCTCTTGAAGATGTAAGCATCTTCCCACACTGTCAGATTTGAATATTTAATCTAGAGGCTGAACTGAGTCAAAACGCAGCTCCTTTGGCAATGGAAACTGCCTTTGAAGTTTTTGGATCTTCTATATTCCTTGTTTCCTGTTTTAAATTAAAAGAACAAAGTGTTCTTGGATAACGCACTGCAAGCACCGTGTGAAACCTGCATCCCAGCTGGCTGGCACGGTGAGCCAGGCGTTCCCCTGCCCATCAAACAACCTGCCCCAGGCATGAGAAGTTCGTGCAAGTCAGGGCTAACTTGGTTGGTTGTGTTCTCGACTACAGGCCAGCCAGAATGAGTGCTTCACAAAGAACGCTCACGCCTGTGCTTTCTTTCTCTGTTTTTCATAGGTCATTTCTGATCCAGCTTACACAGACCTTCCACGTTTGTTGCCTGTCTACAGACCGCGAGCTCTCTCAGGTTCAAGGCAGCAAGGCTCACGATCCTGCTTACAGAATGTGCCTGTTTTGCAGTCATAGAGGCACCCAGCCAGATGAGGTTTGTGGCATTGAAAGCTTTGTGTTTGAAAAATTAAGGAATCGAAATCAACTTGAAGCTTGTCTGATTGCACCAGGCCTAGAAGATTACTTTCAGTCTAGTCTCAAGGTGGAAATCTTTTCAGCAGTGCTGATGACAAATGTCTCTCTCTGGGCTAACGATGCATTCTCATCTTCATGGACTCCCTGGAAGCATTTAGTATTAGACTGAGATCATGTCGTCCCTGCACAAAGCATTGCAGAAAGTTCAGAGCTGACTTTTGCAGCACAGAGAGATGCAGAGGACAAATTGCTCATTTTCTGTTACCAAAATCACTGCTGCTGTGTAGGGTTGCGACAAACCAGCTTGTGAACAGGGATCAGATGAATGAAGCTGGATCTGAGCAAGGCAGAGGTGAGGACAAAGGAGGAGAGCTGGAGGATGCCTTTGGCCAAGGCCAAGTCTGCTTATCCTCTGTTGTCCTGTACAGTGTGTCATATAAAAACACCTCTGAATTCTTCTGTGCTGCCAGGATCTTGTGTGAAAAGCTCTGTGATTAATGAGTTCAGCCACCTCTGGTTGGTGGGAGATTGTATCCTAGCCAGATGATGCTTAGTCATGATTTTGGAGGACTCTCCTGCCCTGCCTGGGCTAGAGCAGTGCAGTGTGTATGTGGGCATAAAGCCATTGGATTGTAGGCAGCTGCAGTCGCAGAGTGCTGCAGTGTTTCACTCAGCAGTGTGCACTGGTGGTAGCACAATGCACCATTTCTTTTCTCTGAAGTACACCTGGAGCTGCTGGGCCATTTGGCAAGCTGATCAGGGAGCCTGAAATGGCTGCTGGATTTTTGGGGACAGCTAGTTTGGTCAGACTGTTGCAGAAGGGACCTGAAACAGCTTTTCTGTTAGAACAGTTATTCACAAATCTGCAGTGATGATTAAAGTAACATATCACTGGAAAATGTTTGAATATATGCAGATTTCAGAAGAACAGTTGAACAACCTAATATATATCATATATTTATGGTGTATAGACAAGCTTCATCAAATACTTAACATAGTCACACAACATGTGTGCCTTTGCACAGTATCAAGGTGAGGGAGAAAGGCTTTAGGTAAAATACCAGGAGATGGAAAGATAATATTCCCACTCGCATTGAGGATTCAGCGGTCAGCATAGTTGGATATTGCCCTTCAAGTAATTCCCAGTTGTTTGGTCAGACTGACTCAAGTCATTTTTCTCATGACTTTTAACAGTCTAGATCTTTAGCCTCTCTCTTTGCAGAATGTAATAATTTCCTTTTCTGAGTGATTCAGGTGCTGACTTCCCAGTAGAACATTTTGGCCAGACAGTGAGAGATGATATTTTAAACTGGATTCCATCAGCAGATCAGAATAAACTCCCCAGAAAGCATGCTGAAAGACAGATGAAGGCATTTGCCCTTTTATCTTTGGCAAAACCTCTGTAGTACTGGCTGGTGGATTCTGTTTTTCTGTTCCTGATGTTTGGATGAGATCTGGCTGCTTATCAGGAGCCACGAGTGCTGCAGGAGAGGGTTGTTGGAGGCTTGCTTGGTTGAGGTCTGGGTTATGCCCTTGCCAGCCATTAGAGGTGTGAGCAGAAGCCCAGCTGTAGCACTACTCTGTTGGTCCCGAAGACTGAATGTCCACAGGGGTGTATTTTAGAGGTGTTTAATCAGGAGCTGCTGCTCATACCCCAAAGGAATCCTGCACCGTGCTCTGCAGGGAGGCTCTCAGAGCTCTGCTACAGGCTGGTGTAGATGCAGGTGTGAAATGTCAGGTTTTAGCTTCTGACCAAGTAAACGCATATGTGAGACCACGGGAACAGCATCTTAGAGGAGGTGGCAGTGCTAGTTCTGACTTAATCACTGCTAGCTAAAATCAAGGCCCAAAAAAGAATAATAGCTATTAAAAAAAACCCATCTTTTAATGTTGTTGTCTTGGCTTCAGACACAGTAGAAAATGAGGAAGCTCTTTCTGGAGCTAAAGCAGAAAGAAATAAAGGAATCAGTATTAAAACAAGAGGCTAAGGCTCCAGAAGCTCACACAATTCTCTCTTCAGGATAGCTGCAGATATCATTATGCTATAATCCACAATGAATAAGCCACTAGAGTCAAAAAGTGCATACATACTGAGAGCCTGAAGCAGTTCCAGTCTTACACCGGTACTCACAAATACTTTTATTGGAAACAAATTACCCACCCAAAAAATCGAATCGCTCCGAATGAAGACAATATGGTTCCTCAGCCGTCTCAACTGGAGCATTTGCTGCTGAGCTAAAGCCTCCTTATGAAATGAACTCAATGTTATCATCAGTATGTCAACATAAAGAGGAAACAAATAAGGAAACCACAAATAAGGAAACCATAAGGAAAAACTGCTCAAATGCTTCCTTACAAATGACATATTTGCTACAGGCCCATTTTGGAAATGCTGTCACTTGAATAATTTAACAAATTGCTGCTTATTGAGCGATGTTGTTGTTCATGTGCCTCGTAAGCAACATGAATGCCTATGAACCTCAGCCAACTGTGTGGCAAAACAGAAGACTTTACAGTGCTATCACAATTTGCTTCACAGTTTTTTTATCACAGGGGAAAAGCCTTTTAAACTGCACTGTGCTGATTTTTGTATTTAATATGTGACATATTGACTTTGAAGGCAATAAAGGGGTTTTTAATCTACATCTGGGATGACAGAAGCTCTAAATGTGGTTTGCTCAACAGGTTCAAGCTGGTCTGCATTGATTTGAACATAAGGTAGTGTTGGAACTGCTCTATTACCTGGAAGAACTCTGAATTCTGGTTAAGTTCATGTTGATCCTGGTCATATTGGCTGCTTAAAGTGTACTTACACACAGATTGAGCCTGTCTGGATGCTGTTCTTTCTCTTCAGTCATTTCTCTCTTCTGCCCTGATTGGTATTCCTGCCCTCCAGCGTAACGTTATTCAGAAACCTCTCTTCTCCTGTGCAGGTAAGCAACTGCCTTTGCTCTTTGAAAACATGTTGTTGCAATTTTTACAAATTGTAGAAGAAAATTACACAGTCTTAAAAGCTGTTGCTCAGTTCCCTGCAGTAACGTTTCCTATTTCCCCCTACTTACTACCATGAGTAGTTCAGCCCAGGCTGATGCCCTCTATTCCTAGGTGGGGAGCCCTGCCTCCTTGCTCAGCAGAGCAAAGTGCCCAGCTCAGGACCTGCACAGGGTCGAGCACTTCTCTCAGCCAAAAGGGGGGCGCCTGAGCTGCTCCCTGAAGTTCTGGCTATCCGTACACTGCCCTTCTAGCTGAGACGATGAGCTCTTTTGTTGTTTTTACATAAAAACTTGAATGATCATAGTTTTGTGTGTCAGGGCTTGCTGCAATTCTTTTTTTCTTAAACACCAACTCACTGAACAGATATTTACAATCTGTGGCTGCTCAGTGATGCTGTATGGCTTTTTAATCTCTAGAGGCCAGATGGAAGTGCGCTCCTTCATCATTATTTGTTTTGCATAATGTGGGAATTGCAACTACATTTGAGTAAGCAGATAGACATTTGATGTATATTTTTCTCTTCCATGCATATACTTCCTTTTTTTTTTTTTTTTTAAATGGTAGTTTTCTGTAGAGAAAGTAAATTGTATGTCCCTAACAGGAAAGATTTTGGTCCAGGAGATTTAAAAGAGAAAGGGACGCTCAGCTCGGAGGTTTCTGAGAGCTGATGACTTAGTACAGGTTCTGAAAAAACTGCTACTGGGCTGATCTTGAATGCTGTGAGGTTTGTGTCACTGTCCTTGTTTCAAGCACTCCTGCAATCCTCACTTTGACTTTAGTTGCATTTGTGGATGTATTTTCCACTGTTAAGACTGCAATCAATTGATTGAAATCCATAAATAATAACCAGGTTTCAATTTAAGATGCAGTAACAGGATGCTATTGGGATAAATTCTATGTACGTGAAAAGCTTTTTATAGCTCACTCCCCCCCGGTGTCCAGTCCTGGCCAGCCCTTGGCAATGGGAAGGCCCTGGCTTTACCGCCAGCTTCTTGGAGGCCAATCCCACACTGCACCAGCAGCAGGGATGCTCACACAGCTGTCCGTGGCAGTGCTGCACTGCTGTGGTGCTTGGCTGAGCTTTAGGGGTCACAGGCGATGTGGCATTAAAGTAACTGTGAGAAACAGAAAAAGCAAGACAGACTAACATGAAAAAACACATTTTATTGCACTTAAGTTATAAGAAAATAAAATTTCTAAGTGAATCAAACCATAGACACAGTCCCTTTAAACGTTGTTTTCCTCCATCTTGTCAGGTTGTTACATAACTAAAATTAACCAACTGGAATCTGATTGTTTTAAATCAGACTATAAATAAAACAAAACAAAACAAAAGGAGGAGAAAAGATCGCCTAGGATACAGTGTTAAACCACTTTCACAGTTCAGCTTGAGTTGTGGCTCTTGGAGAATGAGGCAAACTGTTTGACTCTTTCATTTCTCATTTCGTTTGCATGTGACATCTTTACAAAAACGTAAGTTTTTGCTCTGTCAGTTCCTCCCAGCAATAACTGTAACAGTTGTTTTTTTTTTTTTCTCAAATACTGTAAAACACTAAGACTGACCAGCAACTTTATTTTCATTTTTGTATTTTATAATCTTTTTTAAAAATTTTGTCAGTTTTTTAAAATTTTTTTAATGTTCATTCCATTCACCACAGCCCTCACAAAGAAAAAATTTCCCCACAGAACAGGCTGCAATAGCTTTGTTCTAAGGAATGTGTTTTAATTTTTGCCCAGAAAAAAAGAAAATAAGCTTTGCACACACACTCAATTCTTTATTTGCAGGCAAACTTCACTCTTTAATTGTCTGAAACTCTTCCACTCTCAGCCTCTTAGAGGCACAGTTGGCTCAAGTTTCAGTGGCAAAAAGTCTTTTTCTGTAACCAAACTAGAGCAAATTTGGAATTCAGTCTGGGACTAAAACGTCACAGCAGAAAAAAAAAATAAAAAAAAATAATTTGCTTTTTCTTTCTTTCATTTAGCAGCATAAATAAGTTTGGCCACTGGGAATACAGTACAGGGGTGGGAAAACAATCCCGTAATTGAAGACCTACTTCTAGCACCAGCGTTGCGAATTAAATCCGTCAGAGGACTCTCAGAACCCAGGACAACTTGCCACCTCAGAGCAACTTATGCATTGAAGAGTGTAGATGGAAGCAACGGTAAGTAAATTAAACAGAGGCTAATACTGTGATTGACGTTGGCAATGGTTGGCAAAAAAAGGAAGAAAAGAAAAAAAAGAAAAAGCTCTGATAAAACTGCACAAAACAATTCACAGTACTATTTTAGCTTTTCCACACCAGGAATGGACTCTGTTTTGCAGTTGGTTTCATTGCAGACGCTCTCTGGTTTTTGAAGTCAGCCAGCGACCGCTCACGGAGGCTGGGAGGGACCCTGCTCAGGACGGGGCCGGGAGAGCGCCTTGCTGAGGGGCCAGGGGTACCAGCAGGCATGTGCAGCTTCCTTAAGGATCTCTGTAGTAAAATAACCTGGTAACAAGAATTGTAACTTTTTTTTTTAACCTCCAAATTGCTCATGGAAGCAGCTGGAGGAAAGTAAAGAAATAATTGCACCTGGTTTCATTTCAGAAGTTGTGTTTTTGCAAAGCTGCCCCGGTCGAAGGTGTTGCCATTTTATGTGATGAGACAGCAAATGCCTCTCTTGTCAGTTAGAGTTTGTTATCGTTGTCTTCTCCTTCGTAGTCTGTAGGTCTTTAGGATCTGTTGCCCCAAGCCAACATCCTGCACCACCAAGGACAAGGGATATTTTTTCCTTTTTCTTTTTTTTTCTTTTTTTCTTCTTTTTTTTTTTTTTTTTTTTTCAGGGGGAGGGAAAGGAGAACATCGTCTACACATTTGGATAAATTCATCTTTCTGGCCTTCACTTCATATCCACGTCAAAGTCCAACACCAGCAGCTTTGTTTCCTCAGTCCCGTTCCGGCTCCCAACGGCGCACACCAGCTTTGTGTTGGAGGCTCTGATCCGCCACACGACGCCTCCGCTTCCCCCGCTCTCCAATGTAACTAGATTTCGGATAAATTCACCCGTTTTCAAGTCCCAAAGTTTTACAGTCCCATCATCTGAACTGGTAATTACAAAGTTCTTGTTGAATTGTAAACAGGTCACAGCACTCTGATGCTTGTTGGGACCTAGAAGAGCAAACCAGAACATTTTTGTTTCTAATGGGAAAGCAGTGACAGATAGCGCTGCATATAATGTAAATACCCATCCACTTGAGTACAGCTGTTTCTCTTAGATGTGTTATCCCTGTTTTTGTGCTTTAAAAGGTACAGAACCTTGCCTTCTGTTTTCAAAAAGCAAAATTCCCCCAATACTTCTTTGTTACAGTGATCTTGTTTTGTTGCATATGCACAGCAGGACAAGTGCATACTTGGAAATTCATGAAAATGAACTTAGCCGTGCAGAATGAAGTGACCACGATGCATGCTTTTCTCCAAGTCCCTTTGAAGTGTTATTATGGGATTACTCTACCGGTAAGTACTGAGGGACATATAGAGACATATAAACTGTTAAAACAGCAGCCTGCTTTTCCAGCGAAGTTTAATTTTCTGCTGCAGCCAGCATTGCTGGATACGATATATGACTTTTTCTGAAGAGGGAACAAAATAACATGCTGGTGTGCGTGATGCGTCAGTGGCAACTGTAAAAATGGAAAACAAAATCTTTCTTCTTACTGAAAAAGTGAAAACATCTTCCACTCCTTTCTTTTGATTTATTGCAATAGACAGTGTGCTTTGCCTCCCAATCCAATTAATCAGTAGGCTCTGAAACATCCAAGTGACCCCTAAATAATACGGCGACTAACTGTTTTGAGATGTCATTTCCTACATATTTCTGTGGCTTATTAGGCTAATACACTCACTGCAAATTTCTCTCAGTTCAGGCCATCTGCCTTTCATAATAGGCAAGTGATTTGAATAGATTAGATGAAATTCCTCTAATTCAGAGGAAGATCATACAGCTGTCATCAGAAAAATGATATTTAAGTTGTAAATGGTCCGTGTTTGTTTCTTTGTGTGAAATGGTTAGAAGGTTTTATATAGGTTCTGCAGCACAGATTACTGCAGGCAGCTTGATTTATATTATGTTAGTTTAAGCTCACCTTGCAATGTCTGTAAACATTGTCCTGTTTTAATGTCCCAGATTTTGACTGTAGAATCAGCATTTCCCGACACGAGTATATTGTCCTTAAGTTCCATTCCACTTGTCAAAGACTGGTGGCCTGTGAGTGTGTGAATGCAGTTTCCTGTCTCCACATCCCAAACTCGGATGGAGGTGTCAAGAGATCCGCTCACCACATGGATACCATCAAACTACAAGAAAGGTAAATCTATTATAAACAATTATAATAGAATCTTACAAGGCTCTCTATGGAGGTAGGGGCTATAAAGCATTTAATTCACCAAATCACCAAGCTGGTGATCTGTGGCACTGTCATTTCCTATGGGGTACTCAGCTGGAGGAGAAAGACATTTAACCATTAGTCTTTCAAATAAAATACAACTCTTAAAAAGAACAGAATCCTGACTGCTGCAGCATACAACAGTAAGAGGCTGTTGTCCTAATAAATAAGTTAACAGCCAAACCTGCTTTTCCACAAGTCAGAGGGACTTTAAGCTGGAGAAAGGAAATAACAGCTATATAAAAACAATACAAGAAAACAGAAGAAAAGGAATTGAAAAATGCTGGGTCTAACCTTTTGTTATCATAATTGTGTGCAGTAAGGAACTTCTAACTTCCTACTCACTGCTGGGAAAAGTATATATGCTAACACAGATGTTCAAATTCTGATTTTCTGGGTATGTACTGATATACAAAGTAAAAATACGTAGAAGATGAACACATAGAGAAATGAGTTAAGAAATTAGATACTTTTGACAGAGAAATGGAACATGTAGAGAATATAGATGTGAAAAGTAACCTGAGATGAGTGATGATGACATGAGTCAGGGTTCTCACAAAAGGAAGGAAAAAGAGCAGGAGAGTAAAAACAGCGGGCTTCAAGGAGGAACACTTTAATAAATTGAGTCTTCCTTCCCATGAAGTTTTTATGTATCTCTGAGGGGAAGAAGAGTTCAGGAGAGTTGGCACCTTCTTAAAGACACAAACTATCCTTGTGTGAAAGAAAGATAGGAAGTGCAGTAATTTACCAAGACCTACTTAGTTGAAGTACAGGCAATTGTACAAAAGCAGAAATGAGATCAATAGATGCACACAAAGGAGTACACTGGGACAAAATCAGAAAGGCAGAGTACAAAACAAGATAAAACTAGCAAAAGCTGTTAAAGATGGTAAAATGCTATTTTGTTTAAATAAAAAAAAAAGGGGAGGGCAGAAGGCAAAAAAGATTTTAAAAAGCTCATTTAAGCTGATTGAGAAGAAAAAGAAATACCAGATGAGGCTATTTAAGGATATTTAACTTTTTTTTGCTTCAGTCCTCAGCCATCTGAGTGTAGGCTAACACCAGTGACAACTGAATATGAGCTTCCACTAGAACGGAGAAAAAACACACATACAGCAAAGTTGTTTTAAGACCATCACAGAGACAGCTGATGCTATTTTGAGAACTCATGGAAGATAGACAAGACTTCAGATGGCAGGTACAATTTCGCTTTTTATTCAAGGATTGGAGATTGGAGAACTATGGATCAGTCAGTGTAACTTCAATTTACAGAAGGAACTAACAAATAATGCTTGGTGCAAGGATACTATCAGTTCACAATGTAGTTCACAGAGTAGTTAGACACATCAGTAAGAGCTCTGGGGGTCTGGCATTTAGTATTTTCATTAGGATTTGTGTGACATTCAAAATGATAGAACCCGACCCAAAGCGATGCATGTAAAAGTCAAGAGAGAATTATGAGGATCTGAGCTTGGCCAAGAATACATGAGTGTAAAACTGCAGCCTGGGATAGCTAGAGCAAACTAACACTGTTTGTCCATGTGGGCTTACAGGTATCTTGTAACAGAGAAGAGAGAACCCAGCTATCTGGCTGCTTCTTTTAGTAAAAGCTCTTCCATCTCAGAACAGCTTAGATCTCTACCTGTAGTCATGGTTGAGTTGGCACCTTGGTTCAGAAGCTCTAGGGAGCAATTGGCAAGTGCAGACTGCTGACTGGAATACATTGCATGTCCAGTGAAAATTTACTAAAAAACACACACTCTGGTATCCAAAATAGGGATACGCTAAACAATACTCATAAAATAACTCTTCCATTACAGCAAGCATTGCTAAGACTTTGACTAGAATTCTGCATCCTGTTTTCTGCACTGTACTTCCAAGAAAGCATGTGAACTAATTTGAGTTTGGATAAAGGGATCAGGAATGGTGAGCAGCCAGCACACTTGTTGGGTGAAACACAACAGAAAGGACTTAAAGAAAGACTGATGCAAAAAAAATAGACTCTTTTCTCCCTCTCCTCTCATTTAACTATATTCTACATGCAAAAAGTATTCAGAAAGAGAGCTTTAAAGCTGAGCGTCAAGACAAACTACTTCAATATTACTGCAGTTAAACAGACAGTGATTCATATCAGAGGTTGTACTGTGTCTTGTGAGGCAACCTGATTAGTACTCTTAAATTGTTGCATAAAGATCTCTAACAATTGAGGGTCACAAATGGGGAAATACTAAAATATAAGAGAATCTACTATGGGGCAGGGGTGGGGAAGACAGGCGTGCTGTTCAGCCTCATTATTCTATTTATGGGCTGTTTCAGCAGAAGCTCACCTTTAAATTTCAACAAATTGGCACGTCCTAAAACTCTAAGTATCTGTAGCCTTCTGCACCCTCCAAGTTCCACTTACAAGCTATAAATACTACCAGCGCATGCAACATAACCCAATTATTTGACCGTTAATTACTCCATTAGTAGAGTAAGACATGTATATTCACCAACTGGAACAAGAGCCACCAGTGAAGATAAGGTAGAGCAACACACACCATTCCCAAACTGCACCAGATGAGATAAAACCATAATATGAGGTAGGTAGTGCAGCATTTTTAACCTGTTTGCTGCTTGTCTCAAATACTCCGCAGTGCATGAATGTAAGAGAAGAGATGGTGACTTGAAAAATATATAGTAAAATTTATCAAAAAAGAAAACCATTTGATCTATTATGGTGAAAAACACCTTTTCATGAAAGCATTTAAGAAAAATGTCTGCAGCAGAGAGCTTTTTTCTGTGCCACAAACTAAACTAGTTACATGCCGAATGCAGTTTCCCAGTTGTGAACTGTATTTGTTGTTAATTTCTTTTTTGAGTTCTGCCAGATTGCAATGAGAACAGGCACAAGCATGAAATTAATTTCTTTCTGCCTGGAAATGATGCTTTCACTCTGTGAATGAACAAGATGATCTTTTGGAACAGTAAAGGTAAGAAGAGTCTACATGAGGTCTGTGTATGACTTTGCCAGCGTAACTCTGGTGAAGTCAGGTGAGAGGTAAACCGGCCATGCCATACACTGGTACTAAGAATGATCTGCATCTACAATAACACGTCTCTGCTGACAAAGCCTCAGAACTGTAGATACAGCCTTTGCTCAGAACTAGTAAAATAAAGACTTAAGTCAGGGTATTACATTTCAGGTTCATCCTTACTATGAATTACAGTTTGGAACTAGAGGATGTGACTACAAAATAAGGATAAACAGATTTGCTTAATTCAGAACATTAATTGAATGGGCTTTCTGGCACATTTTCAAATACTGTATTATCTAATATATTTAAATAGTAACATTAGAACTTCTTTTGGGGAAGCCAAAAGCATACCTTCAAAAGACATACAACATTTAAGGAACACCGAACAAACAACCCCAAGCCCTGCGAAAGTATATAACTTGACAGGACAGAGATTTGGGCTTTATTGCACTATGGGCTTTAAAAGTACTCTTCTAAAACAAACAAACAAACAAACAACACAGCCTCTAAATTAAGGCAACATATAACAAAGAGGAGAAAATGGAGAAGGGGAATATCACAGATGCCCCAGTATTCTTGTAGCCTATATAACTCTGGAACAGGTACTCAAAATTTAATAAAAGAGGTGAAATGCACTGTGTTCATATAAGCAGCAGATGAAAATCACTTACCTGTAATGAATAGACTCTGTTAGTATGCCCTTGCAGCGTGTGCAGACAGGTCTCAGTCTCAGGATCCCACACTTTGACCATAAAGTCATATGCACCACTTACAACCCTTCTGCCATCATACTGAACGCATCGAACTGCAGCTACGTGGCCCATCAGAACATGTAAACACTGGCCCGTCTCTATGTCCCAAACTCTCAGTGTAGCATCTCGAGAACCACTGACAACTCTGGAGGAACAAGAAAACCCCTCCTATATTTAGTGTTGGAAATAAGAGCATTAAAACAATGAGATGGTTATAAATCAGTTACAAGTTTTCATCCGGGATACAAGATAGCAGTCGTCCGCTAGGCACCAAAGATCTGCTTTGGTATGACACTTTATTAGGGATGCAAATAATCTGAGTGCGTTTCTTCCTTGCTCTTCTCATCTCTCCAGGATCTATTTGATATAATTAGCAATCTCTATTTTAAAAGCACTTCAGTCTTGAACAGCAAAATGATGCCATGAGAAACTATGTGGACTATTGTATCCACCCATGAAAGCTTATGAATATGCCGAATTCAAATTAGCACTTTGAGCTTCCTGCTTAAATGACTGAATTAACTAATTATAACAATTAAAGAAGATCTTTAGAAGTTACACTTTTAGCAAAGGAATGGTTATTCTGCTTTTTTTAGGCAAGCACAGAAGTGAGAAGGAATTAATATTAGTGGCACAGATAAAGAAAAACCTCAGCATTCTTCAAAAATGAAGAAATGTAACCAGCAGGCACTCTGACAACAGCACTACACCACAGCCAAGTAAAGCAGCTCTGCCAATGTTCCTTGAATCAAGACGTGAATTTCTATTGCAGAAATTATGATACAGTAAGTTAATATTTTAATAAAGTACCACACCAATGATACTGAAGTCATTCTGCAAAATGAGAAAGTCTGTAACATTTACAAAAAGCTAAGAATAAGTGATTCAGTATGGTAGACTGAATCAGGTTGTAACGAGGAATGAGTTTTGGAATAAGGTAAAAGACGGCTTTATAAAGTTCCTGACTCGCTTAGTTTTCTGTTCTTTAATTAATACTTTTATGCTTTTGCTTCTATTAATAATCTCCTCCCTTAGTCAACTGACGTACTTTAGTTTGGATGCTCTGCCTGTTTTGTATTTCACTCAGTGTCTGATCAGACACCCGAATTTAACAAGTGTTTGTATGAACAGAGTGCAGATTAGAAGCCAGACTGTGGCTTGGACAGAGGCTTACCTCTTCTCGTGGAGATGCATGCAGCGCACCGTGGAGGTGTGTCCGTACAAAGTATGTATGCATTCTCCAGTCTCAGCGTTCCAGACTTTCAAAGTCCGGTCTGTAGATCCACTGATGATGATGTTGTCCCTCATCTGTGATGACCAGACTCCACCTGTATGTCCAACTAATGTTCTCAAGCACTGAAAAGAAATGTGCAGCTCAGTTACTGTTTTGACAGACTTTAACACAAGTTTTAGAAATAGTAATCAAGGAGATAACAGTAGCGTGTCATAGCAAGAGCCAGAAGGCTCCTGGGGATTGCTTTGCTCTTGAACTAAAAATTTACATCTGCTAGAAAATGCCCATTAAGTTTCTCTCTCCACTGCAGGTACTTGGACTGTAAGGAACTTTCCTTATAATCTTGCTTTTGATAGACTGTCTTTGCAGAATTCTACAAGATACATTTTGTAGCCTTGAGTCTTCATCCTGGCAGCTTTTCTGAGTCACTGCAGGTTTCCAATATGTTTCTGAAGCATAAACGGTAGAATTGGAGAGAGCGTTCACTTAGTAGTTTTACCACCAATCTATAAACTATTCTTTTATTTAATATTTCTGCTTATTTACCCAAGAAACAGCACATTCTGTAAGCTACAGCTACAGCATCAACACTGTGAAATCACGTTTCCAACCCTCTACAGACATTACTGTTGCCCAGGAGAGAATCCCACGTTACACACACGTGGCTGGCCTTCTTTGATACTAGCTGTGTGACATGATTTTTCACCATGTAGGAAGAGTGATTGCTCACACTTTCTTATATAAAACCTCACCCACTCTGGAACAGTGTTTTGTCTCCATCTCTGTCTGTATTCCTTACAAGTCACGACTGTATATGCATTTTCATCAAGCAGCAGTAAGTACTAATTAGTACAGACAAGAACAGATCTTTCCAAGACCCCTCTAGAAAGATACTCCATACAGATTCTGCATTTACATTAATAACATGATCTCGCTAATTACCCACTTTCTAACCCATTTAAATATGTGCCATGTTGATTTTTGCACTTCTCTATTTTCTTTAGTTGTGTCATGGGATACTGTCTTGCAGTGCAGACAGCCATCTATTTCAGCATTATTACTTTTATCAGGCCAACCCGTACCTGCATCAGCAAAGAGGTCAAGACAGTCTGATGATCTCTTTTTCTGTAATCTAATGCTAAGTGGCATTAATATCTGTGGCCCTTCTCCGTTAATGACTCCTTTTTACGTAGTCTAATATTTTTTTATCTGAGATAAGGTATCCTAAAAACCCAATCTTCCAGTTTACTCAGTTTAAATATTGATACATTTTAGCTTCCCTCTGTTGGGAAAAAAACACCTATTTTACCCCACAGGTAACTTTAGAAACCAATCCCAGAATACAGCTGTCTGAATCAGCTGTAATAAAATACGCCCCAGCTTTGGTGGTTGTTTTTAATACCCTTTCAAATTTCTGTTGAAATACTCTATCATTGCTGCACGCTGGATTTCCATCATATGAATTTTCTTCAAACATAAGTACTTATTCTGCATCAGCAATCAACAGCACACTAATTTCTACTGTAATATCCTTTCTAACAAACATCCTTACATTTCTGCCGTACTTACATTTACAGTTCTTCTACCAGTTTTCTGCAGTTTTGCTTCCTAATTCACTCCTAGCAATTCCATCTTTTTAATTTCATAACTGCTTTTCACTTTTACAGCTCTCCAACTTTTTTTTTTTTTTTAAGTAAGTTTCCACTGATTTGTTCATATTTTAAGAAATCATCCTTCTAAAGCAGTAAGAACGCAGAATCCTTACTCTGGGCTTTACATCTGTCAAGGGGATTGTTTAGCCATGTTCATTTGCAAAGATCAACCCCTAGGGTTCTTTTTATTTTATTAATTCATCACTACCAGTAAGCATAAGGGCCAATACAGCCCACATAAGGGCTAATACAGCCCTCTTTCACATACAATATTTACCTCTAAGGTTTAGGGTAAATAGTCACATTAGAATCTGAAATTATTTTCACACAAATTACTGAACATCAATTGGTAAGTTATGCTACCACAATCAATTTCATACATTTAAAAGAACATTTTGCTTTTGAGAGGCCCTTATACAGAAAGCAAGTATTTTTCATCTCAGTTTAGCCTGCCTCTTCAGGTAAAATATGAAAAATTTACCATGGGTTCCTTTGTTAGACAGTTTGTTGCAGAAAGCTAGGAGAGGTAGGGAGAGACTGCCTATTGCTTTGGATTTTATTCTTTCCCACTGTAGTATTTATAACCTTGTCAAGGCATTATTAGGCATGCAAAGACAAATCCTTTACACGTTCAATTTGAACATCATCAAGTTTATCTCAAAAACTGTCCTGTGTTCAAATAACTATATTGTTAAAACAATACAAAGTCTATACGATACTAGTTTAGATGGGAAAAAATACTATTGCTCTGTGGCCTTTTCTATAGCTATATGGAACTGTTTGCTGAGTAGCTGTGATGTTCTAACATGAGTGAAATGCTCAGTACTGTCTTTTTGATTGCACATATTGTTTTGCTTCTCTAAGCCAAAATTAAATTATTGAAGCTTATTAAATTCCTGCCTGAGCTGGATCTAATTTAATAGGAAATATTTAAACCTAAAGCAAGTTACACTTTTTTTTTTTTTCTCCTGTGGCTCAGCAGTATAGCAGCTTAGAATGAAAAACAAACTGCATTGGAAAACAGAGCCAGTAAAATCAACACACCATTTCAATAACTTAAAAGCAACAGAAAGAATGATAGAAGACAAGTCAGATCTAGAGGAGTAAAACGAGGCTAAATTAAGCTTTAAGGAAGATAAAGCAACATATCTGTCCAAATTCTTTAGAATCCATGTCACAAATGACTCCACGAGAATAGAAGAATTGCCAAGAGAACAAGGATATATGCCAGCAGTAGCATGAGCAGCATTGTAATTTCACATCAAGGTGACTTTTTTGATCCAGTCTCTGTGCAGGAGAAGATGACCCAAATGTCTACCATTCGCTTCCCTGAATCTTTCACCAGGCAGCCCCAAACACCACTCTGGGTGTGGCTGGGCAAAACAGTGATATTTTCAACCTGTATCCAAGTGCTAACCGATAGCCCATTTCCTAAGAAATCCATCCATGCCATCCACTTACCTTGCCGGTAACTGCTGACCACACCTTTAATGTATTGTCATCAGAGCCACTCACTATCCGGTTCCCGCAGAACTGAAGGCATGTGATCACATGATCATCATGGCCTTTGAGCACCTAGCAGTGAAGAACACAAAAACGTGCACTCACAACTGAACTCAGGAGATCAGAAATAAGCAGGAGAAACAAAGTGCCATTCTGATTCATAAATTATAAAATGCTAGAGTTGCTTCAAAAATAATTCGGGCCCTTAATCCTGTGTGTCAAGTCTCATTTACTGCCAGCTGGGACCAAAGAAGGTATTTTCCTTCTTCTGTGGAATAATGCCGCACTGCTTGTCAAATGTACTGTGGGGATTTTAAACCTCCTACAAGTACCAGGATAAATGAGTAATGAAAGTAGGAAAGATTAGTTGCTGGACATTGCTCAATTCCTCTGCAGTTATTCCCTCTCTTTATTTTTTAATTCTTTTTTTTTTTTTTCCTCCCTTGGACTTCCACCTTTTAAGATATGTTTTGAGCTTCACCGATCTTGAACAAAAATGATAGCATTGTATTATTTCCTGCATATTTGTATTTCTATGGTCAAGACCAAACATGCCTGTTTTTTTCCTTTCCAACAAAACGCTGTCATCTATTAAATGTGAAGCTGCACCGAAGTCAAAAACTATAGACCGCAAACTAATTTAAGTACAAAAAAAGGCAATCGTTTAAAGGCTGGAAATGTGGACTGGAATGGTACCCTGCAGAAGTAGAATCTTCAATATGTGATGTGAGAAAAACTGCAATTCTGTACATTTTACTAAAATATGGCACGGTTATCAGAATACAGAGAATGAGAAGGAACAAGGAATGGCTTTATTTAGGATATTTGAGCATTTTGCAAGATGTTCATTGAAACGAAATGGGCATTTGGCTAATGCCTGAGGCTGTAATTTTAATAATAATTCCAAGATAACTTGATGTGGCATATCAAGGCAAGAAACACAGAGCCACTGCTGCAGACATACATGAGTCACGGCCAAATAAACAGCAGGATCTATCCAAAGGTTTGTCACAGGAATCTTTTTGTTCTTATTGTTTTGTTGTACAGGAATCAAGACAAGGAAATTGGCTAAAAGGATATGAATATGGTTTTTTTTCATGGTTCTGACTGCTAGCTCAATACCAGGTTTGATTAGACAGCCGTTAATTTATTTTAAAATGGTCTGTAGCTATTGCTTCATAACTTTATATTGGAAAAGCCATAATGAGAATATGAAATCAATATCATTAAATATTTCAATGTTAAAAAAAAAATCTTAACATGGAACAAAATTACCGTCTCCTGTTGCTCAATTTATCAGAATATCTATAAATAAAGCATGAAATGATCACAGAATAGTTGTGGAATATTTTTGTGTTGGTAAGTGGCCCACAAGTGTGCGTGTGTTTGATTTTAAATATAAGTATTTCCAATCAAATCTGTGGGATTATCTCCCACAGACGTGCACGGCCATTCACCAGATTCTGCAGAGTTTTTTAAAGTAGCAGCGAAAGAGTTTTGCTGCATAAACCCTTACATTTTGATTTGCTAATACAGCGCTCAGAAATTAATGTAAAAACATGGTAAGCTAACATACAAATGATTGCCTTTCTGTAACAATGCAGTGCTTTATGTGCATGGCCAGTTCGACTTGTCTGAAGGGAAAAAAATAACCCGAGTGGATCCTGCTTAGTTCATGGCACCCTGCACACAGCCCAACAACTCACCTTAGGCGATTTAAGTTCTCCTCGCCGCCAGTTGGTATCAATTCTGTGTTGTCGAATATACGCGCTCTTCCACGGACTGTGTATAAAGCCTGGTTTTATTACTTTCCTCCTTTTGATATGTAATGGTTCGTCAATCCCTAAAATGGATTTAAAGAAAAAAAGAAAAAAAAAAAAGGGGGTGGTGGCAGGAGGGACTGATGAGTCCACCCCCAATAAAACAGCTTTTCTCCCTCCTAAACCTTACAGCGATCTCCGAAATTAAATACAGTATCAACATAACAACCTCCTGACATAGAATTCTGCTCATCTTCTCCATGCCAGTATTTGCTTTTTGTGTCAGTGACCCCACCCTGCTCCTCAGCTCTCTGTACTACCATCTTTCTTGCCTTCCAAGCATAATCATTACTGTAATCATGTGGTTGAAAATGCTCATTTTCATCACTCCCTGCCAGCAATCTACTTGCTTGGTTTCGGATCCCTTATTCTGAGGAAATGTAGCAGAATATTGCCTTTTCACCTATCATCTACAACCATTCGTACTCCCATTCTGAAGCCCTTCAAAAAATCCTCCTCTCTAGTTGTGCATCTTCATTACCTTTAAGTACCCCGTGACTCTTGACCTCTTCATTTGTTATTTTCAAAAAGCTGTCCTCGCCTGGCTTCGGTTTAGGTAGACTTGCACCCTGTCTGAATTGACATTTAAGAGGTAGTGCTTCATTTCATATTTCTTATTGCATTTTGTGTCTTTTTCTTTTTCGCCAATTCTCTTTCCCACCTATCCATCTTTTCTACATAATTCTCTTTCTCCACTGCATCTCTCTACTAGCCTAACCTATGACTGTTGCTAGTGCATGGATTTCACTCTTTTGCTTTTAGCCCCCTTTCCCGTGTTTCCATCTGAAAATTTTGAATTAAGAGAGCTTTCATGTTACTGTGCATCTCACCAGGTCTGAATAGTCTACAATCCTGTTTAAGCAGTGCTCTCATGCCTGGCCAGATTATTTTTTAATTCTCAGCTCACAAACATAGACTTAACACCCCTCACTGTTTTCCTTTTTCCTCATCTGTCCTCTCAAAGCATTTTTCACTGAAATTTGTAAGAGGAGAATCTTTAGGTAAGATTTATGAGGTTAGACACCTGATTTCCATTGCAGAAGAACAACTCATTAATTTAGGGGCCTTTAAAAATAGTCAGCTACATTCACACTGTCATCATTTTTAAAGCCTCTGCACAGACCTCTCCCCACATTCTTGTCTCGGTGCTGAGGCAGACTGGACAACACCAGCATTTGCCTGTGTCCGGTAAGGACACTGCTCTGAAGCTGCATGCATGTGCTTGGTCTCCCAGACTGCTTGGCATTGTATTTCTGCTTAACAAGTTTACATTTTTCTTATTTTCATACAGGTGCTTATTTCCCTGGGAGTCTTTTATCGCCCATTCGTACTATTGCTGAACCACCCTATCTTCCTGACTGGGCAGGAGGCAGCGAATCAACATGGCTTATGGAATGCATCCTCTTCTCTGAGCAATCGATTTCCACCTTCTTCTCCTACACTGTGAAATTTCTCTGTTAATTTTCCTACAACTGACATGAAATCACAGTGCACGTTCTACACAACCATTTTAGCTTTTCCTCCCGCAAGGCAATGCTCATCTCAGCTCTTATTTGCTTTGGTCGTATTTTGAATAAAAGCTACCCTTAACCAGGAAAAATCAGTGTATTTTAAAACCCATATACGTGTTATACCTTATGCACGTTATGTTCAAGCTTAAGTAGTCTAGTTTCATTGCTAGTACTCCACAGATTACTTCTGCTTCCTACTTTTAACAAAGAAATGCACCACGTAGCTCAAAGGACCCCTAGCAGTAAATTTAAAGTCACCCAAATTCCCTTCATAAAACTTTAAGCTTATTATGTAAACGAGCTGCACTTTTTGACAGCAACACTTTGACCATTACATTCATCTTTTTGCTCAGCCTTACCTTCCTCTTTGCATTTCTCTCTCCAGAGAAGATTATCTTCAGCCAGAATCCTCCAATAACGGCACGTCTGGGCTGCCTGCAGAAGGTCCCTGGGTTCCAGGAATGACAGCACGTACAGTGCCAGCTGTAAGAAAAGGAAGGGAGGTTTCTAAATTGCTTTTGAAAGGAAAAGTGAAGTAACTCCAAGCATTATCACACATCAGAGGCTGAAATACAGAAAATTGAAACAATGAATTATTAAATGATCTCAGAAACTTAACAGAGCTACAGCTTGTTCCAGTGGGCACATGAGAAGTACAGCAATCATCTTAAATAACTAAATCCATACAGATCACATCAAAAATGTATATTATTTGCAAGAGACTAGATGTCAGCTGAAATCACTGGCTATTATGCTTTTTTAAAATGTCATCCATATTACTTTGAACCGTTGCCAGATATACTGAAATAATTGTGCCTGTGATATTTTATCTAATAAAAGTTATTCTGAGAGTTTAACCAGAAAATACCACCACACTCACTATGTGAACAAATTAAGGATGCTGGGATGAAAAAACCTCGCACCGTAAGCTCAAACAGAGAAAATGTAAATGCTACTTGTCCTCAAGTTCAAAAGTACTCTGCAGCTGCAGAAAATCCAGTAATCACATTGCTCAAGTTCTAATTAGGATGCGAGCGTACACTTAAGTGCTGCTACAGGGAGTTTTATGCACTTGGATGCAAAAGGACTAAAATATGTAACTGATATTACACACTGTATTTGTTACCAGGAAAAAAAAAAAAACAGAAACAACAAACAAGGGAAATCCCAGTATGCTACGTAAGGTGAACTGAAGTTGAACTTCACTTTTCTGTGTGACAATGTTAAATGTTACTGGTTCAGCTCAGATCTCAGCTGACTTGAGCGAAACCACATAACGACCATGATAAGTCCCCCAAAATTCCAGAAATATCTTCAGATGGCCTGGAGCCTTAAAAAGGGACAGAGGCATCTAAAACACAAACCAAAATACGGTGATGGATATCCTTAAGGGTATCCTGGATGAATGACTACAGCTTTTCTATTGAGCAGCAACAATACATTTCTCCAGTCATGGAAAATGAAAACAGAAGAGGCAGGAAAGTAGCTTCCATGACTGAAGTCTCCACAGAAAGAACAACATTGATAAAAAGTGATGCACAGAACTACTTACATTTAGAAATACTGGGGTCTTTGTCAATAGTAGGATGCAAAAGTTGTCAGGAAAATCAGATCATCCACATTTATTGCTGCTTGACAAACTTTTTTGTGCTTAGCATCTTTGTGTTTAATTTTTAACTGGAGTTATGTTGTATATAAATAGAATCTGCCTTTCAAAGAAGCACAGACTGAAATTCACTACGGAAGTTGTAACTGTAGGCTGTTGAACTCAGCAGATTTTTAACCTTATTATGTGAGAAACGTTTACTTGTATTAATCCAGCCCAGCCAGTAACTGAGCAGGAAATAAAAATTCAGCATGTCAGGCCTCTTGGCATTCTGATTGCGATTACACACCTTGTTAGCAAGTCATCACCTGCAGCTCACATTGAGCATGTAGGACTCCACATTTGCTGGATATGTGCCTTAACTTGCACCCTAGATCCCACGTACATCCCAGGCTATAAAGCTGAGGAACGATTATTCTGTCCCTACTTGTTTGTGGAGTCAGAATTTAACGTGTGCTGTAAGGCTCCCTGACACAAAAACAACAACTGTACTTGTGTCCTTTTCGACTTTGTCTTAATTCCTGATATGGAACATTATTTATGACACGTTTCCTAAGACACATCAGATAGATGGCCTTGCACGCAGCAAGGCTCAAAACATGAAACAGATCCTTTTCTTTTCTGTTAGATGCTCCTTAACTGACAGAAGATTTTGTTTAAATATCACTTGTCCTATCTACATGGGTATGGACATTTGCTAAGATAGTGTTAATTAAAATCTGTGAGCCAACTGATTTTAAAACAGCTTACATATGGGTGACATTTATTTTAGACTATATTTGGCTAAATAGTCATCAAGGGTCAACACAGCTCACAGTTGACTTTAGGATTAGCAGCGTACAAAAGATGGAGGCCCTTTGTCTCAGTTTGTGGAGTTAGCTATGAGACAGCTTCAGGTAGCAGAGAGCTGACCTTGACTCAGCCGTACTGAGGCCTGCTCCCTTCTGCAGCACTAAGAAAACCCAACCATACGCTGTATCTCGCTTTCTCTCCTAATGTACCATGGCACCAATACTATTTCCTTTGCTAATTTTAGCAGCATTCCTTATCTGTTGATTTCTAGACTTGACTTTCACAAACAAATAATTTCAATAATTATTTCTAATTGCTCTGTAAGAAAACAAATATTCATTTCAGTTAATTGTTTGACTGCAGGTTTCCTCAGGGGGAAGGCAAACATTTTCTTGGTTATTCAGATATTAAGTTACTGTCTTTCTATTGCTGAAAACATTTTTGAACGAGAGGCCTCCTGCCCAAATCAGCTTCATATTCTGATTAGGTAATAAAATCACTGCAGTACATACAATACTGGGCTACCTATAGATGTTAATGCAGAGTGACAGCTCAAGAGAGCATGCTTTCACAGGATGCTGGCACTGGTAGAGAAGCCTGCTTGCAGAATTACTGACCCTACCAAATTATTCTTCTCCCCAGACTTACTCATTATCCCCCGCTGAAGCCAGTAGCAGGGGACAGAGTCATTGAACAGATCTGACTTAAACAATCTTCAGAAATGGAGACGAAACGGAGTTGGCTTCATGGAGAATTTTTGGTTAATTTTGGTGACAACAAATGGGGCTTAGAAGGCAAAAATTGTTTAAGCCAGCTTCCAGGGCCAAGTCAGCCTTTCATCAGCTAAGCACTCGACAATTTTACAGTTTCAGGAAGCAAGAATGACCACTAAAAATAAATTAAACACAAGTATCTTACAGTGGAGTCAAGTAACAAATAAGAGATAAGGAACATAGTTATTTAGCTGTTTATTTTACAGCTTTCTGTGAAGAAACTGCTAAAACTGAAATAACAGATATTACTTAGATTAACTGAAATATCGTTAATTACAGTGTATCTACATCAACTATTTAAGTTAGCTTTGGGCACTAAGTCTTGCAAAGAAAGACAACTCATCTGTGACTCACTGTGATCAATTAGTGCATTTCGAGATGCAACAGGTGCAGAAGTAACAAAATGCCCTCTGTTATCTCAAAATCTAACCTCTTGATTCCTTCCTCAGCGTCTGAACTAAGGCCGCTTTGGGCAGCCTCTGTACGAACGCTGCACCACCATAGAAGTCCTTTTCTCTTTCCCTAGCGTCCTCTACATACATGAACAAGGCTACCACAGAGTGCTTATCCACATGCTTATGTCATGTGTTCTAAGTTAACATTCATCACATAAAGTGCTTCCAATGCTAACAAATGCTAACTAGTAAAACCCGAGGGAAAGCTGTGACATTTCCTCGTCCATGAAGATGTGATGGAAAGAAGGGTCACGCACATCTAAGTATTTCAAAAATAGAACGCGATCAGAAAGAACGTCAAGCAAGAACAGGAGATACAGAACTCTCTTCACAGTAAATAAGAGTACACTAACCACAGTAACCAAACACCAGCTCCAGAATATCTATGAAGAACTTGTTTTCAAATCTGTCAGTAAACAAAGACATACGAACATCAACCCTCACGCAGATTTTCACGTGGCAAACTCAGCACACATCAGATATGGCAAAATAAGATGCACTTCCTCCTCTTTCCAGACAGGAAAACACTAAAATCAATTAATATCAGAAGTGTAATTTCCAAAAGTACTAAAACACATTTAACAGCTGTATTACACTGGCTTGATACTCTTTCATCTCAAACCCCATGTTCTAGTTGTGAGAATACCAAGAATTACTCTTCTACAGACAACATTTACTTACTTACACGAGCTGAAAATCACACACGCTCAAATCTAAGTCTTAGCTTCTCTTTAACCTGATACAACATGATCTGATTTGCAGAAAAGGATTTACTGCAATATATCCAGTTAATTAGGGCTTGGCTTTATCCTTAGCAAGAAGGGCTTTTCTGAGCTTACTTCTGGTGGGGTTTATTGATGTAGACTTTAGGACTTAGTTTGTTTAAAATAAATTTTAAAAAATAATATTCACAAAAAAGCACACTACTTAAAGCATTAAACAGTAATGCTTATACTTCCAGAATACCGTGCAGAAAGGTCATGCAGCTGGAGGGAGTTTTTTTGCGTGCACTCTCTGAAAGAACTAGTTCTCAGTGTAAAAATAAAGTCAGCCCAATTAAGATACAGAGATACCTGAAAGCTCCTGGGATTTTAAGGAGTCATCCATATTTCTAGGTATCAGAATTGCAACCAAAACACAAAGGTGTGTAACTGTAAAATAACGGTTACTATGTTACAGCAGTAGGTCAACTTAGGGACCTTTTTAACATCCGTTTATACCACTATGTTGGAAAAAAAATGAATGCCACAATGAGCAAGGAAGTATTTAAAAGATGGTGACTTGAATCCGTATTTCTCACCTCTTTTGGGAGCAAGGAAATGAAGTCTCTTTGAAACTGGGGTTCTATCACTTGCATCATGTGTTTCACTTGTGTTGGTTCACAGCTGTCAATGAGTTCATCTAAAGCAAGTAATTTCTCTGGTCCACTCCAGCTCTGCAAGAAAAAACAAAACCAACAAGCTTAGTCTGTATTAGCAAGCAACTTTGCTTTGCCAAAAATGCGAGTTGAGTTTTCTTGTCGACCTATGCACAAGCATATTAAAAGGCAGCAAGAGAAACGCTCATGTAAATTACACAAAAATGAGAATTTAATCAACACAAAATATTCAAAATTACTACACTGATTCTTAAGCTAAGAAAGAATTTATTATACACACACATACAGATTAGCAATTAAATATATAATAATATTTAATAATAATAATTAAAATAATTAAGCTTCTTTTGAAGTTGATGAAATTTATGCACATATTACTGACAACAAAGGGGTTGAAACAAAATTTGTTTTTTTCTCCATTGTACATTCAAGTGAGGTAACTTTTAACCTTGATGTATCATCTGATAGACCAAAGACTTGAAACTGAATGAGAAGAAAGGAAAGGAACTTTCTCCAGAAATATACTGCCTGCTGGTTACTATGGTACGTCCCTATGTGACAATGCTGTATTTCAGAATCATGGCTATAAAGCAACACATATTTGTAGGTATCAATTTACACTTGAATAAACAGGGAATTTTGGCTGGTAATTTTCTTACTTCACATTTTGACTAATGGGCACCATAAAATCTGAAGATTTTAATAAGGCGCTCATCTGAGAGCATAGCAGATTAATAGCATCATTTGTAGGAAAAAAAAATAGTAACTGAATATACTGCATGTCTGAAAAGCATGCCTCAAACTCATCTGTGCTCATCATAGAGTTTAGATTTGTTATGTGAAAATAATTTAAGGAAAAAATCATTTCTACAGGGAAAAAAAAGCAACAACAGCCACTGCTAACTGATTTAGCAACAGAATTAGAGCATGAACAAAGCCTCAAGAGGAGAAAAAATGAGACATCAGTTTTTGAGAGCAAATTCACATTCTTCAATGTCTTCTGGAGTGACATTTACAAGTAAATTGACGCATGGAAATTATATTGCAGTTATGGTAAGAGGCTAGCTGAAATTTAAAAAAAATAAAGGGCGAGATACCTTAGAATTAAGATTCCTGTTCTAATCTGCCATGTATCTAAGGGCTCTTCTTGCTCACACAAATTCCTGTTCTCTTGAACTAACAATTAACTCTGGTCTCTGCAATACAACACTTGTTTAAAGTTCCTTTCAATAGCAACATTTGCTTCACAGAAGAGTTCTCCATACATTATCTCACCAACTTTCCAACTGTTTGTTTCAGCACCCCCAATGTTAGCAGCCTTTAGGAACAAACAGTTGGAATCCATCTGAGCTATCGACCGTGTTTGAATTTAGGAGAATTAAAAGAAAAAAGGAAAAACAATACCTTGTGCTACTTTCTCATACCGTAAGTTTCCAAGGTCAGCCTACTCTTAATTTATAAGCAGCTATAATAAATTAAGACAAATCAACCTGAATACCGTTACGCATAGCTGTGGCAAGCATGGATGACAGTTGTGAAGACATTAATAACTTCTCTGTGCACTATCTTAATCTGTAATTCTCCTAAGCTTCTATTTTTAAAATGCAATGCAGAGCTGAACAGAAAAGAGAAAAGAGAAAATACAAGAAGGGGTAAGAAACGCTAATGAATACAAGCAGCACCCACTTTCATCTGTCCCGTCATCATTACAGGGTGGCTGCAGGCAGCTACCTAAGGCTGTTCGTGAGCTATCAGCTGCTAAAGTTGTTTTCTCTGGGACACTGTCCCCTTAGTCTGTCACATAACCAAAGAGATCCCCAGCTACTGTCTTCTAAGGGAAGTTTGGAATGGAAGGATTTGATGAAGTAAGTGTGCCAGAGGAACACAACTGCTTCTGATAATGAAGGCAGGACTAAGAAAATGGCCTTTCTGGACCCCAAAGCTTGATCTGCTTGCACAGAACAGCATAAAACTGCAATGAACAGAGAGCAGGGGAAAAAAAAGAGTTTGTGGCTTTGATGAGGAAAAATGGAAAACAAACAAACAAAAAAAACCCCAACACAAATAAATGGGCACCAAACATTCTGCAAAATTTCAAACATTTTAGATGACTGAAGAGATCTAAGATAACTGTGTAGCATCCAGACACCTTGGACTTCTACCAGGTGATCCCCATTGAGATTGAAGATCTTTGTAAATAATATACATTATCTTTAAAATGCATTTGTTTAATTCCTTCATGTACCCCTGGGGCAGGGACTGCTGATCCCAGGGAGCTGAGGACTAGAGGTTCCCAAACAAGGAGTCCCATCTTTCCCTCAGGTCCCCAGGAGGTCCCGTTCCTTCAGACTCAGCCTTCTGACTGCTCATGCCATCCCTCATTCAGCATGCAGTTACTGCAGCCACAGCACTGCCTACCTAAAAATTGGCCCTTCTTCTCTCCTGCGCTCTTGTGCTTAACCCTCTCTTTCCTGTCTTTATCAGGCATGCAAAACAGCTTGACATCAACATAAACATCTCTGCTGCTCCTACAACTTCCACCTCATCCCGCCCGTCTGACTCGCGACTCATCCTTTCACCATCTCCTCCTGTTTCTGCGCCTCTGCTGTGAGCTATGCTCTTCTGTCACACAGCCCCAACTTATTAAACTCCAGTTTGCACAATTACAGTTTGCAGCAATTAGATCTTTCTTCTACTATAGGTAACTTAAGGACGCCTATTTTAAACATGTTACGCTGCAGTACAATCTCAGAGTGCTGTTCTTTGTGACTGCGTTCTGCTAACGGAGGTGTGCTGTTTCATGCAGACTTGCAGAAAGGGTTTTCCGTGTCCTGCTGCCACTCAGCTCAGGCTAGTTACCGAGCTCCTGCCAGCTCAAAGGTGGTCCCGGCCTCGGTACGCAGAGCACGTGAGCAAAATCCCCTGCAGGAAAGGCCATGCCAGCGAGCAGCCTGTCACAACAGGGGTTCCGGGCGCAAGGGGTGACTGAAACTGAACCAGGCTGAAGGTTCCCCCAGACGTGCCTGCTCCTGGAGGAGCAGCGACAGCTGTGTCCCTGCTGCAGGCTGGCAGTGGCTTCACCCAGAGCTTCTTCCAAAGGGAACCTAGCTTGTACGTGCCAGAACTGCTCTGCCACCTAAGCAAAAGGGGTATGAGCAGGGATGACCAGGGCATTGGCTGAAATCCCCACTGCTGCTCCCAACCAAACTGGTATGGGTGAAACAGTCCAAAGCAGCACGTTGCTGCAGTGTGGGTCCTTCCCATTCTGCACATCAACACTGAGACCTTGAACTTGTAACTGTAAAGGAGAAGATTCCGTAATGCTGGCGATGATATCATCTCCACTGCCTGCATCATGTAAGAGGTGGGCTACTCGGCCCCATGCATTTATGTATTCACAAGTGGCACTGGAAAAGTACAAAGTGAAGAATGTAAAGTAATGTGAATTGCAGCAGCTCAGCCAACTCTTTACATGAAGGAAAGAAACGGTATTCTCGCCAGCCAACAATGGCTAGAGGATTTGGGCACTGTTTAAACCATGGAGAAAACGTTTCCAATCTGAGGTGGAATAACAGCCTTCACTAGTTACTTAAAACCACTGCCTTTGGAACAACTGCGACATTGCTACAAATGCCCCGAGATATCTCCAGAAAATTCAAATTTTTGATCAAGTTACCTAACACTGTAAATATGCAAAGTAGGAATAATGAAGAGAGAAAAACTGAATTTAAGATGTAAAGCAGTACTGTTGCTGACTGAATTTAGCATGCAGTTGATCTTTTTCCTTATCGCAAGCAACTTGGTGACTTACAGATATTTCCTGTTCCAAATAAAATAAAAACAAGTTCGTTGTAAAAGAAGAAACCTTGTAATATGTTTGGTCACTGAGATTTTAAAAATCCTGTAGCAGACGTTAAAAAGTCCTGAAGCGAAGAGTCAGTACAAAACAGAAAAATAAATGGGCCTTTAAGAAATTAAATGGCTCAAACCTATCACAATGCTTTTCTGCTTCTGTTTCCAGACAAACATTTCCCTGAAATCAATAAACATCTTCATTTTTAAAGGGAAAGTGCAAGCACACTTCCAACTGTTTCTCCTTTCTGCATTAGTTTTTGTCATTTTCAAAATGAAACACCTAGGTCAACTAAAACGTAACAGCAGCAGCTATGTATAAAAATAAATTTTAAAACCCACAAACTTAGAGGACATCTTGTTTTCTTAGTATTTGAATTCTTTTGCTTTTAAATTTGACCCCCCTACACTCCTTCCCCAAAGAAGTAAATAAAAGAGAGGGACTGAAGGCCAACATACAGGCCAGGGACCTCTAAGTAAGAGAGAATCTCTGCTTACTGCTGGTTTCCATGCCAAAGTTTGGTTCATCCTTGAAACAGGACATATGTCCAGCTAATGTGCCCCTGGAAACAGGTTTAAAATTAATTGGAAATATATTTTCACATAAAATATGATGGGGCTATTAAACAGGCATTGGAGGCATAAAGTACCTAAAGAAGCAAGGCCTCCCGTTTCTGTTTCTGAATCGTAAAAGCCTGGCATTGCAAGAACGATGCTACACGTGCCATTTGATTCTTCTCTCTGGGCAGAGCTACCTCTCCTGACTTGGAGATTGTGCTTTCATCATTTCAACAGGTAAGACACACCTCCTTCATAAAATTCATGCAGAAAATTAAAAAATGAGAAAATGAGCGTGCTTGGCATGCATGTGACTTTAAAGGCTTTGGATTGAAAGTGAAGGACTCCCTTTGTGAAAGCAGTACAAACTATCAGTAAGAGCAGCTACTATCAGTGAGTGCTACTAGATGATCCCTAGTTACTAAAGAGAGGCCTCTTTCTCTCAAGAGTCTAAATCAGAACTTGGGAATTACTACAGACAGTAAGTATTTTCAAAAACCAAAAATATCTAATTATTTACTTAATGGAGAGCATCGTTCCTCCGTTACAAAACCAAAAATAACAAGAAACCAATGACAGGCAGACTTTCCATGGGCTTACAGACTTTTCATGACGCTGACTAAACAGCAAGTAGCAGCGCTCCTACTACCGCGCATCATCCTGCTCTCAAACACTTCAGCCTTTCACTGCTTTTTTAACAAGTAGCTACTGATAACTGTTGATCTCATCTGAGCAAATGCACGCTATGTCCTACACATAAAATAGCTTTCCTTAGCTTAAAAGTTTTATCAGCATATTAAAATACAACACAGAATTACATTAAGTATCATATCTACAAATTACCATTCAAATACGATTCTTAAGGATTAAAAAGACACCTTTCTATGGACAGTCTTAAAAAAGACACACCATTACAATTACACATGAGCATGAATGATGCGTACAAGAACATCTTAATTCCAAACTTCCACTGTTTTATGCAGATCATAAATGTGTAAAAATAAAGAGGGAAAGGAGTTCTCCATTATTATTTTAATGTTCAGCCGTGACAGTGATTGAGATCAATGGTACTATGTGGCAGCATGAATCAAGCCAAAAGCACACTCCCGCCTGCAAAATTGTATGCTCACTACTGTATCTACAACATCGTTGTTCTATCTTTGGAAATGTCTGTTATCATAATTGAAACTATGCCTGCATTAGTTACTTATTCCTTCTGAAAACATTTTTAGAAGTAACAATTTATTAATCAAGATTGGAAGACATAATATTTCTGTTTTTCAAATCAATGACTGGGAGTCATCCCTCCTTAAAAACACATCGCACAGCTGCACAGCAGAGCTCTCTGATGCTCTTCTTGCCCTACCACGAGCACTGCCCTGCCCCAAGGTGTGTCTGTGTTAATGCACAATGAATTGGCTCAGCTGTTCCCAGTGTGGTGTCACCCAGGTGTCAGCTTCCACTATTCAAGTGTCCCTCATACCACTGGGTTTTGGTTTCTCTGCTTTTTGGTCACATTAAGTTTTAGACATCGTTGAAGGCTGCTGGAAAGATACAGAAAGCCTCTTTTCACCCTGTTCTCAATGTACGCACGTGTACCAGCTGACACTGTGTTCAGTACTCAAACATCTAAAAAATACACACTGAGTTTCCATTTAACCTATTTTTCCTAAACATTTCTTTCTATTCTTAGAAGACAGCAGACTTGGGATAAATTTAGTGCTATACCTACGCTGAGGCAAACCACGTGCTCCCGCTTGCCAGTCTCCCAGTGAAAATGTCTCCAGTTAGCTTGAGGCCACAGAGGCAGCCGTAACATGCTGGACTGAATTTGCAGAAAATGTGAAAGCATCAAACAGTATGGGCTATTTTATTAAGAAACCAAAGGAGGCAGTATTTTTTGTGAGTTTCTACAGTAACTAGCTAAAATGGGCAGCTGCGTTTCCTTGAAGTTGATGTCCGTTTGTTTTTTCAACAGTACAAAATCAATGCTGGAAACATTGTGAGATATACAGTGAGGAATGCCTTCACTGAAGCAGCCTTTTGCTTCAGCCATGTAGGTAAGCTGCTTTCTTTAAGTGCGAGTTACCTGAAACATTTTCAGCCATTCCTGAAGGCCTGTGGGTGGCTGCACAGATGTAATGCGGCGGCGCTGCTGCCCCTGGCCATTGGCTGCCCTCAGGTCCCCAAAAGTGGTCGGTGTGGCAGAGCACGGCACCAGCCCTGTGGTACTGGAATACAAAGTGAAAGTTGTGTGTAAAACGTCAAGAAAAAAATTAGAGCCTACAACAGAAAAACAAACCTAGTACAGAAGTTGCAGCTATTACTTAAATTTTACTTTAAAAACCTTAAACTTCCTGCAATGACAACAACATGAAAACATTCCGTTGGATGCCTGAGGCATCGGTTTCTCTGATGCCTTCTCATCCCTTGCTCCCAAAAATTCATTTCCACCACTGCACTACTAATCTGCCAGGGCCAAAAAATGGCTGCTCCATCAACTGCCCACCATGTTCTCATAAAGATGCATGGTCATATACTCCTTTTCTTGCCAGAGGGTTTCCTTTTTCTCTGGGTTGCATTTGTGCCTTCTGACTTTTCTCAATGTACTGACAGGGGTGTAGGGAGCCAGTCAAGAGTCTCATCTGCTTGTAACGTGCTACTGCTGCTTCATCAACAAGCAGAAAAATATCTATCATTGGCCCTTAATATGTTTTGTAGACAGAGAGCTATAAGTATCAAACAATTCCACTGCCCTAGTGACTGCAGTTGGCCTTTGAAGTACTCATTAGTATTTTAAAGTTTGTGTGTTGATGGAGGACACAGGAACTAAAGGGGGGCTGAAATGAAGGGGAGCCAAAGGTGCTCCCTGAATTACAGTTTGTTTTTTGCAGTCTGACATGTTAAAAAACAGCTCATTCATATGGGATGGGGCTTTATAAAAAAAAAAAAAAAAAAAGCTGGGATTAAGCTGCTATTGTAGAAGTCTACTGTAATACAGCTGACTGAGTTGCCTTTTTTTTTTTCCTAACATAATGTAAAGTATTTTGTTCACAGAATGCCAACATTGTATTCCCTAGCAGGAAATGTGGAACTGTAGGATACTGTTTTCACAAACATCATAATTCTGAATATAGTTGTGGGACTCCAAAAAAAAAATCCTGTTATTTATGATAAGCCCAACTCTTCAGCAGGTATGAGCTTCAGGGGTTTACTGACATTTCAGTGGCTACAATAATAGCTTCCAATGATGCAGAGCAGGTTCATTTTCATATTTATCTCATCATAATCTACACATTTTTCACTCTTCAGTCTTCCTCGTTTTGAAGGACAATCATAACATAGTCCACTGTTTACCCAAATAGGTAAAGAAAAGAATGATTTCAAAAGGTTTTTTTTTTTTTTTTTTCCCCTGCTAATTTTACTGAGTAATAACATAAAGATAATGTGATATAAAAAATACTGTTTCAGAGATCAGGGATCCTCTTAATGGCACTTACTGGCTTTACCTGGTATATGCAAACAAAGTTCATCAGACCTGCCAAGTTAAAGAGCATCTGATCCCAAGGAAAATGAAAAAGCAGACATAAGAGCCACATTATTTGCCTAAACATTATTACAGAAAATATAATTGAGCGGTTTAAGAGAGAGGATAAGATGTTATTTAAGGATTCTTTTATGCCAATAATGACTCAAAATCCAATCGATGACAATAGAAAATATCTTTCTAAAACAAAATCTGTATTTACAGCCTACTCATGCTCATCACCTGTACAGAGACAGTGCCAAGGCCTATCATTTTAGCTCCAGAATAAGGCTCTTAGTTTTGGCTTATGGTGTATCTGAACAATTACATAGCCTTGAGCCTGCCACAGAAGAACAGGTACACTTTAATTTCTCCTGTGGTAAACTGGTTTTCATTCAAAACCAGGTATTCAAAGCAAGACCTGAAAGTGTCTTTCCTTTGACCTGAGATTAAACTGCAAGATTTTTGGTCATACTTCATTTTTTCTGTTTGCTTTCAACCACCTGAAAGGGCCAGCCGGGTTTCTGTGGGGGCTGGGTGAGTGCAGCAGTTCCTTTGAACGTGACAGATACACGTGACAAAAAGCGTTACTTTCCTTGTTCCTGAACTGTTTGCTTTTACATGAGTGCAGAGAATGATGTGCCACATGAAGAACAGGTGGGTGAACAAAAGCACTTTGCTGTGGGAAGAATGGAAAAGCCTGGAGAAGCCATAGCTTGTGAGAGGTAGAGGCTGCAATACGTGCTTCTGGGCAACAAGGCACCATCTCTCTTTCTCTGCTGCAGTGTTTACATATCAGAAAAGCAACTAGGGAACCCCATACTGTCCTAACTTCTCCACTCACCACCTGGCAGCTCTCTTAAAGGAAGAGATATAAAATACAGGTTACTTTTGAAAGATCTATCAGTTGTTGAATGCTACAATAGCATATTGAGCAAAAATAATGTCTCCAGCCACATTTAGGAGGAGAGCACAATGCTTGTAGATGCTTCTTACGGGGGAAAAAAATGTATAACGGTGTAAATTCAAAACTAACGGGAAGCAGTGCAGCATGAGAGCACAATTGTTATGGCAACTGTGTAGTAAGAGCTGCACTTGTACCACGTGCACCCAGGGCCTCCTCTGCCAGCCCGCCTCTCCTGTTTGGGTCTGACTGGGGTGAGGGGCACACTGTGTGCCATGTGGCACTGGGCAGGAGCACAGCAGCACACCAGAGCCCTCTGTAATTTCACATCATGGATAGCAAGCACACACGTGTTCCCAACTAAGATCAGATGGTCTGCTCTGCCTACATAAATTTCCATTCTCTCATTCCCGTTGCCATAGCAAAGTGATACATTTGATCACAGTTTGTAATAGTCTTTAGGTTTATCATTATGTCCCTTTTTAACAGGCTGATTGATTTTATTCCCATGAATGCTTCGGCCCTTGAAAAGTCTCTAAGTAAACGGGCATGCTATATTTAGAATTAGACACGAACCTCAACCGAACAAATGTGCAAGTCTGGCTACTTCATTAGAACTCATCTTCAGTGTAGGTGATTTAAATTAGCTAAGCAATACACAAACACTGATACCACCCTTCCTCTGCTCTGCAGTGCTTTAATGTTAAGAGGAGCAATGACCAGGCTTAGTGATTGGAAAGATGGATACACCCAAGAATCATGGAACCAGCAGTCTGTTATTGAAATTAATTACCTTGTGTATTCTGAGACTTTGCAGGGTTTCTTCCCCAGAGAGAAAGAACGGACCTCGGAGCCATGGTCCAACTTTCTCTTCATCTGCAAGGTGAGGGAAAAGAGTAACAAGAGGGGTTTAGTGACACGACAGGCCGTACATACACATATTTCTGTAAAATTAATCTGTTTCTACTTGTACTCTAGTAGAGGATTTCAACAAAGTTAACGCTCAGAACATCAGTCAAAGCAATGTTTTAGTCTCTGGCTTTAGATAACAATCCTTGATACATATTTCTATACGGTGCACATACATATAAATGCTGTCTGAGTTCCAAAACCCAATGGAATCACATTCCTTTAATTCCCACATTTCAAATGCTTAAAACTGTGTGTAACTCCATGTTGCTTTATTTCCTGAGCTGGTCCCTCTCTGTTCTCCAGGGAGGGGAGGAGAAATCCTAAGCAAACCCCTTTCCCCCTCTATGCCCAGATTCATTACTAAAAGTCATGTGCAAATGGTTAAATTCTAGCTAAGCTGTAAGCATTATAAAGCAAATATTCATTATCAGGCCTAAATAAATTCAAATATGTGTTTTATTTCATCCACACTTTTATTTTAAAGTTGTAGTATGACAACATTCATGGAACTGCAGTAAAACCTACCCAGAGAGTAACAGACATTTTCACCAAAAGGGAAAGGATGAAAAGCAGTAAATCTCGCTCCTGAATGTCACCCTCAATTAAATCTGATCAAAACCAAATAATGAGCAGGGCAGCTGCTAACAGGGGAAGCCAGTCTGCAAAAATTACCGGAGAGATGGAAACCAACGAAAGCCATATTTATCCAGTCAGACAAATAAGGATTACTTTCCACGTATTTGGGTAATCTTTAACCGCAGGCTCCTGGACCCAGTGAGATGCTGCTGTGCAGAACAGTTTCTGTGGCTTTTTTTGCTTTAATTTTTGAAGAAGCAGTGCACTGGAGCACGTTAGCCAGCAGAAGGATACTTATTGCTGTTCAGATCTGTGAGCTGCAGAACGCATGAACTACCTGTGCAACAACTCAGACTTCAATTTCAACGTTTTCCTTTTTTTCTTTTTTTTCTTCCCCCCTAAATGTTACATTTAAGACACAGGGTTTAAAAGTTAGCATCTTATGTATGACGCTGATCTTTTTAAATACTGTGTTAGAGAACATTTATTTAACCATTTCTTACATCAGCACTACAAATAAAAACAAATCAAAATCCAATCAGGATGGTCCTCCTTTTTTTTTTCTTTTTTTTTTTTTTTTTCCTACTTTCCCTAAACAAACAGCCATTGCAGACGGTGTGGCTGGCGGTTGGTTACGGAGGCAGGAAGCCAGGGAGAGCCGCCCGCACTCCCCGCAGCCGCACACCGCATCCCCGCCGTGCCCACGCGGGACGGCGCAGTGGCACGATGGCAGCGCGGACCAGGACGCCTCGGGCGCTGCCAAACCGCCAGCCTCCCCGCGCTGCTCCAGCGCCTGGGAGGAGCAGCCCAGGCTTCCCCTGGAGACGGGCTGCGAGCATCGCCGCAAAACCACCGGTACCGTCTTCCATCGCTATGCCAGGCCGCCAGCGTACACGAGAGGCTTTAGCACGGACGGACTTTTCAGAAAGGGCTTTTCGTGTGGAAAGAAACTACCTTTCTGACAGGCTCCTAACGCACCGCCTCTCGGGCTCGCAGCAGAGGGAGACGCGGTTTCCGGGAGCTCACCTCACCGGCACCGAGTACGGAGCCGCAACACGGCGAGCGGCTACCCAGACTCACTCCTTCGCGGTAGCAACGGAAACGTGCGATTCTTACGCATGGTTCCACGGCCGTTTGCCTAACGATTTCAACGATCTCTTTCTCGCCTTATTTTCTGGCATTTTAAGGAACTTTCCCCTCGGGTCCGCCGCACGGGCAGACTTTCAGCATCTCAGGAGGCGCTACACAAATACGCGTGAAAACCGTCATTTAGCACATGGAGATGATAAAACTTTCTCCGCAGCCGGGAGCTCCGGCGGCAAGACGCGGCCAGGGAAGGCATTGCTGCAACCGCCAGAGAGGAACTGCGGAAGGGCTGCGTGTCTCCGCGAGCGCGCAGGCGGCCGCCGGGAAAGCGCAGGTCCCTCCGACGCCGTTCGCAACGATAATTGGGATTGCGGTGCTGGAGGAGGGCGGACGAGGGCGGACCGGCGCGGCTCGGCGGGCAGGCGGCACGCAGGCAGCGAGCCGCCCGCCCCGCCGCGTCCCTGCGCACTGCAGCCCTCGGGCGGGGACGCGCGGCGCGGGGTACTCACTTTGTAGAAGATCATCTTGAGGGTGCCGTAGAAGCCCATGGTGTCGGCGCGCTTTCCCTTCCGCGCCCGGCGGCCGGGCAGGCGCTGGCAGTACAGCCCCTTCTCCGGCAGGTAGCTCACCGCCTCCCGCCCCGACATGCTCGGCCGCGGCGGCGGCGGCGGCGGCGGGCACTAGGGCGGCTCGACTCGGCTCGGCACGGCAGCGCTCGGCCCGATGCTGCGCGGCGCGGAGCCGGCTCCCTCCCGTCTCCCCTCCCTCCCTTCCCCCGGCGCCCGCCCCGTCCCTCCTCCCGCCGTCCCTCCTCCCTTCGCCCGCCCCCGCAGCCGCCTTGCCGCGGCACTGCGGGCCGGGAGCCCCGCGCCCGCCGCCCCTCCCAGCGCCGTCGGGGCCTTCCCCCGAGCCCGGCCCCGCGGGGCTCCCGGCGACGGCGAGCGAGCTCGTTCCCACTAATGATAATGAGCCCGCCGCCCCCGGCTCGGCCGCCGCTCTGACATAGCTGCCTGCCGCGGACACCAATTAGTCCTTCAAAAGTGCGGTTAATTTTAGAATTATTCGAAACGCGCTACAGTTTGTCGGGGGGAGGGGGGGAGGCGAGGGATTAAAAAAAATGCAAAAATACCCTCTACCGGCTAAATAATAGACCTGACTGGCTTGGAGGAGGCCGGAGGTGCACCAGCCGCATCCAACAATTGTGTAACGCGGGCTGAATCGCGAGGGGCCGCGCGGCGCCGAGGCCGCGGAAGGCAGCGCCAGTGCGGCTTCCCAGGGACATCGCACCGCCCGGCTGCTCACCGCACGAGCGCTCACCGCACGGCCACGCACCTGCGCGCCCCTACGCTCCTACTCAAGGGTAGGGAAGTTGTCGGGCCGCAGGTGGGCTCTCGGCTACCTGCAACCGGCACAGCGGGCGGGCAGCTGGGGGCGACTGAGTTTCTGAAATGATACATTCCATCTCCTGCAGTTTTCTCCTCGGCCTGGTTGCTGTTCTGCAAAGTTTTCTGCCCGAGTGCTAAAAACAGAACGGTGCAGAGTAGCCCTGGAACAGGAGCTGAAGGCACAGCGCTGCCCTGCGCTGTCTGCACTGCAGTTGGGGCTGCTCGGCTGCCTCGTGTGCCAAACACGGAGCCTGAGCCTGTTGGCCTGAGGGGAAACCATCTTCTCCATCACACAAAATACTATGAAAAGTAGAGAAAACCACGCATCTAACGGAGAGGAATTGCCTTCTGTGAGATCCTCCAGCCTACTCATCAGTACTTAAAAAAAATCTCATCTGTACTAAGACTTTATTACAGCTCAGTGTGCTCGCTGGGTGTTGGCACACAGCACACCAGGCGCTGCTTCTGCAGTCCTACCCATCTCCCGGCCGACGCAGAGTCCTCAGCCCATTCCATCTCCCACTGAAAATGGCTCTGCCCATCAAATCTCAGCATTTACGCTGCCATCCATTAAACTGCAGTGCTGTATATTTTATGAGAACAAAATGGTCCTGAGTTGACTTCATACTTCAGATATGGAGAGCTGTACACATCCCTAGAGACTATTACCGTCTTCCTTTGCTCGCACATCACACGCAAAAGGGAAGGAAAAAGCCATAGGCTGCACATACACATTAAATAATCACAGGAAGCAAATTAATACTCAAATCATCAGAGAACGAAAGCAGAGAGCATTACTGCTCTGGGGATGTGGAAGTACTTCATCCACAGGCACAGCCAACACGCTGCACCAGGATCCTGCCTGCCTCTCTGTGTCCCTAGCCCTGCAGTGAGGGCAGGACACCCTGTGAGCAGCCTCTCCTCACCCCACAACAAGCATGACCCGACCTGTAAGAGGGTTCCTCCTTGAACAGAATGCTTCAGGATAAGCAATAAGTTGAATGATAATTAGAAATTACTATTTTTCTCCCTTATGGAGTACTGCTGCTGCCGATTCCTTCTCCTTTGAGAAGGATTGGCAGGTATTCTCTCGTGGTAAGAATCCCACTGACTTAATTGCTCATCTCACCTCAGCCAGGACCACGCAGTAACCCCAGCAACCACCTGCCTGTGGTGGAAAGCCTGGTGCATCAGACAGCTACATGCACAGAAGGGTTGGAGTTCTGATGTTAGAGGTAGCCCTGACAGATTTTGATGTGTTAATGGTGACCGCCTTTCATCGAGCAGCCCACCTTTCTCACAGCAAAAATCAAACACTGCATATGGATCTCAAGGAATATTCTTCCCTACAGCGTTACCACTCTTGACTGTCCACCACCAACACATCACCATCTGCCTCATGGTGAGGCTGGCAGCCCATGGCCCTCCAGTGACACCCCACTTGGGTGCCCGCTCCTCCCCAGAGCGCCCACCCACCTCAGCAGAGTTCAGCGTTGGGAACACGCATGACATCAGTCGTATGGAACAGCACAAGAAATGACTGAAGGCCTTGTGTAAGTTGAGAACTGACCAAACCGTGAGGACCGCGCAGCGCTGCAGGGCACAGCAGCTCCACTCTGCACCACCTTAGAAAATGGAATAGCGGACAACTGAGCCGCTGACCCTCAGATGCTTCTGGGAACCCAACAGCAAGTAGCAGGGATGATGCATCCATTTATATCTTTACTGACATTTGCAATAATCTTTACTGCGGTAACTTAATACGCTCTAAGCATACTTAATGGTATCGAGTAAATGCTCATCGCAAATTAACATATAGCGAGGCTAACTGGACTTTATAAAACAATTTCAGAAAATACATCAAAAGTTGCTGTGTTTCTCTACTTCACGTACGTTCAATTTCAAAGGCTGCTTTTATTTTGCCACAGCTAAAGATAATTTGTCAAGTTCCTAAAACCCCAATATAATTTGTGACGCTGAGATAAATGCCCACACCAAAACAACATAGTTTCCACTGGACAAAAGTCCAGCTTTATTTCCCGTCATACTGCCAGCTCTTAATTAATAAATATTCACATCATCCAATTCTTTTCCTGTTGGCAACATTTTTAACACCTTTACCAGTCTGTCATGTGGCATGCTGTAATTAAGATCGTCTATTACTTCTAATGAAAGACCAGAATGAATTACAGAAATCACCCGCAGAGCTATATAATCCCCAGAAGAACAGAGATTATAATGCAACAGGCCAAAGAAACAAGGTTTTTGGATTTTGGGTTGGAGAAACAGTTTGGAGCGAAGAGTTCTGGCTGTAGCAATGGACAGTTGGCATTCTGGGAGGACACCGGTGCTCCAACCAGCAAATGCAAAACATGGTTGTGTGCATAATTGGCATTTCACATACACATATGTGCCTTCTGCATACAGAATGCGCGCAGGAGGAACTGCGGAGCAATATGGTTTGGTATCTCCATTAATATTGGTAAATGCATCATTCAAGACAGTGCCAGAAGGGATTCTGTGTACTCGGCACATTTAGCAGACATTTAGCAGACTGCCTCCTTTAGAGACATTTCAGAGGGATTTTTGTGTGGTGTCTAATAAGATTGCTTTTTTTTTTTTTTTTCCACCCCGGAAAACCAAATGCCCTAATCAAGAGGGGCCAGCCCTCGGCTGCGTATGATTTAACCCAGAGACAGCAAAGAGGACCCAGGAAAGACAGTCAGGCTTAGTTATTTTCCCTTTCTCAGATTTGAAGCAGCCTAGGTTTTAAGCACTTCCCTTCTGCTCCGTAATCGAATTAGGGCAGCTGCAGCACTCGGCACTTTGTCTTCTATATTTGACCTCTCCATCCGACCACATACTTCATTTAATTTGCCAAATGCTCCCATTCAGGCAAGAATCCGGCCCCACAGAGAGGTACTTCTGCCATCTGCTTGAGACATTTAACTGCAGCTTGGGCTCTTACACACGTAGGTGTGCTGCACTATGCTCCCCACTCAGTCAATGCGAAAGGCAGATGCTAGAAGTCTGACTCGTGTGAAATGCTGACAGAGGAGGGCAAAAATCCCATCCTATACTAAATGTTAAACATGTACAAAGTAATTCCTTTACAAAAGGGCACTGCTATTATTGTCAGACGTTTAATTTTTTTAATGCATTATGAGATGGGCCAATGGGAACTTGGAAGGCCAATGTTTTTGTGGTTTCTCCCAGTTCAGTGAAGGCCAGGCAGACCTTGCAGCTGTCACTGATCTAACATGTATTAGTGGGCATCCTAGGCACTGAGCAGGAGCGATTTTAAGGTTAAACTCCCTATCTGTAAGTGGAGCAAGATGTATGTTTTAGGTTGCTGATGAGTTCAAGAAAATATTTGGATACCCAGCAAAGTGAAAGGATGCAGCATAGGCTTATAACAAAATTTACCACGCTGCTGTCACCAAACATTTGCGTAGAATGCGTAATTACAGTAACAATGTGACAGCACAGACTTAGAGAAATGAATGTAAGCAGGCAAGTTTGTGATCAACAGCAAGAAGAAAATGGACCTCAACTCCCTGAAATGCAGTTCAGATGGAGAAATTTATAATCCATTTACTCATAATTTCAGCAGGATGCTCAGCGAGGATCATACTCGCATGTATGCCTCAACAGAGATACAGGCAAATTCAAGCTCATGATCTCATGCCATGCAAACCCAATCACTAGAATACTGACCAGTAATTAATTCACACTTGCAGAATTGAGGGACATGAAGTTTGAGAAGAAGCAAATGAGGCAGGAGGCACAATGAGAAACAGCACAAAGCCTTCAAAGGCTTACTTAAATGCAGCAGCAAGGACATAGCACAAAGTATAACAGGTGTTACTAAATTGTTTTACTAATTGCATAATGTTTCTTGGCAAAGTATTTCTAAAAACTGCTGTCAAATTCAAGTTTTCCACATTAATATTATTTATTTCTACATAAAGTAAGGTACCGTAATTCCTAAAACTGTAAACAGCCTTTACGTTTTTAGCCTTTTTCCCCCAAGGAAGGAAAAAGGCATAGATAACAACTGAATATTAGATCAATATTTATTAATAAATCCTGATTTTATGAGAGTAGTATGAACTTTATAAATACCACTTTCAAAGGTGTTCTATCTTTGGCAGACATTTCGCATAAACCATTCCCTTTTAACATTTGCCTTTAAAAATAATTTAAGTTTTAAATATTCTGTGATAGGATTCAAAAGGCATACTAGCTAATGGCCACAAAAATAGCTTTGAGAAGGATTTATACATGAAGTGTATGGAATAGACTTCATCATTAGATATTTAGAATAAACTTCAAATTACATTTCAAGATCAATGAGACTGCAAAGACAGGCTTAATGTAATAAAGCATCCCCACGTCTCCAGCAGAGCAGAACTCCCCTCTGAAGGTCATTTGTCCTGTCCTCTGCGTTGGTTGGGCACAGAACTTGAAACATCTGCTTAGATTATTGGAAAGGACTACAGCCACAGCTGTCACACATCCATTTGCTGAGGGGACATTTGCACACACAGTTTCCTGGTGACACCACCAGTTCAGGATGTTCCAGCATCACCTGTGCATGGAACATCCACATTCCCGTATGGCACTCACCCTTGTGTTCCTGCAGGCACAAACATCTGTAGGAATGCTCTGCAAACTGGGTGAGCTCACACAGACTGAGGGGAACAGGTTTTAAGCTTATTCCTCCCTTTTTTTTTTTTTTTTTTTTTCCTTTTAAGCCTGTTATAGTTTAGTCTTCCACCATGTCTCGACAAATGACTAAGCTAGCAGGAGCAAGCAAGCAATACACAGGCACAGAGAACAAACTTTGTGAGCCAAATACACCACTGAGAAAAGGCACGTGGAACTTCAACTCACGTGTCCCATGCTGAGGCCATAAGCCTATTATTTACACCTACAGACACTGCTCTCTCTGCTATAGCTGGACATGCATTTAAGCCTGCACAGGCACTTAGAAGGAGCCATCCTCATGCCTACAGCTGCCCTTGGTCATCCACTTCCATGCTGGCACCCCCCTGCAGCAGGCAGCGTGTGGCTGTGCAGTGAAGCAGGGTGGCAGCTGGCCTGGGACAGTTCTGGGGGCTGTTCTGCCCCAGGACAGCTACAGCACACATTTGCCCAACTACGATCCTGGGTGACAAGGTAAGGGACTGCAGTTTAGGCTTTGTCCTCCCAAACAAGGGGGCTGTGTTGTTACCAAGGAGCAACTCTGTTGCGTTAAAAAAACATACTTAAGCCTCTGTCAAATAAAAACGGACACAAAAGCATTAGGGTTTTCCCACAAAACAAGCACAACAAGGTGAACTGCAGGCTGGGGGTAGAATGTCAACCTTTCTTAAATATGTCATGTTAAAACTCCAGGGAGCTAGTCTCATTAGAACTGTGTATTATTTCACTAGAAAGCAAAACAAGACATTTTCTTCCCACAGCCTTTTCTTTCCTAGTTTAAGAAAATGAGAGATGAAAAAAATATCAGTGGAGCTAGGCTTCACAAGGCTTTTAATTCCCTGCGACAGCAACTGCATGCAACTTACCTACGCAGAAGTCTCGTATGCTTTGTTTTAAAACTGGGAAAACTCTCACAAAAAGATTTTTCATAACACATACTGCAAGGAGCAGAATTAAGGTCGCTAATGCAGCCTGCACTTTCACATGCCACCTGCTTTCTGCACAATGGGAACATTATGAGTTTTTTTCTTGTGTTTTGCATCTACAGAGCATTAGCACATTATTCATTTTTCAAAGGAAGAAGGAGGTACTGCACATAATGCAACCTGCAAAACATTTGCTAATGGCAGCAGATCTCACGAACTGCATCTTCATTCATTGTACTTCTATTAAAGTTAACTGTAATCTATTTATTATATCATTAAACTTAATATATTGCAAGATGAATTCTATTTATAGACGCAGTAATAGTCGTGTTAATCACTCAAGTTCACATTGAGCGGGCTGTGGCACGATGCAGCGGCAGTCGTGGCAGTGAGCAGAAGCAGGTGGCCCCAGCCCAGCCACGCAGCCTGACGCTGCCCTGCAGCACCGTGCAGCCCTCGTCAGCCCCGCTGGGTCCCACCTGCAGTTGGGATCAGGAGCAGCACTGAACATGGGCAGCCACCTGGGCTCCGGGCGTGAGGCTTGGGGCACCGCAAAGGCAGCAGCCTGTGCCTCACTGAGTGGGCATCCTTCTAGTCATTTTCTACAATATCACCCCCGGGCTCCATTTTTAATAATTTTTATATGACCGTTATAATCATTTCACAGATTCTGCTGATGCTGAATGCCCCAGATGTAGTCCATAAAGTTAGAAAAACATGCCTGAGACATTAAATCCCATCTCCTATGCACAAACCCTTCTTGCTGACAAATGTACCACAATCACAACGCTAAAAAAAAAACAAAAAACAACAGGGATGAGTTCCTTTTCTTCAACATTTCAACAGCAGAACGGGGTTGGTTTTGTTTGTTTGTATTGATAAGAATGATTCCAATTAAAGGAATGTGCATTCCCGCCTTTGATCAGCAGCAGCTCGAGCACTTTCACTCAAATATGAGCAAGTCGGGAAATCACCTTTGCACAAAGAAGAGGTCTGCCTGGACTTTGGGGGGAATTTCCAAAAATGTCTGTGCTTTGCACTGAATGCAAACAGAGCACTAGTATCTACTGTCCATTGTCTGCTATGTTTCCTATTTTTGTTTTCATGGAAAATAGCTTAGTTTTGATTGCCAAGGGAAACATTTGCTTATCTGGCATCATGTGAAGAAATCTATTTACTAAACAGTTCCTGACCTTCATCTGAGTTCTGTGAGAATGATAAGGGATTAGTGGGGAGTCCCCTTCTACTGGCAGAAGAATTCCTAGAATTACAGATTGTACCAGAGGGTTTTAGGAAGAATTTGAAGAATAAACTATTAAAAATGTCAAGTTTATTTTCCTGACTGCGTTACCTACAGACAGTATAAAGATTACAAAACCAAGCATTCATGAGAGCTGGAGACACAGATGTGAGATACTTTCAGTTCTAAGAAGCTGCTTGCTAAGACAGCCCTGGGCATGGTGCATGCTAAATAAGACACAGAATCTGTGGAATAAAGGTGTTTGATTAATTTAAGATACATTGTTACGCACTTGTGCACATGCCTCAAGTGCACAAAGGCAAACTTGCACATACTTTTGGCAAGGCATCCTGCAGGATTTTATAACGCAGAAGTTCTCCCCCATATCACCTGGCACCAGTGACTCCCCACTCTCTTTGCAGTGGTGTGGGACAGCGTGAGCCCCCACAGCCCCTGGGTAGCACTGCAGTGGGATGCTGCCTTCCTTGTCAGTTCTCTGAATGCAAGGCTTTATGCTCATGATTACCTATACAGTGCCCAAACATCATCAAGGGCGTGTCAGGGCTTCAGGACAAGTAAGATATTTGATTCCTCACAGCCTGAAGCATCTCTGGTACATGTAAATTGCTTTTCTACACACAGCTGTAACACCCAGTAGGCCATACTGGGAAGCATCACCTGTGTTGTTTAGAAAGGTGATACGTACATCGCACCTGCTTGAGTCAACATCTCTCCTGGACACGGCCGAGCAGAGGGAAGGTACCAACACCTTCCTGCAGCCTCCTGACACTTGGCCATAGCAACCTGGGGCCTCCCTGGGTTGGTTTCTTGCCAAGTGCATTCTTCGGGTTGTGGGAATCGATGGCAAACCCCTGCAGAACAGAAAGGCATGCCAAGCATGTCGGGGTCACACCAGGCTCTTTGAAGTCTCCCTAACCCGCTGTCATTAACCTTACACGGTGCCATTTTGCATCAAAAGGGAGCTAAGCAGGCTAGGAAACCTGCCCTAGCCCAAGCTACACAAACTGTTCCTTGAACAGGTGCTTGAGGTCTAGAAACCAGATAGCACACTCGTCTGCCTCTACAAGAAACGCAGCACTGCATAATTAAGGGTAAGCAGTCTCTCATCCAGAAGAAAGGGCTGAGAATTGTTAAACAATGTTTTTTGCACTGAATCTAGTGCTACTTAACATTAGGGATAAATACATCTATAGTCAGGCCAGAACTGGTATTGATAACAGAATCTCAAGTAAATACAAAAGGTATGAAATCAGGTGGCATGTTTTGTGGTATTTTAATGGTATTTCTAAGAAGTGATACCTAGGTAGTCTAAAAACTACAGCATATAATAAAAAATGTTCACAGCTTGCCATCGTGGTCCAAGCTTCTTTTGGAAAACCATTTTCTTCAGTAAAAGCTTATGCTGCATTTATCAAGCTATAATAATTACACTTCAATTTTAAAAAGCTATTCAAATAACTTGTTTCTACTACGAACAGAAGCTGCATACTGCAACCTCTCCATATCTACAGACTTGACATATTACCATTTCTCAGAAACTTCTGACAACTTGTCAGGTCAGTGTGATGCAACTGAAGAGCTCCCTACACCAAACCCATTCACTGCAGGATGAACAGCAAGTGGGTTCTCTAAACTGCAAGTTTCAAAACCCAGGAATTTCTATATTTATAGACAGGATGGAGTAAATTAGAGATTCCAGCAATACTTGGCTTTCATTTGCAACCACAAAATTAGATGGCAACCAGGATTTTAAAAAAGAAATGAAACTAATGAAATAGTACAAAGCAAAATAGACGCCTAAGAATACAGGAACAGCCTAAGTCACCAGCGTGATAGGCTGTGAGAGGAAAGCTTATTCTTGGCATATTAAAGAAAGGTGCAAAATATTACAAACCGCTATTGAAATTAGTGCATGAGAAGGACTAAAGATACTGCAAAGCCTGTGCACAAGCATATCCTACTTCCTATTCCTTCTCTTCTACTGAAAGCAGTTGCTAAAGCATGTGACTAGCTCTAAGATTGCTCAAGTTATGCCAGAGATTTTCTGACCAAACTCTAGGGCTTTTTTGTTCACCTTCCTTTTATCACTGTATTTCATTTCTAATATTCAACCCATGTCAAACTGGCTTATGTAACCTTCCTCGCAGAAATGGAAAAAGAAACCCTGCTACATATGTCACACGCCTGCTGATGTTCCAGGGAAAGACAGTATGAAAGTGGAAAACATTTAGGAATGTTTGACTTAAAAGAAAAATCTGGGAAGAACTCATTTCCTGCTTGTATAAATATGTTTCCCCATTAAAATTTGATAAAAACAGTCTTAATGGAATACTGCAACCTCATTCACGCTTTTGCATAAAGTGATTTGAACTGGCAAGAACAAAGTTTAAATACACTTCTTCCCCACTAACTGTCCACAGCTTTTTTTATGGCCTGCAGGGACCAGTATGACTCATGCCTATGCTGTTCTTCAAACACTCTATTTTAAAATGCAGATTTTTTCCACTAGTCTATTGTGCCATACAAGTAACTGCAAACTGCAAGAAACTAAAATTAGAAGACAGACCACTATTGCCAGGGGGATTAGAAACTCTTAGGCTCTGTTGATTCAAAAAGCTGAACCGGTTGACCACTATGAGGGAATCTTTTATGTTGGCTTCTGCTACATTTCTGGCAAACTTCATTTGAAGTCTCTTTTGGCTATAAATTATTTGAAGTCTGTGTATTTGGGAACAGAGAGTTGTTTCCGGATTTCTGTATAACACTGCTCTGAGTAACCTTATTTTCTGGAATGCCACCCAAAAAAATCCAGAAACCAAAACCGTACAGTAACATTCTTTTCATGTGCTTCACAAAAAGCCTACTAGCTTTTACTGATTCTGACTAACAAAAACTTTAGCAGAAAGCTGATTTAAAGAAATAGTCAGTCTTGAGTTTAGACTGAGCAATCAACCTGCCAAACTGCAGAAGATACTAACCATGCCTGTAATGTAGAGCAGCATTTTAGGTATGGGAGGCTGCTAGGTTAAAAGCTAGAACAATAAGATAACCTTCAACTGAAGACAGAGATGTCAGCCTCCTTATCAGTACGCTCCTTCAAAGAGCCATCTGAAATTTTCTTCCTTTCAGACAGACAGCCCTAAGATTTGTGGCAAGATGTGTGGGCTACAGTCAGAAGTCACCATATAGCTGTTCTCAAAGCAGTATCTTCCTAACAGAAAATGTGGGTAGGCTTTGTGCTTCTTTGTGCAAAAGACAGAGGGGAAAAAAAAATGCTTAGTACTTGATTTGCCATGTCACAGAGGACAGTCAAATGTTTCCTACCAGGTGAGAATATCAAGAAGGAAGAACATTTACACTGACTGGAATTCGTGCACTTCCCTGCTAATAACTATTTACATTGCTACATTGTGTGCGTCTAGCTGAATAACAGATTTTTTTTCTCTTTCACCAGGTGGACAGCTGGCAGATGAGTTGCACTCTGAAAAGAGCTGGAGAAATGTGTGTAGTGAGCTGCGATCGCTGTTCAGTATTACACACTAAATGTCGAAAAGAAAAAAGAGGAAGAGTCAGCACAGAGTCTACACTGATCTAAAACACAGGTCAACAGTTCTAAGACACTGAAAATCCAATTCATTTCCCATTTCCAACCTTCAGGGGACATCTATTACAACCTGAAAGGTATCCTATTCGAAGAGCTGTGATCCTAAAGCTGTTCTCCAAGCAGAGGCAGGGTACACCAAGGTTAAAGAGATGGCTGTAGCAAAAGGAATCTCATCTCAGAAGGAAAAAAAAGTGAGAAAAACCATCAGAGTAGCCACCCCCATTCCCCATCCCTATACGCTTTTTTTTTTTTATTGCAGCAGAAAGTAGAATTCCAACTTACAAGTTTAGCAGATGCACAACAAAGATATAAGAAAACCAGGATAGCAGCCTGAGGAGTATTCATTCAGGCTGTGAGAACAACCAGCAGATTGAATTCAAGCCTCTCTCTTTGAAACCACTTTCTTTATCTACATCTGACAGTTAGTATTTGTTTAGTTTTATCTCCATCTATATATACAAATAAGCAAAGTATCTTCAGCTTTTCAGCAGAACTTGTTCTCAAGCATACACAACACTTACAGAAATAGAAGTCAGTAGTTAAAACAAAGTAAATCTTTTCTCTCTGCTAGAGATATACTGCCTGCTCCTCTAGAGCTGCACCTATCATCTGACTTTGCAGACTGATCTATGAACAAGCCCCAGCAACCAGCCAGCTGACAGAGTCAAGAAGTGTTTTGAGGGGTGTTTGGAATTATATGGACTAAGGCTGGGCCCCTGCTATGGATTCTGGCTTATGCTCTGTACCAGGAGTCCGAAAAGCATTGTCTACATCACAGCAAATGTGGTCCTGCCCAATGAAAACCCCAGCCTGAAAGAATTTATCAACTGATTCTTTCCAGACAACGCAAGAATTTCAGGAATGCAAATTAGCTTTCTATCTCTGACAGGTCTTTCTAAACCATCTACCAGTTCTTCCAGCTTTTCATCTCCCCAAAACAAAATCACCACCCTCAGAAATACTCTGGAAGAGCATATGGGAAAGAATAAATTTCCTTGTACTCAGATGTTAAGCACTAAGTACAACCCCTCCCCAAACCAGCATTACAGCCTTCAAAATGTTTTTAACTGAAAGGAAAAAGAGGAGCAGCTTGCAGTGGTTTCCATATAATGCAATTATACAACCTTCTGTCTGTATGGGTGCCAGCACTAAATTGCATTATTCCTATCGAGGCCTTTGGAATTGAGGTGAGAATATTATCTTGATCTGCATTAAACTAATAACAGAATTCAGTATATTTGCTTCTTTATGTTTAACTAATTTTAGGAACCTCCTATTACATTTGTTAGCACTTTTGGGAAGCTGGAAGAGAATAGACAGCTCATTGTGTATAATAAGGGCTTGTCAAATAGCATCAATATTCCCCAGTAGTAAGGTCGCCTGTTAAAAGAACGACTTTGAGATGCAGGAGAGATTCCAGCTTACTGGGACCAAATGGAGTCAGAGGCCCACAGGCTGAGGGTTTAACCAGGCTACAGCAGCCAGAGACTAAAACTTGGCTGCGAAGCAGACAGTTTCATGATACCATTTCCACCTTTGCGTTGTAAAAAACGCCCTAAGGCAACGGCTGAGAACTGCAAGTTTCCATATCAGCACCTCTTTACAGACCAGAAAGGGTGACTTTGGGCTTGTCAGTAGAAAATTGCAGAGAAAAATCTTTGAGAAAAGGAGGTTACTGTGATTTTCATAGTTTAGAACTCATTTTCAAAGCTAAGGGAAGGTGACAATAAACAGCTAAACACGTTTTACATCAAGAACAATCCTAGAGCAGAGGTCTGCCTACCCTGGAAGTGTTCCCATGTCATCTACCACCTCCTAATGAAAAATACACATTTCTCTACTAATCATCTTCACTGTAACACAGTGACTTTCATAAACCAAGTAGTCAAAAACAACTCTTGACACAAAAAAGACATGGGCATATCCTCTTTTGGAGACAGCTTTACCAGAAGAAGAGAATACAATTTCCTCCTTAACCTAGTTCAATCAGTAAGCTAGGTTGGTTTATACAACTATATATAGTAGCAGATCTTTGGCAATAAATGCTTTTTTTTTTTTTTTTTGCTCAAACTTGCTAGGAAGTGATGATATGAGCAGCTTAACTGACAGATCTGAAACAGCAGCAGGAGTCTGTTGGCAGGATGCACAACAAATACCTGGAAGTAGCCTGAAGGGTGGCAGTTTATTCAGCTAACACAGCTGGGTTGGAAGAGGACATGTTCACAGAACCAACTGGACAGATTCAGACGAGCCAAAAAAGACACTTGATTCCCTACTGGTAGGATAAGCAATCAGAGCTAACCAGGAACTTGTGGCGTTGCTGAATTTTAACCCAGATCATATAATCCCATATACGTGCTGCCTTAAACACAGAACCTTTTCTCTCCTGAATCTGGTATCTTAACTTTAGATGCTGGCTTTCTTTGAGAAAGCCTTGACTTAATCCGACATCAAAAGATTTGTAAGAAAGCACAGTTGGGTTGCTATTTATTGTGGCAGTTACAGGACCTTCTCCTGTACTGGCTGATCCCAATTCACTGGCACATATGAAAATCTATCGTGTCAGGGCAGACCAAGGAATCTGCTCTGCAAGTGCTTTGTACAGATAGATACACAGGTAGCACTGCTAGAACATATTTCATTTATTCAGGTCAAAAACCAACTTAGTTTAGTAAACAAGTCTTTGGTCTACTTACTCTTTTATTTTTTTTGAAAGAGTTCCAAATTCTGTTTCTAGTACCACTGCATGTGACTTTTACCACCAGTTCACAGGACAGATATGCAAGAGAACTATATTCTGTTGAGAATTACATATTAGTAAATACAGTCAGGGTCAGCACTTAGCTAACAGCAACCAGCCTTGGTGAAGCCTTGGACTGGTGGTCCCCTGCTTTCAATTTAGGAGGCAGGCTAGAGAAGCAGCACAAGGATTAACACATATCAAAAGCTGAAGTACAAGCTTTTCCAGAGACCCTGATACGTGCGCTGGCTACCCATGTGTTCCGAAACTCAAAACCACAATGATTTTCCTACTATTGTTAGGCCAAGCAAATGAAGCCTGCATTTCCATTCTGCAGGCATAAAATGATACACCAGAGAAACAAAATCTATTAACTTCTTACAGATTTGTTTGAGAGGTGGTTTTGGTTTCACCAGATGAAAGTTTTTCCGTCAAGATCTGAGTCATTCTGCTCAGATATTACTCCTTACAAGCATTTGCACCAACTTTAAATTTGAGAACCAACTGATTTTTGTTATGAGAGGTATAATCAGAACTCACTGACGAAACACCTGCAAGTCTCAAATCAAAGGCAGGCCTTGCACTGCAGCACCAGCTCGTAAGATCATTTCACTACAGAACCTTTTCTCCCAGCTATACTGGCAGCAGCCAAACCTCCCTAGGACAGGGCGACCCGCATGCCAAGACATCTGTATTACTTCTGCATCCCCAAGCAGCAGTTCCCACCCTGCCCCAGATGTTAGCAGGCTCACCTCAGCTGTTACCCATTGACCCTTTCCTTCCACAGCCCTCTGTATCCACCAGCAGAGCAGCTCCCATGCAAATATCCCTACTACTACTGCTCAAGTCAAATAAGGCAGGCTGGCAGAGCCTTACTAGTTAAAAACATCCATTTCACTTAGCAATTTTGCTAGCAGATTTGAGAAAGCATTTCCCTAAAAAAAAAGAGAAGTTTTGATCAGCTTACCCAGGCAATAACCTACAGACTTAGGGAGGTGTTTATGAATGACTGCGATGGTGCAGACTAAGGCCCTAGATTTTGCAGAGATGCAACTGAGGAGCATCAGTGTTTTCTTTCTACCAGTCATGCTGTGAGAGCAGAGCACCCACAAATAGCTGGAAGAAATATTATCTTGAGTTGCTACAGCTTCTTTTAAGAAGAGATCTGAGCTCTTAGCCAACCAAAGTGCCTTTCCCACAGCTTAGCTGTAACCTAATGACGGGTTTGGTTAGTGTAGAGGTAGCAGGTAAGAAGCGGGACTCTGAGACATGAGCCCTTGTGGCTACATCAGCAAAACTGTTGTGCAAATGATCCTTTCTATGAAAAGTACCTTTGCAGAATTGATCATACTTGCAGCCTTCTTATGTAATCATAAAATTGTTTTGCTATTATAAAGGCACACTCATCATCCACAAGTTTGCACCTAAGTTGTGACAGATGACCTCTGAATATGTAATGAGAAATAATATGGTGGGCTACAACTTAGACCACACTTTGGCATAAAGATACCAAAAAGACACCAAAAACTTAAAGCCTAGTCAGCTTCAGGACATCTACAAGCTGACTTAAAGGACGCCTTTAAAGGCTGTATCTGCAAGCTTTTTCAGAAATCCACTCATACAAAAGTCTGCAATCCTGGAGGGAGAGTTGAAATGTACAAAAAGGTACAAAGCAAAAGACACCAGGAAGAATATATAAATGTTTTTAAATTCTTGTTTGAATACCTGATTTTTATTTTTTATTTTAGAATCTGGCTTAGTGGCCAATTACAGGCAATTCTTCTTCCACCTGTTTAACAAGGTCTTAACAATAAACCAATTACGTCTTAAGTTGCTGCAGACCTGACACGAAAAATTACTTACTTGAACACAGCAGGTTAATTTGATTAATCCTTTTATCAGTAAAAACAAGCTTCTTTAAACATTGGGTTTTCTTGTTTGTTTGTTTTTAAAGATGACAAAGCTCTCTTATTCCATAAAAGATTTCCTTCCCTTTTAGCTAGGATCAGTTTCTTGAGCCAAGAGGTGTGCAAAATGCAACTTATGCAAATATTTTTATATAAAACCTTGCACTATAATAATTGCACATGTAGATTTACAAAAGAAAGTTACTTTAGTGATAATTAGAGTTCACAATTTGACGCTAGGGTTTAAACAATACATAAGAACTTTGCCATAAAGATATATAACAACATCAACCTCAACTAAAAAATAGAGACAGCTAACATTTTTTGTGTTTGTAAAAGATATCAGAAGAAAACGTGGAATTATTTAGCTTTACTTTTGAGTACTGAGAGTAAACAATTCCTATGCTTGTTGTCAGCCTACGTAATATGAATTCAAGTATTATTACTTATGTTTCTTTTGTTTCAAAAACAAGCTGGAACTTTTCTCACAGAGCACCCAAAGCTATAAAGACAAACAAGAATTGGCAATGCAATGAAGCAAGTAACACAAGTATAAGTCTGAAGTTCAGTATGTGCTTTCTCAACATCTCTTCGTTATCCATGCCTAGCAATTTTCTGCTATTTTCTTCAGATTGCATTGAACAGAACACTGAAAAGTGATTATATGTCCAAACCTTAACAAAAAGTCAAAATCCACTACTCCATTGTACTTGCAATTACATTTTCCTCCTACTTACAGGATAGGAAAGACTACAGTTTTGTATTCATGGTGTTCAAAGCACAATGTTTTAAGCTATGGCTGGTTGTAAATAAGTTATTTGCTAACTAGAAACACATTATATAACCTTATATTTAAATTTAAAAATAAAAGACATTTTTGTTAATAAAATATTGCTTTACCTCAAAAACATTTCTAGAAGCTTCATGTTTTTAAACAGTTAGTGGTTTTCACTGCAAAATAGAGACAGTGGCCAACAGCTTATGTCACTCATCTCTACAACAAAGAAAAAAAAAAGGCAGCAGACCAGATTCTCTGCTGCAGTTTCAACTCAGCTCAAGTTCAAATGAGAGGAGAAAAGGTCTTTGGGGAAGGAGGCTGCTAAAAAAAATTAAAAAAAAATCACTGTTTTGGCCTCAAAGCTTCTTCCATTTGCCAGGCCAAGATGCACGCCTCCAGAGTCTAATGCCAATGGAGAAAGCAGCCATACCTGACTGGGGTGGTCCTGCAACACTGGGAAGGAACCTCTATCTCCACTTCAGGATTACTGCCTTTGGGGCCAGAAGCAAGATGAAAATGACACCAAGCCAGGACTGCCCATCACTGGCACCAAAGCAATGTTTACCCTGCTTTCTTAAACCACCACCGTACAACTGTTTCCACAGTCAAGATAAATTACATTCTAAGCTACACACTGAAACTCCCACCCAGATTTTCCATTATATAGATAACACCTTGTAACAAAACAGAACCAAACTGTTTTTACCAATTTCTCTCTATATTTTTGGATGAATCTTATTTTTTGTCAGTGTGAACTATTACCTTGAAACTGGCTACCCAAAGAAGCAAGCTCCTTAGATAAGATGAAGCATGCTTCTCCACTTCTTTTTAATCATATTACTGCCTACAGACAGTTATTATGAGACTCTTCCCTCTTTAACTGTAGAGAGCAGAACCACTCTGATTTTGAACAACCAAAAGCATTGTGAAGAAAGTACACAGTCTATGCTGTTCCCCTTGCCAGGGGAACGTATCAAACAGAAAACTTCTGTCAAGAAGCACAGCTAAACGTTCATGGCCAATACATGGTATTTAGTCAGCTTTTGTGCACTGACGGCTGCATAGCTGAATAGCAAATCTTACTGCAACCTTCTTGCCAGGAGATTTAGCCCTCCTAAGAGCTGGGCTTTGATGCGTCAGAGAGGAAAGGATAATTCTTGTATTTTCTTGGGAAACAATGCAATTGTGTTTGTGAGACATACTTGTCTGAATTAGATGTATAATACCACGTCTCTTAAGAGACGTTCTGAACTTCTAAAGCTTGCCTGCCTGTGATAGGAGCTATTAAGGAGTCTGCTTTAATGGATAAGCAATACAACAACTCCCACAGAGAATCAACTGGTGCTGTGCTGAAGGACTGAAAGTGCAGTCCTACCATTGCACTTGCCCTCAAAAAGTAAAACATGGTTCTCATTGAGATGCCTGTCTCATCTTTGTAGAGAAATACATGTGTGACAATCTGGAGTTCCTCATCTCTTCTGAGAGAACTTACTGCAATCAAATGGATTCGTGAACAAGATTCAGTGTAGACAAAAGAGCTCTTGCCATGCAAATGTTAGCCACCATTTTGAATTTACTGCAGTGAAAAAACCGTTGAAGGAATATATCATCTTGGTGAGGCAGAAGTAACAAGCTCACCAAGTTAAGCAGAGAACCACTGCTCCACCAGCCAGTATGGCATTTGTTTTTGCGTTAGTACTGCTCTGAAAAATGACACATTTGTCCCCAGACTACTGCCTGCTCTATGAGACGTTTTGTTTTCTCTTAAATCCTGACAACCTTGGACACCAAACAACAATCTTGTTGTTGCCCCTCACCCTCTCCCTTGAGGTAATCAGTAGCCTGCTGACTGGATTACCAGGGAGCATGGGTACCCATGGGCCAAGCGTCACAACAAAATCCAGTATCTGCCTGATAAGCCATGCCATCTGATATACACTTCTCATCTGATCAACAGTAAGAGCTGAAACAGGAAATCTCTATAACCAAGAAGGTGATTCTCTTCCTCCTTTGGAAATAACTGAAACCACAATGGCTATTACTTATAAATTCCTCAACAGATAATGTTTTCAGCTAACCAAAATAAATCTATGACCCACTAGTGCAAGATCTCAGTGAATCAGCACTGCAGCCAGCCAACGTTGACTGTACTCATACTCTTACTCTTCCATGCTGCTTCAACTAGTGTTGACCAGAATAAGTGTTTTCTTCATCTGTCATAATTATTTGCCTGTTTCTCAAATGAGAGATATGTTTGTGTTTCTCATATTATCTTAGACAGTGGAAAAAAGTATTTATTTCATTCAACTTCCCATTTTGAATTAAGGCCAGTTTCAATTCTTTATCTATGCTATTCTCAGATGAGATCTTGCTCCTGGTGGTATTTTCCTTCAGCACAGGTCTTCAGTCTGACTTCTCCAACATTCAGTATCCATCCTGCCCTGTGCTTACTGCAAATTATGATGCACTGAAGAAAAAAAAGTACCTGTTCTATTCATCTTTCCCTTTATGTACTTGTAAAACTAATGTGAATTACAATTGCATTTCCTTTCTTCCTAAATAAAGTAAAATTGTGCAATAAGCGTAGAGGATAGGCTGTAGGAACAGAAATTACTTTAACAGTCATTGGTCAAAATAAGAGAACACTAGATCAATTGGGATTATGCTAAAAAAAATAGAAATCAAACAATACCTTGAGTTCCTTGATAGGAATAGGTTGTAAAATTCCACTCAAAATTTGTATTAAATATCCTTTCCACCCTGGTTCTTTCAGTGACTGTTCTTTCAATGCAGTCCTACATTACATCCTTATATCTAAGCTGGAGAAATATGAATTTAAAGGCTGAACTATTTCAAGGATGAAGAGTTGGTTCAATGTTTGCAGCCAGAGAGTTGTGGTCAGTGGCTCTATACCCATGTGGAGGCCGGTCACTATTGGCGTCCCCCAGGAGTCTGTCTTGGGATTGGTGCTCTTTAGCATCTTTATCAGTGACAAAGTCAGTGGGATCAAGTGTTCCGTCAGCAGGTTTGCTGGTGACGCCAAGCTGAGTGATTCTGTTGATATCATAGAAGGAAGGGATATCATTAGGGAGGACCCACACAGGCTCAAAAAGTGGGTCCACATAAACCTGATGAGCCAAGTATAAGGTGCTGCACTTGAGTCAGGGCAATCCCAGTGTTTAGAGTCTGGAGAAATACTCATTGATAGTGGTCTTGAGGAGAGAACTTGGGATTCCGGTGGATAAAATGCTGGATCTGAGCCAACAGCTTGTACTTGCAGTCCTGAAGGCCAACTGTGTCCTGGGCTGAGCCAAAAGAGGGGTGACCAGGAGGGGGAGAGAGAGGTGATTCTCCCCCCTCTGCCCTCATGAGACCCCATCTGGAGTACTGCATCCAGGCCTTGGGCCCCCAGCACAAGAAAGATGTGATACTGTTGGAGCAGGTTGAGAGGAGGGCCATGAAGATGACCAGAGGGCTGGAGCACCGCTCCTATGAAGAAAGATTGAGGAAGACATACTTGCTTAGCTTAGAGAAGAGAAGAGAAGGCTCCAGGGAGATCTCATTGTGGCCTTTCAGGAATTAAAAGGAACCTAAAAGCAGGAGGGGAACCAACTTGTTACACAGCCTGGTAGTGACAGGACAAGAGAGAATGGCTTTAAACTAAAAGAGAGAAGACTTAGGTTAGATGTTAGGAACAAATGGTTTACTCAGAGAGTGGTGAGGCAGTGCTATGTCCTATCTCTGGAAGCATTCACGGTGAGGCTGGATGGGGCCCTAGGTAGCTTGATTTAGTGCGTGGCAACCTTGCCCACAACATGGAAGTTGGAAACATGATCTTTATGTCCTTTTCCAACCAAAATCATTCTATGATTCAATGATTCTGTGACTGAAAAAAATAAAATGAAAAAATGCAGCACCAATGTAAAATTAGACAAATGCATATATGTCAGCAAAGTGGACTATCACAAGGCTAGCAAGTACAGCTACTAAATACCTTTCCTTCAAAACTTTTACATTGCTACAGGTTTAACTTGCCTAGTGGTATTTCCACCTGCTCTACATCTGAGTATAATTCTGCTTTAACAGTACACATTAAGGACCAAGATTGTGGCAATTTCATGATTATTTTAATTTGCCTCTCATTTTTGGAGAAGGTTCCCTAATTGAATACTAAACATAAAAATGATTCATCACTGATGAAACACTGAGCTCCTGACTTCAAAGTACAGCTGACAATACAGACTTCGGGAATGGGGAACTGATGCTTCTTTTTTTCTGCAAAATCACTAGGCTGATTTGTCCAAATCCCAACCTACTGAAGGTTCATCAGCAGAGTTTTGTGTAGCAGAAATATCCACAACAGAACTGTTAAGAGCCTACTGTGCTCTACTACAGAAACAGACAGTGAGAAACTTCAGCAGGGCATTCTCTGTTGGCAGCTGACTGACAGCTTCAGTTTTGGCCATGGGTTGTAAGCACAAGGAGGCATCCAGTTCAGGAGATCAAAGAGGACCCTCAGCATAACAGAGGCAAAGCCATACCACGTCAAAATGCACTGCGAGTTTCCTGTTATTCTCTGAAAACTCTGATGTGTTCTCATTCAGTTGTTCCAAATTTTGATTACTCATTACACTCTGATTTCCCCACTGTTTTCAAATTCCATAGATAACTACACCATTGTTCTTTCCCTGAAGGCTTTAGCAAACTTCTTTTAAGTTAGTATAAAATATCTTTCATGGGGTTAGATTCTGGATTGAACGTCATTCTACTCAATCTACAGCATTGCCTTGTCTTTCTTTTTGTCTTGAAAGCGACACCACCTCTGAAGATCCCGCCCACAAGCTTCATCACAGAATCCACATGTAAAGAGTTTAATGGAAAAAAGATCTTTTCATCTGTTCAAAACTGTGCGTCTCCTATGAATTCCAACCATCAAGCATTAACCAGACACTAAGCACAAGTGATATGCCCATAAATATTACAATAATGCAAAAGAGTTTTCTAAGTTTTTCAAAATATTTAATGCAGGAATGCACATAAGACATTCCAAGACGTGACCTTTAGACACATTCTAAGGCAGAATTTTTCTCTCCCACGTATCAATCATCTGTCATCACAAATTTTAAGACGATGTCTTAATGAGATTTTTACTTATATCACAAACATCATTGTTTGTATATTTAGTGTGAAATGCTTATCTAGACATTCTGAATTATTTTATAGCAAGAGCTTAAGTTACCACTGGCTAAATACTTAAGCTGGACTACTTTCACACATGAAGAGAATTAAAATTAACAGTGAAATTACATCATGCTTGCAGACACCCGGACTTAGATGATGAAGTTCCATGTTACCACCTATCCACAGGCTGCAGTAAAGTACAAGAACAAACCACCAAAGTTATTTCAAACTCGCCCTTCTTACCTTAAGCCTAAAACAATCAGAACAAGTTTGTTCAGAAACAAACTTGACAAATTCTTTGTTCACCTCTGCTCATCAATCCACTTTAGAGGAAGTCTTAATAGTTCCTGAATAAGTATATGATGGTGCTAGCAAAGAGCTCAGTATGGCCAACAAGCACATATGGACACTGCACAGCTTTTGTACCACATTCTCCTCCACATTCAGCTGCACCAATGGAAAACACTACTGCCCCTAGTAGAGAACCAAAGGAACAATCCTGGGAGGGTTTTTAAATTCACATTAGGCAGAATTAGCTGGGTTAGCTCAAATCACCCATTTAAATTGGCTAAGCTCTTCTGGCTGAGTGCCCCCAAGTCAGCATGAGAATGCTCATGAACTGCTCTGCCAAGGCCATAGATGCCACTATAGCAAAGGAGCTGCTATGGGAAGATCAAGATTTCCAGCAGCAAGGGCTCTTGCCAAGCAAGTAGTCACCTATGACCTTCAACTTGTGAGTTTTAATCAAAGTAGCGACAACTTCACAAATAGTCAGAAGAGGGCACCTACAGTGACAGAAATGCTTACATCTGCTCTACATACAGCACACACAGCTGTTTGCTCTGAATGACTTGGCCAGCTAAAGATGTTCTACCTTCAGGTATTCTACCACCTTTCTGCAGGAGGTCACTGACCTTACAGTTCCACTGCTCTCTCGTCTCCTGCATGCAAAAAAATTACCACGTAGCTTCAATCACTTAATAGCCTTTAAATCTTAACTAACTTTGCCTAAAGCAAACTGGAAACATTCGAAGGATCCCAGTTGCCAGCAAAGCTTAAGGGAGGGAAGAACTTCTGGAAGAGTTACAGCACTGGGAAAAGAGGCATAAAAGAAGAAGGTGGAAGGCATAGGTATGCAAATAAAGTCTCCAGCCAGAAAAGCAGGTTTCAGAAGATGGCATCTGCTCTGTTTGTAACCTCTTTTTTAGCTTTTAGTTAGTTTATCTCCAACGGGAAGGAAATGAGTAAAACAAGTGTGAAGAAAATATTTTAACATGCCATGAAATCAACACCACTATTGAGTCAATGCTTTGGAAAGCTTTTTGCAACTCTTCCTGGAAGGTTAGGATTGAGAGGGTCAGAGACAGCATGGGTACCTCTTTGAGAAGTGCTAACCCACTGGTGCTTCTGTCCTTCACCAGATGTCAGAGAGCTCCATCTGTACGAGGTGATAACTTGGTCACTGTGCATCCTAAAGGGTCTGGAGCACTGCATGAAATGCAGGAAATTCCAGGAGATGGCAGGAATCTGCTGATCCTGTTATGAGGGTCATGCCCTCCACCCATGAAGGGATGTCCTCTCCTCGCACATACCAATTACTGTGTACTTCAGGCAGCAAATTATCCACATATATGTTTAAATGCAGAATACCTAACATTGCATTTAGCCTCGAAATCTCTTGCTCCCACTCAGGCTGGAAGAACAGCCCACACTCCCAAAAGTTTCTCTGCTCTTCCCAGGTGCAGTTACAGAGTCAGTTGAAGACACACCGACTCCAGACACAAACTCAATCGTCTCCTGAGATTATCCCAGCTGGTGCACTCCAAACTTTATAGCTTGTACAGAGATGTTACGAGTTGGCTTTTGGCACTGATTTATATAATTGTACAAATTGTGAAACCCAGTCATAACATCAAAAGGAAAATTACTTTTCCTTTCATAAAATCTGGGATTTTAATGTTTGGTCACTCATCAGTTTTGGAAGCAGCCTCAATCATAATCACAATCTTATGGTTTAAGAAAACAATAAAGAAAAAGATCAAGAGATGCTAAAGGAAATGAACAAAGTGGGGGCAGCAGGACAGGATCTAACATTTTTGCAAACAATCTGTTTGTCACTCTGATGTACCGGGGTTAATTAATATTCTATAAAGGTCTTCCAAAAACTGAATACCTCTCGAGTTCTGAATTCATGGGGCTGACCTTAGACTTTCTCAGAATGATTTTTAATGCAGTCTGTTATCAGCAAAACCCGTTTAAACACATGTCCCATCTGCCAGCACCCCATTTGCAAAAGAGCTTCTTATACTTGCAGACAGTAAAGCTTCTGCCTGCCTCCCTCTCTCCTCTAAATACCAGCTGTATGGTAATGAGCACAAACAGCTGAAAAATACTGCACAGTAACAAAGCTGGTACGAATGGGCAGAACAACGCTTCCACTCAATGAAGCAGTTGTAGCATGAATTTAGCAGATTAGCTATTGAACAGAGGTGGGGGGAGGTTTGGAAAAAATGTAAAGGGTCTGCACAGATAGCAAGAAAATGAAAAGAGACCAGAGGGACACAAGCTACCAAAGGAAAGCCTAATTTCTAAAGTACTTTTGTTGAACCGCATGAACCAATTCTTACAATTTTCTAAGGCTTATTCCTTGCGTACTAATGATATGCCAAACGCTATTCTGATCGTTTGCACGTTCAGTTCGTTTTTAAGGGAGACAACTTGTTAATGAAAGTTTTCCATTCATTAACAAATCTCCTCATGGGCTGGGGGCGGGGGGAAACACGCTCTCCTACTTCAGTTTCTGGTACTTCCAGCATGTGTGACCAACAAGCACCATATTATCTATTAACTTTTTGCATAATAGCCCTCTCAGCCTGACCGTTTTTGAAAAGCAATTTTTTAAAACACTGACAACATCCACGCCATCCTCCAGGCACTGACAAGCTTTTAGAGCCATGAGAATAAAAGACGTTTGCTTTAAGAAAATTTGTGTAGAACTGCACTAATCTGAGCAGCTGACACGCACACGAGGCTCGCAGTGAGTATTTGTTTACCCGAGGAGCTAATTAGATATACGCTGTTTGCATCAAGGCTAAAAATTGCACATGCACTTTTGCACTTGAAATTGCATACATCTACTTGGCAGAGCTGAAAGGAGTATGCAGTTTTGATATATATATAAAGCTAACAAGAAAATATGCTATCTTTTCCTTGTTTGTGATTTCCCAGCGGTGTCTGGAGTGTTATGACTGCTTTTGAAGAATTGAAGCCTATGCTTTCTAAGAAACATACAAAAAAAGATGGTACATTGACAGTGTTGAAGCAAGAGCTCTAAAGTTTAATACACGGAGCTTTTTATCTTTTTCTTTTTTAAAAAAATCTTAATTTAAAAGCATTACTGTTTTAATCCCTCATCTTCCTAGCACTTGTCTTTTGTGGAAGTAAGGCTTGTAAGATATTTTTACAAGAGTTCATCTAATTAGCAAAATTAAAACACTGTATTGCTTCCAAAGTGATAAAGAATGATATTCACCATCTAAGAGAGAAAAAAATGTTTCCTCTAAGGTCGTCATAATACAACTCCCCAAAAAGCACATTCAATCTTTTAACCTTTCCACATCACACTTAGGGAGTTAAACAGAACACACATACAACATTGGCTGTTACTGGCTGCTTCTAACTGGTGATCTTAGAATAAACAGAAAAAGAGAAAGCAATTTTCTTGGGTCATGAAAAAGCTTGTCATGCGACTGTACAATGACATTCTCAAATGACATTTTTATTGCTCACGTCTATCATAACCTTGTAATAAATCGAGGAAAAAAGTCACTATTGAAGTTCACTGGAAGCCTCCAACTAATTTCCAGCATTAATGTAGGTCAAATCTGTTGAATTTAAGTTAAAGAACGCATACTTCAGTTTTTCCTGGAGAATTCACGCACACATTCCAACGTATTTCAAGCATCTTAAGGACTTAATAAACGATCAAAAGAAAACAGGTAGCATTTCATTATTTTGAACATGTAGACATGACATTAAGTAACCATCAGTTAATCTTAAATCCACTTATCAACAGAAGAAAATGATTTTCAGCCTGTATGTTTATTAGCAGTCATTACGATGATTTCCGTAATTTCCTGTACTCAAAATTTGTCACAGATATCACTCTTAGTTCTTATTTTTGAATACGATCTCCAAATGGTTTAAGATGCATCAGGATGGAGACTGCTTTAAAACACTGAGCCACCAACAGCAGTTTATTATGAGAAAAAGGACAATCCTTTCTCTATGGAAACATGATCTGCCCAAGTGATGTCGGATCTTTCCAGACATACAGGTTTCTTTAGCTCACCTGGAGGAACTACCATGGCACTGCACAATGAAGTGCTGTATCTAGATGGCATTTGCTGTGCTACAAACCCTGGGGTAGCTTTGCTTGCTGTCTTCCAAACAGCCTGAATCCCTCAAAATAATCACACGTCTTTTCCAGGCTCCACTTTTCATCTGCAGACTGGGATGCAAAGGTAGATGCAATGAACATAGAAAGCTTGACTTATTCTGGAGAACACACATACGACAAATGCAAGATTCCATGAAATTCGTTTGCAATCTTCCAAGATTCAATGATTTACTATTTCAAAACAAAATTGGATGTTTACAGGAACATATGTGAAGTTGCCAGCAAAAATCCTAATGAATTTCTAAAGCATGACACAGCATGCAAGTGATTCATAGAACCACAGAAATGGCTATGCTTCACTCATTGCACAAGTTTAACCTCAAAATCTTAACTGCTGTATGACAGAACACTAACTGTGCTAACCAGAACACTGCAATAAGAAAGAGACTGGAGTGAATGTTAGCCCTGTTAACAAAACCATGACATCAGAAATCATTATTGTTTCAGACCATACAACTCAGAATGATGACCTTTCTTTGTGCAATGGTGATTTCAAGGGAGGTTCAGTGCCTGCTTCAGATACCAACTTGTTCTGCTGAAGAAAATCTACCAAACATCTTCAGTAGCTCTGCAGGGCCTCAAATAATGCAGAAACAACAGTTCCTATTAACAAACATCTTCGAACTTACTTCAATATACAAAGCAAAAAAAAAAAGAAAACAAACAAACCACCCCCCCCCCCCCCCCCAAGTCAAAGTTCTGTCAATATCCCTTTGGTTTAAAGCCTAACTGCAGCTTGGCAGCACCTGCAAATACTCTTCACATGCTACTAGCACAAGGAAACCTCTAGACATTGACAGCTGTAAAAAAAAAAAAAGTACCAATTATCCATATTAATAAACATAAAAAATATTCACGAGAAAATAGTGACTCATTATAAACAAGAATGATCTCAACTGTATTGACTGTTCTGGGATATTTCTTTATCTTGAAAGAATTAAACTGTTTCCCTTAAAAGGAATGCAAGTACAAGCAAGAGATAAAATAATTCAAATTGTCATCTTCCAAAACAGGTTGAAGAGACACGAACACTAAGATTAATAGACAGCACCACACTGCCCCTGTATGTCCATCACAAAAACAACACCACAAGCTACCAGAAGCAAAAGAATTTACTGAAAACAAACATGGTAATCACATTACAGTGGGCTTTTCTTTCTTTCTTTCATATTTAACAGCTACTCCAAATAAACAATACAGATAAAGGTATAAAGTTAGAATACAGTAAGACATTTACTGTGGTGGTAAAAGGACTTATTTACTTTAGAGTTCATATTTAGTCCTTTCTTTTAAAAACCTATCTTGATTACACAGTGGATTACAATCCAGTAACAACTCAGTTAAATCTAACATTTATCTGAAAAAAAAAAGAAAAAAAGAATACCTAGCCATGATGAAGTTTTGAGTTAAGAACAGAACAATAAAACTTCCTTTAGCATCAGTGGCGTCAGGATGGCAACAGAATTTGTTAATGAGTGCCTTTTCATAAGAAGTTATTCCACATTTACAAGGGCACGTTATTCCACTTTTTATATGGGCAGGTAGTGATAGCACAAGGGAAAATGGTTTTAAACTGGAAGAGGGTAGATTTAGACTAGGTATCAGGAACAAATTCTTTACTGTGAGGATGGTGAGACACTGGGACAGGTTGCCCAGTGAGGCTACGGATGCCCCCTGCCAAGAAGCATTCAAGGCCGGGCTGGATGGGGCTGTGAGCAACCTGGTGTGTGGGAGGTGTCCCTGCATATAGCAGGGAATTAGAACTAGATGGTTTTAGGTCCCTTCCAGCCCAAACCATTCTATGATTCTATGATTTCTTATTTATTCCCTTAATTTTTTTTTAACACAGTTTTTTGCTACCAAGCATCCCATTTCTTCTCATTTAGAATTAAATATTTTGTTTGCAATTTAATATTAAACATACTGTTCAGGTTGGTGCATGGCTTTTCCTTTAGGTATATTGAACTTCAGTCAGAAACTCAAGATTGGATTTAAAAATAAATAAGATGTCCCATATTTCCACACACAATATATACATTAATATGAAGGCTTTGTCAAATTGGGAAGAATATTTTCCAAATAGTATTCTAATAGCTTCTCTTTATATATTTGCTTTTCTGTTAACAACCTTCATGTAAAGACTATACTTTGAGAAGAGCATAAAACAAAACAAAAACCAGTATATATCATTTCTAGATATCTTGGTAGGATGGTACTAAAACATTTCCTGTGATAACTGGGAAATTCCACAGAGTTAACTGGCACATTCATTTGGTTTGCAAGTAGATACCTAATAACCATAAGCATACAGTATTCACAAACAGATGGCATGTTCACACAACTTGAAAGCCTTAATTATTAGAAAGGTGAACTTCATTCATAAATAATTTGATATTCTAATGCATCAACCCTCAACCATTCCCTTCCGTTTCCTTCTCCCTTTTTGATTACTAATTATATTAGATTTTGACAACTATCTTGCTGATATAATTTCACAGATATTTTATAAGAGCTTAAACCAAACACAAAAGCAAGAAATGCATTGTAATTCATTTGCTGGTGTGAGTAAATCTGTAGTTTTCTACCTCTTCAATGCAGCAGAGCTATTCAGTTGCAATCTGAATACTAATCCTGAAAAAAAATCACAAAGCACTCCAGTCCAATCTTCATACTGTTCTTAAAATACATACAAGACAAAATCTTGTGATTTTTTTCTGAAGAATATTAAGAAAACAGAAGGTATTCCTTTTCCGAATATTAAGGCAAGACAAAGCATAATAAGCTGTTCTGTATTTCACTAGCTGCTTTCTTACACTTGAGAATAGTCTCCAAAAAAAAAAAAAAATGGAGAGAAGCACGATACAAGTAAATTTATTGCATTAACAAACATACATTTATTAAACTTTTTAAAAAATTAATATTGTCTGGTTGCCTGCAGGACTATATGTTATAGTTAGGATTTCTATCCAGAAATGATATAAATATTTTCCTATTTTAGAATGAAGTAAATTCTCCATTCATGTTAATAGCATATAATAGTATACATACATTACAGAAACATTATGCATATGTTTATACAATTTGTTCAGGTAGGCTAAGTAATGTATTTTCACCTCCTGAAATTCAGGGATTACTTTCCTGCAAAAAATCCATGAAACGTAGAAATCTTTAATTAAGATTTCAACATTAGAAAACTGGTCTGCAAAGAAAGATTATTGCAGTAACTTAGGGATTTCCCCGATGTTATGAAGCCCCCCTCTGACCAGGACAAGGACCTGCTGTGCCATTACAATGCACAAAAGCAAATATTAAAAAACATAAACATAAAACCTAGAATGACAAAATCAGTCATCTTTTAAAATTCATGCTTAAAATATGCCATGTGCTACAAATGTTCATACGGTATTCAAAGTTAGCATAGCCTTAAGTAGAAAATGTACCTTGGTAAATCTCTTCTGCATATGGAATACCTTACATCTGTTCTGTCCACTATACTCATATGATAGCTGTTTAAATAAATGGTACACCAGAGTTCTTCCTTCTGTGTGCACTCCATTAAATCCGTGGGATTTTAGATATGCTATGATTTGCGGGAACACGACAAATGTCTCCATGGGTCAGGCCAACAATCCGCCTAGCTTAGTGGAGTCCGGTGATAATTTAATTTTCATCACAGACTAACACTATGTCTATTACACTATACATGTCACTTGCTCATAAGCACAACTTTTTCAAGTAGGAAGAAGAAGAAAGACAAGTTTGGATTATCAGCAATTAAAAAGAAGAGTACAAAACACTTCTCCGAGTGACATATTTTGAAAATTCACGCACTAAGAGACTTCAAACTACCAGTACAATTTCCATTCTTCACAGTAATGGTAAAAAGGACATGTAAGTGCGATCTCTTATTTGTGTGGGGCTGTAAGCTCAGGTTTTACTGAATTATTACCATGGCATTGTGTTTACACATACTTCAGCATCCAGTTTACAACAACTTCTAACACAGCTTCCTCATCAAGGTCAGGATAGGGCATCCCCTCACTAATGAGCTGTTGCAAGAAACAGTTTCAAATCAAACAAAATAATAAATAATGGCATGGAAGGAATAGCAAAAAAAACCACTGAGCCCAGACCCTGGAAACTTGAACTAAGGGTATGACCACATCCTCTTCAAAGGTTTCTTTTCTAGATAAGATGATGCTACTCGGATCTTCAGTGTCAGGTAAACTGAAAGCCTTTGAATTAAGATCAGCAGGTTGTATTTGTATCATACTGGTGGCACCTAGAGGTAAGATCTCTGTAACTGCAGCCAACCTAGCTTTGACTTTGCAAGACATAAAACGTGATTAAAATAGGAATGAATGCATATTCACAACTTACACCGTTAGGCTATCCAACACTTAGTGGCAGGTCTTTTTTTAGGAAATAAATGAATTCTCAAACAAGTCATGATATAGTCCTTAAACAAGAATGTATTCTTGAGAAAAGACTTCACTGTATAATCCACAACATCACTTTGTAACAAGTTGCCAAGTTATTGTCAATTACGACTGCCAGCCAGGGAATACTATCAAAATACTTTAATACTTCTACGTCCACAAAAAATATTTCTATTTTGCTGACATGCATACGTAGAAATAACCATATTTTCAGCAATATATAGCTGCTTGGTACTATAGCTGAATTTTTTTTTTTTTCCATCTTTTGTCAGTCTCACTTTGTCAGTATCTCATTTCATCTGTGGTCAATGATGCAATGTTGTACATACAGCACAAGCCTGGGACTGGTGTGACAGTGCCTACCTTTTCCAGGTCCACGAAAACTCTGCTATCACTAAATCTTCATACTCCAAGTTTGAAGCATCCATCAGAGAAGCAGACAGTGCCATTTTCATCTAAGCTACCACTGTAAAGCTACAAATTGCAGCTAACCACTACACAAAGTGCAGCTCAAGTTCCATCCGTAGTTGCACAGAATCTGTCAAAACCTACCGAATGCTCCTCCTGCCCACTTCTAATTTTGCTCTTACATGAGAAATGCACTCAGATATTTTAGTATTTTTATGAAAATAAATATGGCTGTAAATCAGAGCTCAAACGTCCATAAATCAAGAAAAAAATATTCTGCACTTTAAATGTAGCTCTGATTTTTCAACTGCTAAATCTATTATTTCTTTTATACTGAAAAGTTCTGATTTACTTAAAGCTAGAGTATCAAGTAATTTAATGGGAAAGTAAAATGAAAAGGGAGAAAAATTAAGGTTTATTTTGCTATGATAATATTTAAAAAGTTACTAATTTTTCTATTTATGAAAACGAGTCACGAAGGTGGACCTAACACAGTGCAGATACAGCCTTTGAGTTTCATCAGTTTTTGATATGTCTGTAATCAAGAGAAATAACTCAGGGAAGAGTCGTATAAAGTAGCACTGCTGCTGCTTATCCGCTAAGAGCTACGAGGACATCTTCAACTCAGACTGAAAGAACAGCTTGGGGAAAGCAAACAAACCAACAAGCCACACACCTGTAGCTGTGTATGTAAGCTGAGGATTATTATACTATTAGATAACAAGGTGCTGTGATGCCCCAAATCCAAAGGGAAGAATGGAAGAAATTACCTACTAGCTTTAATGTTGCATGCTATCAAATGAAAACAAACTATTGTATTTTTAAAATAGACCATGACATTCACATGCACTGTTAAAGGAATTATGAAGTTCAGAAATGTTTTTAACATATATAAGCAGCAACTGACATTCTTTTAGAAATACAAAGATGGTTGCATATATTAGGCTTCTAATAGGGCAACAGCTTTGTGATCCATGTCATTATGTGCTTTGGAATGCCACATCCAATATCTGACACACTTGTTCTTCAAAGACAACCTACATTTTTATGCCCTCTCTACAGAATGCATACTGGGTGGGTTTTTTTGTTCCTTAAGAGAAAAGTAAAAAGCTTATTGTGATAATGCGGAGATAATTTGAAGATTGGAATGAAATAACATACATACCCCTGAGGTACTCACAATGTAGAGGGGCTACATTTAGAAAGAAATTTAATTTGATAATTTGCTTTCATTTTGCTGGCTACTTTGCAATACTAATTTTCTCTCCCTTAATATCAGCATTTGTTTTAGGAAATGAACTTAGAAACATATATAAAGCAACACAGTCTCTCTTTCAAGTCTCAGTGTTTGCGTTTAATTCCTCCTCACCTCCTCCTCCTTTTCCTCCCCCAAAGCTGTCTTCTAGTACGACAAAAAAAAAAGGCAGCACTTCAGGTTTTCAACAGTTGAGTCTGAATATTTCACCAAACAATCATTCTCCATAAGTCCACAAAGTTTTTCTCACAACTCTGAAAAGAAGTTTTAACTAGTGAAGAGAGATTAAAGCTTCATATTTGTGCCACATTATAGGAATAAAGAAAAGCAGATCAAGAACCAAGTTGGTGTTGTACGCTGCCTTGCAGCAAGGCATTTTTTGCATGAAAACACACTAACAAGCATCCTGGCTTCTCCGTTTGGAGCTGAAATGAAAATTAGAGAAACAGAAGAGTTTCAACTACTGCTTAGTATACTACCTTATTTCTTAACTGCTGTCCTACATTTCACCTTACTGAAGTTTGACCTTGGTCAACATAACTACCTTTCTGAAAAGGACATTTACTTTCTTCTAAATATATAAATACACAAAAATACTGCACACTGTGTGTACACAATTGTTGAACTGTGTAAAAAGAGACCCATAAATCTTGGTGGTTACATCATGAAGATCATAGTTCAAATACAGTTCAAATTAGTTTCTTTAACTCAGTAATACTGTTCATGCTTAAGCAGCGCAAATGTGAATTATAAATCTTAAAATCATCAAGAAAATATGAAGCCTTAGGGCCAATTATTAAATAGCATGTCCTAATTTTTGTATCAACATATATACACAAAAGACAGGCAACACTAAGAGCAAATAAACACAGATGTCTCTTTAAAGATTACTTTATTAGGTTTGCAGTGCCTATTATGACTGGGTAACTGTTTTGAATAACCTCAGGGGACTTAAATTGTCTGCTGAAGTCAAAGAATATGCTGAAAATTTTGAGTAATTACAAACATGTTCTATACATCCACTGCCAGAAGCTACCAATGCTACCTATTTCTATAAATTAGGTCCCCAAAGTCATAAAGGCTCTCCAAATTAATGGAGAGGTGCAAGTTCTGGTTTTTAACACTCCTGCACTTCAGTGCCCAGTTAGCATTTTTACCACACGTAGCTCTCTTTATCAGGGAGAGCAAGAGAAATCACAGTGTGCGCGCTAGTGGGGGGGGTGGGGGCAGTAAGCAGATTTCCACCTGTCTCACTCTACTGTTATGTTTTCACAAATTCATTATTTCCCTAAAGCTGCCTTAAGCATTTACCTTCTTCAAGCAGAAAGGAGAGTCACTTCTGATCATACTCTACCTAGAATGACAGAAGTCAGGGTCTGCTAAACACGGGCTATAAGCTGACAAATACACACTATTTCTGGACATCTAAGACATTCTCTTGTGTGCCCAAATTAAAATGGGCCAGCACTTCAGAACAGGAAACTATTTCCTCTTGACCCTCTCAGAAGTTTGGATGCTTTCCCAGAAATCTCAAGACTGGCGCAGGGCTTAGTGCTGTGTCTGCAAGACAGCTGCATTCATTTTATATTGGGCACTAAAATGAGAAGACATCTGGATGCAGTCCTCCATGGGAATGCGCAGAACAAACCAAGGAAGACATGTTGAGCAGATGTAACAAGATGAGGAGGTGCCAGGTCCAGAAAGTGATCTACATCAATCAGATGCTCCAAATTTCACTCAGTATGGCGATACGATATTCAGATCATTTGGAAAGCTGACTTTGGTTATGCCAACAGATGTAATGGGAATCCACAGTCATTGGCATTGGGATGTTCAGATCATCTCCTTCTGAGAGGTAACAGCTGTAACTCACTGAAGTTTTCCTCCCACAAAAACCAGCTCTACATGCAATAAGAAAACAGGAGGAGAGAAGAAGCTAGAAGAAATGTACGGTATTTTTCCTGACATTTAAATGGAACAACACCAATACAATTACAACGTACTTTCTCTAATGCATAGGGGCAGTGGAGGTACTTTATTAAAAACATCAACAATCCAACCATAAAACTTATCTACTTCTGCAATTTTAATCCACATATCACACATGAGCTAAGCATCAACCAAAAAGAAAGCTGCGGTTATTATTACAATTCACTCTGTAGTGCGAACAGTAGTATTGTTACAGACTTACATCCTTAATAAATCTGGAAATTAGTTTCTGCCTTCACATTAATTGCAATTAACATCAATTTTTTTTTTAATAGAACAAAGTGACCACAAAAAATAATGGCATTTCAAACATGTTGAGAAAATTAACAATTTCTACCAGAAGCAATTTTACACCATTAGGTAAATCTCAGCCAGCAGTAACATTGATACAACAGACCCTGCCATAGGCTAAAGAGATGAGGTACCCCACTTTCTCTAATTTATATTATTTTTTAGTTGTGTCTGGTTAAATAATCTTTCTTATTAACGTGAGAGAAAACTACAAACAAGCAGCAAACTTAGATGTCTAATACACGAAACAAACAGAACACTGTTTTCTTTAAAATACAATCTTTACAAGCAAACAAAAAAGATGCACACGCATCCTTTCTGGATGCTATTCAAGCAAAGAGAATTGTTACCAACTGTGAGAGATGAAGATCCGCATGGAGATAGCAAACCAAGTGTAAGCAGGGGAAATTGATTTACATGTAGAACTTTAATACTTAAATTACTATATTTAAACCTAAATGCTCATGTTTTAAAATTAATTAACCACTGCTACAGCCACTGTATTTTAAAATTTTTTCAACCTGATGATTTATCTGGGTTTAATTAAGAAATACTAGACTAGCCAGCTACAGATAATTCCTTGTTTCATTAAAGGAGGTGCGTGGGCAGGAAGGGTTTTACCAGAACTGCATGCAGTGTAAGTGGAGAGGCAGAGGAGAGGAACGCTGTGGGTGTAAAGAAACAGGATAGAAAAGAGATGCTTTAGAAAAACTATGTATACTGAATAGGTACTAGACAAAAGTAGACTAGATTGATAGCTCGGCATCTAGAGATTTGGAGGTGGTGAGGCAGAAAAGGCAAGAGACTCCAAGGCCATGAAAAAATTCACAGTAGGAATTAGGTCTGAAATTTCACTGACAACCAACCACAGGAGAAATGCAAGACGGAATGTAGTAGTGCTGCAAATATGTTAAAATCGCAAACATTCTTGCCAGCTGCTGCGGTTATCATGAGAAGTAATCTTGTGTTAGGGGTTATTAATAGCAACATGCTTTGGAAGAGACTGCCATTTGTACTTACAGAACACCGCATCAGGCGAATTCATTTAGAGCAACAAAATCTTACTGTTTAAGTATAGCTGTAAGCCCACCTAAGTAGAAAGAATGGAGCTAAAAACATACCTTCCCCGCACCTGCTCTGCTGCTTTTATCAATCTTTAGAAATTAAAATTCTGCTGGGAGACCATTTTTAGAAGAGTAGTAGCATAGCATCACCTACAGACTGTAGTGTCTACTCCTAAGAGTAGCATGCTGCCAACAGTTACCTTCATGATTCACTAACTGCATTATGAGCTGAAATGTATGATGACTACAGAAACTGGAGTCAAATGCAATTTTAGAAATTCCACAGATAGATAAATGCATTGAGATTTCTGGTCTCAAATTTGCACGCATTTAATTACGAGATTCCAACAATATATAAAAGTTACTTTCTGTATTGCAGCTTAGAATTCAAATAGAATTCTATCTTGCATATGAAAAGCAATGCATCTTACACAAGCTCAATAAAGGATCTAAAATAGAGAGGAGAGAAAGTAGCATGGATTACAGATTACAATACAAAATATTTGCTGTCTTTGCCGTAACCACAACATATCCTGTAAAACAAAGTATTTCCTTACAACACAAAGAAGTTTAACACATTAGCATTTACTGATAATTATGGATTCCTTTTATATCAAGTACAAAATCAGTATCAGTTGGGTTAAGGAAGTGTTCCTAAACTCAGATAATTTCTAAGGGAAAATAATATACAGAAGAATATATTTAGACTTTCAGTATAATTTTAAGAATTTAAACACGTTCTTCTCTCATCCCTTTCTCAGTCAGTTTAGAGACCATAGATTTTTTGTAATTTTGGATCTATTGGTTTTTTACCTATGAAAAACAGTGTTATGGTACTAGCAATGTTATCAGAAACAGAATTTCTGCGTCATCTGCAGGATTCATAACAAATTAGCTATGCAGAAAATATTTTAAGGAAGAATAAACAATAAGTACAATCTTCCTTAACTAAAAACACAGAAAAGGAAAAGTCACATCAGCTGTAGTACTTTTTCTTGTCCTTTTAAATAACGGAGTAACTTTATAGAATACATGAACACAATTTGGAAAGATGCTCTGTTGCTCTTCTTCAGTGTTAATCTTCTCTGAAACTATGCACTCAATTTTCCTATGAAGTAAAGACAAGTAAACATAGCAGGAGCTGAGAAGAGAGTAACAGAAGAGAGAATTCAAGGGGAAAAAGGCATCTGTTTTCATCAGAAGATGGATATCAACAAGAAGCTGTGGGGGAAAAGCAGCATTAAGTCTAAAATTGAGAGAAGGATAAGAAGGATTGAGATTAAAAACCTAACACCGAGTCTGGTAGAAAAACACAAGCTAAGCAAAGAAGCTAGGAATGGGGCAGATAATGAGCAGAACTACTTAAACCAGCAAAACCATCGCTCCCTGACAGCAACAGCTCATCACAAAGAGAAAAAAAAAATCAATTGGTGTGATGAGGGAAACATTAATGCTACAGCCCTGGCTGTGACTTCTCTGGGTGTTATTCTAGTTCAGTTTGACTTCCACTCAACAACTGGGAAATACCAGAAGAAACAACGTCAGTTAAAACAGGTTCTTCATGTTTCTATATTATGAGCCAGTCATGATGTCATAGAGCATTTTTCCTCCATACAAACATTCCTATCCCATACCTGAAATAGATACATTCAGGAAATTAAAATGGCTTCATTTGCTGCAGAAGGACAAGAAATGTCTACTCTGTAATGTTAGAGAATGCAAAACAGGAAAAAAAAATCCTAGTTAATTAGGTCTCAAAGCAATAAATGAAATATTTTATTACACATTTTTTAAGTTTTGCTCAGGAACTATCAATAAGGAGAGGCACTGGGTATGGCAGCACTGCTGTCTCCCATTCCCTCTTTTCTTCTGTTGACTTCTGTGGTCTCCAAAGCTTGAGATGGTAAAACAAACTGGCTTCGTGGAGGTGAAGAGCTTTCACAAAGTCAATATAGCATTGTTTAAATAGCTCAGCTCGAATAGCAGTAAAGCTTTCTGAAGACATATAAACAATTCAGCACAAAGGAACAGAATTGCCCAGTCAACCTCCAAATCCTCAGCTTCTGAATTTAAGCGACTGACCTCAGCATCTTCCCAACATACTTTTAGCATAAGCACCTGCATATCAGTCTGTAGTAAGTAGACACTGTTCACTGCATGAGAAAGTTTTAAATACATCAAAAACACAAAGAAAAACATTTTACTTAATGTTAAACATTTGAGACTCTTACTGCTGCTTTTTATCTTGGGTAGAAATAAGTAGTACAATTTTAAAATAAAAGCATTTCTTAGAGACAGCACAGTGAAACGATCACTGAATATTCTGAAAACCCAGCCTCTGGGAGTGCCTACAATATGTTACAGTGGACATATAAACAAAAAAAAAATTCTCCGAGCTTGTTCAGGTATTTTTTTTAGGCACTACAGCAGGCTGCACTTGATCTGAACAATTTAGGTAGAAGTTTTCTTTTCTCCATGAGACACAAGGAACAGCTGTTTGAACAGCAAGCTAAACACTCCCTCCTACAACAGGCTATCTTAAGTCAAGAGTTTCTGTTATACCCCACACAGAGGCAGACAGAGCACACTTCCCCATGCATGCAGCTCTACAGAGCCAGTGGCACTACCAGTAGACTGTGTCTGTGGTTTAAAGGTTTAAAAATAAATATATAAATAAGGTGAGTGGGTGGATTTTGATACGGCTTAGCAAACCTTCTGTAAGCATAGGCTGCAAGAACAAGAGGCACTTCACCTAAGTAATGCTGAACCATCCTGAGTTAACTAGAGCTACCTTTAATTAACCAGGTAATTCAGGATATGCCTAGTGTTGTTCCACCTCTGTGATTTTTCTTTTATTCCCTCCAAAGCACGGAATTGAGTCAATTGATATGCAATCCCAGTGAAATAGAGATTGCAGAAAAAAGGGAAAAAAAGTAAGGGAGAATAAAGTGAGACTTCAGACTGCCACCATTCCATACTGAGCAAATAAGCAACAGATGGCTTCTCTTCATAGCTACTGCCCCACTGAGGAAGTATTTTTTACTCCTCTTTTGAAAGGAGATGAATGTTACAGAATCACAGAATTGCTCAGGTTGGAAAAGACCTTGGAGATTATGAAGTGCTGACTGGAGATGTTTCATATACTTAAAAAAAACCAACGGGAAGTAGTTAATTATTCAAGATTTACATATTAAAATAAGTTTCCCTCCAGTCAGTGTTATGCAAGACTTAGATTTGCTCATTTTACCAAATGATAAAGAAAATTAGAGGGAGAATACTTTTCTCACTTGAGATTCAAGGGAAGAAATAGTTTTTCATATTATTCAATATGATCTCAAGTCAGCTGAAATGCAGTGAAGTACCTTCCCTAGTTAAGGTGGAAGCATACACCACTTCAGAGATGGCTCTATGTTTTTTTGTCCATTATGAAATTCCTTATTAATGTGAAATAACGTGCTTCTCTCCAGCAAGAAATATGATTGGTTGCAGAAACAAAAAAAAAAATCAGAATTAGATTTTCCTGAAAGGCTTCAAGAGCTGCTGTGCTGGCACAAGCAGTTACACTGATTTGACTGACAACAAAATAGGGTGGTTTTGGTTGTTTTTATATAGAAAGGAAGGGATAAAGCATCAAGTTCACGTGAGTGAAGGTGTTTAAGCATAAGGAACATTAATGTTTGAAACAATTACTCACATATTAGTCAAACAGAGGAAGGAAAAGAAACTGGAGACTCATTCCAAGTGCTCTACTGCAGTCACAAGTAGACCTATGCCATGTGTCATGTGTAAAATCAACAGATGTTTTACATATAAGACGACCTACAAGATGGAATATAAATCAACATGAAAATGCTTTATCCTACATTCATCTCATATGCAAGTATGTCCTACAGAAGGAAGCATTTCTCTGACGAACTGAGTTGAACTGCATGAATTTAGTCAGATATATTTTGAAGAGAAAACACGTAGACAAACTTCTCTCATGAGAGTACAAATGAATCCGGGCTGATTCTGAGAGTAGGGGCATTTAAAATGGATACATTTATTACCTTAACTTTTCCAGGTCAGCATGGCAGGGTTCAGACTGAAACCATTCTGTAACAACTCAGCACTACTTTAAGCTGCAAGCACACACAGCATTCTCACAAACTTTTCAGCTTATTACCATTTCTTAAAAATATTTTTTCAGTATAGTGAAATTGTTTTATAGCAACTTATAAAAGCAATAAGTACGGGAATTTTCAGGAAAAAAACCACATGGAAACTAAAGAGGGGAGAGATCTGTTTTTAAAGTACAGACTCTGAAAGAAATATTAATTAGAACTGTTTGAAAAGAAACATACTTCCATTGTTAGCGGTTTCAGAGAAGTCTGGGGGGAAAATACAGTTAATTTACAGGTTAATTATTAATTAAATGAAAGCATTTATCATGACAGACAAAATACAGCACTTGGTTTCTGAACATACGTGACATGCATGACTGTCACGTAATATGTTCAGTGATCAGCTGCAGTTAAAACTAAATGATACATGATAGCTGAAGGATATACTGGTTGAAAGACTTGATTGCCCCTTCACAGCATACAGCCAAATCTGCTTCAGTGCCTGCAAAAGACATAAAAGCAGCTAAAGAGGACCAGAGCTGTGTTTATGTTTGACAATCCAACATCGCTGCTTTCAGCAGCAATTTAGGAAGAATGCACACATTTACCATAGAAGCACTGAAATTCTGCACCAAGTTATTTTCAAGTGCTACAAAAGAATACTAAGTAATACTATTTTTAACCGGATTCAGATGAGTGGTATTGCAGATGAATGTTTTAACTACATGAGCAAACCGACAAAATGCGTACAGGCAAACTGTTAAGTCCTGTGACCATTTATAGTGCACATCTTGTTAGAAGCAGAGGATGCAGAAGCTATGAACTGTCAGCTTCCACAACGGAAGCAGGTTTACTTCCAAGGATCACAGTACACATTTTAAAGATGTTTTGCTCAGTTTAATGTAAGGCAAAGGAGGGGAAGAAATGAGTTCAAACCAGGAGAAGGTTGACTACTTTTAAGTCCTGCCAGTGTCTGAGTGGCCCAATCACACACTTGTCTGACTGAAGTAGTGGTATTACATACTGCCTGCTCAGTAATTTGGAAGCGAACTGTAGCTCATGCTACAGTTGGTCAGGTTTAGAGCTGAACATTCAATGTTAAACAATGTAATGAGTCACTTGAATAAACAGATTTTTTAAAAAAATTTGTACACCAGCAAAGACTGTGTCATAATTGTCAGAACTTCTATTTTACAGGAAAATATCTTTTAGTTCTTGTTATGTTTAATACAACAATAAACCAACTAACAGAAGTACTGATCTTCTCTTCTCTACTCATAATTTGCATTATTCTTTCATATGTAGAAATGAAAAAGCAGACCTTTTACACAATCAATTCACACTAGCATGGAAGGAACCCAATATGGTAATGGCTGTGAGTTATATGCAGGCTTTGAGTAGGTTGCAAGGCATGAGAGCAAAAGGCGGAGCCTCGCAGCTTTTCCACAGCCGCCATCAGACCAAGAACCAGTCATTTCAGAAGACTAGGAAAACTAGCAGGTAAAAAAAAGTACTTCAGCATTTATTCATTTCCAGCTTAGTCCTAATGATAAAAGAAAAATAGATGCTGAACAGTTTCTGAGATCTCTTGTAATCCTAAAACCTCCAAGTCATTAAACTGAGACTTCAAACGATTTAGGACAGGACAACAGAGAAACTGCCGACATTTTGGAACAACGGAGTTTCTTCAGAGAACTGCTTTTTAAATGCTATTTTCACTACAGAAAATACACACAAAACATTAGCATTATCATGCTGACATCACAACATTTTAATGTTGTCATTGCTTCCTTAAATCAGTCACTCAGTACATCCTCTGAACTTAAAAACCTTTTATCCCATCTTCCATACTAAGCTTTGACAAGGACAATGGAGCAAAAACTAACCAAACACATTCCAAATGCTTCCTTTCAAGCAAACAAAATTCAAAGCACGTTGAAAATTTGAAAAACTCTGTTAAGAAAGGGTTAACACTTCATTGCTTCCAACTTCCCTATTCGCTATTCAGTGTAGTACTGCATTTCCCAAAGAGTTCTTTTCCAAAATGCACAATATACCCTTATAATAGTGGTGTATGGACATGTTCTAATATTTGCACTGCTGCAGGTTGATATCATGCTGGAGCCTTCAATATATACCATATACCTTTTATATACAAGAAATAGACATTCAAAGCAACGTCGTAAGAAGAACTCAAGTTTTCAAAAGCAGTCTTGTCAAATTCAGGTTTCATCTATCGTTTCACTACATGAGTTCACTAAAAGGAGCATTTTGATATTAAGGGAAGTCAGAACATTTGCAAAAACTAAGTCAGATTTTAGAACTTGACATTAGTAAATGGTATTCATAGTTATTCAGTAGCAATAGAAGATTTGGTAGTGTGGGGTAAATTCATTATGAGAAGTAAATTTATTTGTAATCCTATTCAAATTAGTTTCAAAGAGTAATGAAGACCAAAAATTAATGACTTGAAAAGAGTATGAACTTAGCACCTAAACTATGCAACATAATCACAGAATCACAGAAATAATCATGTGAAAATCATGATCCAAGTTAATTTGAAAACACTTACTGAAAATCTTCTATTAGGGACTAAAAGTTAAAGAACACAGTATGTGAGGGGGGGGAAATAGTCTTAAGAGCCGCTTTATTCATATAGCTTCTGAACTTGCAGCATAAGACCCGTGATAGTTTGTCAGGCTAGGATTGTCTATATATAAACTATATCGCAACCTCCACATAGTAACATGCTATTTTTATTTTCTGTAACAGCAAAAATGTTATCTCTGCTACTGAGTTACAAGAGTATTAAAATCATATTTTAAGAATTATTACTAAAAATGTTTAAATATTAAATAAGTTTAAGGTCTCTGAATTCTCTACTTTAGTATCCAACTGTGTCAGTACAATTCAGAACGACATTAGATGGATTTTAGTTCTAACCTACCTGCAGCACCTAAAAAAGCAAATAAAAGCAAACCACACATTTATGAATACACGTATTTTATATGTATTTTTTCACCTAGGTGATATACATCTATATGATAATCTCTGTATGTCCCTTTAAAATTCTATGACAATCTGTTTGCACTTTAACTAAAGTGAAGCAGAAGAATTATTGAAATAAGTGACAAAAGGGCTCTTCTACGATACACTAAGACAAGGAAATGTGCAGATCAGTACTTTCATGGAACGAATGCGCCATGACAAAGCTCTGAACCGCAAGCAAAGTAATCAAAAGCCAGGTTTTACAGAATTCTGCACTTACCCGTCTACGGCAGAAAGGCAAGCCCTGGGCAATGATGCTGATGCTAAATATCTTCATCACAGTTTGGTGTGGTAGGGGTTCTTTGGCATTTTTAAGATCAACAGGAACCAAGCCATGGTTTATGGCAGTTTTCCCAGGTTTGGACATTTTACTGCTCTTACTTTGTCAAGTCTACTAGTAACACACAAACATTGCTTAAAATAAAAAAACACTGTAGTTCTAAAGTTGCATGATTTCTTTTAACAGTATATGCTTCAAAGTGGCGATTCAGCACCGCACAGCCTGCTGCCTTTGTCTCTCAACCTTCTCCTGCCAAGTGTCCTGACCCGTCTGCCGCTCAGTGAAGTGCAAGCTATCCTAGTATAGACAGGAATTACACTGCGAAGGGGCAGGCAGACTGCTCCTGCCAGTCACACAGCTGGGGGACCTCCCCTGCCGTGTCAGGGGAACAGTTCTCTGAAAAGGGATCTGCAAATTAGAAATGAAGGAGAAAATCCTAACTGCCAAGAGTTTTAATGGCCACAGACATTTACACGTGCACTTTAAAGGAAGAATTACTTTGAACTGATTTATTTTATGAGTTGGCACTGTCCTTTCAAGAGTAAGAATCCAAGGAGACTCCAACCTTGTAGCAGTGTCACTGCAAGATCACCTCCGCCATTCTCCAGGTGAACTTCATCTGGAGACTTTCAGTAAGAATTCTGACGGACAGTGACTAAGAAAGTCATCCAGGCTTTCCTATTCTCACTTGCTATCTTCACAATCACAATGTTTTGCTAAGTCTCAATGATTAAAAAGGAAACAGAAACTACAGGAAGAAATGGTACTCACCCGAAGTAAACATACTGGCTTGAAAATTGCTCTTTTTAGTCATAAGGAAGACTATTTTCTTCCTGCTCCTCACTACTGATATACAGGTACCCCTGCCTGCATCGCACTCCTCCCTGCTGCTGTGAGGCAGCAGCATCCCAGGGCCTTGGTTTTAGGGACAAGGTGGCACTGAGGTGTTCTTCCCTTCGGTGGCTGGGGCCCATCATCATAGTGCTATAAAGGAGAAAGGAAGGGCCTTTTCTGTGTGGGGAGAAAAAAATCCGTTGTCCCCTTCCTCTGAGAAGGCAGACCCCTATAGGAGACAGAGAGTGCTCTTAGAACAAGCCCAGCTTAGTGCCATTTACTGCACTAAGTTCTTATTCCACCAAAGCAAGCTAGAACAGTCATGTCTTATTACTTGAACTATCTGCAATTAGTTGTTTTTGGGGAGTTTTCTTTTTTCCTTTTTTTTTTTCCTAATCAAACTAGCTTTTCTACAATGCTGCTATGTTCCCACAACCTTTTCAATCTCTATATTTCAACAAGGTTCTTAAAAATGTATTCAAATTTTGAAAACCTTTTTGAGCAAAACGAAGTAGATAGAGACAAAAGCCTGTGAAAACGTCTTACGAAATTACTGATAAAAGATGTAAAAAGCCATCAAAGCCCTCATATGAACTGAGTCAGTACAGCCCAAAACACAGTGAATAAATGACCATTAAGAAATCTTACATGTCCCTTTATGCACAACCTGGCAAAGATAATTAACTGTATAATTATGGAGGGGCAAAAGGGGGGAGTGCAGTAATGCTTTACTGCTTGAAGCACAACACTAACTTAACAAAAGACAGCATTAAAATATGCCTGTTATTAGCATCCCCACTTAGCCCTTTGTTTCCCCCTCAAAAAGCCAACCTGTCATCGTGTTTCACTTGCATATAAAGAGCCTTCTCTGACTACACATTTGCTTGTTGAAAGCTTTTTTTTTTTTAAACAAAAACCACCTACAAAAGTCCAAAAGTGTTTCTTTCATTATATATACGCATTACAGAAAGCATTTACTTGAGAAAATGTCTCTCAGACAAGTAACTTTTTTCTTTACAGACACTGCATATGGAAATGCTGTGATAGAATGGCAGATAGCACAGTATTTTCATGCACGTTTCTCTTTTCTACTGTTCCTTTCATATGCCATTTTATAGCCAGATTTAGATATATATTCTTCTGAAGAACTCCTGTGTTTTCTTATTTATTTTCCACCCTATAAATGACAAAAAACTGTTTATCATTAGACTATGCTTAACAGTAGTATAATCAGATAATACTTTATAACATCATTCTGAAAGACTTTATTTTATACAACAAATATTATGTTTTCACTTGGCTAGAAGACTTTACAAATGTGTCTTAGGATCTCTGTTGAACTCAGACATGCAAGCACACAAATGTACATGCGTGTATATGTTATCAGAAACTGCTGAAAAGCTCAGTTTTAAGAGACTGCCTCATTGCACAGTTGCTGAAAGTAAGATCCAATGGTGTTGCAGACTGTTCTATTTTACTACCAGCCATTCTTGCCTGATATCAGAGCTTCCTAGTTTACAGAGTCACTCCCCTCCTTTCCCATCAGCTCCAAACCGACATGGAGAACGGGAATGGGACTTGGTCTGCACATAGCTGGGAGCAGACAAGAATAAAACAAGGCATCCCCCCAGCACCACTTGCAGCACATGTCTTCAGTCACAGATAATCCTCATACCAATTCAGATACAACTCTGATTATCAGCCCTTTTTTTTGCGTATGGTTTGAAATAAGTGTCAGCAGTATGTCAGTTTTTCCTCAGTAATGTCCAAATGTTTTTAAGTGGCTATTCTAGAGTAAATCCACAGAGACATTTCTTGCTTATTAAAGTATCCCGTTCCAGTTCAGCATTGCCCACTTAAGTGGATAATGCCAAAGTGGAATAAGGCTTTGTCACAACAAGTTACTAGACTACATTTCACACTTTACCATAACAATATGGAAAAGCTTCAGTTTTTGTCTTCGATTGTTTCTCTCTCATTTTTGTCATTGTCTCCCCCACGAAATGCTTACGCTATCAGACCAGATTTTCCTGGTCCATTCTTGTCTCCACATATCATCGCTTCTTGTAAGTCTTATGAGCATAACACATTACTGGCTGTAGGTAGTCTTGCAATAACGTTCAAAGGCCCCAGGCTACGCTGAATGGCTACAAACACTTCATCGGTGAAAGTCCTTAGCCTGAAAATACAACAGTCTAATTTAAGCAGCAAGAGAGTGTAACAGGAAGACAAAACTGGAGAGTGCTGCCTCTCTTAGAAGTGTCAGGAATACACTGCATACATATACTAGATAGCTTTGCTTTTTGTGTTTAATACACATATGCTTCAAACTTAAGCTTCAACAAAGTAATATAAAGACCAATTCTACTGCTTTTATCTTTAGAAGCGTGAATTTTTTGTACAATATAGAGTAAGAACATATAAATTTGACAAATTTTTAACTACGGAAATTCGAGCTTCACTGCTTTGTAATACATTTCTCTAACATCTTGTTTCTAAGTAAATTGAGGTCTATTTCCCACGATGTTCTTTTAAAGTGTGTCCCTGTCATTTTAATTAGAAAATACTACTAGAAATTAGATCATTTTATTTTGATGCAGAAATGTGCCTGATAATTTGGTTTTGGAAATATTAGTTTAAGATTGTCGCAAACTATTAATTGTAAGCTTATGAATACATAATACTCTTTTTGTTTTTGTGAGTCCAGTGAAGAGACAGCACTGTAAAATGAAGCACTCAAATTCTGTATCTTCCGAAGCCATTAAAAGATAAGCCTTTGGAAGAGCTTTTTTAGGAACCTTTTACCAGAAATCAAATGTTATAAAGTTTACTTGCTTGTTCATTATACTTAACTGAGGAAAGGTTAAAACCACAGCTCTAAGAATTTATCGCAACAAAGAAAGTCAGCTTACTTACAACCTTTATAGAATCTTCTTTTAGAGCTCACAATATTTTAATATTAATGTAAATGTTATTAGAAGATGAAACAAACACTTAGAACATTTTAATATGGTGATGTAACAATACAGGCCTAAATGAACTATTTCTAAGTACATAAAGGCTGAAATGCAGAGAGCAAAACGCCACACACTTTTTCAACAGTTCTTAATGTTGGTGAGCAGCTGCCCTCAAATGGATAAAGCAGAGCACTACAACGTTTCAAAAGTTAGTAACAGGTATTGAGACAGAGCATCATGATTTACCCTTTGTATTTGATAATGTACTTCTTAAATATTTTCAGAAAGCTTTGCACAGTTGTAGCACAGAGAATGCACCAGGATTGACATTATACACAAGTCTTATCGTTTCCCCAATGCTCACCCATGCACTGAAAGAAACATTTTGTGAGCAAAGCAAAACAATCTATGCTACACTGGTAACTATTCTTAAACAGTGACTGTGGTCTCAAGCTTATTTATGTGAAAGACTTTAATAGCAGTACATGAATAGCTCCCAAGTGATATATTATATACGAGCCTGCTTTGCACAGGCAAATGAATAAGCTGCATAGAAACAAGACACTAACTACCAAACTAACTGCAACTATATTAGTAGCACTACATCCAAAACCAAATGTTGCTCAAGAGTCTACCATATCCCAATTTACCCAGTACAAAAATCTGGGTGTGTAGGAAAACAATGAGCCAGATCCCTGAAGGGGGAATACAGCGAATTGGTGGAGGGATCACTTAGATCTATTTATAGTACAGAAAGACAACAAAATTAGCAATGGCTCTCTGTAGGTCATGAAGGAAAAAAACAAACCAAGCATAGACCTGTTGTAACATGTGCAATGGAACTATATAAGTTGAGATTGGTGACAGAAATTTTCACAGCAGTTTAAACACTATTTGAACTGCATTAAGACTTCTCCAAGGCATACTAATATGTAAGTATTAGTGCACCTACGTCGAAGAGAGGTTTTCTGAACAGCGTAACTGTAAGAAAGTTGTCTCAAGCTTACGGCTGTGTTTTGTCACAAAAATGCCTCCAGTGGTATAAAATATAGAGCAAGTGTCATCTGAACCTGTTCATTTGGTAAGAGCAAAACTCAGTTCCTCAAAGATTGATCCATATATAACCAGCTGATGGTTACACTGCAGACTTTTCCTCAGCAGATGTATTCATGAACATCTCTTCCTTTTCTAGCTACATTCTAGTTTCCCTGAAGACTTGTATCATCTTAATTTTTCTCTCTATCAGAGAAAGAGAGTCATAAGATCAGGAAATTAAGACAGACAACAGCTATCTCTACAGTCACAAATATCTCTACTGCAAAAAGCTTTGCTTTCTTGTCAAAGCCCACTAATGCAGCAAAGAATCCAGATTTGCTTAATCTGGACTGACTCAGGTAACACTTCTTGATTTTAATTTTTAGACTCACCTATCAATCATTACTGTGATGAATGAGGTTGGTATCTAATAGACAAATCTAGTTAATTTTTACCAGGAATGGCAAGAGGGAGATGTACCAGAATGTACCATCAGGTTTGAAAGGTGCAAGTTGTATGACACTGAAAAAAGTTTCAATAACTGCAGTTGAGGATGAAGGTAAAGCCACTGGCTTCAATCCCCACAAGACAGCGTTATCTAAGAAGCTCCCAGTAGGCAGCAAGAGAGAAGCAGAACACCAAGTATGTCAGCAAAGGCAAATTCATGAGACAAGTGGTCTACCAGACATTTGTCATGATTCAGACCTCATATCTGTTTACATATCCTGATAACTAAGTATGAGCACTTATACAGAAATAAATTTGTACTTAAATTTGACCTACTGTATTTGACTACTCACGTATGGCATCAGCCAATACTACCTTGCCTGGTGGGAAACCCAAAGAGTAGATCAGAACATCTAACCGTTAGCTAAATGTTCATTAATTTTGTATCATAATTGTGACCACCGACGCAAGTGAGTCTGAACGATTACCAGATTAAAAAAAAATCACCAGATCTCCAGACCTGTTTGATCTCACAGCTGATCATCTTTGGAGCTGAAATGAGACAAGCAGGTTATCCAGAGTAAGATGAGCAGCCTCCCTGCTTGAGGCTGGAGCAGGAAAGGAGAGATCACCAAGCTCCTCAGTTTCTCACCAACCCCTTGCAGTATTTCATTTTATAGATTAACTTATGCCCAGTTCAAATGCAGATTCATCATTCTCTACCAGCAACTACATGCCCTCTGCCCTCCAAAACAGAGACTCAGATCTGCTGTGAACAGTAAATTAACAATTTGCCACAGATCGGCTGAGAAAAAATCGTCCATGTGCAAGTGCAAACCCTTATAAAAGTGATATAAATGTACTAGCTATGAACAAAAATTTGGAATTCAAGTGAATAAGGGAGTACTTTAATTCTGCATTTGCTGCCAAGAAAATCATGATCGTGGTTTATCTGATGCACAAACACAGTGCATCAAGCTCAAGAAACTCAAGAATTCCTCTGAGCCTTGCAGGCAGCAACTGATGAGAAAAAAACAACACAAGCAAACTGACATTTTCAAACTTTTAAAGTTGAAGAAATAAAACACAGGAATAATAAAATTGTTCTACATTCCAGCAGAACATCACACAAATCTCCAGCCGTATATAATTGTTCTACTGCAGCCCCTAAGTTTCTGGTTTGTTATTTTTCTACATTTCATGCGTGTTTTGTGTGTTGTTGTGTGGTTTTTGTTTTTTTTTTTTTAACTCCTATTCTCAGCTGACTCTAGCCCAACACTGTCCAATAATTTCCTTTTTGTTCAACACCACAATACCCGTTCTCCCTCCTTTGCTTTTTACACCTAATCAAAGCATAAGACAAAGCCATTATCACCTCCACTTTATCAGGCTGAACCAGAACCATGACTTTGCACACTGGCATTTAGCATACAAAGCTGAAACATCCCAAAAAAAGGAGAAATTTGTATAAGAGGGAATATAGGAACTAGTTCAACTAGTATAAAAAAAACTATTTTGAAAACTAATACAGGGAAAAAAAAAGCATTTAATGAATTTAAGTCTCCAAAGTCTCTTTTAAGTTTAAAGTGATTGATGATATCAACTTCCCCATTTCAGCTCTAGGTTGTTTAATGTAGTAAAAAAGATCAGTGAAGGAAGAAGTGATACTGTCTGTAAATTAGTTTTCTGCACAGTGAACAAGTCACTAATGTTTAGGTGCAGTGCTAATCTAACAATTATTTTCTCTAAAAAGGGGTTTTCTCCTCCCTTCCTTGCTCTGGCCATTTGATTCCAAATTCTTTCTTGAACTTAACTTTCTTAAACTTCTCTGAAGTGACTCCAAGAAGTAGGATGCCTCAAATCCCTCAGTTTGTAGTCACGCTAATTACATTTTCCAAGGTAAGGGAATATTTAAACAGCTTACAAAGCAGCCACACACATCGTAATACAAACACAAAACAAACAGAAGTATTTGGAAATGGAGAATAGTCAAGACCTCCATCTTCAGCCAACACTGAGCTGAGCTATTAGGTCACCTCTCCCTATTCTTAGATCCCTTAGCACAGATTAACAGTCCTGAGGAGACATCAACAAATAAAACCTTTATAGGTATATCAGTGAACACATAATTGAATATCAAAAGAAAGGGAAATAAGCACGCAGCTACAGGGCTGGGCTCAGTCACTAGTTATTAGTGCAGAAGAGTATTAGACCAGAATATGTGGAGACCATTTGCACAAGGTACCTTTCCGTAAGGTCATTAAGTATTTATGAACAAGATATAACTACAGACTTTCTAGTAAACTGCAGATCAGCACGTCAATATGTCAATACTAATGATACTACTCTATCATTAAAGACATACTTAACCACATACATTTCTAACTAATTCCTACCACATTCAGACATTCTGTAAATATACATTATACCTGCAATCAAAAGCCTGTGTCATTTGGCTTTACTCCACAACCCTCTTAACATTATTTAGTGTACTATCTTGTTGTCATTGTCACCTTTTTTTTTTTTTTTTAAACCATCTTTAAAGCAACATATTTTCCTCTCTTCACTAAACATTTCAGAAAATATTTCAGGTATGCAGCAGAGATCCAGCTTCACCATCTTGAATTTTACAAACATTCCAGAAATGTCTGCCCAATCCTCATTGGCTATAATATGATTTGTTAGTTAAGTACATTTAAGTCTAGTCAGAGTTGTACCAGCTGTTAAGAAGAACTGCTGCAGCTGCTATGGAGGAATTGATTTGCTGACCATTTATTTATGCTTTTTTTGCACCTTTAAATAGAGCTGAGACAAGAATTAAAACTACAGCAACAGGTAGAAAAGTCATGCAATATTTAACAGCGGATTAAAATGCAAGTCAAATTCCCAGCTGAGGACAAGTTGGGGGAAGGGGAAGCAGGTATTTTTATTAGTAAGGAGACTACTTTCACAAAAGGAAAGCTTGGAAACTGAAAAATTAACTTCACACATCATAATTCAACGCTTTTTAAAATTTCATATTTATATCACCTTTCCACATAAGGTGCAAGACTAAGAAATTACCTACTCGTGTATACTACACACATACATATACACAAATCTAGTATCTAAACATTCAAAATTATGAGTATCGATTTCGTGACAGTACGTAGAAAGCACTGGTAAAAATTAATTTGGAACTTAACACGTTCCCCCTTTCTACATATCAAACAGGAGAAAGAACATTCCCCTAAACACGAAAAGGTTGTTAAAAATATTTCTGCCACTTATTACAATACGAATATTTTTTGTTTCTGTAGTAAACACTTCAGATACCATTTATTTAGCGGTATAAAATATCCCTCCTGTGTAGAGACTGGCAGCTCTCTATACGGCTGTCAGAGCTGAGAGATTCAGCCACTGCAGCTGAACAAAATAAAAATACGCCAAAACAGAAGACACCACAGTGCAAAGTGCTACACTGCGCATGTGTGAAACACTACAGATATCAGGGTCTATATTTTGATACAAAATTATGTTTTTCTCACTAGAATTATAAAATACAGAGAAGTCTAACAAATGCAACAACCAATTGTTATACTGGCATCCATTTGATAGCTACATATTAAGCTATATAATCCTTTTCAGCTGGTTAACAGCATACTGCAAAGGGGTGGGAGGCTATTTATAAAACTCAAGATATGTGAAGTAAAGAATGTCTAGATTATAGAAAAGAACAGGTACTCAGTGGAAGATGTTGCACTTAGCTGCTATGGATGCCACCTTGATCTTTTATTTGTCTTGGTTGTTTTGGTTGTTCTTTTATATCTATATATATATATATTTTTTAATTATAATTATTTTTAACCCATGCCTGTACTTTTAATTAGCAGACACTGGCTTTTCCTGGCTTCTTTAAACATTATTTTAAATGCTTGCAAGAATTTAATAAAAACTAACTTCTTTTTTAAATAAACTTTCAAACTAAGACCAGAATTTAATCAACTCTTTTGCTTGATGCTTGTAACCAAGCTGTCAGCCAAGAAAAGAAATGCAGCACAGCAATACCAAAATATTCGTACTGGCGCAGCATAGGATGAGTTTCAACAGTCTCTTAGAATTTTTTTTGTTCCCTCCAGACATGCATGCACAATCTGGTATACTTGCCATAGAACATGCAATATGAGGTGTTTACATCAAAGACAAAAACTGTGCAAACAGGCGAGAGTCTCAGGTTAACAACTGAAATACCCTTGCTTTGGATCAAGCCCAATGTAAAGACAAGCAACAATACTTCAATTGGCAAGAACAAGGGATTCATAATGAAGTATGTTGTCTGATTTCTCTCATTTAGCTGTCACCTCCAGTTTGCTGCCATTTTTAGTTACTCATTTAATTATTTGATTATCGTGTGTTTTAGAAAATCTAACCAAGGGATCATAAATTCTACATCATCCTGGTAAAAACTGTATGCATTTTTTGTTGACTATTTTTTTTTTCTTTTAGTACTCAATATATTTTGGTCAATAATAATCACAATAGTTGCCATCCATCCGGGACACTCCATAATTTAAGCAAGAATTGAGATGCCCTGCCCACTGCCAAACACAGATAAGCAGCAGTTGAAAAACACAATAAGACTGTGCTTTGCATTTACAGGAAACATTACTCCAACTTTTAAGTAATGTAGTAATGACTTTTGTTGATTAATAAGATGGAATTTATCCCTGCTGGCAATCTGTGGTGGCTTGTAGGTACATTTTCCACTTCAGCAGAGGCACCAGGGATTGAACAAATTTATTAAAATTTAATAAGCATTACCAGAGTCATATTTCATGACACAGCTGAAAAACACAGACACTGTCTCCCAAGATCGAATTGTACTGAATATTACTAAAATTCACTATTTCTCCTTTCATACTATTCAAAATATTGTAAGGTAGTAATGTTAGTTGAAACCATTAGATTTTGGTTAGAACAAGAAGAAAAGGAGAAATATTCTCTACAGAAAAGTAGTTAGTTTGGACCAGTTTGACTTGGAACACAAATCTCAGCACTTTCTTGCTAACTTTTGTTTTCAAAACCTCTGCCCCTTTACAATCTTTTTGCTACAAACATAAGAAACTTAACCAGAAAACAGGGAATAAAGTAAGTACTAAAGAGATAACTGAAAGCAGTGCTTTCCACTAGTATTTTCTGTTATTCATCTATGCACATAATATAAAAAGTCAATACCAATTAACCATATGTAATATTACACTATAAGCTGCACTAGATAGAGTTAATGCAGAGTTTTATATGGGTTTAAAAAAATAAAACATAAAACACACCTTACAGTAATTTGGTGAAGATCTGAACTTGCTTGTCCAGGAGAGAAGGGCAAAACCCTGGCAAAATTTCCAGAAAATTGACATTTACGCTGTTTTCATTAGCCATACGATGGACAAAAAGGGAGAAAATGCTTTCAACGAAGTTGATAATTTATAGAAACACTTGTTTTAAGTTTTATAGCTATTTCTTAAAGTATTTTCACCAATAAAGGAAACTGCAAAATGTCTACATAAGTTAAACAAAGTATTATAGCAGATTAATAAATGAGCACTAAGGGCAAGCTATACCATTAATTACAATTCAAGCACAGCTTCATGCACAGGTCAGAGCCAAAATACTACCAAAGAGAAACAGTTGATGCATCAAAAATCACTCTATCAACTGAAATGAAATCCTTGTAGTTCAAACATTCTTCTGAGACAGCTTGAAAATTAAGGATTTTGTTGGTGGTTGCTTTTTTACTGTTTGAAAACATTTTGCCTGCTCAGAAATGATTGAAGTACCACAGAAATTGACAATGTAGAGCTTTTCTTCTTGGACTCAAGAAGTTTACAAACAAGTGCAAATTACTTTATTGTGTACAGTTTGCTGAATACCAACACATTCAGCAGATAATACAGGCTCCTACAGAAATAAAGGATACATGGCTACTCTACAGATTACAGGGACAAATGCATCAAGAAAAAAATGTTAGCCCTGCAGCAGCTGTTAAAACGTAATACTGGTCCTCCAACTGCTTTTCTGTCCCTCCACCCCTCTTTGCTTATTTCAGATCTCATAATTTCCCTAAGCATAAATCATTAGCAAGTACAAGGAAAGTACTCACTCTAACGTTTTCAAACAAACTTTAATACCAATTTGAAGACTGTCCTTTAAAATTAAAGGAAAAAGACTTAAAAACAGTCAACAAAACTAGAAAGTAGCTCACCAGAAGAAGTCGCATTTTCCTCACATTTGGATTCACCATTTGAACCAAGTTTCATAACCAATAACATCAACTTTTATAAACAACACTCAAAACATCAGCATCCACTGATAAAAAGTTCAGAAAATACCTCTGAATCACTTGGGACTAGAGGCATTTGGGCTCACATCAGGCAAACAGCACCTGCCACACAGTCAAGAACAACATAAGGAACAAATGGGATGTTTAAGTGGGGGAGACCTCCCTCTTAAATAATATCAGCATTGCAATGTATTTGTTACTCCCCACAGAGCAAGCACACTAAGTATTCTCAAGTATGCTTTCATGACTTCTACTTCATAACATCATTGCCATAATTCATGAGCTCAAATATTACTGAAATTCTTAAAATATACTAGGTATATATTAGAAAGCTCATTTTTTATTTGGAGTACTAAGATCCAGAGCAAAATTTACGTGCTTCATTGGTGCTGATTTCAAATTCTACCAAAAAAAACTGTGTGAAGAAAGACACTGCTTCAAGTTCGTTCTTCTAGAGAAACAGGTTTGATTTTTCCTACACAAAGCCATCTAGTAACCTGATAGGACAGTCTGAGTCACACTACTAGTTCCTTTGCAGTACTTACAGATTCTGAAATTAAAAGACCATTCAAGTTAGTACAACCTCACAGCTATTCACCATTTCTGATCAAGTCTAGAAGAGATTGCTTCCCCACAAGGGACATGGCTGGCATTTCCTCTGTTGCAGGGAAGGGCTGGAGGTGTGCCTACAAACATGCATCTCCAAAAGAAGCACGCATATGTTAAAAAGGAGCTACCTAATGTGCTTAGCAACGACCATAGAGAAATAAGGAAGTCGCATGTTCCGTGCTGCGTTCTCACTGCAGAAGAGGTGCAATACTGCAATTAAGTCAGATATCAGCACAATCGAACTGGGCACAAGTATTTTTATTTTTTAATGCAACTAGCTGAGGTAAATCCCTCATCTGGAACTGGAAGACTGACGTCAGTTACTGGTAAAGTGCCAGAAAATTGCTTGTGCCTTACTCAGATAGGTCTTTAGACTATCAAAGAATCTCTTTAACAGGAAAACAGAGAACAGAATCAGCACTACCTCTTTCCACACAAAACAAACAGACATCTTTCTGTAATGAAGGCAACAACAAAAACAAAAAGAACCAAGCAACAACAAAACCACCTGCTTATTAAATACTGTCTTGGAGTCAAAACTATGACCCAGACTGCCCAAGTCAATGTTTTCTGTTAAACTTTTCTTACTCTCCAGGCTCTGAGATACTTGACTTTCTTGTCCACACAAAATTGCCAACTCCATAAATAATAGTACTGTCCATTAATTCTGCTGTAACAGTTCTAAAAATCATAATGAAAAACAATAAAGCTCTCTACATTAAGGGAGATTGCTCTCCTTTGAATGCAAGGGACATTTTAACAAACAGGTTGTCAACGGTTTACAGGAGTTAATGGTCCATGCACTACATGATGTTATGATTTGGAATACTGTCAACCAAACATCACAAAAACCCTGACACAGGTTTAACTACTAAGTATTTCAAGAATTTTGGATGAGAAAATTGAACCAGGTAGCTAAGCACTTAGATAAGGCACAGACGATATCAGAAATAACCACATTACAGCCAGAACCCATACATCAATTAGCAAGTTTCATGATCCTCCTATAGACTAAAGAAAATTAGGAAAGCAGCAATTATTTAATGCCAGCTCTACCTGCAAGTGATGGCATAGGGGCAGTTCTGCTTGCAAAAGGCAACAATATAGCTAACCCTCAACAAAAGTCATGCAGAAAATGAACCTGTTGCTTAAAATCAACTAAAAGCAAAGCAAGTGAAAAGTATTTTTCAAAAGCAGTGCTGGTATTTAAAGTCAAGAAGCACGCTGCAGGTCGGTACAGAAGAGGAAGAATTCTGCTACCTACAGAGAGACTGAGAATCTGCATTCTTTAAATATTTAAGAAACCACATCTCAATGACAGTGCAGAACATTTCCAATTGATTCTGCATGCTTCGAGTCATTAGCGACTAAACTGTGTAGTACATAAACAAGAAAGAAGTCCAAGGTTATAAGTGCTGATTGATAACTATCTCAGAATGCAACTGTTTGTAATGTTATTACAGTCCAGCTGAAAAATATGGCTCTGTATTGCAAGAGTCAAAAATGTTGTTATCAAAAAATCTGAAACTATTCAAAATATTAAACTATCACAGCAACGTAAAAGCAGCTCTGATTTGCAGTTTTAAAGACCTTTATCTTAAGTCACTTACTCATCTTAACTCTCTGTATTTTAGTGGCATAGTTCAGAAAAAGCAAGGAGAGTGAATGGCAAGTTCCTAAGCTTTTAAAGATAGCAAGATACAGTTATCAGCTATAAGTAGGAAGGAGAATCTCAAAGAAGCATGAGGAAAAATTCTACTGCCAATCTTTTTTTTTTTTTTCCTGATACTCAGAGTGACTCTGAACACATACTCATTTTAACAGAGTTTTAAATGAATTGTTACTCTGTTTAAATCTCTGGAAAGCGTTATGATAATTGTTAGACATCTCAGGAGATGAAAGGCATGACGAATAGATAGCTTATGTGTGATCTCTGTAAAAGAAGAAAGGAAAAAAGTGATTTCTTTATAGCATAAACTTTTTCTGTTTTGTGCACTCAGAACAGAGAAATATACACCACATTCTTAATACATAAGCCACTTGGAAATGTTTAATTACTTGTTTTTGAGAAGCATCCCTACATCATTTCATAGACTGGAGACATTTCTTGACAGAAACATCGAGTCCTTCTGTTCCACTTATGTTTATTCCTTAGATTAAAAACACTTCCAATTTTTAGCTGCAGGAGGAGAGAGAACCTCAGCAAAGAACCACAGTACAACTCTCCTTCAGACTGCAGCACAGCAATAGCAGCACCCTCTGCTGCTGAAAAATAGAAAAATATTAACACATATCGGTACAAGACAACCACCCCACCTACAGGAAGCACCCAAACATCCTCTAAATTGAGTTTAGTGCATTTAGGCTAAATAAATGCCCGTGTTCTGAAAAGAATAATGGCTCTAATTAACCTTTTCTTTCCCTTTTATCTCTAAAAGGCTTTTAGTTTACTACTGAATTTCTGACAGTAAGTTTAGACTTTCACACAGAATCCCATTTCAATTTACACAGACATGAACTGCCCAGTGCCATCTTCCCTGTCGTAGCCACCGAGTTTCCTTCAGCTTTAAAAATTGCTATTATCCTTCCACACAAAACCAGAATATGTATTTTATATCCTTGAGCTCTGCAAGCTTGGAAGCAGCACCTCAGAGTAAAAAATCTTCTCCCAGCTTGCATAACATAGAAGCCCAAACATAATTATTTGAGCGTTAGCTTTCTGTTTGTTTCAGAACTTGAAATTTGCATATTTAGGCTCCAAGAAACAGTTCTTCCTGTGACACATGCTCTCCTAGCTCCACTGAAGTCATTTGGTCTCTTCACCACTCTCCTGGGTCAACAAATAAACACAAAAAGACAGCCCTGGAATAACAGTGATAGACACACATACCATCCAGTGACTTTATGGCCAAACAGACACTATGTATATGAAACCTGAAATCAGATGAAACTCATCTAAACATACCATTTTTACAAGAAAACTGAGCTGCTTCTCAGTCTTTACTGTACGTTATATATGAAAGGAATCATCTTAGTAGCAAATGCTCAAATATAACAACTGCTTAAGGGGTACCTTTTTTTTTTTTTGTCATTTTAGAGCCAACCATACACCTCTCAAGAATTTTTCCACCTGCATTTTAACTAATTGCTTTCTGATTCTCAGGAAGCTCTGGTTAAGCTCCCAAACCTGTGACTAGCACTGAACAGAACACTGAATCAGAAAATCAGTGCAAGGTTGTGGCTGGCAGAATGTCTGACCCTTTCAGAAGTGCCAGACTCACTGATGTGTAATACATCCTGCACAAGATATAGTTACCAAAGTAAAATAAATATTTCTGCGTTATGTGCTCATTTACTTTGTGACACAGAAAAAAAAGGAAAAAATGTTTAAGAGGGTTTGTCAGGCCTACAAGGACTCCTCTTGGGCAGCACCTGTTGTCCAGAACCGTTGAGCATGGCCACACACTGACAATCCTCCTGCTCCTACCTCTTTACTGAGATTTTTTAATTTGGGTCCTTACAGAATACATGAAATTACTTTCAGTACTTTCTTCCTTCAAAACTCTATTTGTGAAAAAATATAAGATAGCTCCTGGAATCATATCAGGAATGGGGTGATATGGTATGAAAATACAACTTACACTAAATTCCATGATGGAATTTTCTGCCTAAAGCAAGATGCAGACTTCAAGCTTAAAGACAACTGCCCCAGCTGGAACAGATACCTCCCAACTACTGTTTCTTAATGTACAAAATATTATTTTGGACAGAAGTAATAAATTGCATCTTTTAGGTTCCATGTAATCTTCGTGTATTTTTCCTCTTTTGCCAGAGACCAACTTCAAAAGCATGCAAGCAGGAGAAAGAAAGGAAATGTATCTTATTACTACAATTTGACCTTGAGCACATAATTGCCTTTGGAGATGGCATACTTTCATAACTACTTTGTTTAATTATAAAAACCTGTGACAATATTTGCTGGAATGCAGCTAATCCTTCTCAGGATTTATTTACTGTCAAGGGACTTTTTTCTAACTGAGGTAGCTTCAGTGTGAGACACGACAGAATTTCATAGGAAAAAAAATAGTATCAATATACATATATACAGTGACTTCTTTTTTCAGCCTTCTACAATACACGTCAAGTAAAACCAAAGCCAAATAAATCTGCAAATTATTTGAACTGTTTAGGAACACTTTTTTTTTTCCTACAATAATGATGATGCCAATACTCCCCCCAAGTAAGGAAAGATCAAAGCAAGCAATCAAAACCAATTCATCTTGACAGAAACTGAAAACAGCAAATACAAACAAGATTTAAATATGCTGAAGATGACTGTTAATATTAAAAAAGCTAACAAACAAGGAGTTGTAGAAGTAATTAAGCAATAAAAAGAGAATGGAATAAAGTAAAGATGACATGCATATACACACGTGTGCATGCGTGTAAAATTTTCAAGAGCTAGAACAACCAAAATATTTTAGCAATTTAAAGTAATTCTAGTGCCAAATTGAAAGAAATTATAAAAGGAAATTAAGTACAACTTGGATGACCATATGCTAAAATACAGGCATCTGTCCAAGAGAAATTAATGCAGAGGCAGACACAGCACTAACAGAGCTGATAAAGTTGATTTCAATTTCTGCCATAAAAACATGCCAGTTGTCACCTATGGCATATACATCAGCTCAAGTAATGATAATACAGCTGATATGTTTGTTACAAGTACCATTTTAACAGCATTAACACAGTTATATAAACAGATCTAAAGTACTCAAAAATGTTAATTTACGTAAGTTACTTCTGACTGATGGTGACTACCAAATTCTTGTCCTTGCAATGCTATAAATACCACATCTATTGAAAGATAAAAGCAATTAAGGATAGTTGCTATGAAATATCTGATGTACTGTAAATGCAACTATTTGCTCATGTTTCAGTTAAGTGTAACACGATCATTCTGAAGGAACTCAAGCAATACAAAGTAATCACAGGGCAATGGCAACAGATGATGTGACTAACAGGCAATCAGCAAAGAATGAGCATCGACAGCATAATGTATGCGTTACCTATGTTGCCCTCCTGTGCTTATTTAATATTTTTATGTAACTGACGTGACAAACACCACTTGACATAGATTGAGAGGAGTTAAAATTAACAGTTAAGGATCCGATAAGGTACACTGGATACAAGAAAACTATTTACTTTAACACAACCAAGTGTTGATTCATTTTTCTAGGTACAGAAAACACAGGCTATTATTACAAAACAAAAAGCTCTCTGAAAAAGGCTTGCATCATATTGGACAAGTCAGTCACCCATGAAATTCTAACATACTGCTGTAGTCAAAGATGTTAATGTGATAGTTTATTACACAAACAGGTAAAATAGAATATGAATACATTTTAATTAGCCTTGTTGCAAGAACTGGAGTTCTAACATCTACAGTTCAGTCGAATGTTCAAAAATGAGAGCTTGAAGAGAAGTACCATACTAAGGGCAAAATTAGAAAAGCATATCTATTGGACTCTGTGCCCCAATTACTTACATTTAAGAAACCTTTTAGGAGTGAACTTGATCACTTTACGTACTGAAAAGAAAAATGTGGTAAACAGCTCTTCAGTTCAACAGGAAACAGTCAGAAAGGGTGAAGGAAAAAGGCAGAGTTTCAGAATAAAGGCACAAGTACATCTACTTTGCTGGGCTGTTTTACTTTACAAATAGCAAATATTTTCTGAAAGCCTGCTTTAGCTTGCACAGAAGGCAGTGCAGAGAGGCTTAATATTTTATGCAGGGAATTGTAACACTATCACAATGACCTTTCTAGATTCCCAAAGTATTACTAATGAAAACTCCTGAGTCGTGTGCCCCCTCATTTTAAGTCGTAACAGTTTTAGAACATCATGGTAACAATTATCTCAACTACTTACACAGAACAGTAATGTTGAGCAAATACTTATTTATATACTTATATATAATCATACATTGCATAGTTATTATGTAATGTAAAAAATCTATTTTAAATGTTTTTAACACTTCCAGTTGAGTTTATCAGCTTAAACACAGTGAGCTTGCTGGTGTCAAGTGGAAATTTAAGACGATGGCTGGCAAATGCAGCTGGGATATGGGAAAAATAATCAGATTAGAAAAAGATCTTATTCAGTAGTTCATGAGAAAAGAAAACATAAAGAAGCAAAACAGAGATATTGAGAAGTTAACATGAGTGCACAAAGAGTTCTGACAGCAGCAGATACTGTTTTATCCAATCTCAGTATTATTTCCTGGTATCTGGTAGTCCTGAAAACACCCTATTCGTCAGTGTTGCTTCATACAACTAGACCAAACTAGCAGCTGCACTGAATCAGCAGTGTGTGCCTCTGAGGAGCCGGGTTTACACCTGACAAAAACTGTAAATTAAGTCTATCATGTTTGAGTTTCCTGGAATGAGTTGATCTTCAACAGGTAGAACCAGAAATACTGCTGGTTAGTTTACAAATACCCCCTTTCTCTTCTCAAAAGCACCATACCCATTAATCACAAATGAACCAGAGTAGAAATAAACATGCTCCGGCACAGTTATATTTCTAAAATGATTCCTAAAACAGAATGCGTTCCTCTGGTTAAATTATGGTTTATTGAAGAATTTGTAAAAATTAATGCTAAAACCATGACCTCAAGAGCAGTGCCAGCTCAAGCTGCCTTCTGTGCTGTCCTTTCAGGTATGCAATTAAAACTATCAAAAATGAAGTCACACCAGGAATCAAGACCAGTTTCCAAACACTGTTTTCAGTACCCAGCTCCCCAGGCAATTCTTGCAGTAGCACAGGCTGGGGACACAGCACAGAATAAAATGGCAAGCACTGCATGGAAACAAAACGCAAAGCAACTATCAGACAACACAAATTATGCATCTATACAAAATGTTTCAGACAAACTCCCTTAGGCAAAATCTCCTTGAACTTCATATCAAATATGCCCTTAAAAAAAAAACAAAATTTAAAAACTGCATTCAGCACTGGAGATGATTAAAAAAAGCTTCAGAACTGATAATCGCTGTATTTGCTCTGAGTTTGCATATTTTGAGTGTGGTTATTTTCAAAACATGACAGAGTTTCTGATTTAGAGGGCTGAAATATACATAATTTTGAATGTAAACATTTCTTAATAGTAAGTCTAAATTGGATGAATGCCAGCTGTTGCGCAATAACAAGTAACACTAAATTATGGAAAACCAAAGTACCACAATAAAACAAAAAAGAAAGCTAATTCATATGAAGTTGGACTGTACCATACTATTAAATTCCAAATTATGAAGCATACACTTCAGTAGCCTGAACATTCAAATTATGAAGTTACATCATTTTCTAAAAACACACGAAAACAAAAATCTAAATACCAAATATACTAATCAGCTATACAAAAAATACATTAATGTAGCTTCCAGATGCAAACATTCAAACTATTTACTTCTTCTAATGTATCTTCAAGACCAATTCTCTATCAATACATCTATCAAAGTGTAAAATGATTTGGGTTGGAAGGGACCTCTAAGGACATCTAGTTCCAACCCCCTGCTGTAGGCAGGGACACCTCCCACAGACCAGGTTGCTCACAGCCCCATCCAGCCCAGCCTCGAATGCTTTCAGGCAGGGGGCATCCACAACCTCACTGGGCAACCTGTCCCAGTGTCTCACCACCCTCACGGTAAAGAATTTCTTCCTGGTATGCACCTATTCTAAAGCCTTTTCCAGTTTAATGCCATTTTCCCTCATCCTGTCACTATATGCCCATACAAAAAGTCCCTCCCCAGCTTTTCTGTAGTTCCCCTTCAGTTACTGGAAGGCCACTGTAAGGTTCCCCTGGAGCCTTCTCCAGACTGATGACTCCCAGCTCTCTGTCTCCAATTATACTCATAGTCAAACAAAACAGAAAAAAATGGCATGCACACTTTTCCAGAGACACTTATTTGCTCCTCCCTTCCATTATTCAGTATCATGCTTCTACCATTCTTTCAGATGTTTCTGCTGCTCTAAGCTAATAGAACTTAAAGTTAGTAGAAAATATTTCAAACAATAATAAAACATTGGAACTAACATGTTAGGTTAAAGTTTTAACAAGAAAAATGTGAATAATTATTTTCAAACGTTGCAAATTGGAAGTTTTCAGCAGTCACTGAACATAAGCTCCTTACAAGTAGGATACAATACAGCATTACATAATGACTTTATAACTGAATGACTGGCTCTTTTTTTTTTTTCCCTTTAAGATCCATATTTTGTCAATGCAATCAATGTGATCTGGCTAGAAAGACCTCCAAGTTTCTGTAACACTCCACCCTAACTTTTCATGACAAACTCTTAGAACCAGACGTGATAGAACACCACGTACACACAACCGCTTACCTTCCTTCTTGCCTGCTTTGAGAAAAAATACATCACAAATAACTCCTGGAAGGTCTTATTAAACATGAGTCTGTATATGAAAGCACCCATTACAAATCAAGTGTTCTTTTGAAAATAGCCTTTAAAGCACCAGTGCCTGAAAAGGAGTACTTTGTCACATCAAACGCATGCAAATATTTTGATTATTAACAGTTATAATGCTACAGTTTATCAAGAATTTATACAGTCCACAAACTGAGTTCCTTAGGAAACAAAAAATCTTTGCTTTATTTTAAATCATTAGTTTAACTTTAGATATGCAAATTATTTTCCAAAATCCGGAGTTAACCAAGATAAAAAATACAAAAAAAAAGTTTCTCACCTTTGTCTTTACGTAGAACGGCGATGACTGGTGAATAGGCAAGTCTATGAGGCTACTGGAATTAGTAACACTGTTACTGTTAGCATGTTCATCTTCTCTACTGCTGTCATCAGATTGATCAAAATCATCGCTCTCCTGGTCCATTTCCTCCTCCTCTTCCACCTCTTCCTCTTGATCACCAGCATGTTCATCATCATCTTCCTCTTGGTTACAAGTGGATTCTTCATCCACTGTAATAAGTCTATTGTTATTTTCTTCTAACTGTTCTTGCTGGGATTCACGTCTGTCATCAAACCCAGGTTCTTCTCCTCTTATCTCTCCGTTCCTCCCAATGTGCTGCTCCTCCTGTTGTTGTCTTTGCTGCTGCTCCTCCTCTTCTACAACCCGATTCATCTGCTCCTCATCCACTTGGCTTGAGGAAGCATTAGCTCGAAGAGATCCACCAGTTCGTCGCCTCTTGCTGCCCACAGAGAGCAGTTCCTGATTCATTTCCAAAAGCCAGCTTGCTACTTCTTGGACCTTGGCTAGGCTATCTGAAGATGCAAATGCTTTCACATTCTAAAGAGATAAAAAAAAAAAAAGCAAGTGTGAATTTTTAAGCTGTGTTTTTGATTACATCAAGAGGCATAGAAAATTACATTATTCCCAAAACTTTCAATTCCAAGCTGTAATTTTCATTAGTCTGCACACTAAGTTTCTTCCAGTTATTTATCAACTTTGTATCAAGCCAGTCCTTCCCACTACCATACAGTCTGATTATGAGCTCTGTAAGCATTAGATTTTTCAAGTTCAGATGCTTTTCAAAACTACTTGCCCTTCTATAAAATCCACCAGAATCATTAACATGCAATGTTAATTTGTCAAATTATATGATATCATTTGCTCAAAACTGGACAATGATCATTTTTCAAGTGTCATTGTATATTCCCTCTCATTTGATCACAGACTTGGCTGTTGACCCAGAATTAATGACTTGGTTTTGATCTTACATCGTAAGACCAGGTCAGGTATAACTGAAAGCTTCCTGTCTTCTTAATACAACTTCATTTTAATTAAATGGGGGGGGGAAGGGGGAAGAGCACCCACTGTAGAATGGTCTTATCAGTGGCAAGGCTTAAATCAGCCACAAACACACGGCAATCATGAGCTCTTGCAGACCGTAAATAGTGTATGTCTTAATAGACTAAAATCACTGTAAGCAACGAGTCCATAATCTAACAAGTTATGAGAATGGTTAGGTAAAAGCACAGAGATTGCTCAATTTGTTTGAGGAATCTGATAAGGTACACCTTCCATTAAGGAAACTGAATAAATACTAATGTCAAATACCAGGAGACAATTTCCAATTCATCTATGCATCCAGCTACGCACGTGGAGACAAGCAGGACACAAGAACAGAGGGATATAACACCATCTAGCTCTGTATTAAATTTGGTTTTCCAATTCTACCCTTCCTTGTTCCCAGGCACCACTTCAATGAATCCAGCTGCCCAAGATTCAAGGGCTCTGCCAAGTATGTGATACTAGACATTTGCTCAACTAGGAGTCAGGTTCAGGTTCACAGGCTGCAAGTGAAAACATGTGCCAGGAGAAAGTAATCAACTTTTATTTGTAGAACCTCTGTTCTCAAGTGTACGTATAGCACATCACAACTTGACATGCTAAGTTGTAAGAGATTCAGAAAGTACAGCAACACTGTACAGAAAAGAAACATGAGTGCCCAGTTTCCTCATAGCAGAAGCAGTGAAAGACTTCAGTTTCCCTAAGCATTTCAGTGAAGATGCTCCCCAAACTAATTTTATACTACTCTCCCAGCCTCTGAAGAAAAAGGTCTTCTACCGGTCATAGGGGTTTGTTTGTATTTTGAGGTTCTAGATTTTTCGCTTGTTTAAAAAAAAAAAAAACATTAAAACATTTTAAAACATCACACTTACTGCTGAGTGGGGAGGAAAGTAACAGAAACCACAGTCCTATGGTGTTGTAGTGTACCAGCCACAGAAGTTTACATATGTTGTTAAAATCTTGTTTAGAGAAGAACCTATAGATAAAATCTTGCACACTTGCCTCCTCTTCTACAGGGAAGCAATCCTTAAATCTCAAAAAAGTGGCTCTCAAGTTACTACAGTCTAGCCAAGTGACAATTGCCTCCAATAAATCTCTATGATCTGAGAAGCTGAAATATGTGATCCAAGAAATTGCCTCCTAGCAATTAGTTCCCATCCACGAAGTAGAAGCTAACAGTAAAAGATAATTACGCTGCACATGTCAAGGCACAGACACGAATGAAGCAGAAAAACTGTGCTGAATTCTGCTTTTACCAGTAGAATAAAACTGTTCAGGCACTGGGATATACATGACCCAAAACAGAAGCTGACGACGTTAACCTTGAGTGCAAGAGACATCAAAAGAGAATGTGCTTCATTTTCTGTTCGTACTAAGTAGCACTTGAGAAAAAAGTCATTAAGAGAGCACACTTAGAAAAATGTTTTCTTTTTTTCCCCTGAAGCCTTAGCATATTGGAGCTATGTTTAATCACTCCATTTCCCAATCAGTCAAATTTATTTGTGTATACAATCTGAGTTTAGTGCAACTTACTTATCAGGCTTACTTAGGTAGTTAAGGCATTCAAGTATGGATTTGACAGCAGCATATTTTCTCACAAAAAGCAAAAAGATTTACATCTTTTGAAGCAATAAATCATTTTAAAATCAATTTTAGAAGAATCATATAAGAAATTTAAATCTTCTTAATCGAGCCATTTTAACTTCTGCCACAAACAATTCTCTAAATAGAAATCAAGCCTAAGAGTTTTAAACACGTTTCTTTAATAACAATTTTAAATATATGCATCAATTATCTGTTCAGGACATACTTTATAAAGGTGCAAACTGTTTCCATAATTTAAACCTTACTTTCAATTTTTATCAGTAAGCAACATGAAAGGTCAGCATGAAAATAATGAATAAATACATCCAATTCTGCTAAATGTTTACATGACAAAAATAACCGTTGTTACTGTTAATAATATGCCCTAATGATAATGCAGCCAATCAAATGAGCACATGCTAGTTCTTTTATGTATTATTTCTCAACTTTTTGCAATGACCATCAATTCACAAGGTTAGCTTTAGCCATACATTACTTCAGTTCAACTCTAAATCTAGATGAACTCAACTTGGTTTTTACTAGAAGCCTGTAGAATACTGTATCAAAAATTAATTACAAGCTGTTCTAGATCAGAAAGCATCAATACGCAAAGAGGTGATACATTTGCTGAAACACAGACAGATGTGCATTACCTGAGAGATTTGAAAAATTAAAGCTGCCTTCTGTCACATACGTACTTTCAGAATTAACTACAGCCAGCTAATATGCAAGATGCAATCATTTCCAGATAGAAGGTGGATAAGAAACAGTACAGGATCATAATTTCACAGAACTACATATACAAGACAGCTACCAGAGAACTAAGATGTCATGTTTTCATCTGCTGCAGGGCCTCCTGCAGCACTCAGAGCCTCATCTCTGTATCAGCCACTCCCCAGCAGATGGGTGAAGCTGTTGCTTTTGTACCCACCTCAGAGAGAAGCAAGGTGTTCACACAGATGCCAAGGTACAGCAGGGCAGTGGCAATGCCTGCGTGAGCATCAGCATACACAACTCATTAAACTCTGTCACAAGCCTAGCTTGCAGGGAAATTTTGTAGCACTTTCACTGCGGAGAAGCGAAATAATATGGAAAATTTTTTTTGTTTGTTTTTTTGTTTGTTTTGTTTTACCAAAAAATCCCTAAGGAAAGTGAAAGCCCCAGCATGGAGCCAACCAGAAATTCAAAGTTGAAGACTGCTTCTCTACCCACATTCCACCTTAAAAGCTGCTAATGCTGAAGTCTTCATTTTTATCCACTACATGCGCATAGGAAATAGATTTTAAAAAAAAAAAAACCTGAAAGACAGTTGTTCAAACCACCTGTAAGAAACAAGAGGACATTCCTCAGGCCAACCTGACACCACAGTGCCAGCCCTGGGCTGAGGCAAAGAACAGCACTCCTGCTTCTGCTTTCCCGCCAGAGCACCTCAGCCACTCTTGGAAGTGGCAGGAGTTGGTTAACACTTCTATACCTGTAATAATGGAGATACAGAAATACCAGGAAACCTCAAAGTACTGCTAGTTTTCTATCATTTCATTCATGTCACTTGAAACTATACTAAAAAGGAAAAGGTGTAGATGACAACTGGGAGGTAACGTGGGATAACTAGCGTGACTTCACTAAGGTTAAATCCTGCCTGACCAACCTTGTCACTTTTTATGATGGCATAACTGCATCAGTGAACAAGGGAAGACAAGGGAAGAGCCACTAACATCACCAATCTCAATTTCAGTAAGGCCTTTGATACCATCAATATCCTTCTCTCCAAATAGAGAGATATGGATTTGGCGGGTGGACTGTTCAGTGGACAAGCAACTGGTTGCAAGATCATACTTATAGAGTAGTGGTCAGTGGCTCAGTGTCCAGATACAGATCAGTGATGTCCCTGAGCCGTCAGTACTGAGCCCTTTAATATCATCATCAGTGACATAAATGGTGGGATTGAGTGCACCCTCAGCAAGTTTGCACATGATGCCAAGCAGTGACAGGCTTGAGGGACGGGATGCCATCCAGAGAGACCTAACCAGGTTCCAGCAGTGTGCCCAGGTGAATTAGAAGTGCTCCTCGAATGACTTCTGCCAAATATATACCCGACAGCATACAAAAAAAATGGATTAAACATTCAGTAAATTTAAAAAAAAAAAAAACAGACATCACTATTAATGTTTCCTGTTCAAATTTAATTAAATCCAGCTGCCTCCGCTTTTCTTGTTTGGCCAGTCTTCATTACCTCTCCTCCCAACCTTTTATCTACCTTCTCAGGCTTTTCATCAAGTCTATGCATCCTAACCTCCCCTCCTAAATAAAGGAACACTGGACAGTGATTTAAAGCTAAGTTTTCTTTAACTCTGAGCTGGAAAGACTGTGAAAGATGCATCACGCAATACTAACTCCCTTAGTAGATACAAGTGAAGTCCATAAAACAGGATAAAACATGAAACGGTACTCAAAATCCACTAGACAGTAACATCACAATTAGTAGCTTAGGAAATATGAGTAATTTCTATGTGAGTTTATGTATATTTACTAGTGCTTCAGTAGAGTATAAGGAAACATCACAGGTAGGAGATCTGACTTTTCATGGGCAAAGGTTGACAACAACTCGAGCTACAAGAAGTCAATACACTTATTCTGTAGGTTATGATAAAACATATATGACTTGGTCTTATTACTTTATACAGACACCAGTATTTTATACAAAAGAAAATCAAGAATCCAGCACTCACTGCATTCTTCTGGCCATTAGCTATACCCATACAAAAGTTCCAACCTGCAGATGTCCAAATCCTCCTTAATACTCAACTGAATCAAAAAGAACATTTTCTGCTCAATAGCTCTTTATCTTGTTTGTGCGGAAAGAATAAATTCTTTCATTTTATGCATCTATCGTTTTTTCTGCTCTATATTTAACTCTTTCATAGTATTTCCATATGATCTTCATTTCTATATTTTCAACATCAACACAACATTAACTTTTAACATCTACCCCCTATTCAGAAACAAAGAACATTGTATAGCATGTTGAAACAGGTGGATAAAACCCTCTTCAGCCATTATGGTAAAATTCTGGCCTCTTCAAGGCAGATTCCCTGAACCCTTACAGGCAGTGACAGCAGGCAGAAAAGCTGCAAAAGGCACCATGCGCATGCTTGTTCAGTAAAGGCAGGCAGACACAGATTCACCCGCATCAAACCACCTGTGAGGTTCATGCACACACACAATATAAAATGTAATAATAGAGATTCGCCAACAAAATTAATCAACACAAAACAGGAAAAAAGGAAACCACTGATCTTTTATATAGAACACTTCTGTGCAACAGAAATTCTTGCATTTGAAGTATTTGAAAAAAAAAAAACTATGCACATCTCTTTGCCTCAAAAAGGAGAAAAATATTTAACAAAATCAATTATTGATCCATGTTTTATACAAGGTATGTTCTTATCTTAAAACTTGACACTCAAAAAATGAGAATCATTGCAAAATACCATGAAATAAGCATGGAGTGATGATAGGAGGAAAATGGACAAGTGATCCACGAGGATGCTGCTGAAAGACTCCATCACCTAGTAATAATTGTATGACATTAAAATTGTAAGTCCTTGTTCTCAAAAGGCATATATATCCCACACAACAATTACCAACACAAACGCAGAAGAAGCAGAGTTTACATCTGCATACCAACAATCCAGCTCAAACACCTTAGCTCCCTAAAAGCCAGTGCCAACAGTAAGATTCCAAATGTTACTCCTTATTCTTGATTTTGTACTGTGATTTTATTAGGAAGAGTGAATGGATATAACTCACTCTATATATATATTCACAATATAAACTTTTTAAATCTATGAAATATACTGTGAGAGGTAACAGGAGATAATGTTCAACAGCGTATCTGATTACAAAATAATATCTGAATAACAGAATATATTCAGCTACATTAGTAGGGCAGCATACAGGCTGAAAAGTGCTGAGACTGGAATAACAGGCAGGTAGATAATTATACTGCCTTCAAATTTAAAGATGCTGTTGCTTACTTACTGAAGCCTAGAAATTTAGCAACAGGACCATAACAAGTCTTATTTATGCTAAATACAAAGAAAACATAGAAGTTCTCTCTCCAAAAACTCACCATTAAACATCACATGATAAGGGTTGACAGTTTTTACAAATGCAGCAGGACAGTAAGCAGTTCTTAAAACCTGTTGGTCTGGGAAATGCGGGGCTTGGCTTAGCCTCTCCTGCCCCTCCCCAAAAGTAAGTTAAAGGAGTTCATGGGTCTGAGGTTGTCGTGATAGCTTTCCAAGTTGACCCCAAACCTCCACAGTGCTTAGCACTGTGTTCACCTCTTCCACGTGCTCTTCTACCCTCAGACTAAAAGACTGATAATATGAGTATCAAAAGCCCTCGAGGTCAGTTAGCTTCACTAATAGTAAATGTAATGCGAACGCATATGGAGACATCAGCTGCTTGGAAGAACAAACACTTAGGATGTTTTTATGCAGCTCAAGGTCTTTTATCTATACGTAAAAAGGCAGAGAAAGGAACGTCACACTCCTGCTCTTGCTTTCTAGAAGAAACTCCAGTAAAGCCATGCTGAATGCATATCATAACACACTAATTAAGCTCTAGCTTCCAACAGAGGCAACCAACCCCAGAACAACCGCTCAATAGCGCACTATTTTAAGTAGAGGAGCAAAATGGATATTGCGCAGAAACAAGTAGTTTGTTTCAAAGCATCTCAATGAACTAGCTGAAATCTGATGATTTCATTTAATAGGCAAGAAGCAACAATATCCAACCACTGAATGCTGAAATCAGAAAAATCCAAATGGAATTAAATACGAGAACAGCTACTCACTGAAACAATAGGAAGACAGTAAATTTATCACCAGTAAGTCTTAAATTAGAAAAATACTCCGAGTTTAACACGCACATTTAAAAGCTGTTCGACACTATGCACAAACACAGCTACTAGAGTGCCATTAGCCTCTGCCCAGAAACACACACAGGCAACCTCCCCACTGCTCCAACAGAGCAGACGCAGGTGAAATGCAGATGTGCTGTAGAGTTAGATCAAAACTACCAAGCTTAACGCACAGGGCAGTAATGGCACAGCCAAAACTGTCTTACGGTAAATCCTTCTTAAGCATCTGCAACAGTTTGGAAACATAGCCTCAGGGCAGCAGTGAGTTTCCAACAGAAAAAAACCTTCAGCGTTCCATTAGGCTGAACTGCTTTCTGAATCCATTCACACAGACTGTACCTAGCATGGTGCCACTCTGCAAAGCAGCATCTTAAGAGCAATACACAAATAACTTCCAAGCAGAACTGCTCATTATTAATGCAAAGTATTTGAAGGTAAAAGCAAAACAGCATTTGGCAGCACGAGTGCTGCCATTAAGATGCTAGGTCTAAAAACCTCAAAGTGATTTATGGAGTACCCAGCTGACTTCTCTGTCTCTGTTTCTTTCCTGTCCACTAATCATAAAAGTCATTTTGGGTCCATTTCCCCAAATTACGGGTTTTACTGATAGCGAACTGCAATTTTAGCAGATGGCTGGTGTCAGCTTCTGGCAAAATGGTAGCATGATTTCTTGGTCAGAATCTCTAATTGAAATGCTGCAGAAGTGCAGCACAAACAGGCATACACACAGAAATAAAAGGTTAATTTGGAACACTGAACAGAAGAGATGGACAAAATAGGTAAAACTCACTTAAAGTGGGGGAAAGACCTTGAAGACAGAAAGCAACTGTTAATTTTAAAATGAATTTAATTAAGTTTAAATAGGAGGAAGGAGAAGAAATTAAGTACTAACTTTAAATTAGTACTTAATTACTAAACTCTTCTGTACTTCCAAACTGTTTGAGATGAACAGCTCTAGTATATAATGACAGCACAAGCAGGTGAAAACACACACTTTCACTGAAAAGCATGCCACTGGTTAAAAACGAAAGGAAAATACTGTAGGACAGAAGCTGAGGAAAGCATGAATCAAGGCTGGTGACTAGAATTTAAAAATATTTATATTAAAGCTATTAAAAGTGTTTAAAATTCAGTATCTCCCATTTCAAGCAACTTTAACATTTCTATTTGCATTTTTTGTTTTCATTTGCCTAGTCATTAAACAAGTTTGAAGGATTATTATCTATAATGTTCAGCTGTTATGTAGCCCTAATTGCTAGGGGAAAAAATTAAGTAATTCTGTTAGCACTGCTAATGCAGCTGGGAGTAAAAGGCTGCAGTATATTACAGACAAATTGATTTTTGTTGGGTTTTTTTGTTTGTTTTGGTTTGGTTTTTTTAATTTAAGTTTGATTCAGTAGAGTTATAAACTGAATTTCTGAGATAAGAAAAGGTAGCTGGGGATCAGGTTGTGAAAGAAAGTACACTTCATGCAATCAACATAAAATATTAACACCAGTATGTTTTACCATTTTGAGAGAAAAATACAGATGAGAACCATTCCCATGAGGCTGCAGTCAAAGAACAAGCAATACGTATTTTATGTAGAATATCTGTCCACTGTCTCAATTCTTATCTCACGAAATGTTCAGCTGTGTGTATTCAATCTGATTTTGTGCAGTATCCACTTGGCAATATTGGCTCAGTACTAAATATTCAGTTTTCATAGATGAATTCAAGAAGCATACTTCGTACAGTTAGTCAATGAACTCATTAAATGCCTTTTTATCAACATCTGATACCAAGTCTTTGACTTTTTTTCCCCTTTTAATAGAAGAAATACAAAAAAAAGAAGAACAGCATTTACCACACTTCTGAAATCTGTTAATATGTTAGTTTGTTTGCCTCCTCTGCATCTTTCACAGAAGACTTAAGTAAGACAAGGTCACATACTACTGGGACACAGCAGAGCAACTCCCTCTTGGCATCTCACTTAAAAGCAAAAAAAATAAAAAATAAAATTATGGTTTCCACACTGTATTGAAAACAGCAAATGCCTTCTCATTAACCTCACATCCCCAGAATGCTGCTAACCACACACTGGCTACTTTGCATTATGTTCTCTGCGTCACTGGGAGGCTTTCCGGCAGCAGATCGAAGCTGTAACCTTGCAGAACAACACCGTGCTTGCCTGGTTTGAAGGAGGAAGATAACCCACCTCATCAAAAAAAAAAAAAAAAAACTCTGGCCTCTGCCCAGACAGACACTTAACAGGCTCCGGTGGAGAAATGGAAATGGTTGCAATTACTGTTATTAGTTTAATGCCCTTAAGAAAGCTCTCTGTGAATCTTACTCCAGTCGCTGATTAAGAAGCACGGTTCAGCAGCAGAACATTTGGATGAAATAATAGGCAGCAGAGACAGATCCTTTTCTGAGACTAACACCACATAAGATGCTATTGCCCCTCTGCCACAGAATACTGCTGGCGAAACCCCATCAGCAGCCGACTACCTGAGAGTCCCCAGACTCCCTCCAGACAAAGTCAGGAGAGTCCACAAGTTCACCAGCAAGAGCAAACAAACACCGCGCTGCCAGCCCACAAAAAGAAACTAATGTGACCTGTTCTGAGGACAGCAGCCTGTACAACCTTCCAAGACAAGCAGCCCCGAGGCCAGTGAACATCTACACAACTGCAACATGAATACCTACTCAGAAACTTAAATTCTTCAGTAAGAAAAGCCAAATTTCATTGCTAGTATTATGAATCTAAGCATGGCTATTAAGGCTGACAGAAGCCACATATTAAATCCTCAACCAATACTGGTCCAGCAACTTGCTGTCTTTTGAACTTGACATAGGAACAGCAGAGAAATCGCTGTGTTACTTTGCAGAGGTCAGGAAAATGTTAGGGATGCATTTTTTTTAATTGAAAGCTAGTGATACATACTCTTTCTTTTCCACATCAATATGGATATTATGGCACAACTCATCCTACAGCATGAGAAAAGACACGCCAGTAAAAGCTACTTGATTTAGCAGATGAACTTAGCAGTTAACTAACTTGAGCTAAGATTAACTTAGCAGCATCCACATTGCAGAATGATACAGCAAAGAAAGCAGGAATAGAGAAGAGACTTTTGCTGCCCCAAGGTACACCAGAGCATTTCTTCATACAATTCTTTTATGCAGACACACTTGCTTTAAACTCACTTTAGGAAGAATGGATACATCTGTCAGAGATTGCATCTACATAGTGTGGTACAGCTGGAACTGACAACAGCAGCAGCATTCTTCTTGGTGTACAAAAAAGCTTCCTAACCTCATCATCATCATATGCACAAAGTAGATAAAGGGGTAAATCCTACAAAGCTAGCAGGGAGGCCAAGCGCCCAAATCAAATTAGGCCAAAGAGAAATAAGTTCTCCTTTGAATTGCATTTCTTCTCTCTTCCATATCCTTTCCCAAACGCTGACAACTGAAATCTTCAGTTTTATCGTTTGACTCATTAGCTGCTATCTCATTACCCATCAACATTTACAACAACCACTTAAGTAAATTTCAACCATTTCAGAGCTTTTTTTCCCCTCTCCTCCTTCTTTATTTTAGTCCTTTCTTTTTGACAACACGTATGAATTTAAAAATGAGGCTAGTCTTCCTACTTGTTAGCAGATATCTGAAGAGTTAAAAAGGCACTTTAGAATCTTTTCCTAATACAGACTGCTTTAAGTCTAGGATGGACTGTATTCAGAAACAGCATCCTCAACTTCTGCCTCTCTTTATAAATGTGTTTGTATCACCTGCCTGACAATGCAGAAGAGGGAAGAGTTACCAATTCTAAATAAATGCCTTTAATCAGCCACCATAAGCATATGTCTGATACAGACCACCATCTCACCAAAACACCACTATGTCAGGGCCACACAGATGAACCACTGCATCTCATGTTGATGTGGAAAGGCCGGGATAGTTTATTTGCAACAGTGAACCCATCAAAATGGCAGCTCTAAACTAGCAGAGGCACTGATGTCATTGTCTTGACCCACCTTTACTACAGGGCAATCCATCCTCCTGACTTTTCAAGGTGCTGTCAATGCAGACGCACACAGTTGAAGAGAATTGCTATCCTTTTAGGATAGCAGAGTCGAACAGCACCAGCTGTATTGATCAAACACAGAGTGTGCTACTCCCCATGCAGACCTGATGTCTGTCCCTGCTGCTATGTCAGGTGTACAGTCTTGCAAAGGTCAGCTGCTATGCTACACAGCTGCCACTCAGTTCTTAGACATCAGCACATTTCTGAAGTAAGTAGATGAAGTTACTTTGGCCTTCGTGAAAGGCATCTTGATGTTCACAGGGAGATTTGTCAGACAGCTGATAGCAGGTGGAAATCTAAAGCAGCTGATATGGTACAGCCTGTGAGAGAAGACCATTCCATACGTGCCACATACAGCCTCAAAGTGATAGGAAGGGGAGCCTGAAGAATCTAATGCAGAAGAGAACAGAACAGAAGAGAAACAGATCTCAAGGATACAAGGAACAGGTAGGGCACATTTCTATGTTGGTCATTCATTTTCTAACAGAGAAAAGACGCTCAGTAAAAAGACATGTAAAATACATGATTCAAAATGTTAAGGCCAATATCACATTATTTCAGAATACTGTTCTATCCCCAACACATATGTGTTGAGTTGTTTTATTTCACTACAGCTGTTTCTAATGACATAATTCCAATTTGGAATACTTGCTGAATAATACTTCGGTTAGCAGTAGCTGTAGCACCAACAAGAACAGAGTGTCTGTACCTGTTTCCTTAAGGGAAAACCTGTCTGATTAGGTTTTGTCTTATGATAGGCACAGTTTGAAGACTGTAAATTGCTCCTTACAGTAATCACTCACACTGCAACAGCCCAAGGCTTTTACTAATGGTAAGGCTCTCTCACTGAACAGTTCAGGAACAACTTCTCAGGAAGTCTAGTCCTAAAATGACAAAAACAGAATAGAGTATAAACAAAGCTGACAACATGAAGCCCAATTCATCCACCACTGCTTTCACACCTGTTTCTGTCTTAATTTTTCTTATAAACTACACCTGGGCTTCCACATTCTCAGATGAAAAGGCTGATTAATAGATGGTACCATTCTATCCAAAATTCAAAAATCACTTTGTGGTCACCAGAAAATCAGAGCTAGCTATCTGCTCAACAGAAGCTTCATTACATGAAATAATTACAGTTGAATTAAGGGATTTGCATTTCCATTTCAATCATTTTAACACTTGATATCTGGCTAAGAAATTTTTTTCCTCCAGTAAGAATCAAAGACAGAAATTGGGCTTTGAGATACGCTTGCATTTCCTAGTGGCATCACTTGTAGATTTCAAAGAATAGCAAGAATATATTTCCTACTCAGTGTGGTACTAACACATTGCTGTCCATTCTTATGAAATTCATAGCCATTCTCAAAGGTACTGTAGTTAACATGGGGAAGTGACACCAACAGGGGCTACAGATCTGCACTTGCTACTTAGACTGAAACAAGAATACTTTCCCAAGCTAAGCCATCTTCAAGAGCAGACACGGGCCTGAAACCCCATGCTCCTTAAGTGCTTCAGGTATCTTGATTCAATACGAGAAATAACCACCACTACACCAAAGGCACCAACTGTTGCAAGAGTAGGTAACAGCTCTTAGAGCTATCAGAAAGTATTTTGTAAGCTTCCTAGAATAAAGTGCACAAGATTTATTTTGCTCTCAATATACATCTCCTAATGCATTAACTAAGCTGCTCAAATAAACTTCTAGAAAAACAGAGGTTTAGGTAGATGCATAAACTCTTCCTGAGGTGTAGCTCAGCCTCTCCTCAACCTGCTTATCACTGTATCCAACCAGATCCCCTGACATACCTGTGCATGTAAGCATCATTAATCCACTTGAGTCAGAATGAGCCAGGTTAGCTTAAAAGTTTAAGTTCTTAGCAAAGCAGATTTGTTTTGCCTGAAATAGATTAGAAAGCACTGCACGAGCAGTACCACAATGCAATTAGAGACATGCATGCCAAAGTCCCAAGGGAAATGGCTGATACAGTCACCATGCCACTCTCAATAATACTTGAAAAGGCACGAATGTCAGGTGAAGACCCCTGCGACTGGAAAAAAGGTAATGCCACATTCATTCTTAAGAAGGCTAGAAAGGGGGACTGAGGGAACTACTGACCTGTCAGCCTCACCTCTCTGCTAGGGAAGATTACTGAACAGCTGTATGGTGTAGCTGACACACCTGAGGAACCTAGAGAGACTGCAGCAGGGAGCCCAGGGGAACCTCCTGAGGTTCCACTAATCCAAGTGTAAGGACTTGCACCTGGGTCTGGCAATTCTTACTATCCATGCCAGCCAAGTCTGCTCACTGCAACCTAAGAGCACCCACTTACGAAATTAAAGCACACTTCAAATTCGTATTTTGTTCTGTTTCATAGCTTCTCCACATTGATAAGAGCCACTGGGAATAAACCAAGGATTTCAACTCAATTCTTACAAAGAAGTTAGCATCTACAACTTATCAAGTTATAGAGGTAACTTCAAACTTAGAGGAATCAGGTGAACCACACAGGTGACATATAGAGGCCAACTGCTACCTTCCACTTCTCCTTTTTAAGGAGAGAAAAAGTTGCAAGTTTGACGAAAATGCCCAGTTTTGTCCACGGAAAAAACTATTGTTATTTTGTTCATAAATGAAGAGTGGAGTACTGGTCAAACTGAATTATCTGAATAATCATATCTCATGACCCTAATTTGTAGGCTTCCTCTTTCTTTGGCATTGTCATAAACGATCATTCTGAGATAGCTCATGAGGACAAAATTTCAAGGACAAAAAAAGAGGCCATGCAAATGCCCAGATGGCAAACACACCACAGAATTTACTATTTGGCCAAAGTACTTACCTCCCAAAATAGTTATACTTCCTAAGGTACTTGCAATAACCTCATAAATCTAGCAAATACAAAACAAGTCTACAAATACAAGCGAAGACATCACCAATCCCTTCGAGATAGACTTCAAAGAGACATTCCATGCAAAGCCACGTACATTCACAGCTGCTAACTATTACAAAGCGTCCTTTAAAAGATAAAGAACATAGTGCTTTTGCCACAATTACACTACATACACTCACGTCTGCTTCTGTTCTGCTACCACTTTCTTATTTACTTCTCCAGAAAGATCTGAGAAAATAATTTTGCCTAGTACTCCTTATCTACAGACAGAAGGCAAAGTCGTCAGTTTACACGCAAGACCCTGAGATACAGACACACAGGCAGGAAAGCAAGACAATTTATATTAACATCCAAAACTAAGGAACTGAAAAACTAACCTTTGGACATTTCTTTAAAAATATCCTTTTAAAAATAACTTTCAGGTTAACAAAACTGCTACACTATCCAGGGAACAACCAAATGTGTGATGTTTAAAGCACTTAAAGCATCCCCTGGATGATCAGACTATCATCAACCAATCAGTAATACTTTCACAAGTTCTATTTTTATTTTAAACAAAGCAGTGATGTGGAGGAGAGAGCAGAAGGTAAGATGTCCCATGTACATGCAGTAAGTTTGGCATGTCTGAAAACCTAGTGATCACTAGCTACAAAATGCAGTACCGTCGTTGAGGAGTACAGAGTGCTCTTATCAAATCCTCATCAACACAGACATAGCCACAGAGTGTTCACAGATGTTGTAATATGTTGTAATGAAGTACAAGAAATAGGATGCAGGTCAATCTACATCAACTGAATCTTTTCTATTCTGGCAGCAGCAGTGCCATTCTCTACTTCCAAGACAGCTTAACACAAAACCCAATAAAATTAACACTTGTGGGTCATACGTTCATTTATTTTTTATAAAAGAGTAATAAATTATAAGTTTACAAGACATGATGAAAAGTCCAAAATATGTTTTTATTTTGAGAAGTATTTGCAGTTGTTTTTGACCTGTCATTCATTTGCTTATGTAATGACCACATGCATGCCAACTGTATGCTTCAGCAATAATAACGAAAGACAGCAGGGTAGTGAAAGATGGTAATTAAATGGCATGCCAAAGCTCTGCCCTTTTGAGAGAAAATTGGAGGGAAAGTCAAGTCTGACATACCTTTCCGAGTATTACCATATCCTGTGAGAGGATCTAGGAAGTTAATCTATCCCTGCTTGTTTATATATTACATTTAGCCTTTCCACTAAACAATACCAACAATTAATCAGCCTCCATACATTTCTGAAAACAGTTCAAGTCTAGGAGCTGTGTGAGAAGCACAGTAGAGCTTGCTTCTTAATGTGTGCATCACCTGTGAATAGGTTACAGTACATAATGTAAAATCCAAATACAGATGCTCCAATTTGCCCAAATACAGATTTGACAAATGCTAACCAGGACTTATCACTGTCCGTAGGCAGGTAACTCTGCAATGAGAGCAAAGCAAGTCTCCCTTGCACAGTGCAGTCCACCATCTATGCTTTGTAATAGATTTGCTTATCAGAATCCACAAACCACAGATCAAGAGAAGGAACGTGGAAAAAAAATCAACACACACTTGCCTGCAACACGTAGATTTCCTGCTTGCTGGTTCATCAAATACAGCACAAGGAAATTGGAAGTGCTAACACAGGAAAGTGGGACTTGCTAATGACATGACAGATAAAGCATATTTTGAACAGAAATCTGAAGTTTAACTCAGAAGCTGTATGTTACAACTGAGAATATTCCAGGCAGGTGTGACAGCTTAAAACTAGAAGTGAACTAAGTATACAGAGAATACAGAGATAGCAAGGGAAAAAAAAAACATGGAGAGTGGAATAAATTATACAATATAAGGCCTCAGACAAACTATAGATAATTCATTACTAGATACAGAGTAAACAGGATCAGATCTGTTCAGCGCCTGTAGCCAAGAAAGTGCATTATTGATCTACTGTATTATGCAGGGCTTGGAAAAAGTTGACGACTCAGGAGTAAGTGTTCCAGCATATCAATTTTTATATTTAGCAACAGCTGAAACAAGCAGAAATGGACACTTCATAACATTAGTACTTGATTGTTTATTTTATGCCTTAAGACAAATTGGCTTTGTGCATCTAGAAGAGGAACACTGTCATGAAGTCAAAAAACTCAACTCCTTAATTTAATAATATTTAAAGCTTCTCTTACAATTGAGATGAAGTGATTCCAAGTAGCATTGTCCTTGCAGCACATCAGTGATATTGTTATGAACAAGACTTTACTAATAGAAAATCTAACAGTCAAGATGTTAAACCAACCAAAAAAACACCAACCAGACTGATACATATAACAGCTGCAATGCTCAGCATGAAGTACCAAAAGAACTTGAGAGACAATTTATTTATTCAGCACAGCCAACTTTTCAAGATAATAGATTTGCACAAAGGCTATAACACATGGTCCAAGTATCATATCATGAATGTGGTAAAAGGATATTCAAGCTTTGTGCGGCCCTAAGCAAAAACTGAGTTACTTAAATGGTCTAACAGATTTGCAAAAGGATCCAAGGAAAAAAACCACTGAGTAAACATGCAAAAACACATTCAGGACTAGTACTAGAAGACTGCAAACGAGGTTCTCTCATACCTAGTAATAACAATATTTTGACTTGGAGACATCAACGAATTTCACAGAATCAAAAGAAAAAAAGGAAAAACAAAATGACCTGCATTTGTCAGCAGCAAAGATAGCTTAAGCAGCTCTCTCACACCTTGTGTTGTTGTTGTTTTTTTAAACAAAAGGTATAGCTCCATTCAAACAGCGTGAGTAAATGCATGAAAACTTAATTGGGAATAGAAGCAGCTAAATAAAATTTAAAAATACCGGCACATCCTTACTGTTTCCCCCTCAAAAAGAAATGCCAGCTGCAAGTGAAGCTTGATACCATCTGCCACCTACACGTCATCAGGACATCCACCACAGCCATCCTTCTAGAAGCAACAGCACAAGATGTAAGTATTCAACTACCGAAATTTTCCTGTTCAGGGAATTAGCCACATATTTGCAAAGCTGCACATATTGATACAATTTTTTTTCAGATGAAACGGCTAAAACAAATTGATAATAGCTATGCAGCCAGTGAACTAACATCACCTTTTTCCTCATATACTCCTAACAAGCAGGTACTTGTTTTATGTATTTTATTTTCCGTAGTTCCTACACCTCGAGTTTTAATTATCTAAGTCAAAGATCAGCTACACACATTGGAGCAGCATCTACCGCATTCAATATAGTCAACTGACAATTGACACGAAATCTCAGTCCCCTTCTCAGGAAAAATAGAATGACTCTGGCATATTTTTCTTTCCCCCACATGTTCAGTCCATAAACTTTCGTGACAGAAGATGCTATTGTGTTGATTACGTTCACAAATTTAGGTTTCATATGTCTCCATGTTCTCTTTCAATTATAAATTCCTTGAGTAATGTTTGAGTAGCAGAAAGAAGTTTTACTTTTTGGATTAGCCTTCTGTATTTCACCAACTTAGAAGGATTATGTTACAGAACCGTATGAGGTTTGAATAACAACAGTAATTCATTATCAATATTGCTATAACAGGATTCAACTTGTCATTGAAACCAAGTTGATCTGAGGCAGTAACAGAAATTTTCTTTTCCAAAATCAGGCAACATTTTTCATACCAGTTTTTCTCCTCAGTTTGTGTTGCTTTGAAATAAATGCATTACTTTCTTATTTAACCCTTTCCCTACTAAATAAAGTATGCTTATTAACACACAGCATAAAATACTCATCTTCTCCAAAGGAGCAGATAGGCTTCCAGGTGAAGACAAAGAATTGGAAACATCAAGCCCACTCAAGAAAGCCATTATACTACAGATTTCTCAACACATAAATTTACCCTGAAGTCTCTTGTTCAACATAAGAGCATAGCTGGCACCAACAAGAGAATCTTACTAATTGTTCCAGTTCAACTCAAGTACCTTCCAAAAGACAGACAAGATTGGCTCACCTATTTAGCTCAAAACTTAACGTATGTTAAGAGATACCACAGCAAGCCATCTTACTGTTACCTTTTAAGAGACTACAGACAGGAGAGCTGTTCTAACAACTTCCAAAGGGAAGAGCACTGCTAAGGAGCTAAGGTTTAGCCGGTAATAACTGCCATCCTAATTCTATCTCGTCTTCTGTTGTTGCTCCTTAATCTTAATGATAGCATCTCTTAATGATACATTTTCACTGTGGAGAGTAAGAAGTTTCTCAGCTACTCAGTAATTTCCATATTGATTCTTCATATTTCAGTGTATTTTTTTCTAGAGACCACGCAGGAAATATTAGAAGTGTACTTCTTACATTAGCAGACATAAAAGGACTCACATTAAAGGCTTGTTTTATAAGTAACAAGAACAGGAGGCCACTGGCTTTTAGCACTTCTGTAATCCACTGCAATTACACGGACAAGAAGTCATTCTGTGTATTAGCACTGAGTGAAACAGCCTCTACTGACATACGGATATAAAATCCTGTACCCACTTGCTACTGCCAGCACATTCAAGTACATCAGATGACAGCTGAAGTACTCGGGACAAATTAAGACCTAGTTGTAAAAATTTCCATATATTTTGTCCTGAACTCACCTGGATCTGGTAAAACAAACTTTGCATTCATATTTCAACACATGTAAATGCCTGAAAAGGTCCTGACTAAATTTTTTGAAGAGATTAAGAAGGAAAAATACTCTCTTAATGCTATTCTTCACCTTTTTTTTTATAGATTGCTTTTATGGTTAATTTTCCCTGCATTTTTAATGCCTAAAAAAAATTAGCCGATCCTTTTTCACTCAAGAAGAGAAGAAAAGTGCCACCCATAGCAGAGCTGATAAATAACAGCTATTACAAAACATTACACTACCCTGCCAAGCCATGGCTAGTCAAGATCTTTGAACCTCTCTTGAGGAAAAAAGTCCCTGTCCTACAGTGAAGGTTCCCCAGACTCTGAAAGTGCGAGTCTCCTCCCTTTATTCAAGTATGGTGCAACAATTATGTACAAGACTGGGTTTGGCATTTTTAGATAACTTTTTTTTTTCTTGGCATTTTTTAGGTACACCTAGCTGGTTGGAGGGGGTGGGTTTCCCATTCTACAGCCTCAAACAGAATCTGAAATGCTCCAAAACCCAAGTCATATTTGTTATCTTCGGCAGCCACTTGTTCAATGTAACAGCTCACAACCATCAAGTGGGATTTACAACCTGATTTACAGAGGTATTGGACCACAAGGAATTTGAAAGCAGATTACTACCGGAAAAGATTTTCATGTAAACAATTACCATTATAAAATAGTGAAAGGATTGTTAAACATTGCATAAAGCAATACCTTTAAGTCAAGACTGAAACATAAGAATCTATTCATGTTCTTCATAAATAAAAACGTGTCTTCTGTAAGTTTGTCCAGAGCAGAAGCAACAGTCACCAATGTGGTCAGGAAAGTTGCGGTCTAGGAAAGATTACTCTACGTTGCAACTTTTGCATGGCAATTATCTTCAAATGCAGTATTATTTATTTCCCCCACTAATATTTGGTGGTGAAACTCTATAAGGATGAAGCTCAGACAAAATATTTTAAGTACTCATTCTTCTAAACTCAGAAATACCAGAAGTATGCAGCTGAGCAAGATGCTTAACATACTTAAAAAACAGTCTGTGTACAGGGATCACAAGATACGTTTTTACAGAAGAAGCTATCAATGAACACATAAGCAAGCTTAGCAAAGCCTTGGTTACAAAAATGGTTGTGTGAATACAATATTGGAACGTCTCCAAATGCATCTGCAAGCATGTATATACTTACAGCCACTGCAGCTTTGCCATTTTCCACGATGAAAGCTGACAGCATATCAGCTAGCATATACATAAATTTAAAAAATTATAATTAAAAAAAAAATCAAGCCTCAAATGGAACAGGTAGCAACTACTGATGTTACTAACTTGAATTACTGGGTTGCTAATTCATGTTTTGTTTTAAATTCAGCTGGCACACCACAACAATTCTGATGTATTGCACTAAGTCAGCAACATGATTTTCACAACTTAAGATATCAAATCATCACTGCATTAAAGGTATATTTCTAGGTAAAAAGAAAACCATTAGTGACCTATCATTCATCAGTAAATTCTCACTCAAAATTAGACGTTGCCACAGCATTAAGAGAGAAAAAAATAGAGCTCTGCTTCCCTAGCTCCTGCACTACCACTCAGTCCACATTGATTATTTCTTCTTTTCCTTGGTTTATGACATCTAAAACTGCTCAAGAAATAGTTTGCTGTCACTCAGGATATTGTGAGAAATAACTGTGGCTGTGGGTAGACAAATGCTTCTGTGTATGATATGAATATACCATAATTTAATTATATTACTCCTTGTCCTGAGTACTGAGTATGGGTGTAAGCAGCTGCAGGAATGAAAGGTGAAATCTGCATTCTTTGAGGAAAGGAAGGGAAAAAGGGACAGACTAACTGTTACTGACAACAGTGCACCTGGGAAAACAAAACAGTACAAACAACAATAAAAACAATGAAAGTGACCAGGCAAGCAGATGGAGCAAAAAAGCTTGGAGGAAAAAAAAGAAAAAAACAGAAAAAGCTCAGATAACAGCTGCATTAGCTGACACACAACCCCTCATGGACTACCCAGGTACTGGTAAAGACATGTCAGAAAGGAATAAGGTCCACATTTCCAAAAAAGACTATAGAGACCGTGAAAAAAAAACAAATGCTTAAAAGACAGGGACAAGTTTTTGTGTTCTTTTTTTTTCCCAACTCCAAATGTGAGAATAAGTCATTATTTCTTTCTGCATATACATTACAAGTCTCACTTTCTTTTTTGTATCCGTAGGGCCCAAATACATACATATATATACATGCCCACAGAGTATAGATATATCTGCTGAGATTTTTTTTGCTCTCATTATTCAGTGGCAGCACACTAAAATACACCTTAGAAACATCATATTTCCTGGGTTGCTCAATGCTATGGTACATAAGGTATGTTTTGCTGTTGACTGCTTTATCTTAGAAACATACAATGTGAAAGCAATTTTGTCTGCCATTTGAAGACAAGATTGTGCTTCAACTTTGCTAAAGTTAGCTGCATTGAACTAAACTGTGATATGATCCTGCGAAACCAAGACCATAGCCATGTTAGAGCTCAAAGCACTGCTCCACCACAGCTTCACCTCTCCAATCTTTTTTGGTTTTGTTGTGTTTTTGTTTTGCGGGACTTCTGGGCTGTTTCCTGTGCTGTGGGAGATGTTCCCATTCAAGCAGCTCCTTCTCTCTGTTCTCAGAGCATGACAGATGTAATTATGCCTTTCCCAGATAAGAAAGATACTGAAGCAGGCCTGGAGTGCTTCACTCCTTCAAGCAAAGGCTGGGCATGCTCACCAGCAACACTCAGGGAAAACAAACTCATGTTCCTTCATGCTCCGATTGTTAGGGAGTATGACTGAGTTCTGCATCTTCAGCCAGCATAGACATCCCATGCACAGCTGCTTCCAACAGCTTTAATCTGCAACATCAGGAACTTTTTTTGGTGGTTGGTTTGTTTTTACTGTGCTTTATGTTTCTAATAACAGCAGAAAATAACCCCAACCCCTCCTCTGCACACGTTACTTTTCTATTCATACACAGCCACCTCCATATAGAAAACAAGACAGCTGAGATTAGTCTCTTTTTCTCATCACTTCCTTCTCAGAGCAATAGAAGGTTGGGAAGAAATGAAAAGGAAAGAAAAAGGTTCAGAAGCTGTTGTCAACTCTGTAGTTGGTTCAGTGAGATCTGCTGCTCCTAGATGCTGAACAACAGTACCTCAAGTAAGCAAACAGACTTAAAAAATCTGAAAACAGTAGTTACAGACAGATAAAAACTGTAACAGAAGATTCTAACCTTTCATTAGCTCAGACTCACCTGAGTAGTCCTAAGATTGAACTGTTACTGACTCACTGCGAAGGCTATGGATATGCCTCAAAACAATTTTTATTGCCAGTATTAAGTTGCTGATAAAAACAAGGGATTTAAAATATAAATGCTGACACAACCCTAACTACAGTGTTCTGCACAGTATAGTGGCATAGCTATAATTGAAAAAGACAGCCTGCATCAAGTAAAAAGCTTCAGTGCAAATCTTTTTAATAGATCAATACAGTATCACCAGTGACATCTCTGAAGGGAAGATAAAGGTAAAAAGAGTCGTCTTAAAGAAAAATCATATGTACTAATGAAAAAATACCATCTTTTGAAGACTCTGGACAATAAGTTGTTAAGCTTACAATTTAATTCTGTGATTATCTGCGAAGTATAATGTACCAGCATGCAACATGTTTGCTTCTCTACTTTTCTTCCATTACAGTATAAGCGCAAAGACAGCTTAGGACATAAGTTAAAAAAGCTTCTAAAACAAATAAAATAAACATTGTTAGAAAAAGTTCTGTTGGAAATTTCCAGAATAGAAGCTTTAAAAAGAAAATGTACCAGAAAAAAAATCTTTGCAATCACTTTATTAAACAGTGCTTGAGCAAGTACAGCATTCAGCTTACAAGGTGTAAGATATTTTTAAGCAACTGAAAGTCTCGCAAGAATGATCAGAAAGGTTCATACCAAATCAATCTTATTCTTCACATATCCTTTCTAACAACTTCTAAGACTGAAAGCCAACAAGAGAAGAGTCACAAGAGACAAAATTAATTTGCAGGAATTGTCAGGAACACGAAGCTACCAGTAGGTAAAATGTGGTCTGGAGGGTCTTTCAAACCAGCCAAGCCCAGAACGCACGGTTGGTTTTGCTCCAGTGATATTTCTGCTCAAGTCTGAACACCTCCATTGCCATGGAGGCGTTTCACTCTCTATGGCTTGCTGCTGTCTTGCATAATTTAACAAGCAAAAAGTAACATTTCTGAGGGATTACGGAGTGGGAAAGTTATCAAAACTGTATACAAAAATTAGTTTGATTAAAATTTCAACATTTAATATGAACCTCTAGAATCCCACGGTCTTTAGTACTGTTTACAGGACTGTCTGCGCTGCAGCACTTGTAATGCCCTTGGTAAAACAGTAATGGTACTCAAGTCACGACTTAGGATACCAGTCTGTTGGAATCAAGAAAATCTACCAACCTGGTAAACCATTCCAATTTGGTACCTTGAGGAGACGTCATCTCCCCCCCATCCTAAATTTAACTTTGAGCAAGACGACACTGTTCTCTCTTACACTGCTGTCCTTCTGATAATGCCAATATTGATAGCAGTAATACGATTCTACTGCTAAGTGCTACTGTTTACTGCACAGCCATCATTTTTTCCCATTATACCAACAGTGAAAAACAGTACCAAAGAAGTTATGCATTGCTGGTTTGGGTTTTGTTTGTTTTTGTATGTTAAAAAAAAGAGAAGTCATATGACCTTGAGAAAGACCACAGAAAATTGAAACACCAATAGAAAAAGGAATCATTAAGAAAGTTAATAGATAACAGGGCAGATGATGCTGGGTGATGGCTCTGTAGTGCTGAGGAGTTTGCATCAAAAGGATGAGGGAGATGCTCTGAGTCGCAGCTCAAGCTTGGGCTGCAGAAGGAAAGGAAACCTTTGCTATTCTGCAGCTGGCCAGACCAGTTAACAGGATAGCTCCTCTGTCCTGAAGTCTGTTTATTCTTTCCCTTTCTTCCCCATGAAGTTTCTCAGCATGACCATCTCACACATGCTGTAACCTTCCTCCTTTCGGTTCCTCATCCTCACCTCTATCCCCTCGTTCAAACAGTGTAAGAGAAGTGTTTTTGCTTCCTGATTATTCAGAAAAAAAATGTTTGCTGCTATTTAGATATGAACTTACTCCAAAGATATTCACCATCCATGCTACCTTATTTCTGACTGCAGAGGCATCTCTTTGAACAGACAGCACCATGACCCTCCAGCTTCCCAGTCACAAGACCAGGTGCTCAGTGGTGGAAAGGCAGAACTACGCAGAGATGCACCAGGTTAATGAAGAAAGCACAAACCAGCTCATTCACAAAAACTATAGGCCACCATACCTAAGAATTTAGCAAGTCTTCTCTCTCCTATTATTTTACTAAGCTCTTAATGCAGGAGGAAGGCATGCAATAGCGCAGCTGAAGGGGCTACAAGAAATGCATACTGTCTCAGTCTGCTGGAATACTCAATGCCCTTACTATAAGGCCAGTGGTTTTTTTGGGTCATAAACAAAACATGGAAAGCTGGGATCTCCACAAAAACAGACTTGAAGTCTTAGTTCTTAGCTTTCATTGAACATGTTATTTAGGTGGGAAAGTACATTTTCATCCATACCTTAAGTTTATTACAGATCTTGGCCTAAAAAGGTAAACTTGGGCTTTTCTTTTTTGGTATGTACCTAAAATAGATATTTTCTTGTAACACCGCTAGTCATTTTAATAAAAGGTTTTGATTTTTGTTTGTTTGTTGCTTTTTTTCTTTTTTTAAAGCCATTAGCTTTACAGAGATAAATTTAGCCCTGGGGGAGTTGCCAAATTCCTTTTAGAACCATTAGGACTGCCATCTAAACTGCAGAATTACGATCAGAAATTTTATTTCTGAGAGAACAAAGCCTGACAGTCAGATCCTACGATAAGTTTCTGAAATCACCATTTTGGAGGATGGCTGGAAACAAGCACGAAAACAAATCCTAACTCTAGCTGCTGTGTTTTCTTTATATATATATTTATTTATACACACACACACAAACATAAGCTTGTGCACATGCACATTGCCCATGGCCAACAAAAGCAGAATCAGAACTGGTTGGGCAGGTGGTATCAGTGCCATTGTAAGGCTAAGTCAAGAGGGAATCAAGGTCTGTGCTACATCTCTAGAACACAGAAATTACCAGAACTTCTCAAAGGACTGAGATATTTTAAGTCATACAGTAATTTATTCACTTGATTCTTGCAAAGGTTGGTAAATCTTATAATCACAGCATGGCTTGGGTTGAAGGGGACTTCAAGGACCATGAATCTCAACCCCCCCCCGCCACAGACAGGGCCACCAACCTCCCCATTTAATATTAGACCAGGCTCCCAGGGCTTCATCCAACATTGCCTTGAACACCTCCAAAGGAACCATGCAGCTTCTCCAGGGTAAAAGAAATACTCAAAGTCACGTAGTGCTTTCAGCTCCCTAAAAGGCAGTAAGGGTATATACAACTGCCAGCATGCATCCAGGACTATCACATTGCAGCACTATCAGATATAACTAGACGAGCTGAAAAAAGAAGAGTAACTGAATAAAACAAAGTCTTTCCAGGAAATATCATTTTATCAGTATTTCTCCAAGAAACACCTGTGAGAACTCCAATTCATCAGGTAAAATGGCTATTAGCAGCACTGACTTTTATAGAATTGATATAAACCTGTCACTTATTTTTAAATAAAGGAAAACATGATGAGGAGATGCTCCTGGCCAACACTTTAGGAGATGCTTTAAACATGTAATAGTTGAAGCCTGCAAAATCATCCTACTACAACGTGCACAGTCAAATTAATTTTGGAAAATACTAAGGCCTAATTACCAAAGCTAATTTTCAGCAGTGCACGTGCCATTATGGATAAAGCAGGTTTCCTTCTGACTTTACTACAGGTTTACCATAATATTTTGCCTAATGTTTCATATACAATACCATACACACATAGTAGACAAATGTAGTATCATTATACCAATTAGGGTGCTATACGTCAAGTCCAATACATACATGTGACACCTCCACACAGCAGACAGTGCTCCCCTGTAGCTCCTGCTGGAAGGCCCCCTGTGTCCGCAGGCAGGCAGTGGGTGCTGGGATACCCCACAGCTTGGGCAGCTGCAGCTATAGATCTGTTGGTGAGTGCTCGGAACACAGCCCAGCCTAACCGTCCTGATACTGCTGCTAAATTAGTGCCATTACTCATTCTGCTCTGCTAGCACAACAGTACTCCAGCAGAACATATTATCACTACTTACTACTATTTCAGTAATACATTGCTGTCAACAGAAAGAACTACTTCTTGCCCCGGCTATAGTTTCAGAGTTGTGCATGTTTTGTTGTGCACACAAACCACCATTTTTACAAAAACCTGTTTTCTGTTTTCTCTGAAAAACACCGTTTCCTTCCAACTGTTTTTCTCAGTGATTTACCAAGACTCATTCCTTAAGTGACAGGGCATAATTTATGCTGTCATTGTGTTTAGAAGCTAGATCACGACAACTTTCTCACAAACACTTATAAAGGATACGTTATGGCAGCAAAATTCCTAGGTAGTGCACGCTAACCTTGAGAAAGATGCATTAAAAAAAGCAAAAGCAAGCTACTTAAGCTCATTTCTATCATCGGGTTAACAACTTCAAATTGAAGTGATTTTCAATTAGCCTCTCAAGCCAATAACTGCACTTCCTAAAGCTTATTAAAGCAGTACAAAGAACTGAAACATGGTCAGAGCACTGCTGAACCCCCACCCTCAAGTCAAGTCACCAGACTGAACAGTCACCGAGGACTCCTGCAGGCTTTGCTCAGAGAAGCCTGCTCCCCACCACCGCCTCGGAAGAGGACAGCTCAGCTTCCAAAAACATGTTTGGGCTCATTCTGCTACTTCAGCACAATGACCGGTTCTTTCAGACTCAAAAACCCATTGTGTGCTGGAGAAAGAGGAACTTTTGTTTCCTTTCTCACGTACAAATTGGTGAGATAGCAACCTATTTCTGCAAGGAGACTCTGCTCACTTCACAATGTTAGAGCACAGCTAAGAAGGTGACCATCAAACTGCACACTACATGAGCAGTCAAGGAAATACGAGACTGGTTCTCCTCATAAGGAAAAATGTGTACCAAGTTGTATGAACAATCATCAATTTTCTTTTATTTACCTTCTTTGAAGTGGAAAGCCAAATTACAACTACTCGTTTAAATTATATGTTTCTTCCTCACTGACTGTAATCACAATTAGGTTCAACTGTTTCAACTCAAAAATCAGTCCACATACCATTTCTTGAGACATTTTTACTCATTCTAGCTTAGTCAGTATTTAAATCACCTATTGTACACAATGTACTGATGTCTTGTGGCCTAAGTGACTGTCCTCCTCTAAGCTTTAGTGCACTGAAGTTTTTCTTGTCTGTTTCATACTTGAGTCCAATGTGAGACTCTTCTACTTCCTGGCGCATTTTTTTTCCTTGCAGTTTTCAGTCCAAAACTAGGTATAAGAATTAAAAGCTATTTACTTACTTCCATTAAGCTTCCTATCATGAATGATATACTATTAAAAGTGCAAGCACTCCAAAATAAATGCTTATTCTTGCACCACAGTGGATATAACTTAAGAGCATATTTTTAAAGTGAAAAAAATTATGTGTGAACTATTAGTAACCACTGTCACATACTCTGTGCTCATACTACTCTCCAATTAGCCTGGAGATGAATGCTCTATTATGTATCTTGTAAGACAGGAGCTTAACGAGACAAGATGTTTCAATTTTATCAGCCTAAGACATCTTGGTCCAAAAGGTTGACCCAATTAAGCTCCCCAGTTTCACTGGATCAAAGCTCCAATGACTTTTTCCTACAGTAAAATCCATATTCTCATATGAAATATTTTTTGTTTGGTTTGGTTTCCAAACAGTCAGCTTTAAACAAAGGAAAGGGAGGGGAAAAGAACAGAAAGTAAAGAGGAGGAGACAAAGCACGTGCTTCCAAAACATAATATGTAACAGATGATACCCCCAATAGAAATCAATGAAGAATTGTTGTCTACTCTCCCCTAGATCTTGAACTAAGCTTAGGGTGAACCAAATTCTCAGGAAATGCATGTAACAGGTGTGCTCATGTGATTTAAGGTGTGCTCACAGGGTAAGCTGATATTCACAAAGTCAGCTAGGAATTTCCAGTTTTACATACAAACAATCATGCAAAGAACCCAGAACCTGAAGAGTCAGTATTAAAAAATTAAATGAATTTTCATTGTTTTTGGAGAATACAGCTAGAGAAGTTTTTATTCTGATAAATTAGATGTTGCATCTCTTAGCACCTAGCAGTTTCAGAGCAACTCAAGGCAGCAATCAAAACATCCATTAGAGCGCTTCACTTCTCAGAACAAGCAAGCAAGTGGTTGTCAGTGCAGCCAGTAAATCACCTGATCCTATTACAAAATCAATTACTGCAGCACATTTCTATTGCTATACAACCTGATAATGGCTAAATGATATTGGATAGCTACTGCAAGGTCAAGAAAACTGCTAAGAACATCTGAAATTTGTCTTTTTTCATGTAAATCCAAATTATGCAGCACCCTTTTAATGGTATATTTAGAATGTAAAATATAGTTACCTTCTTCGGCTGATTGAGACATTCAATGGATAGTCTCTGCAACTGCTGTGTTGTATGGCTGAAAGATAGAAGATTGGAGCAGCAGGTCGAACAGCCCAGCCTCTTCATTAAAGAAGAAATAATGCTGCAGCCACAGCCACACATTGACTTACTCAGACGAGTTTATTCCTCACAGAATTAGGACCGACACTGTCCCGTACAGACTCAAAATTGGCCAGCTGCCTCATTCTGCAGCCTACTGGCTGAAATTAGCACTGCGAAGCAGAAAAGCAGCCCATATTTCTCTAAAAAAGATGTCAGCAGTCTCATCAGCAAGTAAAACCTTGCCTTTAAAAGATGCGTACGTTTTCCCCTTTACAAAGTAAGCTGCTCTAAAGAGAAGGCCAGCTGCCTAGCAGAGGAGTAGATGCAAGGAAGGCAGTCCCTCCCGACTGCTCACCGACTCTTCCTGCTGTGGCTCCTGTCACTTCGGGGCTCTTTTAGCCCCCCCAGCAGCACAGCCTATCCAGGCCAGGCCCCAGGCAGGGGCGGCCACACGAGCAGCACAGAGCCCCACCCTGCCGGCCCCACGCCCCTCATCTCCCCAGCACCCTGCCTCCAGCATCCTGCCTCCTGCTCCCAGCAAGCTGCTCTCACGGAGCTGCCGAGTGCCGCAACTCCTGTGCCTGGGAAGGACCTTCCAGTCACACAGGGGGAGCGATGAGACCTCGCTTGTGCTGCGCTCAGACTGACTTCTTGCAATGAGTGGGGAAGAAAAGAAAGTCACTTGCCATGTCTGAACAGATGACATAAATGCTACTCGAGTCTATTAAATCCTGAAATAAGAACGGCTACAACAAGGCTACATGAGTGAGAATAACACTAGGAGAAGTCAACAGTAATAATTTCAACCTAGGATGAAAAAAGCATAAGAGAATTTCAAGTAGGATGTCAAAAGGTACTGGAACTAACTCTCCAAACAAGTTACAGACAGCTACTATAAGCAGCTTTAGAAAGGTCTGCAAGGAGCCCTTCTCTTTGAGAAGGAAAAAGCAGTACAGAAAGGCACAACTACATCTGACTACTCACTTGAATTAAACAGCTCTCCTAACCTTTACAAAGTCACATACCCTGGTTAAAAATATACTCAATATTTCTTTCACACGAAATTGCAATTGGAAATATTTCTTCATTACAAGAGATACTAATGCAATAACTATGTCCCTTTTGCTTTCTATATAAAAATCTAAGTGACACTGGAAAAAGCTCATATTAATTAGTTTAATAAGCATATGCAATACTAGTTCTGAAAGGACATCTCACGTTAACACAACTGCTTAACCTGATTATAGGATAATCTGACTTGAAATAATTGTCACGTTCATAGAGCTATCAGTGCTTGTCTCGTTCAACAGCATCCTTTTTATCAAAAGGTTAAGCAAATGCAAGTGACACAAGAGCAGCTTAAACGAATATATTTACAGAAAACTTCTCATTATCATGCTGCATTCCAAACAGAATCTCTCTTCTGCTCCCTCCCCTCCCTTTTACTTGCTCTCCCCCTCTCTTTCCCCCTCCCTCTCCTTGGTTTAAAGCTGAACTGAGTCTCTCCCTTCACCTTGCTCTGCCCTTTCGATATTCATGTTTCTTTTAAATCCATTTCCGGTCTATGTACAAGCATGCACAGCAAATTGCACAATAAAAAAACCTTCCGTAGATAAAGACTACAGATGCAAACAAGCAAAATAATGCAGTAACCTTTTACTCGCCTGCTGGAGGTACTGTCTGCTGCATAGAATTTTAAATCCTCATCTGCAGATGCAATTGAGCCAGTATTGCCAAGGACTCTGCTCTTCCTGCGCTGATTCTACACAGCTATTCATCGAAAGAGCACATTTAAAGTAATATCAGGTAAAATTACTTAAATGGTTTGAAAGGAACCAGCTTTAAAAGAATCAGCTATAGCTCTGACCAGTCACATTTCAGAGATGTCAGACACATTAGTGAAGAAAGTCTCATTGCTGATGCACGCTTGCCAGCAATGTGCAGAACGTGGAAGCAGAGAGAGCTAATGAAAAAAATTAATGCACAGATTTAAAGTGCAAGGACCGAGCTCTCACATGCAAAATTGCATGTGTCCTGCATACCACAGGAAGCATCTCTTTTCACAAACATTTATTGTTTGTACAACTAAAAATACTGTCATGAAAATCAACCCTCACATTGCCTTACTTCATTTAGGGGTCTGCAAGTAGACTGCAGGTAAGTTCTAACACAAATATCCTCACTGCACCTCTATTCCTCATGAATAGAAGCTCTAGCTTTGTCCTTTGGCAGCACATGGCAAAGGATTGCACAGACACATTTCTTAACAAGAGACACTAAAGGAAAGCATCAATATTTTCGATAATGGTTTTGCATACAATAAGGTTAGGAAGCACAAGGGTACTTCAACAGAATTTGTATTATTCTTAGCAGAAATTAAACACTAGCAGTAAAGCCTGCTATTCATTATTTATGAATTTTACCCTTCCTCATGCCGTTTCTTTAATGTACTATTGATTTCAGGATGCACACAGATAGAGCCAGTGACAGACAAGACCGAGTTTTATAGAATAACTATCAGCCAAATTAATATTTCTAGGAATATCAAGGTAATATCATTCTAAGAATTTTTTCCTATCTATAGACAATAGCACTGATGTCCCACTGACAGTGACGTAGTTAAAACATTAACTCTTTTCCTCCCCCAAAAGCATTGTACAATGTCATTTAAAATAGGAAGACAGACAGATTTTGCACTGGTGTTACCACTATATTGTTTCTTCTGCTTCTCCAGCATTTGCTATCAGCAAAACTTTCAAGGCGTTATTACTCTCTAAGGTTTATTTTATCTGAAAATAAAATTGCTCCCCCCCTTTTTTTCCCCTTTGTTACTTCCTCATTTCAACTAAAACATTATATGCATAATGCTCTTCTCCATAACATTCATTAGCAGGAAGAAGCCATATAGGCAACATCCTTGGAATTGCAAATACTTTTCAGAATACCAGCTATTACTATTATTATTACATAAACTTGCACAACTTCCACAAGATGCCCCGTCCCTGGAGGTGTTCAAGGCCAGGTTGGATGGGGCCCTGGGCAGCCTGGTCTTGTATTAAATGTGGAGGTTGGTGGCCCTGCCTGTGCCAGGGGGGTTAGAGATTCATGGTCCTTGAAGTCCCCTTCCAACCCCGGCCATTCTGTGATTGTCATGAATTGAGTCCAAACTATGTATTCTTTCACAGTACCCAAAAAACTGCTTAACTGGCATGCCTAAAGGACAAGGCACTCTTTCATATAAAAGAGCAATAGGTAAACGTGTGAAATGTAGCCTCTAACTGAAGGCTTGCTACTAGTTATTAAAAAAAACTGCAGTAGGAGAAGCAGAAAATTGCTTTAAAAACTACATCTGCAATCCCAAGAAATCCTACTAAAAGATGTGAAAATGTTCTTCAGAAGCTTGAACTGTCACATCAAAGATAGCAAATTGAGAGAAAGACTTGAAAATGAAACTAAGAAGTCATCGAGCACACTGTCCCTGCAACAGGCAGGTTTCATAGCAGTACAGGAAGGGACCTTAGAAAGAATTTCCATTTTCAGCAGTGTAGCCCAAGGCAACAAAACAGAAGTGGTTTTCAGCTTCCTCAGCTTCATCAGCTTCTCTCAAAGCCCCTTCTACCCAACCTGGGAGAAGGCGAGGCACAGGTGATTGGCTAACCACACTCAGGCTCATCCTTTCCCTTCCCATCCACCTAATGAGGACTACGAAAAAGGATTGAAAAAGTGAGAGAAAACTATTTTTGTTCCAGAATTGTGCAACTACAGAAGCCTGTACGGCATGAACACCTTGTACCTACTAAGACCCCAATCTCCTACCAGACCCTCTTTTCCTGATGCCAAGTTTCCTTATTCAGAAAACAAAACACAACCCTGTATCTCTCTCCAAAAAAAACTAAGTGATATTCTACTGTTCTGAGCCTTCGCCAGAGAGATAAACAGAAAAGCACAGACCTAGTATTTGCTGTGTTGGACTCTTATGAAGATGAGTGGATGTGCCACCCTCAACCCTTTAGCTGCACAGGCACACAATGCAAGCCCTGGCTTCCAAGAGCTCACAAGCACTGTGATATTGAGAGGTTTGCTTCTCATTCGTGTGAGCCAATCAACAATCCACACCACTGCTGTCCTCATTCCTCAAGAACACTTGCTGTCTGAAACAGTGACATATGTAACTAACTGAACTGACAAACATTCCAGTATGGGTACATGATCATCATTAACCTCCCAAATTAGAGTCTTCTTTAGCCTACAGGTGTATGCACATAACCTTCTCATCAACTCCATACTGTGTTCACATTAAGTATTCATCTTGCATCTGTTCACGTACCTGGACTCTGCTCAAGAGAAAGTGATATGATACCAACTGGTTCTACATTATTTTGCAAGAACCACTCCCCCAATGGTCAACAGACTTCAGATGCTCATTCATTCTATCTTAGACTCGTACACCAATTATATTTGTCTCAATTTTGCTAGAGTATTCCATGCAGATGAAGTGATATTTAATATTTACTGCACGCTGATGCAACGAGAAAAAAAGTTTTATCTGTATGTGACTGAAGTACTCTCAACGATTATTTGAACATACTCATATACAGCCTACAACAAAGTTAAGAAAAAAAAAATCACAGAATGGCCTGGGTTGAAAAGCATCTCAGAGATCATCTAGTTTCAACCGTCCTGCCACGGACAAGGTCACCAATCACCAGACCAGGCTGCTCAGAGCCACATCCAGACTGGCCTTGAATGCCTCCAGGGATGGGCCAACCACAGTCTTCTTGGGCTACCTGTTCCAGTGCTTTACCACCTTCAGAGTGAAAAACTTCCTCCTGATATTTAATTGAAACTTCCCCTCTCAGGAAAGCCAAGGCACAGATGGAGCTGCACTTGGCTAGGGATGTGAAAAAATAATAGGCGTTCTACAGGTATGTAGGCAGGAGGAGATGGAGCAAGGAGAGTGAGGATGGAGAACTGGCTTCTACAGACATGGAAAAAGCTAAGGCTGCTTCTATGTGCATGTGTGCGCATTGTTTTTCTTTGGATTTTGCTTTAAACACAGCACAGAAATACAGCAGGAGATTATAAACCAACTGAATACAATAAATCAGTAATCCTTCAAGTAGATTATGAAATAAATTCACATTAATATACACGGCCTATTCCTTTTCAGTATGCTAACATTATCTCAAAGTATTAAAAAAGTTTGTAAAGATACCCAGACTGGTCTGTCTCTGACAGTGGGTGATTTTCCTTCTCTGGAGCTCTGGAAAGCAATTTGGGATGAACACTCAGCTGACTGCCAATTTGTAATCAAGCACTGAAGCAGTTAATACTTTCCTCAGCACAAGTACCAAATACTTCTCTTTCAGAGCTCTTCTTTCAGGCTGTCCACTGATTTCAGAAGGAAACGCTATCCATTTATACTTGGTACCTTTTCCTAAAGGTGACTTAATTATGAGTTGCTGCCCTTTTCCAAACAAAGGCAATGAACAAAAATCCTGAAGCAGTGTAACAAGGGAACTGATGTTTCACAAAAAGAAGGATGCTGCTGTAAAACACAGCAGAAGCAAGTGGTTGGTCACTTCAGAGCCACCCATTTCCACTCATACTGATGGAGGAGAGAAGGACAGCCTACCTCTCTCAACAGTCACCCCATAACCACAGAGAAGGTGCTAACTGTCCTCAAGAATCATGGGTTAGTAACCAGAGAATCCCTGCTAGACTCTTGAAACAGAACACCTTAGACTCAGTGGGGCTGAAACACCTAGCTCAGAGGCAGGTGCACAGCTACTGCTTTGCACAGAGTACACAGAGAAGGAGAAAGGCTCTCAGGCAATGCAGCAAACTTCTAATGCTGAAGTTACCACAAGGACAAGAGAAATCACACCATAAAAGCAAGACCTGTAATTCTTTTCTTCTGGATAACACTTTTAAAGAATTCATGTACATTCTTAATTTTAAAGCTTGCTTAACCTCATTAACTTATGTAGTCTCCTCAGTAATTGAGGTCTTCACAGAGCTGCAGACAAAAGTCAATTTTCTGAAATCCCGTTTCTCAGCAGCATTTTCTGAAAATGCCAGGAACCCCAGGAAGTAGAACAAAACCAAACAAGAACTCCCAGATTTCTCCATGTCTGAGTGCATAGGAAATCAGTCCTCCACTTCCTCATTAACAAGTGTGAATATTTCAAATAAGAAACCTTGCAAAACCAATTTCAAAATTGGAGAAAGACAAGAAGAACCTTAATAAAGATCAATGTTCCCACTGTATTTCATGTGGCTCTCGAGAACCACAACAATGAAGCTATTCTAATCCTTTCGGCTCTTCAGGCTGCAGGAAACAAGTGCATTGGATTTTGTTATGTTAAGACATAGAAAACAAGGGTGACTGGCCACTTCACATGGAAACTTACAATGGTAACATAACCATTATTGAATAACACGCATTTTTGTGCCATTTCTTCACTCAACCCTCACCCTCCATCTACAAGCTTATATTAAGGCAAAGTATTTGCTATGGATATTATCTTCCAAAATATTCTATCTCAAGCCCTCATTCACTCTCAAGTACATTTTCTTTACTTTGTCAGAGGTCACAGTGCAGATTTCTCTGCATAGCCTTACCCATAGCTAATATTAACACTGTCCATATGTGCAAGTCACAGGGAAAAATGCCAGCTTAACACCAGAAGGTTAGCAAAATTTTAAAAGCTATTTTTAATGTAGATAGAAGTTCACAGCAGTGCACAATTATATTTCATTCCCCTGATAACTTTCAGGTGAAAAGCTGAGTTGCCTTAGTGGCAGAAGCTGGCAGCATTTAATGTGAAAAAACATTAGCAGACTTCACGGAATCAAAGAAGTATCTTGCCTGCCAAGTGCAAGTGTCTCTCTTAGCAGAGGTACTTATGCCAGGATACAGATTTCAAACTCCACACTCCCATACAGAGGAGTAAAGAGGTGTAACTGTTCACGTAGTCGGACAGGGAAGAACTGGAAAGCTGATTTGGCTGGAAAATAACCCTCAAATACAGAAGGCCACAAAAAAAATCACCTATTCTGATCACTGTGCTAGTTCAGTACGATTTTGGTAACAGAAAACAAACTGAAAAGGAAAATAAGGAGATGAAAGGACATGAGGAGGCTGAAGGTGCTGCAGTTTGAGCCAGCAGCATTAATACTGGATCTCAAGCACAACCAAACCCACAGAAGCCATATGCAACGACAACACACTCATTTCCTACTTTGTTCCTCACTTTGTCTACAAAATGAGACTAATGCTTACTATGGCTTACAACACTGGTACAGTAAAAATGTGAATAACTACATTATCAGCTTGCTATATATTGGTAACAATAGGACAGAAAAGGAGGGATACAATTCTGAAGACAGGACAAGAAAAAGCAGCTGACAAGAGGTTGGTTGGGGTTCTTTTCCTGTAACTAAAGTAGAGGGAAAATAAAAGCTAAGGGTTTTGACAGCAAGGAGCCAGCTTGCTAAAGAGAAAAATGCTCAGTACAAAGCACAGAACTGCAGCAATAAACATACTGCATCTTGCTCAGAGAGAGCAGGAGCTCAACGATCTCTAGCATGCCTCTTAAAGACTTTCCAAGCATTCCATGCTCCACCTGTTTAATCATCTACAACTGCCTTCGCATTTAACCTGTGAGCAACCCCAAGCCATGACAGGGCAGGAGAGATGACTACGAGCCACTGACATAACTGTAAAGAATAATAAGCTGCCACTGGGACATCCCAAACACCCTTTACAGATTACTGGAACAGAATTTTACTTCTAAACAATGACTAGGTTTTGGTTTTTTTTTTAAGGCTCACATTTTCTTGGACACTACAATCAACAGGTGCACAAAGGTTAGGCTTAGTAAGATTATGGTGATGGAAAGATAATCAGAATAAATGGAAATGCTCAACGGTGTCATAGGCTCACAGTAAACTCCACAAAGAGCAATCTCCAGAAAGAGATCCTTCCTTAATGGCAGTCAGCACTTAAATGGGATCAAGGAGAGGTGGAGCCAGGCTCCACTCCAGGCAGCACAGGTGAATTGCCTTCACCTGTGCTCCCAGGCTGACTCATTGCTTGCCTCAGGTGGTCAATCAGAGGTTCAGGCCACAATCAACTTCCCATACAGTCATTAACAAGCTTTAATTAGTATGAGAATGTGCAAGACCTGCTAAGCAATGATGGCATAAACGAAGTCACCTGTGCACACAAGCTAGGAGCTAACTTTCACAACCACAGATCCTTCTGTAGTGCTAAGAGCTAGTGGAGATAAAGTAAGCCACCTCAAGTCATGCAAGTTAAAATGATTAAGTAGAAACAGGTACACAAGGATGTTAAATTAATATACAATTATGTGCTTTTAAACAGCATTTATTGTTGGGAGAAAGTATTCAATTTCTGTTTCTGAACATTTTTTTGCCCCAGAGTATTGTTTTCAAGCCATCTTAATAATATGTAAAGCTTACTTGTTATCAAACTGCAGTAAGTACTTGTCCTTAAAACAACACCAAACTGAACTGAGTCACATTGAATTATATGGAAGAGTCCTAAATGCCAGCCACTGCACATTCTAGACCGAAGAGCAGAAAAATCAACAAAAGATGCCTGAACAACTTGGAAAAATAGTTATTCTGTTACAATCATGACAATTGTTAGTCCATACTTCAGAAAACCATTTCTGTAAGTCGGAGATAAACATGCTCTGCAAAGCCTTGAAAATCATCTGCAAACTAATCAGTAGGACATATTTGAACACCATAAAAACACCTTTAAGACAGGAAAACATTAATATTTCTACTGTCATAATTTCTAAACTAAAGAATAGTACAAAGGGACCTTTAAGCAACAGAAACAAATGTTTCTGTTCAACACTCTTCATCTTATAGGTTCTTCCAACATCTAACAAGCACCATGTGGGCTGCGTGCTGCACCCGCTGGGAAACAACCCAAGCCACCCATTCCCCACAGCTTTCTACAAGTCACACTGGAAAACGCAAGATCTTAAGAATTATGCATGCAGGATCTTTTGTTAGATCAGCAATTCGTTTCATTTGTCATTGATTTTGCTATGGCAGTGCTTTTCTGTTGATGACTTTTTTTTTTTTCCTGAGGGTTGTTTTTGATTTTTTTAAATATATATTTAGTTGAACATGAATGAGATGGAAGTAAGGACACAAAATCTTTTAGAATACACAGCAGTAGGTAACTCCCTTCCTTTTGTGTAGTCTCCATTCAAACACACTTCTTATTTCTTCTGAGCAAGATGCTTAAGGACACAGGCAAGGTGAACTCCACATTTGCTCATGTTCCATTTTGTTATGGCAGGAGAAAAGAACACCCAACACAACTAAATCAGCTTCAAAGTAAAATTTAGTGTAACTAAATTATCATTCACTATTTACAACTAAAGAAATCATGCACCACGTATAAATCAATGAATATACAGATGTTATAATTATGAAATAAACAAGAGAGTTTGGCTAAGCAGGTTATTATACCAAAAAGAGAATAGATGAAGTGCTTACCCTTGTCCCGGGCTCGCTGTAAAACTCCAAAGGAGGAATCTCCAGAAAGAGGGATCTCCCCACTGGTCATCAGCTCTTAAATGGGTCTAGGAGAAGTGGAGCCAGGCTCCACCCCTTCCAGCAGCACAGGTGAATCGCCTTCACCTGTGCTCCCAGAGCTGACTCACTGATCACCTCAGGTGATCAATCAGAGGTTCAGGCCATGATTCAGTAGTTCCCATACACACCAGAAAAAGTTTTTTCCTTTTGTCAGTTGATATAAGGGATATATTACTATTCTGCCCTCTCCTATACTACATACTCTCATTTTTTCTATTCTATCACAGCTGCGATGCTATTATGAGATGCAGTATCCACTCTTCAGGAGGCCTCACCTACCCCATCTCTCTCACATGAAGATTTTAAACAAGTAACCTGAAGCTTCTGAAGCACCATGCTTTTAAACTGGCAGAAAAGACAACTACTGTGCAGAAAAAAAAACATCTTCCTACACCAATTTGCACCAGAACAGTTTATGCTGCAGCAGTGTTCATGTTTATACACCATTCGTTACGTAAGGTCCAACATGCTGATTTCCATGTCTTAAACGAATAGTTTAGAAATATTTTCACATATTTTTATATGTCCAGGGCCTTTTACTATCAACTAAGAGCAATTGAGAGACTAGAACTCCACATTACCAAGTGACAAATTACTTAAGTCTTCTAGCAGACTTTGCTAGAACACAACCTAAAACAACAGAAATCCTATGTTCTTAAAATGGAGCTGCACATCACAGCAATCTAATATTGAAGCTAGCCATCTAGAGAAGCTGTGGAGCATCTATCCTCAGAGACATCCACAATCTCTACCTAAGATGGTCCTGCTTTGAGTTGGGGGTTGGACTAACGACCTCCTCTCCAAAATCCCTCCTAATCTAAGTCACTTCATGAGTCCACAAAACTGAAAGGAGGATCAGAAAAAATTATTGCACACTGTGAAACAGTACACTAATATACAGTACATAAGCAGTATAAAGACAGATACTTGATTTTTTTGCCTGTGAAATTAGAGAAAACATTGTAGAAATAAATTGTTTTTCTTGCTTTTAAACATCAGTTAGTAATACTTAGTATCTAAAAGTCCCTCTCATACTTCTTACAAAAATTATCATTGCTTTCTTTTACCACAGAAGATTAACAAGATTATAAAATAAACTATTACTGGTCTTATTCCTGCAATGACTGACTGCTGATCACCAAAATAAGATGACAACATAAAAGTTCTAGAAAGTGTGTAAATAGCATTTCTGCCAGAGGGGAAGGAAAGCAGTGATATACAAATCACTAGCAATGCTCAAGCCCCCAAGTTTTATTATACTCCAGAGAACAGGGGCTATGTACATACTCAGAGCCAGAAGGTTTCTCCTGTGCTGTGCATGTACACTGAAGCATATGCTAGCATTTCACACAAAGCGAAAAAACACGATGTAGGGTATTTTTAATACATTTGTTTGGCACTTCAGTACACTGATAGGAGTCAGTGGAAGCTAGGCACTTGACTCTCCATTCAGTTAGTCCTCCAGCACTCAAGTTGTGGTACTTACTAGTGACTGTAGAGTCAGATTTTGATTCTACCCACAGAAGGACAAAAAAAAATTCTTCAGATTTCAGTTATCCCAGGAGGTCTTTAATTCAACCTTCTATTCAAATGACAGCCAATACTGAATTCCAACCAAATTGCTTGAGCTTTTATCCAGTCAGGTTCTTGAAAATCTCCAAGGACATAGTAGATGTTTGCACTTTGTAGTACAGGTCTGTCAACATATATAGATCCTTACCAGTTAAAGACTTAGGAAACAGAGAATACTGTAAGCAGAACCAAAACAAAACTCAATAAATGCAACTGCCTGTGTAATTAGAAATGCAGGATTTCAAAGTCGCATAGATTGCCACAAAGCCAAAGAGAGTTGGTATCAATAGTCATGTCACCTCCTACACTGACTCCTCAAAATATTGCTGGAAACAGACTGATATACAAGAAAAGAAAATTAAAAAATATATCAGCATGCAGCAATAGTTTGAGTGGATACAGCAAGAGCATCTGTAAAGATGTGATAAAAGGATGCTGCAGCAATCACGATGCCAGATGATGAGAGCTGCGATGAGAGGTTTAACTGTGTGGATAGAATAAGAATCTCTCAGATTTTCTGCAGGAGCAGTCAGGATGATTGCACGTGCAAGACAGCAACAGCAGTTACTCTATCTGTAGAGGTGCTATTTTTCAAACCTGATTGAGACAACACGAAGTAATGCTGAAGGAGGGAGCACACCATATCAGTGCTCCCGTGTGCCGGGCTGCTACAAACGTACGGTCAGTTCCTTACTCCTGATCCTATCACTCAGGCACGACGTCCCCTTCCCACCTCTACGAAGGCAGGGAGCAGGGATGACAGCACTCGGTCCGGCAGCGCCTCACGGAACTGCGATGGACCTGCCACTGGGGGGAGCTGCGGCCACACGCGATTCCAAATCCTCGCCTTCCCCTCGGAAAGGTGAACGGGACACCGCTTAGTGCCGCGCACCAACCTGTGCCTTTCCCGCCCCTCGCCGCGGTACTCCTCGGCCTCCCCAGTACAACTATTCCCAGCCCCGCCGCCTCCTCACACCTCCCGCGCTCTCACGTGCCGCGACGCGCCGGTGCCGCACCGCAGGAGCACCGTCTGCTCAGCAGCGGCCTCTGGCAGACCTGTCACACAGCCGGCGTTCAAAGCCACGGTAGCTTTTTGAAACAGAACTCACTTGGTTTTGAAGATCTGATTTAAATAACCACAATTCACTATAAACATCAATAGCAATATTCAACGCTGAAGAGAGAAGAGCAGAGCTAACTTCAGAACCCAGTATTTCTAAGTATCTACAAGAACCTCTGTTGGTTTTTCTCCTCCTTCACCAGCTCACTACATAGCATCTTACCAATTAATTTCACTACCGGCATACGACAGAACAAGGAAGAGGCTGCAGAAGAAGTTATGCAATGTTGTTTTTTTTTTTTTTTTTTTTTTACTATCCATAACTAAAAGGTCACAAGATAACTATTGCAAAGCTTTAGGACCAATGGATGGTAAACTCAAACATCAAAATTACTTTACAAAGACTCTTCTATTACCCGAGTCACAGTTGACATTGCTTCAGAAAGATCATATACAAATACAGTACAGTACTTAATTCTCAATACAGGAAAGCAAAGCTGCAAGCACAGGCAGCCTCTTTAGCTGCAAAATTTTGTAGCAGGACTTGAAGAAAATTCATGTGCAATCGACTAAAAGAGTGCTTAAAGTTCTACCATAAACAGAAGAACTTTTAAGTGCAAGACTGGTGACAGAATAAAAAAAAGTGGGCATAAGATCTGAGTTCCTATTTTTCAGATCTTCTGATCCAAAACCTAAACATACTAATATCTTCATGATATCCAAAACTATCTTCTCAGCAGTACTGGTATACATTCAAGGGACAGACAGGAAGGGAATGAACTGTTCTAGGATTCTGCTGTCAAAATGACCTAGGATTCAGCTGGAGATTTAGAGCTGAATCTGAGTTATTAGCAATGTCATTTTTCATTTTCTAAAAAGAGGAAGAAATGAGACTGCTGAACAATTCCTGTGGGTTTTCTGAAATTTTAGATCAAAGTGGATGTTAATTACTAGAGAGGGTAACAGACTAGAAAGGGAACACTGATATACACTTTCCCAATTTCATACGAAACAACAGAAGTGCTAAGTCCCAATTAGGTCCTCAGTCATACACATACAGCTATAAAATCTTCAACTCAAAACTCAAAGGGCTTTTCCAATACAATCCAAATTAATTATTTATGGTTATATAGGTTTGTGCTACTATAGTGCTACTGAAATGAACAGAAGTTGGCATCCGCAGGATAAAATGAAGTGACTTGAGCAATTTTACAGTAATGTAAAAAGCACACATGCCACAGCAAAAGTACATTCAAAGCTACAGTGAGAATAATTTAAAGATATGTTTACAAACAGAGTAAAATTTAAGCTAAGACAAGCGTGAAAGATTAACAGTTATTTATGTTTTAATCACTAGCTGCCCAAATGAAAAATATAATGAAGGAGTAAGGCAAAAAGTACACCATTAAAGTTTGTCCTGACTATTGAACAGACCTAAAACATGTTAGATATGTTGACACGATTAGAACAACTCTGGGAGAAACATTAAGAAATAAAACAGCCTATGCATAATCTGTTTACTTTCTCTGTTTTCTATTGAAAGAATTTTCAATAGCCTACTGATCAATCAGCCAAGAGGAAAAAATGAATCAATTCTATGTACTCTTTAATCAGCTTCACACAATCAAACACAAAATATTAACAGGTGATTAACAAAGCATTTAATTTTGATCTTCTGGTCTCATCAAGAGGTCACTCAAGATTTGTCTGCAACTACCAATGGTATCTTGGTAATTGATAATTATGTATATGCATATATGATTGAAGTTTTTCATTTATATATAAATTTTTACATTTCTTTTTAAAGAACTGGAATTACAAACTTTGAAGGATGCAATCTTCTGTGAATAATTCATGATAATATCAAACAGCATCAACTCACTCAATCAAGCTACTCACACAATTTTGCCACTGGAAGAAAGACTAAAAAGAAGAAAGAGTAAATACAAATACCAAGCCACTTACTTTTAAAAGATGCTTTCAGAGACTGTATTGAAGTTATCTTCCCTCAGACTAAAGAAAAACTACAGCATAGACTTCGTAATAACTCTGTATAGCAATCTTTTAGCAGCTTACACATTGAACTAGGTATGTAAAGCTAGCCAAGCTTATTCTCTATTACTGTTTTAAGATAGTACTCCCCATACCTATTTTCAAACCACAACTTACCAAAATAGAAAATCCCAGATTAATATAAATGCAGATACCTGGGAAGAAGCAGCTAAATTCATAGTTATTGCAATCTGCAGTATCAAAAGATACAGGATGCCAAATTTTCTACTGAAACTATTAATGAAGAGCCTAGCAATCCATTTCTGATATTAAGAAAGGGTTGCTATTCAGTTTCATGTTTATTTTGCATAAGATCAAAAAATATGGTGTCAAAGTACATCTTTAAAAATCTCTGGATTCTTTCAAATTCTTTGAACAGTCAATTTGAACAAGCAGTTCTGTTTCCTTACCTTATACCAGAAGACAGGATAAATTTCACTTTCTAGCAAACAGTGTCACTGAGGTGAATAAACGTCAAGAAATTCCCCAGTATATTACAGGCTCTTATCCAACACAGAAGGCACTCTCAGGCAGTGAACATTTTTCTTCATTAATATGGATATGCAGCTAACTGTGAAAGAGTCAGATACACTAACTAGTCTTGACCACTGTACTATACCTGCCATTCTTCCATATACGCATAACCAAGTGGATGAAAGACTTGGTCCATTTATTTAGATATACACGACTTCTCATAGATGAGAACTCAACTGACTTTGAAACTACTCTCATTGAGAAGATGTGTTGGGTGCTCATTAATTTGCAAAAAGCCATACAATGTGCAATACTGTAGTAAACTGAAATCAATAACATGTTCAGACTAACATCTAAATCTGTGTAGGTCTCAAGATGCACAGGCAATATTGCTAAATTAACCTGTAAAAGCTTTCATTTCTGTAGCCATCTAAATATTTTTATGATTTTAGGATTTAAGGCAGAAAATAATGCATCCACTACGTTAACCCTCATATTTTAACGCGGTAAAGCACTACCTTTCTAATCCATGCCAGTAATTTCCAATACTTTGAGGTTTCATTATACTCCTCAAAAAAGAAAAAGACAGAAAGTCTTGCTAGGATGTAAGTGTAATGCTATAACATGATGGAAAGTGCAGTAATAATAGCAAGTTGGCAAAGACTTAGGCTACAGCAAATGAGGACAAGCACAAATGCAGCTGCTGTAGATGCGATGCAGAAACAAGGGGAAAAAAAAACTGCTTACCTTTGGAAGGCCTCAGGTAGGCAGGAATATCCAGCAAAACACCCTCACCTCCACTGCCAGCCATTAAATGAGGTCTGGGAAGGGATGGAACCTGCCTCCACCCCCTCTGCTCACTAAGGTACATTGCATGCACCTGAGCTCCCTGGGTTGGCCCACCAGGTACTCAATCTCTGCTTCAGGCTATGACTTAGCATTTCCATTACAGTAAGCAAATCCAGTCAAAGAAACAAGATTCATGAAGACAACAGGCACCTTTCAGCATAAGTCTCTGAATGACCTTACCTGATTCCCATAACTGAGATATGATAATTATTTCTAACTTAGCTATCAGTTCAGGTTTGGTCCATAGGTTAATGAGAAATAATGGAAGGCCTGTTTGCTTTTATACTTCCAATTCCAGTAACAAAATTTTACGTCTTACTTTATAAAAATATCAGCAGTCAGAACAAACAGAAAAGAACACTTCAATGGAATACAGTACTCTCTCAGCAACCAACCACCACACTGATAGAGAAGTACAAGAATAAAGGGTAAAAATGAAAGTGACTTTAAATAGAATCATTAGTTATGTATTTATTTTTAAGGAAAAAGATTGCTGAAGTAGAATTGGAGGAACCTTTCAAAAAAAATGTCATTCATACGTATTCCCTAGCTTGAAACAAAGAAAAAAAGCAAATACTTTCTAATGTCATACTGCTTGTTAGATCCTTCTGCTGACTGCTGTTCAAGTTTTCACAATGGTTACTCAAAGATCTGCAAAATCCAAACTTAGGAGAAACAATGTATCAGCCAGCTGATGAGCACCAGAAGCGGATCCAGATGCTTTAGAAAGCTACGTCCTCCAAGACATGGGTTGTTCCTGCTCCTCTGCCTCAACTATTGCTCATGGACTGCAATTCTACCCCCATAAAGCACAAAGATCCCACTCTTTGTAGTGCTAGCAGGAGCATCTGTAACACAGACTATTTTTAGAAGCCACCAGACCACAGCCAGCAAAGACAGGAACGAGGAACTACAGGCCAGAACACAGGACTTGCCTACTACCTCTCCTGCTCCCTAACATGGAGACGGGTGCCAAGCTCCCTGTGCCATTTGCTGCCACCTAAACCATGAACTCAAAAGGACTTGCGCTTGCCAGAACAATTTTTGTCTCTCCCTCTCACTTTCGTTCAAGATCTCCTAGATGATTACAGCAGGGTTTCTGACTTCTATTGCCAATTCCAAGCAGACAACACTTCATGGGTTACACTCTGGTGATGTTTACAAACTTCACTTTGCAGTCCATAGACTAGAGTATTTTATAGACAATTTAAGGCTTTGATTGTACCACAGGATGGCAGCTGCCTGAGCCAAAGTTTAGGCCTATAATTCAGAGGTCTTAACCTAATCCTGTTCAATACTTATTTCCAATTCATTTGGCCCACAGGAACGCAAGTGTGTATCTGAGTACCAAGTGGTTCCTAGACTTGTATGTCTACCCCTGAAAGCACAGTACCATTATTCTTGTCTAAATCGTACTCTGAAAATTAGGAGTAAGGCACTAGTTCATTAAACAATAATTCTAACATGAGAAATTTTCAAGCATTAAAAATTAATGTTGTCTTGTCTGTTTTCTGAAATTAATTTCAGACTTAGGAAACAAGTAGCATTCTCAAATCATGAATGAATATTCTCTTACAGAGAGTGATTTACAAAATCCAGACAGGACATTTAACAATTCTTAGAAGTCAAGCCATCTTCAAAAGAAAGCTAAGCACTAACATTATCTTTTCTCAAAATGTCGAGCATTTTGAGAAAGGCTTCTCAGAGTTCTCTGCAAGCTGTTTGAAAATCAAAGGCAAAGCCATAACATCAGAAGAAAGAAAGGAACCAAAGTTGTTCTATCTGACATTTAGACTGAAAAGTTCCAACAGCTCGCTTTCCTGAGATTGACTCACATAATTGTACCTTTCAAATCCCAGCATAAACAGCTGTTTGAAGATCTTGCCTTTAGTTCCTATGAAGCACCAACAATTGCAGAGGAAGATACATCAAGGTCTTAGTTTATTTTGAAGGAAAGAAAATTGTGCTATTCTAGCAATAACGTATCAGAACAAGAACTTCTAACAATGCATGTCAGGATACCCCTAGAGGAACCAAACTGTCATGGAACTTTCAGTAAATATTTATTAATGTCAGTAAGAAAACTGCCCAGAGACATCATGGATGCCCCATCTATGAAGGTGCTTAAAGCCAGGCTGGATGGGGCCCTGAGCAATCTGATCGAGTACTTGATCTAGCAGCTGGCAGCTCTGCCTGTGGCAGGGGGGTTGGAATATAATGATCCTCGAGGTCCCTTACAACCCAAGCCATTGTATAGTTCTATGAAGAACAGATGCATTTCTCCTTTTGTTTTTAAAGGTCTGAAAATTCACATGCAGAATATGCCACCCCTTCTTCAGCCACGGCCACAAACAGCATTCTTTTCAATCTGGAGCAACTTTAATTCAAGCATGTTACTATACATGAGTTATGCAGAAACTTCACCACTAGACATATCTATGCAGTGTTTAATTTCAGAAGAGCCTTGCAGGTACACATCTGCATGCATTATCAGAAGAGTGTTAGCTATATTGCACTAGAATTGTACACTGGAACTGACATGGTACCAAAGCTGAAGGGCCACCAACCATTTAACAAGTGATATTTAATGCAGCGCACAGACCAAGAGTACAGATTTAAACAGTAACACAGTTATCCTCGTATTTGTAACAGCTGAAGTATATAGAATAACTTTTAGAGGAGGAGAAGTGGATTGTTTGGTTTCTTGGTGTGATCTTTTTCCTTGAGGAGCAAGGGAAGAGAAGGGAGCTACTTGCATCTCTCTGTTACTGGGAAACTTCAGAGTACAAGTCTCTCACATAGAAACATATGGAGAACCGCAAACATGAAGCTATTCAAGAGCTCTATCCTATTTTTACCATAAAATAGTGCGCTATTGCTCACAGCACACTATAAAGACAGTCTTTTTCTTCTCTCTGCCTTCAACCCCTCAAATAAATCCCCTTTATTGGATTATGGATTAATGCAGCAACTATAGCAGTAAGCTATTTCCATGAGAGTGAAAAAAACGTAAGATGTGGACCATTAAGCAGAGGAGCTTTTCATTTCAAGTCTGTGGGTTGGTCTTGGGTATTTTGTACATTACAGGAAAACATTATATTTCACTAAGTGGGTTTTGAACAATACATACAGGACAGATTTAGCACCTGCTAAACACTCCCACAAGCATTAAAGTAATTAATGTAACTCCCTGTTTCTATTAAAACGTCTCACGTCCAGCATAATTAATAGCAACTTATTTAAGTCACAGCTCCCACTAAACAATGAACACACATTAATGGCAACATTACCTCAAGAATACCCTAGAAGTTACAGACTGCCACTTGAATAGAGTGCACTGAGCTACTGCTGCTGCTGCTTTTCCACAAAGAAATAAACCAACATTATCATCATCACGGACTGTGACCCCCCCCAAAGTAAAACATGTTCAAGAATGTTGACCCAACTGCGTCAAAACATTTTGCAGATGTGACTAAGTGTTCTTATTTTACAGAAGATGATGCATAGAAAGAGTAATGTTATGCTCTTAAATAAAACAGAGAAGTCAGTGGCAGAAGCTAAAAATAGGTAATGTGGATGGAGCATGGCACGATAGCTGGGAGAACTATAACTTCAACCCAAAGCACTGATGAAAAAAGGCAGCTACATGAGTTAAAAATAATACAATTAGTAAGGGAGTGATGAAGACAGAAGCCCTAAGTCAACTGAATAAGCCAGAGACTCACTTAAGATAGTACTAGTCTCAACTAAGGAATGTCAAGCCATGTTAACATTCTCCACAGATTAAATTGAGCTTTCTACATCAGCAATTTTGACTGAAACAGCATTAAAAGCATGGATGCTGTGAAGTTAAAAAAAAAAAAACAACACACCTTCATTAGTCAAACTGGTGCACATGAAAAGATCACGCATGGAAAACCTCAAGATCTCAAAAAGGCAAAGAACAACACTCGCCCCGGGAAGTCAGTAACCTATGATATGGAAAAAGATTTCTCATGGAAGATGGGAAAATACTTACCTGTGATGTATCAATGAGTTAAAGAGTTCATCACACTGCACAAATCTCTTCAGCCCATGACAGGTGGCAGAATCCCATATTTTAAAGATCCATATTTGTCTTCTGAAGGTTTCCTTACGCTTACCTTGGTAAAAACTGACTACCAACCTCATCTTGATTCATGGTGTGCCTGCAAGTTCCTTTCTCACTCATAGATATGAATTCATTCTAGTGCATAGCCCTCCCTTTACTTCCGTAAGAATGCCTGGTGAACTGAAACGAGTACGTACATTCTAGTATGTATGTCAGATGCACATATTTAGTTGACTGTACTGGAGAGCAGAGTAAATGTTTACTATAAGAAGGTAAAGATTCATTGGTAAGCTTCCCATCTCTTGCTCTGCAGGGCCCAGCACTAATTGATGCAGGGTCACTTCCAGAAATTTTGGCTCTGATAATAATCTTGAAGGTAATTAGGGGAGAGAATCAGAGTGAAGATTCTTCCACATTTTCCAGCATAAACTAGTAATGTCTAATCATTTTCCATGCAGATTCCAAGGTAAAACGTTAAGCCACTACTGGGATTTTTCTTGCAATAAGTTTCTACATAATATTCAAAGATGTTATTAAAGATGTTATTTTATTTATTCTTCCAAAGAAACAGTCTTCTCAGGTATACATCTATTTGTTATGCAAGACAAATAAGAAATGCATGCTCCCTGCTGAAGATTCTGTACTGCATACAGCTGCTGATTTAAAGAACAAAAGTTACTGAAAAAAGAAGGCCCATGTAAATGTAGTTAGTGGGCTAACAAACATAGACTGACATGGGTGTTTAGGAACTTGACACTAATGAAGAAATATATAATGAAAAAGCTAACTACAGCAGAGTTCTGGACAGAACTGCAGTTACATTTTGTTTATTTATTTCTACCGTCTTTAAGTGAAAACTGCACCACCTGGACACATACAGCTGGCATCAGTTCTGATCACACACACAAGTTATAAATGGTCCAATCATCACAGTATCAACACAACCTCAAAACCAGTTCCCAACAACAACCTACTCAAACACAAGTTTCCATGTATTAAGAGGAAGGATTAAGTAGTATAATAATTTATAACACAACCTCTTTCATTTCATTACTTAATACTTGAGACATTTAAGAATTTATGAATGTGCTGCTAACTGCAGCTTCTGAACTGAATTCCCATGTTGACTGCTCTCATACAATTTTCACAGCACCCATTATACCACCAAAAACCTTGTATGCTTTAATTTGTTCTAAACAGCTCTTCAGGCATAACTTACTTTTCAGCTGCATATGTGGATGAGCTGACGTAGGGGACTCGATGGCAAGCAGTTGCTGTGAAACATCTGTGACTGCCTGCCAGACACAGGTGCTAACAGCCTCTGAAGGGAGAGCTCCTTCAATATTAGCTCAATTGTTTTAGGATCACAAAGAAAACAACTGTTTTGAAGACATACAAAACTACTGAGGCATTGAAATGTATAACAAGGGTGGGAAAGCAAAATTGGGTAAGCTGGGAGAAGAGGAAAAAAAAAGATGTAGCCAGAAGGAGATACAGAGATTTCACTAAGAATATAAAAAACGTAATAGAGGGCAAAACAAATATCCTAGCACATGCAGAAAGACCACAGAAACAAAGAAGAAAAATGAGGGAAGTAGTAAACAAGATACTTAGGAAAGAAGGCACCGCTTGGTTTAGTGGCAGTGAAAAATTCTTGTCATTTTCCTCACGGAAAGGGAAAAATGAAAAAAGTTGCCTTGATGTAAAAATATGCAGGTTTCACATAAACAACCTTCTGATGCTACAAGATTCCAAAGGAAATACGCCTTGAGGAAGTAAAAAGTTACTTCCTCTAAATAGCACCAAGATACAGCAGCTAACCAGAGCATAGCAAGTAGTTCCTCTCCAAACAGACTGGGTGATGCAGTACAAGCACACTCAGTATACTTGTTTTTCTTCCATCTCATTCTGAACGTGAAGTTTATAAGGAACAATTGCCTCAAAAACAAAATCTAGATACATTTATGTAAGAACAATTTCTTTGTTTGACATAGCCTTCACCCAGGTAAATGGTTATAGGGAAAATTTGCTTCCTGGAGAAATTAAGAACATATAAGGGAACTGCTCCCTAAAAGTAGGGATTTAAACACCCTACTGTAATACAAATAGAAACCACTGTAAACTAGGCCCAACACGTCATAACCACCAAACATAAAACAGGATCCCTACAACAAGTCTCCAAGTAGAACCAAAGTGTTAAACAAATCCCAGCGGCTGCTCCTACCAAATGAAGGCATTGCAATGCAAACCTACAAGCCAGAAAGCATACAAGAACTTGCAGAGAACAATAAATTATTCTTGTAAACTACATTCATTAAAAAGAAAGTTCTTAATCCTTTTAATCGTGATTATAACTTCACGTGTTCCATAATGTAAATACACTCAGCAAACCTATCTGAATCCCCAGCTTCAATCTGAATGCCATTCCGGTTACAGGAAGATGAGCATCTTCTGCAAGTCAAATGTTTCTAAAACAATCTGGTAAAGTACAAACTTGGGGATGCAGTGCCAACCTGCCTGATTTAGCATCTTTCCATTACCTAGGCGTCAACTTCAGGAAATAATTGCCTTTAACAGAAGTCTAAAGAACCTAACAACTTTTCTCTCTCTTATCCATACAGCCAGGAAGGAAAAGAGAAACTATTTGTTCATTTAACCAAATTCTTAGGGACTACTTCAAGAGATAAAATATGGTCACTTAATCAAAGGCTATGGTTAAGTCACACGTTAAACATTTGATCAAACAAACCAAGCAATCAATATGGGGAAAAAAAAAATTCTTTCTGTAAGCTAACACACCTTCCATTCAGGTTTAAACTAATACCTACTTGATATGCTTCCTTACAGCTACAACAAAAATTCCTTCTTACTTCATACACAAGTTCCATGAAAAACAGCCTTCACAAAGTCAGTCTCAGGTTTTCTTGTTTCAGGTGGTTCACTGTACCGAGCCACCCCGCGAGAAAAAGAACAGCAGAAGTACACTGTCTCTTGGTTTTTGTGTTGCTGAACTCAAGTCAGAAAACTGCTTTCCGATTTCTCCCTGCACACTTCTCTTCTTCACAAAAAACTTTTTATTGTGCTTTAACAGAAGGTCAATGGCTATCACTTCTCTACTCCGGCACAATGGTGAATTGAAACAAGAACCCATAGCTGGTTGGGCCGACAAAGCAACCAGTATGTCTAAGCCAATAAAGCGATTTGTTCATTAAAGCTACTAATAAAGCAACCTTTTGTTAGTCTATGAAACATCAGAAACCTCATAGAATTCATTTAACTATGCTTTAAAAAAAAAAAAACCCTCATACTCAGAAGTAGAATCTCAGACTAGAATCTGTCAACTTGTCCATTTCCTTAAAGTGCTGACACAAAATCCCTCCACGCTAACTCTTCTAAATGCAGTAACATCAACGCAAAGCTCCGTGCCTTTTTTACAAAGGGAAAAACTTAGGGTCCTTGGTCAAGGTACTGCCTTTCCCCCACACCACCAAAACCTCCAAATTTATAATATTCATGATTTATTTAAAGCTATGCTATGCTGATAACCTACTGTAATAAACACAAGCATTGTAATTCTGGATTGAAAAACAAGGGACACACTCAGCTTAAATCCAAAAACTCATTTGGATTTCATGAACAGAAGACATGGGAAGAAGCACTTGTGTCCGTGGCTCTCAATTAAACCAAAGTCAAATTTGAACTTAATTCCTTAGTGCTAAGCAGCTTTTACTGTTCTCAATAACCAGCTGTAACATAACTACAGCCAAACCTTTTCCAAGCAAGACCCTCAATTTGCCTTAATAAATTTAGCAATCCAGTATCAGCAACTCTTCATGAGAATTTAAGTGAAGTTTCTTCCCTCACTCACAATTTCTAATCTTGCTTCAGTAACAAGTCAACTCCATTGGTTTGCAATCAGTCAGAGCCAAAAGAAAAAAAAAAAAAAAAAAGCAACTGTTCATCCGGTCACCATCAGCTAGGCAAAAAAAAAAAAAAAAGGTAATTAACCCCACTAAACTGCTATCCTTAGAATAAGTGAAATAAATTTTTACCAACAGTGAAATATTGCAGCAGTATAAAACAATAATGCAGATAATTGAGCAAAACAAGATTCAGGGGGTTAAAAAATGTCTATCCATTATTACTCATTCTTAGGGCAGCACAGTGCCTACTGTCCTAGCAGCAAGCTTCTGCAGGAGCAACCTTAAGTCACTCTCGTGCTACCGTATCTCACCTGCTTCTCTTTGTCAAGCATAATGACAACTATCCATTGTAAAATACCGGACTACTCAAGTGAGAACAAATGAGCAAGTTTAAAAGTTTCATCTTCTGCAATTTCGCAGGGACGAGATTCCAATTTGTTACTCTGAATGGAGCATTCGAGTTCTCAGCAGAAGTTATTGTAATAGAATGATAATAAAACATTTGTCCCCACAGAGATACTTACAATTAGCCAAGGTTCTGTCCTTGGATGTTCAGAAAAAATAATCTCTATTTATAAAATAAACAAGCATGCTATCTAGAAAAGTGATACCATCCCTCCCCCCTACACTGTGACTCTCCATAGCAAGCCATGAGAGTATATCCTTCTGGAATTAAGTGCTTATTCTAACAATAACACTCCAATAGCTTGTGAAACTTCTCAATTAAACAGTTGTCAAACAGCCTGATAAGGCACAGAAAGACAACTGATAGCTGAAACCACTATTCATACAAGTTCTGCAGTCCTCCAAGCTGCTGCCCAACAAAACATTGATCAATGAGTAGTCAAGAAGCCAAAAAAGTACTTCATAGTAAAAGTGAACAGGTAGTTAATTTTACTTAATTTTACAATTTCAACCTTTAAATTCTTCACTTAAAGCTCTTGCTGGACTTTGGAGTCTTCTGGGTGCAACTGCAGTGCTGCAGTGCGCTGGTGAAGAGAACAGCAACACAACACTGAGCACAAAGACAGACTCGAGGAGTTGACACCACACTTCTCTTATTCTCTCCTTGAAAATAAATTGACATGACTTCTATAAAGTGATTAACAGTAAGTTTATATATAATGCTGTCTTAATCAAGTTATGAATCCCCATTGTGCTAATTCTCCCAGCCCATGCCTGACCAAGACTTTCAAAAAAATTTTACACTTAGACATTCATCCGGGCTTAAAAAGGTTCATACAAAAATGAGACCTTCATAACAATGTGCTGCCTGATATTTGTCATCAACTGTACTTTCCAGCCTGCTAAAGTTTCAAAATTAATCCTCCACTTCATTTCAGTTCTGCACCCCTAACAGTGCAAAGTCAATGGAATTTATGTTCCTAAGTGACCTAAGTGTACTTGAAAGTCCTGCTCTTCAGAGACCAACATCATGCTCTTCCAAACAAACAAATGCAAGCTTGGACTAATAAAAAGCTTCTAGTACTTCTCATTAACATTGAAAAACTGACAATCAGTTTTGTTCCGAGGCAACAAAAGTATGTCACTAAGAAGTTCGACAAACATCTGTAACTCACAATACAGCAAACATTTATGCTCGCACTCAGCTTTCCACAGCTATTCGCATGATACAATCTAGGTCTACAGTTCAATGACTGCAGGAACAGACCTGAATTTAACTGAACTACTTTTACCTGTATTTAACAAAATACTCATGATACAGCCTATGGCAGCGATAAAAAGTTCAACCAGAGTTAAAATGCATCACAAGCATCTTTCGATTTGTTCGTGATAGCAATCAGTTATAACGATAAAAAAAATCCAAGCTTATGATTTAAAAATCATTAATATAAATTGCTGTTACAATACAAACCATTAACATGCTATTAAGACTTCAAGATATAACTTACAAGGGCTGAACATTTGTTTACTTTGCCTGGTTCAACTGTTTTAATACTAACAAACTAAGGAAATTACTTTTTTCAGAAATATCTTGCTGTGTTTTTTATATATTATAATTTTTATATAACATCATTTCATACACACACACAGACATAATCTATACCATCAAGACACAAAGGAGTTCCTGTGATGTTCTTTACCCAGTAACAGCTATACAGGAATTGCAGTTTCCTTGAAACACAGCCAAGAATCCCTTCTTACTTTGATACCTGTCATTTCCACAGGGCCAAGCAGTTCTTCAGGAAATATCTCCCACAACTTAAACTTCAGCTCAAGCTGCTGTTCATAGGACTGATGTCTACCTTAAAGTACCAGTAAGCAGTGGTCCTTTTCAGCAAGAAAATAAAGTGTAATAAAATAAATGTAGAAATGCGTCTGTTTGTGGATGTACACCACTTCATCAAAAATGATTTCAGTGCAGAAGAATGCACACGTGAAGAATGGCCTCTTCCAGACCAAAGACCAATTTCAAGGGACTACGATAGAGGCAAGAGATGCAAAGAACAAAGGATAGGAGCCAACTGGAACAACTTAATGAAGCTAGTAGGAGCTACACTCAAACTAAAAGCGACTCCCAGTGCAGCAGCTAGCACACCTGCAGAATTTGTTGCAGAAGGAAAAACTGGGCAAGTTCAAAGAAGAGAAACTGTTCAACCTTTCCTGAAGCAACAGAAACCATCCCATCTCAGAGGTGTCCCAAGCTGAATGCAGCTCAAGTACAAAAAGTATCAAACACCATAAAAAAGATTTCCCTATGCATCCACACAGGGATATTTTTGAGATGGGCCACGTATAGAATTCGGGAACTTCTGGATTCCTATGCAAGGCTAGAAGGAATTTCAGCATAATTCATTATGGAGGGACCTCTCAGCTCATGTTTGTTCCCCATCAACTACAGCATATCTGCATGCGTTTCTCTCATCTTGATCCAAGACTTCCTAAATCCTAAATTCAAAGGCTAAAACAGCCTACCTGAGCAGACGCTTTTAAACTGTCAACATTTAACTGCTTGATTTAGGGAGCGGAATAGAGCTCATAAACTTCTCATTAACACCACATTTAAGGAAAAAAATATATATTTGGCAGTTTCTCATTTTATTTTAAGTGAAGAAAAAGTAATCTCTAAATATTACAAAGATCATAACAACATCTTACTAAAAACATCTAGTATTACAGTGTGAGAAATACAACAATATTTACTTACATTTTAAAGAGACAGCAAATATGATTTAGAGAGAGTTGGGCAAACAAGCCTTTCATCCATTACCAAGCTAGATGAAACTACTTTTCAGAGAGTACTGTTGCAAAAGCTATACAGGTCGATATCAGAAAGTGTACAGAAAACAGCTTCTGGAAAGAAAACTGGTTTTTTAGGTTAGCAGAACTTCACAACAGCAGCAAACTAAGGAGTAATAATGGGAAAAATTACTTTCAAAACAGGTTTTTCTTCCTCAAGTCTCAAAAGGTCATTAAGGAAAACGAATCTCAGTGTTCTGAGTTTGAATCTCAGGGAAAAAAAAGTTGGTTTTATTTAGATGTCAGCAAAGAGTCATCCAATGGAAAAGCACTAAATGGCCTACTACCTTACAGATGAGCATTAACAGCAGAAAGCCTGTGTTCTGTACTAAAACAGCTTCACTTGTTCATGGTCCTGCAGGTATGAAATGGTAAAATGGCAAAAACTTTCAGTCAAAACTATTAACATTAAGAAGAAAGTGTAAGGCCTTCAGATAACATAACCCAACTAAATAAGAAGGGTGATGCCAGTGAGCCACTGACAAGGCACTGCACACCAAGGTGAACTTACTGCTCACTGACTTGATGAATTTTAGCAAAACACTCAGAAAATGACATGACCGCTTTGAGAGCCCATTAAAAAGTTCTCCAATAAAAAAGAAAAGTTGGATGCAACTGAAAACAGCATCCGAAGTAGAAACTTTGTTACATTATCCAAAAATAGCTCAAAATGCTAATTAATCAAAAACAGTTTCCAAGAAAGGTGAAAGTTGAGGAAAGCCAAAAAGCATCACAAAGATCAGATGTGCTAACCCTAAATTAGAGAGGCAACAGAAATACAATACAGGGGGAAAACTACAAACGTGGGACTTCATCTGCAGTTTTGTAACAAAAACAATTTATTCAACTAAGTTACAGGGCTAACATTTCTAAAGTAACATAAGACATTGCTGTGCAAATTCATGATTAATACAAGATGCTTCCATAAAACAGCTGTTTAGACCCTAAAATTTGGTTCAAGAAAGAAAAAAAAAAAGTCAAACTGCAAACCCAAAAGATTATTAAAAAGGGTTATATCTTACCAAACAACCTAATAAGCCTTAACAGCTTGAAGACTGATCTTGAAAACTGAGCTAATCCAAGTTCTACATGTGAAAACTATTTGGTGGCACTCCAACACCAGTCCAAAAAAACAATTCTGAAAAGGAGTGAAAGACAAAAGTTAAGTGAATTCCATCAGGAAATCCTGATTCTCTTCTGGAAGTGGCAAGTAACAAAGTGGCACAAAAGTTAAACTCTCAATGCTACCATCGGTAGAATTCTTGAAAGTTCATATTTTTCTCTTTGGCAGCAGCCAGCTCACATATGGATAGTTCTGCTCTAGTCACAGCACATGCAGCATGTAGCCCAGCTAGCAAGCTGCAAAAAACCTGGTAGATCATATGGGGAGTAGAACAACACTGAGGCAGCAGGATCTGAACGATCTGCAATGGGCAAGGTCACAGAAGCTATTAAGGCAGCAACAAGAGCTCAGTTAGGGGAGGAGTACAGCAGAAGACTAAGGATACAAATCCGTAGGAAACTGGATTTTAATAGCTTTGCTGCTCAGCAATTTGTTTCCCTTGTGTTTCACAGATTTGAATACCAATATTTCTGCATGCTGCAGCTTTGATCACTGTGTTAAGTGTCGCTCTACTGAATAAAAGGATTAGTTTGTCCAGACTGGCAAAGTTGTAATCGTGATATGAAGAGAACTGCATGAAAAAAAACCTTTGAAGATCAAGTGTGCATACTTATTTTCATAGGTTGAGTTGGAGTAGTAGCTGAAGGTGGGATTTTTTTTGTCATGCGCATACAGTATGAAACACACAGCAAGACTTCTCCAGAGTACTACATGCTTTATAAGCATTGTTAGCTACTTCACTTTGGCTTTCTGCTAGAAGGGGCAATGCCACTCTGCTGTTGCACAAAGGCTAGAAGTCCAGCAGCAGTAGCACTCACGTTGGCTGATAACCAGCTGGATTTGAGTGCACAGCACAAACCACAGAAGCCAGCAAGGGGTGGGGGCAGCCAGATCTGCCCTTTTGGTTGCAGCACACCTTCCGCACCCACTTCAGCAGATAAAACCACAGATGTGAGGTTTCAGGGCACAACCCAGGGAACCCAGTAGCGAGCCAGTGCCCAGCAGGCTCCCCACCAGCTGCATCCCATGCTAGCTCCAGCACACATCCCACATCACACTATCAGTCTTCAGTTCCTTTCTCACTTCATCTTGCACTGCCTGTTTTCTACCATTTTAGTTTCCTGAATTGAATCACCAGAAGTTCAGACTAAACCCAGGACTGAGAGGATGATGGTAGGAGAAGCTTTTGGGAACCATCCTTTCCAACAGCAACCAATCAGGTTAAATACGCTGTGACGTGACAGCCCCTGTAAAGGACAAATGAACGTAACACCTCAGGGCTCCCCAACCTTTGTACGGCTGGGAAAAATATTATGAAGAGGAAATGGTTCCAATTGTAAGTTTTCTCTGTTTTAGACTTCACTAGGTCATGCCTCATGTCAGCAATTAATTTTGTTCCCACCGCACCACAGTGTAAACAAACAACAGGAATGAGAAGGATCCAAACCTTAACATTTCTTTTGTGCCACCAAGCAAGCCTTTGTTTTTCCAGTCATTCCCAGCACCCTTCTGAAAGGTTCCCACAGCCGGTGTAAACAACACGCCAGATGAGCTGGATGACTGTGCCTACCTCCTACATCGCCTGCTCACAACCGCAGCATGCAGTCCCCCAGCCTACAGCCGCACAGCCACCCCCGCCCTTCACGCAAGAACCCCTGCCTGTGCTCCTGAGTCAGCCGAGTGCTACCAAGTGCTCCTGCAAGGCACAGCCCAACGTCAGCGGTGCGTGAGCTGAAGTTTGACCCTCCGTGTTATTTTAAGATCAGCCTGCTTCTTTTCTGCCGCATATCAGGAATTGCTCAGTTCCAAAATAGTCGGGTATAACAGCATTCAAAGGACAAATAACAAAACAGTTTACAAGACTTACCATGGCAATAAGCTATAAAGATAGTAATTCAACACAAAAACTGAAAAGAAACAGAACATCCTGAGAACAAAGAACCGTGAATGTCAGAGTTGTTTTGCTACAGCCAGCCACGTCTAAGAACCACTCCAGTTTTAGCACTGCCTCAGGTACGTAAAACTAAGCTAGACATCTAAATGGGCTAAGAGCTGCCACTACAAAGGTAACTGATGTGGTTAATGCAAACATTTCAGTACTCCAAGTTAGAAAACACCAAGTTCAGACACCTGCCTATTATAGGACCCACGTAAGCTCATCGCCCAACTAAGACAGTCTTCGTAGAATCTGCTTCACATACACCTTCATTTTCCTGTAGACACAACGTGAAAGCACGGTTCAAATTTCTGCTGCGTGGCTACAAGGCCAGCGTGTTGTTGCCATGTTTTGTGAACAAGCTGTTGCAGCAGCCCCGTCTGTCACACAGCTGGCAATGGAAATCCTGCTGGCTGGGAACTGAGCACGGTGTTGTGGTGCAGCCCCTAACCAGACCTGAGACAGCACTGTCACAACTTGCCACCTCAGACAGCACAGCTAACACACTGTGACAGCAGAGGCCTAACTGCACCCTTCTACCAAAGGTTTGTCACACAGCTAAGTATCCATCCTTTCTGGGTACACAGAACAGCTTAAACACACAGCAGGTCACCAGTCGGGGGCAGGAGGTAAGAACAGCATCACACGTTAAATCACTGTCTCCTTCCCTAGGGCAACTGCAACACACATTGAGGTAGGAGAAAAGCAATTCCCAAACACGGTGCCCCAGCCAAAATGATTACTTCAAATTCCATTTTGCTAGACTACCCAATAAGGCCTGCTATCTAGGTACCTGGACAATGACACTGTTGGTGTCATAAGCTTACTGGCAGAAAAAAAACCAACACAGTGACTTTGCCTTATGATGACTAAAGAATGCCCTCGTGATATATAAGAACTGTTAATTGAACTCTGCAGTAAAGAAGGAAGAACCCTGTCAGATCAGTCATCCACCCACAGGGACACTTCAAATCTCAAGATATATTCATCAGTCCTGGCAATAACAGAAGAAATTGCCATGGCAAAACTACATTCCAAGCTACTTACACAAGGTTATCTCCTGAATCTCAGTTTCACAGCCCAATTGCACTGTATAGAAGCCCAAAATCTCTTGCTTTGAGTATCACTGCATTAATTAAAATATCAAAATGCAAACAACAAGGAAAGTAGGCATGCCTGGCAAACTGCACGTTTACTGACCATCTGACTCCAGCTCAGGCCAAAGGCAACACCAAATTGTGAAGGTACAGCATTTGGTGAGGCAAGGATGTAGGCATCAGATCTTCCACAGAGATTGAAAACTGTGCCAAGCTACATGGGACCACACTTGCCACAAAAGATTAGTAAATAATTTTCAGAAAGACCAGAATCCAAAGGTGTAGTTTGGGTTATCACGATTAAGTGGCTATAATCTTGAACACTGAAGAAATTATTCTTTAAAAAAAAAAAAAATCACAGCTTTTATTAGGTGATGATATAGTCAACAACAACACACATCCATAGAAATGCCAGGTTTTACATTACTGGAATAGCTAGCAAGAGACTTCTGAAGCATGAACAACACCACAATGCTGAAAGGCTTGCACTCGCCAGGGAACACACTGAGCTGCTTACTTTCCTAAAAAGGGAAGCTGGAAAAAAGCTCGAAACCTTTTCTTCCTCATTGGCGTCAGCTTGTGGTGTTTTGGGTTTATCACTCATTCAGTAAGGCAAGCAGCTTGTCCCGAAGTAGCCTGTTCACTTCTGAAAGCATTGCAATTGCTTTCACTCCTGCAGATATATAAGGATATGCATTCTATCTTACTAAGCTTGTCATTTTACATAGAAAAGAACATCTTTTCACACGCCGTTTGCAATGAGGGAGAATCTCTAATGAGTATAAGCAGATCCTGTACACTACTGCAGACATAAACATCGTGTTTCATCTTACAGAAAATATGATAAAAATTTATCCTGCAAAATGTGTGCTTCTAGAATATTCACTGGTGTCCACGAGAACCCAGAGCCAAGGCATGCATTAAAGACATTCTTCCAGTCAAAGAGGACAGAGTTAAGTAGTTACTGTCAACAACACACACCTTGGCTTTGCAGTTCCTGTCCTTCTGAAGTTCAAAGTAAAAGCCACAACCCACAACAACACAAAACTAAGCTGACTAACCTTAGCTGCATTAATGAGTTTGGGGATATTTCATTCCCTTTCAAGTGGACTCTCCGTACTGTGCAGTTGGCTCCCCACCATCTATTTCAAATCTCAGCTAATCCCAGTAAGAGGAACACACAAGAGAAGTCTCCAGTAATTTGTATGGCTGCAAGATCTCCTCCCACATTTCCAGTTACCCAGAGCAACATTTCCCCTCTCAGCACTTCCTTCAGAGAAAGGCAAATACACTGGACCACAAAGTCAGGGAACCAGAATATAGGAACGAGCTTAACAATAATCCTAGAATGAGTGCAGATTTCTAATTTTCAAGGAGGATCCTTAAACAGAAACAGGAACCAAGACTGAATCAACAACCCAGGATACTGCTGTGGCCAAGGCCATATAAGCATGCAAGATTCACTGCCAAAGACTGACAAGGAGTTTAAAGGACACAATCCTAATTCCCTCATCCCACAGCTCCAACTCTCTCCTCTCCAGGGTGCTCTTCCAGGCCCCCAGAGTTCTCAGCTCCACCTCTGGGCGGCTCTCACACCCTGGTGAGGGGATGGGTGTTGTACACAGAAGCTGTTGCTTCAGCAGCAGGCCCTGCCCTCAGAGGATGAGAGGGTGAGAAGAAAGACCTGTGTCTCCAAAAAATACTTGCTCAAGCACCCATAGTTCTAATCCATACTACTGAAATGTTTCCAAGAAAGCAAGCACTTGAAAACATTAATGTTTTGACCATTTTCAGTTGCCCAAAGTCTGAACTCAACATCAGCTGCCTTAGAGCCGTCCCTTTACTATAAACAGCTACCCAATTTCAAGCCAATAACAAACTAAATTGACCCAAGGCCAGACTGGCCAACCACCACCTATTACTAACAGAGGTAACGAGACTTCCATTATATCACAGAGGCTACAAAGCAACCTTTTGAGACCAATCAGAAACAGATCAAATAATTTCCAAAAGAAATAAAAACACTTTTTTTTTTTTTTAATCACCTTAACAATATATTTGGGTTAATAAATCTGACAAGCACTTTTAAAGTTTTCCAAAACATAAGTAGAAATTGCCTTCTGTGTTCTTCTTTTTCAAAGAAAATTACCAAAGCTGAGGTCAAGTGAACTGCATTGCAAAACGCGTCATACTGGTACAACTCCAAAGTTAGAGGCAAAACTGGCAATAGTGCATACAGATAGAACACCCACACCTCTCCATTCCAGTACCCTATTTGCAGTTGATCAAGAAAACTCAACAAATTTTGCTGGCTTGGACAGCAATGACCACCACTAACCATCTTGGAGGGACCCAGAAGGGGGTAGAACAGCTGTTTGAGAGCAAACCTACTCCCACAGATAACCTGCAACTGAACATTTACTGCTGAAATCACATCAATATTCTGCCAGTGAAAAAGCACACGTGCAAAATCCTCATCCTTCGGTGAGAAGCCAACCACCTCAGCTCACAATGTAAAGATTATCTGAGCTAAACACGTTTGTTTTGAACAATGAGAAGGATTTCACATCTCCTCTTACCAGCCCAAGCTGTGGTGCCGTGGTCTCTAGCTGAAAGTAACATCTTGAACATCTTGAGGCAGAAATGGAAGATACCTGCTCATATCTTAAGACATGACATTATAGAAAAATACATTGTTTCACCCTTGAAAAAATGCAGGCAATTGTTTCTCAGGGCAACAAGTAGATAAAGTGAAGAGATACTGCAGAATCAGGAGCTGTCTTTTTTTGCAAAGACAAGCAGCCTAGAAGGGAGATCATGTACTTTTTGTCACAGCAAGCACAAACCAGACAGAACTCAGAAATCCTTTTTATTCTGATACTGCTTAATTTTGAAGCACATGATCTTGTAACATAAATTATAATATATATGCCTATTTTTCCAAATCTGAATCACTTTAGTTGAGCTCTCAAAAGATATCTGCCATTTCAAAGATAAGGGAGAAGGGTGAGAGGGATTGGGATTTTTTTAAGCATAAACTTCAGGGATATGGGCTGAGAGTGGAAGTGCTTACTTAAACCATATCGGCTCTTCCCTCCAAGCCCCATTCACACGAGAGCAAGCCACCACGGGAGGCTGGATGCCCAGAACGAAGCAGCCAAAGCCACAAGGGGACAGGCAAGGGCAGGGTGCCCTGAGGAAAGCAGCCAGCTGCACACGCTGCTGCTCACACAAGGGTGACCGCAGGGCAGTGGGCCCAGCCAGCCTTTGGTTTAAGCCAGCACAGCTTCCAGAAGCACCAGTGGCTGTGCCACCAAACCACAAGACCCAGAATTTTGTTAACAATCAGCTGACTTCTAAACTTTCATGGGTATGAGCCCTCATCAAACACATATCTCAAGCGTCTGCTGTCACAGGTCTGTAAAAGCAATCCTGGTAAGCAGCCTCAGTCTATCCTGAGACCATGAGGAATGTGTTACTGCAAACCCATCCCTCAGTGTCTGCAAATAACTACAGTACTTTCTATCACAGAAGAGAATTTGCAGGAGAGATTACAAGCATTTCATATTCTCTTTGAGGAATTACTCAATACATACAACGGCATCAGAAAAAGCTGGAGCAACTCTGCTTCAGCTCTTTTGTCTTAACAGCCCTTCTATTTCAAATGCGACGCATTTGAAATCAGTGTGGCTGCATTCTTAAGAAGAACAGCAAAAAGATGAAACACGTTTGCTAAGAGCAGCCTGAACTTCGCACAGACTACATGACTAACGCTGACTAAAAGACGTTTGGTTTCCTTAAAGAGACAGAACTTGGTTCAATGACATCACCAGGACTAAACCACCGCACACGTTCCTCTCCTGACAGCTCAGAGAAGACATCCCACTGAAGTTCTTCAAAGCAGCGTGCACACACAGTGGGAAGAAGTGAAGATGATCTGACAGTCAGTCTGAAGACATAAATGACTTCTTTTTCTAAAGCTTCTCTAAAAGCTGACACAGGTGGAACTCACCTTCTAATAAAGGAATGTCTCTGCTACCAAACAGACACAAGTGTAGTAGTAAACGATTATTCAGCCTGAACAAAGGAATTGCTCTGATCAGATGTAAGCTGGAGTAGGAAAAATTACTTAAACCCTGAAAAAAATCATTTTAATAGCATAAGACTATATATTCTCTTGAGATATGTATGTGCCTGGGGCTGCCAACAGACAGAACGGGGCTGTTATTAGAAACAGGACGATGGAGCGAGAAAGGAAAAATTTAAGTCTGAAAGCAGGAAGTGACATAAAAGCAAATACAATCACCATAACGGAGTAGGGGGAGATGCGGTGCCTTTTGACTCCTGTGGGCATTAAACAAACAAAAGCACAGATCATCCCTTCAGCACCTTCAGTGACAAGAAGGAAAACCCCCTTCCTGAACTCTGGCTCCTGGAGCAAAAAAAAGCAAAAGTTCATCTAAACAGAGACTTCGGTTCCCCGCCCACACTCAGGCACACACCTTTGTAAGACTACAGTGACAACAAGGAGCTTAGGACAGGGAGATATCTGTCTAAAATAGACTATTCCCATCTACCAGAAAGTTTTGTCTCAAAAAGGAGCAGGCACACACATGAGGCACTGCTTACCTTCCCATTCCCTTCTGCTTCCCAGGCTGTTGAGAGGAACCAGGGCCAGGGGCAAACACACAGCCAGCAATATGGGCAAAACTGGCTTCTGCACCTGTGTCTGAACACTGCCTGAGCAAACAAACAACACCTGAGCTGCTCCCCATTAGCACCAGGTGAAACAGCGGTGTAGGAGAGTAAACTCAGGACTAACACAACTCAGCACTGATGGACAGAACTTTCTTTCACAGTGAAAAACAAGTGTTATTTTCTCCATTTAAGGACACTCCACTACAACGATTAGGATTTGGGGTTTTTTTTATTATTGTTTTGGGCCTCTTATTATTTGCCTGCTCAGAGGGAAGTTATAGTCTGCAAAAATGCAAAAAGAAAAGAAGAATTAAAAAGGAAAAACCCACAAAAACCATCCCCATACAACGGGATGGCCCCAGAAGCCGTTCCCCAGCCTCGTCGGCGGATCTGTGCGGGGCAGCAGGAGCACTTGTTGGTGCTTCGTGAAAAACGTCTCCACTTCTGGCTTTAAAAGCACACGAGAACGCGAGAGGCAAGGCCAGCTCCCGGCCGGCGCCTCCCTGGGCGGCTCTCGGCGCGGCGCCCCACACGAGCCGGCCGCACACGGGGCACGGCGCGCCACAGGACCCCCTCCCGCGCACACGAGGCGGGCCCACCGCGGGGCCCGGCCCCGCTCCCGCCGGCCGCGCTCTTTGTTCGGCGCCCCGCGCCGCGCCGCCGGACACAAAGAGCGGCGGTGCGGTGCCCCCCGCCCCCCCTCCCCGGTACTCACTTGTCGGGACGGGCTCCGGCGGGCTGTCCTTCGGCTGCCTCCGTGCGCGCCCAGCCGCCCGCCCGCCCGGCGGCAGGGAGGAGGTCGGCTGCCGCCCCCCGCCCCGGGGCTGCCGGCGCCGCGGGGCCCCGGGCGGCTTCGCGGGGGCGGCCGCGTCCAGCCCCGCTGCGGCGGGGCGCTGCTGGGGCCGGGCCCCGGGCTGGCTGGGCGGCGGCGCCGCCCCTCCTCACATGGGGCCGCCGCCCCTCGCTGCCCCCCGGGCCGGGCGCTGCGCCGCCGCCGCGGCCGGCCGGGAGGCGAGTGGCTGGGGCCGCCGCCGGCCCGCTCCCCCTCTCATGCACTCCGGGCCCGGCTGCAGCGGCGGGGGGGGCCGCTAGAGGCCCAGCCGGGCGGCGGGGCGCGGCGCCGCGGCCGCTGCACTCTGCGGCATGTGGGGGCGGCGCGGGGGGGCGCCCCGGGGTCCGCTCTTCGCGGCGGCGGTGGCGAGAGGGGGCGGGGAGGGCGGGCGAGAGAGAGAGAGAGAGAAAGAGAGAGAGAGCGAACGAGCGAGCAGCGCGGCGGCGCGCGCGGATGACAGCCGTAACCCGGCAACACGCCCCGCCCTCTCCCCGTGGCGGCGCGGGGCGATGACGCGCGCGGAGGGCAAGGTGGAGCCGAGCAGGTAGCTCCGCGGCGGCACGGTTCAGCCCGGGACAAGGAGGCGGCGCCGCGCCGGGCGGGAGAGCCGACGGCGGCTGCGCGCGGGATAGCCACGCCCCTTCCCGCCGCGCGGGGCGGAGCGACGGGGAGCAGGGCGCGCGGTGGGCGGGGAGGGCGCGAAGCTGTTGCCCGCGCGCACGTGCGCGTGCTCCCGCCCCGCTGCCGTGGAGGGCCACGCGTTGGCGCTGCTATGGCGACGGCCCGAAGGTCGCCGCGGGAAACTGCGCCTCAGTAACGGGACCGAGCGTATGGCCGCCCCGTCGGGATGCGGGGCGGCCAGGTGTAGCCTCCCCAGGCACGCCGTGCTGGCGTTAGGCTCCTGTGGCTGCTCGCCCGCCCCCCGAGCGGTCTCCCCTTCTCCAGAGGCCCCGGCTGAAGGCGGCTGCAAGGAGGAGCAGCTCACCTGTCCCCGGCAGCGCCTTCTGCTGCTCGGGGCGCCGTGACTCCGTGCTGTGGGTGCTCCGCGGGTCTCACACCGAGTTCTCATCGGGGCAACGCTTGCACGTGCCCTGCTCTCCTAAATCTCAAAATAGCAATGACGGCAGTGCCTGACATCTGTGACAGGGTGATCGTTATATGGGACCTTAACGAGTTCACTTAGCACGTGTTATGGAAGGTAGCAAAAAATAAAAGCATTTAATAACTACTCCTTAGGCGTGCAAGGTGGCCGCGCACCAGAAAGGCTCACAGCATGTGGGGGAAAAAAAGAACCATCACTTGGTCATGTTGTTATCCTAAAAGAAGAGCAAAATCCATATTGGCCGTGTTACTCACCTCTGGCATTCCCTGCTCTCTGCATGCTGTCAGCCTGTCAGCCTGTCCCCGGGGCTGTGCAGGCAGACACTGCTCTGCCCTCTGAGCCAGTCAGGCCAGAGGCCATCTCACCGCACTAAATGGCTTCCAATTGCCAGCTATCTTCTTCCCATCTGCTCCTCCGCTTCAGCAGCTGCTTCTGACTCTCTGTCATCTTGTGCTGGATGTTTCTTTATCCCTTGCCATAACCTTGTTTACCTGATTTTTCTCTTCCTGTGTATTACAAACAGATGGCTGAGCTTATCTGAGTCTCCAAACTCCTCTCTCGTGTTTTTTTTTCCTCCTCATTTTAAAGCTGTTACCAGTCACGCTAGCGTTGGTCTCAGCACTGACTTTGGGCGCAGTGCCAAGGATGGGATGCTGGCAGAATTTCAATCTGCAGAGCAGGGGGGTGAGAGCCACGGCATCTCAAGAGCAGCTCCAGTGGGACGCAGCGCTTTGTGATCAGCAAAAGTGTTAGCTGCTGCTAGCACCAGGAACGTCTGCTGCATTTTGGGCCCCTCGCTGTAAGAGAAACATCAAGGCCAGCAAACCTGTGAAGGGTCTGGAACACAAGTCTTATGAGGAGCAGCTGAGGAAACTTGGATTGTTTGGTGTGAAGAAGAGGAAGTTCAAGGGAGGCCTCATCACTCTCTGTAACTACCTGAAAGGAGGTTGTGGCGAAGTGGGGTTCAGCATCTTCTCCCGGGTATCAGTGATAGGGTGAGAGAGAATAGCCTTAAGTTGCACCGGGGGAAGTTCGAGTTAGATATTAAGAAAAATTTCTTCTCAGAAAGAGTGGTGAGGCACTGGAACAGGCTGCCCAGGGAGGTGATGGAGTCACCATCCCTGGAGGCATACAAGAACCACATGGATGTGGCACTGAGGGAGGTTGTCAGTGCGTACAGTGGTGGTGGGCTGATGTTTGGGCTAGGTGAACTTGAAGCTCTTTTCCAACCCTAATGATTCTGTGATTCTTGCCTCCGTCACAAAGCCTCACTTGTTCTCCTGGTTTTGTTGCAGTGTTCTCCCTCTGCCCTTTAAATAGCTCCTAGATTAAACACATCTGGGACACCGAGAATGAATTACAAGGGAGGAAAAGGCCTGCAGGAGTGACACAAAGGAAGAAGTTGGCCATCTGATCATCACAGATGCCTCGCTGAAGAAACAGAAGAATGCTACTCTGCCAACAGTAATGATGGAGATGAGACTGGATTTAATGAAAATGTTAGGATTTTTTATTAGTCACAGATTAGAATGGTTCATCACCCAGTCTTTAATTGAAATATTGTCATGATTGACTCGATTTCAAAAGGAGGGATAAAAATAGCAGTCGCGCTGCAGATCAGTGATCTGGCAGAACTAAACAGTGAGATTGATTCTGTTGTGTGCCAGACTGTAGTGCCGTCACAGGTACAGTTTCAATGAAATTTATTTTTAAAATAAAATAACTGAATAGTTTTGAGCTGAACTGTAGTGTTTCTAACATATAATCCAGTGAGAACACTAAACTTTACCATGCATGTAGTAACGATGGAGCTAGAGACACACTGTATGAACACTTGGGCTAGAAGCTATATACCTGCTGACTGTCAGCGTGTTTTCTTTCTGTAACGTTGTTAATCTTGATGGACTACTATCTGTACAAGAGGTTGATACTAAGCTTAATGGTAAGACTACAATCTATCATTTTTCTTATTATGCTTAAAAGGCATCTAAGAAAAATTTCACTGAAATAAATCAAAAATTCGACGTGAACCTGGTAACTGAAAATATTACATGCTAAAAGGCACAGAAAAAAAGAGATGATGATCTGAAAACATTGAGTTAGCCAGGAGAGGTAGAGCATACATCTTAGTAATAAATCTGCAAGAAAATTATTGAAGAACAAAGCCAACCTTGTATTATACTATGTCAGCTCTAAAATGGCACAAATAGTAAGGTGAAATAACAAAACAAAAGGAGTAAATTCAAGTACTATAACAGCATTTTAACCTGATTCATTTGCCCATTTTCTGCTTTTATTGGATGTCTATGTTAGCTTGAAATCCTGTTTGAAGATAAAGTATACAGGATTTCTTTGTATGGGAAACTACTGCTGAAAGAGGCCTTATCTACAAGATGTAATCCATTTTGATTAATGTTATTTAAACTCATGCTGCTTACTTTTTCGAGACTATTTCCCCAATTATTTACAGGTTGCTATATCCTAGTGGCTTGCACTATGCTGATATCGAGCTCAGGCAAAACTAAAATGTACATTTTCTGTTCCAGTAAAAGGAGCCGGTAAAGAAAACAAAAAAAAAAACAAAAAAAAAAAAACAAAAAAACAAACAAAAAAAACACCTTTTTTAACTATCCAAGATGTTGTTTTGAAGAGTTGTAATAGCCCAATGCTCAACAGTGCTTCTTAGTAGCAGATCTGGGAGTAGAGGTCTGGGAAAGAGAAGTTTCCAAGATAGATAAGGCCAATTTTTACAGATGTAGCCAAATAACAGGAGCTTGTTTCCCAAGCCTCCTCCCTGCTTGGGCAAAAGAAGACTACATTTACTGTAACCAACAGCAGTGAAAGTTTAGCAAATAGCTATGCAGAGCCAGGATCAGATTATAAGTAAAGATAGTAAGTAAAGATAAAAGAAGATGCTGTGATGACACCAGCTCAGAGATCTGATAGCACAGATGCTCTCATCCGCAGGGAATTTCAGTCTCAAACCAAAGGTCTTGGTGACAACACCATCCTTTGGTGCAGACATCTGTTTATAAACTTCATAGTGGTAATATCGTAGAGTAGCAGTAGTATTGTATCAGAGAGGGTTTGTGAATTCTTATCCTGACTCAGAAGATGGCCTCATTTTGGATACTCAACTGAGCTGATAAAGTGTAAGACCTTTTTCTTCCTCCCTTCATTCTGTTTCTCCATATTCACTTCTTCTGTTATAAGTACTGTGATGGTTTCACAGGAGTAACCCACAAAAAAAGAAAGAAAGATGAGTGAAAAGGCTAGCTGAGGACTGCCTGTATAAATACAGTAGTTTTAATGATAGGATTAATTGCTTTTGCATGTCAGGCCAAAGCTCCATGCAAGTATAACTCCGGACAAAACTGATCTGGCATAAATGTGCTACATATAGATATTTTGGTTGGCTTATATTTCAACAGTGTTACTGGGTCTTTCTTTACTGTTGCACTATGCATGTCAAACTGTATGAAACCCCATTAGAGAAAAACACTTAACAGAGCCTCAGTTTAACTTGAGCTATATGACATTGCAGGTTCAGCTCTCCAATCTGAAACCTGGATGCAACTCCGTTCCTACTGCTGGCACACCCGATGACGCTGCAGATCAGTGCACTTGCAAAACTGTACTGAGCAGCCTGCTCAGTTTCTCACTGCTAGCAAGCCTTTTCTTGCTGCTACTGGGTCTGAAATTAGTAACAATAAAAAGAACATTCAGATATCTCCCTAAGAGCAGATGCTCCCAGAAAAGCCACAGAGGGAGCACAGAAAATTCCCGTGGGAGAGCATCCATTCCATGCCTCTGTCACATACTAGCTGACAAAATGGTAGCCTATTTATAGCGTTTGTCTAAGTACGTACTTGAAAGCATTAGCACCTTTTCTTTATAATCTATATTTAGCTGTGGTAGTTTAACTGTCCTGCTAAGCAAAGCAAGTTTGGTGAGAGCACATCCTAATGAATCACCGCTGTAATATTTAAATGATCTATGATACTGTTAAACAGCAGATCATTGGAAACTTCAGTGGAAACTTGTTTTCAACAAAAATAATGTTTTCTGCTACAGATCGATCTTAGTGTTGAATACTCTGAAGCCATTGCAGAGCCAGAATTGTCACAAACTTCATTTCTTGTCTCCATCACCAGAGGTAGCTCCCCAAACTTTAAGATTTGTGCTTTGACTTACATTTGAATGCTTACACTTCATCTTTATTTCAGATACTATCTGACACTGACCTGCTCTCCAATGTAATTAACATTTTGTTCAGTCATCAACTTTACTTTGGCTATCAACAGTTCCTCCCTAAAACTACATGTTACAAAGCTGTACATCTGTTCCTGGAAAAAAAAAAAAAAAAAAAAAAAAAAAAAAACCAACTTTGCACAAATATGGAAAAGACAAATGTAGGAAGAAAAAGACTCCTGTATTCTGTTAAGTAGGAGAACCAAGCACTGACTGTGCAAAAGGCAACACAACATTCTGATCAATTGAAGTTTCTACTTTGGATTTCAATTATGTGGCTATAAAACAGCACACTGATGTTTTAGGCAATCAGCACCTTGTCCTCCAACCTAATGAAGTCAGTGGAAAAGAGGTAAAGGCACTTTCCCAAAGCATAACTAAAAGAGAGACAGTTCTCAATTTATTTGAATTAGGCTATCAGCACTACCACAGAGTGGTAACAGCATCTCATCAAAATCTAGGCTTTGGGGCTTTTCTGAGATTTCATTTTACAATCAATGTTACTACCAAGTGAATCTAAGCCTAGAACTATATTTCAATTAATTAGCATACTTTTTGGTTAATAACTTGTTCCCTGTGTTGTTCTTTTACTTGATGGTGTGTTCTTAATTTCCTGTATCTAAGCAAATCAAACCTTCCTGTGGCTGAGTAAAATATAATGAAGTTTCTGTAGGTGCACTCCGGAGTTGAGCAGATTTTAATTTATTTCGATTTCAACAGCAGTGTGGCATAAGTGTAAGAGAGAAAGACTAAGAGAAAAAAAAAGAACAAATTTTATGAAATTTAACTGTGCACTAAGAAGTCAAGATGTTGCTCTTACATGGATTTGTACAATACAATCTGAAAGCTATATAGATTCAGCAAGCCTTGTGAAAAAGGACTGACGTTGTCAATTCTTAGCAGTGCAATCCCAAATAGTAACTGTGGTTTGACAGACATGCTTCTACCATTTCCTGGTTAGTTTCAGCTTTGATCTCAGCAATCCTGGCCCCTAGGAGCAATGGAAAGATAGGAAAGTTTAACATTTTATACTTACTTTGTGCTCTTTGGGATAATTTGCCAATAAATGAGCAATTTAAAAGGAAACTATTAAATTATATGATGAAAAATAAATTTTGCATAGCAGATTTAAAGCATAGTGCTACACTGCCTGTTATCCTTTAGAAAACGTGTTTTCTCATTGGATAAGTTGTATGGGAACTGTTGAATCATGGCCTGAACCTCTAATTGATCACCTGAAACAGGCAGTGAGTCAGCCATGGGAGTACAGGTGAAGGCAATTCAGCTAAGTGACCAGAAGAGATGGAGCCTGGCTGCACTTCTCCTACACTCTACTTAAGGGCTGACTGCCACAGTGGAAGGGTTTCTTTCTCTCTGGAGATTGCTGCTCTTGGTGTTTTTTTCCATGAGCTAAGGATATGGGTAAGCTCTTCCATTCTTTTCTGTTTATTTCTCTTCAAAGTAATAATTGTTCCAGCTATACGCACTCTAAAGACCAGCATACTTGTCAATTATATATCTGTTTATTTGTTGATTATACATAGATCTGTGTCACTTTAAGTCCAAAAGTGATGAGAAACAGAAAGATTCAATGCACGGGAGCACTAAACATTGAAAGCATTTGTGTCTGAGAGCCTCGCATCACAGTGCAAATTCCCAAACTTTCTTTTTGAATCCAGAACAAACAGATGCTATCTCAGGAGCCAGACTGACTGCTGTGGGCTGGGTCTTTCTTCACGCTGTACTGCTACTGCAGGTAGGTGACATAACTTTTACCAGTACTAGAATAACTAAGTAGACTCCCTGAGAAGACCGTAGTTCTGTAGGTCACAACCACTTTCAGAGCCGATGCTTTTGTTCTATACAGGATATTTCTTACAACATAAAGTGCTTTGAAAGCTTTAATTAAAGAAACCAATGTGAAAGCAGTTGCTTGTAGAAGTGAGGAGGAGTCCCTGCTGGTTGAAAGAGACCCAGGATGTTCCAAAGCAGTTTTCAGAAATTTGCAGGGTTTAAATATGTTTGGATCCTCTTACTGGTCTCATCACGATAAAAGTAAAATACATTCATAAAGAAAAAACTAACTGGTTTATAGAAATCCAACTTTTAGCCACGCTGTCCTTAAACATGGTTCTCATTAGCAAGGTTTTACCACAGCTTTCTCGACTAGTAGCTACTATTCCTTTGGGTAAAATTAACTGTTGTAATCAGAGACTGTTAACCATTACCGAGATTAAATAGCTTGTCATTCAGATTTATGTAATTGGGAGAGGGAATTAGGAAGAATTCCCTTCTAGCACTTGTGGGTCAAGTATTTATTGTAGCTCGGCTATTATAATGGGTTTGAACCTTGTATTAAGCTTGGAAAAAAAGCAAGATAACATAATATGTCTTCTGCAGCTCCAGTCAGGTCAGCTTCTTTGCTGTTTTCATTAAGCAATGCAATGAGACTACATGTGTTATTTTGCAGGAATTACCCTTTAACAGAAGCAGTGCCAGGAAACAACTAAACAGACAAAAATCCCTCAGCCAGAAAGCCTCCTTAATTATCATACTCAGTACCACTCAGAGGGCTACCACGTAATAAAACTTGCTCTAATTCATCAGGAAACCACAAGATCCACATTATTTGTACAAAAGATGACTAGAGTTATAATGCTAGATTAGCTGCATGAATATTAACAGTGCTAGGAGCCATGAGAGAAGCTGTTCTCAGACTTTGCATTCTTGTTCAGCACTATGCTTATCAGGCCTCCCTGGAGCATACCTAAATGATGCAAAGCTGAAAACGGTTGATAGAGCTGAGGAAGAGTTCATACCAGTTTCAGGCACTGTTGGCACTGCACCTGTGCCTGACTTAAAAGTAGATCTTTATTATTATTATTTGTGGAGGGGGATGAAATGTTAAGGAAAAAAAGCAGCATGTTTGGGCTCAGCCTCCAGCCAGGTGCACCTCGGCATTGCTCCCTTCATGGAGAGCTTGCCTTGTAGCATGGACAACCCCTTGATCTGTGGTGTTTTTGATGCTGAATGCAAAAACTTAGGGCTCCTGCTAGACAGGGTATAGCCTTCTGGGGGTTTGGTGTTTTTGCTGTCAACAAAAAAAAGCTGTCACTTGCTCCGATCTTCCTAGAGAACGGTTCTGAAAGGGTAAAAACAGTCAATAGGTGTAGCAGAAATGCTAAGCCACTGCCTGAACCAGTGATGGAGCACCTGGTGGAAAGGCAGGGCCAACCCAGGGGAGCTCAGGTGTATGCAGTGGCCAGAAGGGGTGGAGCCAGGATCCACCCCTTCCCAGACCTCATTTAAGGGTTGACAATGGAGGTAAGGGTGTATTGCTGGAGTTTGTTGTGTACCTGAGGCCTTCTGAGGGTCAGTGGATTTTTTTTATCCTTTGTTTCTATGCCCATGGTTGTTGCACTGAGGTTGTTGCTGTGCTTTCCGTTGCATTATAGTGTTATACTGGGGTTTGACTTTTCACTCAGGAATTGAAAAGTGGTTGAATAAGATCTTTGATATCTCGGGTTCAAGGGTCTCTTTAGATCAGTCAGGTATTCCCTAGTTTTTCCTGTTGGCTGGGCAGTGGTTTCAGAAATGCAGGATGGGCTTTGCCTCATGCAATTACAGAAGATGGATTACTAGTGTGGCAGCATACTGGCTTTGGGAGCTGCCACCTCCACCTGCCACCTCCACCATGACACTAGCCTTAGTAAGAGCTGGAACAGAAACAAACCCTTCACAGGAGGTTTGTTTTTAAGCCCAGCCAGCTGACCACAGCTGTTTTTCTGCAGCACTTCTCTGCATGTAATTGTGACAATGCTGGGAATGAGTGGCCAAGGAAGCAGGAATGTACCATGTCCAGCCTGCTGTTGCACCTAGTGTGCAGACAGGTTGTGTTGCATACTCTCTCAATTGTTTCAGTCAGTCATTTGTGTTAAACTGTTGTTAAAGCAGAGATAGAGGCTCTTAAACGGTTGGTAGTAGTCATATTGACCTTGATTTGGCTAGGACTTCATCTATTTAAATGGCAATCTAATAATTCTTGTGGTGTCATAGCAAGCTTATTTGTTCTGCTACTGCTATAAAGCTGGACACAACCTGATCTAATGCAAAGATGAGAGACCATGTATTTCTGAACTTTAACTCAAACTTGGCTCATTTTCTCCTGCTGATCACTTGGGTTTTAAGCACTGTTGACTGCCACATGCACTTGGTATTCAGGCTGTGCCTGTGAGCGCGGGAGAGGTTTGTGCCATCAGATTCAAATCTGTTCTGTGTACTTTAGGACTGAGTTTTATTTTAACCTCTACTTCTATTCCAGAGCACACATTCCATATGTTGAGCTAGATGATTTTTTGCTATGCTTTTGGGAAAGTCACAGTATCTTCTGAAACCTGCTTAGTTAAATACTTCTTTCAGAAATATTCCATGTTTGTGCTTAGTTATGGAATATGTACTTAGCGGTTTACCTACATCAACAAAACCTGAAGCGTTCCCTTGATCTTATTTCTCTATTTAGTAAAATTAATCAGGCAATACAAATGAATAACACATGGAGGATTACAAAGGATTTGAACAGTGTGGCTGCAGAGCTCAACTTTGGCATGCATAGGAAGAACTGAATATTTTTGTGTTTCAATTGATAAAGTAAAAATAGTCTCTCCTTAAAATCCTTTTAAGAAATACTGTTTGAAATGTACAGAGTAAGTGGGGATTTGTAGATAAGTACCTGCAGTTTGTAGTCAAATTGTTAACTCTGATGCTTTATTATAACTGCAGGATCCAAAGAAGAATTGTTATTGCTATATACCTGTAAAACCTAATGTAAGAGGTCTTGTTCTTCATATAATAGGTAGTTGTCACGGGCAGCATCAAGATACTGAACTTGAAAAAAATGTTTAGTGACATAATTTTCCATTTGTTTTTTTAATTAATCTTCTTACTTGAAATAGATTACCTTGTCTATTTTATTTTACAAAAAGCATCTACAGTATTTAAAGTATATCTGACAATTCTAGTATCAGAAGTATAGCAGAGTTAGTGCTAGAAGTTTTCATTAGTGAAGTCCGAAATTCTGTTTCAGAATAGCTGCCAAAAATTTGAAATTCATTATTTAAACTAGATTACTACTGGCTATGAGTAGCCTCTATTGAAGGGAGAACCAGAACTGAACTATCAAATACTTAAGCTTTTCAGGTTAAATCGGGGGAGAAATTCTTGCCAAACACATATAACATTGAATACTCAAAACCTCACTCACTCGTGCTTTCTCATTAGCCACAAACATGGTCTTAGTCTGGTCCCTATAAAGGTGCTAAAACCTCACCTACTCAGCTTCAAATTGCCCTCCAGCAGGGCTAAATAGCACTCAATTGCATGAACAGTCCTTATGTCTATCAGCCCCAGCATCAATTCAACACAGCTTTAGGACTGGATTAATGTGTTGTTTATCCTTATGGTAAAAGTAGCTGCAGTGTAGTTATTTTGTGCTGTAGTCTTCTAGCAGTAGTGCCACAGATTTTTTTTATGGTTCGGGCCGCTTGTAATAGGGCCGCTTGTAATAGGGCCGCTTGTAATAGGGCCGCTTGTAATAGGGCCGCTTGTAATAGGGCCGCTTGTAATAGGGCCGCTTGTAATAGGGCCGCTTGTAATAGGGCCGCTTGTAATAGGGCCGCTTGTAATAGGGCCGCTTGTAATAGGGCCGCTTGTAATAGGGCCGCTTGTAATAGGGCCGCTTGTAATAGGGCCGAATGGAGTGTTGTTGCTGCATTTGATATGAAAAAGTAGCAGTTGGTTTCAAGAAGCAGAGCGTAATGCACTTGTGTAGTGTAAGTTTCCCTTAGAAAGAGTGGATCAAAGAAGTAGAATACTGTATATGTTAGCGGCATGTTTTAGAAACATTATTACTGAACTGCGAGATTAATTCTTTCTTGCAAAACTGTAATAGTTGGTAAAATTTCCAGACAATGCGAGTATGGTGTGCTAGGGGTTATAAAACATACTGTAGAGCTGTTGTGTTAGGATAAGAAACTCTCAGCAAAAGCAGGACGGACTTAGCAAATATCAAACAAGTTGGGGCCTCTGCACAAGGCCCAACTGTCTCCCTGCGTGAGAAGGTTGGGGTGTGAAGGCAGGCACCAGGATACTCCCCTGCCTCTCTCCCAAGCTTATCTTTGTAGAAAGAAGGACAAGCAGATATCCGCGTAATACTGATCGGGGTGGAATAAGTTAGTTAATTAAGTACAGATTTACGCTTATGCAGCAAAAATGGGTTTGTCCAGTGTTTCCATGTTTAGGGAAGCGTCGAGAAGCTTGGGATCCTAAAGTACTCAGCCAATGAGGAACCAGGGGAGTAAGAGAGAAGCGTTGGTGAATAGGGAGTGAAAGATGTAACTCTGTTTTCTGTGGGCTCTCCTGCTTGCAGGAGGCGCGCCATTGCAATTGCGAATGAAATCTGCTTTATCAGAGATACCGTCCTAGAAAATAGTTAGGATATTTCCCACCTAATAGGGCCGGGGGCAGTTTGTAATAGGGCCGGGGGCAGTTTGTAATAGGGCCGGGGGCAGTTTGTAATAGGGCCGGGGGCAGTTTGTAATAGGGCCGGGGGCAGTTTGTAATAGGGCCGGGGGCAGTTTGTAATAGGGCCGGGGGCAGTTTGTAATAGGGCCGGGGGCAGTTTGTAATAGGGCCGGGGGCAGTTTGTAATAGGGCCGGGGGCAGTTTGTAATAGGGCCGGGGGCAGTTTGTAATAGGAGGAAATGGAATGTTGTTGCTGCATTTGATATGGAAAAAGTAGCAGTTGGTTTCAAGAAGCAGAGCGTAATGCGCTTGTGTAGTGTAACTTTCCCTTAGAAAGAGTGGATCAAAGAAGTAGAATACTGTATATGTTAGCGGCATGTTTTAGAAACATTATTACTGAACTGCGAGATTAATTCTTTCTTGCAAAACTGTAATAGTTGGTAAAATTTCCAGACAATGCGAGTATGGTGTGCTAGGGGTTATAAAACATACTGTAGAGCTGTTGTGTTAGGATAAGAAACTCTCAGCAAAAGCAGGACAGACTTAGCAAATATCAAACAAGTGCAGAGGCCCCAACAAGACCAAACTGTCTCCCTGCGTGAGAAGGTTGGGGTGTGAAGGCAGGCACCAGGATACTCCCCTGCCTCTCTCCCAAGCTCATCTTTGTAGAAAGAAGGACAAGCAGATATCCGCGTAATACTGATCGGGGTGGAATAAGTTAGTTAATTAAGTACAGATTTACGCTTATGCAGCAAAAATGGGTTTGTCCAGTGTTTCCATGTTTAGGGAAGCGTCGAGAAGCTTGGGATCCTAAAGTACTCAGCCAATGAGGAACCAGGGGAGTAAGAGAGAAGCGTTGGTGAATAGGGAGTGAAAGATGTAACTCTGTTTTCTGTGGGCTCTCCTGCTTGCAGGAGGCGCGCCATTGCAATTGCGAATGAAATCTGCTTTATCAGAGATACCGTCCTAGAAAATAGTTAGGATATTTCCCACCTAATAGGGCCGGGGGCAGTTTGTAATAGGGCCGGGGGCAGTTTGTAATAGGGCCGGGGGCAGTTTGTAATAGGGCCGGGGGCAGTTTGTAATAGGGCCGGGGGCAGTTTGTAATAGGGCCGGGGGCAGTTTGTAATAGGGCCGGGGGCAGTTTGTAATAGGGCCGGGGGCAGTTTGTAATAGGGCCGGGGGCAGTTTGTAATAGGGCCGGGGGCAGTTTGTAATAGGGCCGGGGGCAGTTTGTAATAGGGCCGGGGGCAGTTTGTAATAGGGCCGGGGGCAGTTTGTAATAGGGGGAAATGGAATGCTGTTGCTGCATTTGATATGGAAAAAGTAGCAGTTGGTTTCAAGAAGCAGAGCATAATGCACTTGTGTAGTGTAAGTTTCCCTTAGAAAGAGTGGATCAAAGAAGTAGAATACTGTATATGTTAGCGGCATGTTTTAGAAACATTATTACTGAACTACGAGATTAATTCTTTCTTGCAAAACTGTAATAGTTGGTAAAATTTCCAGACAATGCGAGTATGGTGTGCTAGGGGTTATAAAACATACTGTAGAGCTGTTGTGTTAGGATAAGAAACTCTCAGCAAAAGCAGGACAGACTTAGCAAATATCAAACAAGTGCAGAGGCCCCAACAAGGCCAAACTGTCTCCCTGCGTGAGAAGGTTGGGGTGTGAAGGCAGGCACCAGGATACTCCCCTGCCTCTCTCCCAAGCTTATCTTTGTAGAAAGAAGGACAAGCAGATATCCGCGTAATACTGATCGGGGTGGAATAAGTTAGTTAATTAACTACAGATTTACGCTTATGCAGCAAAAATGGGTTTGTCCAGTGTTTCCATGTTTAGGGAAGCGTCGAGAAGCTTGGGATCCTAAAGTACTCAGCCAATGAGGAACCAGGGGAGTAAGAGAGAAGCGTTGGTGAATAGGGAGTGAAAGATGTAACTCTGTTTTCTGTGGGCTCTCCTGCTTGCAGGAGGCGCGCCATTGCAATTGCGAATGAAATCTGCTTTATCAGAGATACCGTCCTAGAAAATAGTTAGGATATTTCCCACCTAATAGGGCCGGGGGCAGTTTGTAATAGGGCCGGGGGCAGTTTGTAATAGGGCCGGGGGCAGTTTGTAATAGGGCCGGGGGCAGTTTGTAATAGGGCCGGGGGCAGTTTGTAATAGGGCCGGGGGCAGTTTGTAATAGGGCCGGGGGCAGTTTGTAATAGGGCCGGGGGCAGTTTGTAATAGGGCCGGGGGCAGTTTGTAATAGGGCCGGGGGCAGTTTGTAATAGGGCCGGGGGCAGTTTGTAATAGGGCCGGGGGCAGTTTGTAATAGGGCCGGGGGCAGTTTGTAATAGGGGGAAATGGAATGCTGTTGCTGCATTTGATATGGAAAAAGTAGCAGTTGGTTTCAAGAAGCAGAGCATAATGCACTTGTGTAGTGTAAGTTTCCCTTAGAAAGAGTGGATCAAAGAAGTAGAATACTGTATATGTTAGCGGCATGTTTTAGAAACATTATTACTGAACTACGAGATTAATTCTTTCTTGCAAAACTGTAATAGTTGGTAAAATTTCCAGACAATGCGAGTATGGTGTGCTAGGGGTTATAAAACATACTGTAGAGCTGTTGTGTTAGGATAAGAAACTCTCAGCAAAAGCAGGACAGACTTAGCAAATATCAAACAAGTGCAGAGGCCCCAACAAGGCCAAACTGTCTCCCTGCGTGAGAAGGTTGGGGTGTGAAGGCAGGCACCAGGATACTCCCCTGCCTCTCTCCCAAGCTTATCTTTGTAGAAAGAAGGACAAGCAGATATCCGCGTAATACTGATCGGGGTGGAATAAGTTAGTTAATTAACTACAGATTTACGCTTATGCAGCAAAAATGGGTTTGTCCAGTGTTTCCATGTTTAGGGAAGCGTCGAGAAGCTTGGGATCCTAAAGTACTCAGCCAATGAGGAACCAGGGGAGTAAGAGAGAAGCGTTGGTGAATAGGGAGTGAAAGATGTAACTCTGTTTTCTGTGGGCTCTCCTGCTTGCAGGAGGCGCGCCATTGCAATTGCGAATGAAATCTGCTTTATCAGAGATACCATCCTAGAAAATAGTTAGGATATTTCCCACCTAATAGGGCCGGGGGCAGTTTGTAATAGGGCCGGGGGCAGTTTGTAATAGGGCCGGGGGCAGTTTGTAATAGGGCCGGGGGCAGTTTGTAATAGGGCCGGGGGCAGTTTGTAATAGGGCCGGGGGCAGTTTGTAATAGGGCCGGGGGCAGTTTGTAATAGGGCCGGGGGCAGTTTGTAATAGGGCCGGGGGCAGTTTGTAATAGGGCCGGGGGCAGTTTGTAATAGGGCCGGGGGCAGTTTGTAATAGGGCCGGGGGCAGTTTGTAATAGGGCCGGGGGCAGTTTGTAATAGGGCCGGGGGCAGTTTGTAATAGGGCCGGGGGCAGTTTGTAATAGGGCCGGGGGCAGTTTGTAATAGGGGGGATTGGAATGTTGTTGCTGCATTTGATATGAAAAAGTAGCAGTTGGTTTCAAGAAGCAGAGCGTAATGCACTTGTGTAGTGTAACTTTCCCTTAGAAAGAGTGGATCAAAGAAGTAGAATACTGTATATGTTAGCGGCATGTTTTAGAAACATTATTACTGAACTACGAGATTAATTCTTTCTTGCAAAACTGTAATAGTTGGTAAAATTTCCAGACAATGCGAGTATGGTGTGCTAGGGGTTATAAAACATACTGTAGAGCTGTTGTGTTAGGATAAGAAACTCTCAGCAAAAGCAGGACGGACTTAGCAAATATCAAACAAGTGCAGAGGCCCCAACAAGGCCAAACTGTCTCACTGCGTGAGAAGGTTGGGGTGTGAAGGCAGGCACCAGGATACTCCCCTGCCTCTCTCCCAAGCTTATCTTTGTAGAAAGAAGGACAAGCAGATATCCGCGTAATACTGATCGGGGTGGAATAAGTTAGTTAATTAACTACAGATTTACGCTTATGCAGCAAAAATGGGTTTGTCCAGTGTTTCCATGTTTAGGGAAGCGTCGAGAAGCTTGGGATCCTAAAGTACTCAGCCAATGAGGAACCAGGGGAGTAAGAGAGAAGCGTTGGTGAATAGGGAGTGAAAGATGTAACTCTGTTTTCTGTGGGCTCTCCTGCTTGCAGGAGGCGCGCCATTGCAATTGCGAATGAAATCTGCTTTATCAGAGATACCGTCCTAGAAAATAGTTAGGATATTTCCCACCTAATAGGGCCGGGGGCAGTTTGTAATAGGGCCGGGGGCAGTTTGTAATAGGGCCGGGGGCAGTTTGTAATAGGGCCGGGGGCAGTTTGTAATAGGGCCGGGGGCAGTTTGTAATAGGGCCGGGGGCAGTTTGTAATAGGGCCGGGGGCAGTTTGTAATAGGGCCGGGGGCAGTTTGTAATAGGGCCGGGGGCAGTTTGTAATAGGGCCGGGGGCAGTTTGTAATAGGGCCGGGGGCAGTTTGTAATAGGGCCGGGGGCAGTTTGTAATAGGGCCGGGGGCAGTTTGTAATAGGGCCGGGGGCAGTTTGTAATAGGGCCGGGGGCAGTTTGTAATAGGGCCGGGGGCAGTTTGTAATAGGGGGGATTGGAATGTTGTTGCTGCATTTGATATGAAAAAGTAGCAGTTGGTTTCAAGAAGCAGAGCGTAATGCACTTGTGTAGTGTAAGTTTCCCTTAGAAAGAGTGGATCAAAGAAGTAGAATACTGTATATGTTAGCGGCATGTTTTAGAAACATTATTACTGAACTACGAGATTAATTCTTTCTTGCAAAACTGTAATAGTTGGTAAAATTTCCAGACAATGCGAGTATGGTGTGCTAGGGGTTATAAAACATACTGTAGAGCTGTTGTGTTAGGATAAGAAACTCTCAGCAAAAGCAGGACAGACTTAGCAAATATCAAACAAGTGCAGAGGCCCCAACAAGGCCAAACTGTCTCACTGCGTGAGAAGGTTGGGGTGTGAAGGCAGGCACCAGGATACTCCCCTGCCTCTCTCCCAAGCTTATCTTTGTAGAAAGAAGGACAAGCAGATATCCGCGTAATACTGATCGGGGTGGAATAAGTTAGTTAATTAAGTACAGATTTACGCTTATGCAGCAAAAATGGGTTTGTCCAGTGTTTCCATGTTTAGGGAAGCGTCGAGAAGCTTGGGATCCTAAAGTACTCAGCCAATGAGGAACCAGGGGAGTAAGAGAGAAGCGTTGGTGAATAGGGAGTGAAAGATGTAACTCTGTTTTCTGTGGGCTCTCCTGCTTGCAGGAGGCGCGCCATTGCAATTGCGAATGAAATCTGCTTTATCAGAGATACCGTCCTAGAAAATAGTTAGGATATTTCCCACCTAATAGGGCCGGGGGCAGTTTGTAATAGGGCCGGGGGCAGTTTGTAATAGGGCCGGGGGCAGTTTGTAATAGGGCCGGGGGCAGTTTGTAATAGGGCCGGGGGCAGTTTGTAATAGGGCCGGGGGCAGTTTGTAATAGGGCCGGGGGCAGTTTGTAATAGGGCCGGGGGCAGTTTGTAATAGGGCCGGGGGCAGTTTGTAATAGGGCCGGGGGCAGTTTGTAATAGGGCCGGGGGCAGTTTGTAATAGGGGGGATTGGAATGTTGTTGCTGCATTTGATATGAAAAAGTAGCAGTTGGTTTCAAGAAGCAGAGCGTAATGCACTTGTGTAGTGTAAGTTTCCCTTAGAAAGAGTGGATCAAAGAAGTAGAATACTGTATATGTTAGCGGCATGTTTTAGAAACATTATTACTGAACTACGAGATTAATTCTTTCTTGCAAAACTGTAATAGTTGGTAAAATTTCCAAACAATGCGAGTATGGTGTGCTAGGGGTTATAAAACATACTGTAGAGCTGTTGTGTTAGGATAAGAAACTCTCAGCAAAAGCAGGACAGACTTAGCAAATATCAAACAAGTGCAGAGGCCCCAACAAGGCCAAACTGTCTCACTGCGTGAGAAGGTTGGGGTGTGAAGGCAGGCACCAGGATACTCCCCTGCCTCTCTCCCAAGCTTATCTTTGTAGAAAGAAGGACAAGCAGATATCCGCGTAATACTGATCGGGGTGGAATAAGTTAGTTAATTAACTACAGATTTACGCTTATGCAGCAAAAATGGGTTTGTCCAGTGTTTCCATGTTTAGGGAAGCGTCGAGAAGCTTGGGATCCTAAAGTACTCAGCCAATGAGGAACCAGGGGAGTAAGAGAGAAGCGTTGGTGAATAGGGAGTGAAAGATGTAACTCTGTTTTCTGTGGGCTCTCCTGCTTGCAGGAGGCGCGCCATTGCAATTGCGAATGAAATCTGCTTTATCAGAGATACCGTCCTAGAAAATAGTTAGGATATTTCCCACCTAATAGGGCCGGGGGCAGTTTGTAATAGGGCCGGGGGCAGTTTGTAATAGGGCCGGGGGCAGTTTGTAATAGGGCCGGGGGCAGTTTGTAATAGGGCCGGGGGCAGTTTGTAATAGGGCCGGGGGCAGTTTGTAATAGGGCCGGGGGCAGTTTGTAATAGGGCCGGGGGCAGTTTGTAATAGGGCCGGGGGCAGTTTGTAATAGGGCCGGGGGCAGTTTGTAATAGGGCCGGGGGCAGTTTGTAATAGGGCCGGGGGCAGTTTGTAATAGGGCCGGGGGCAGTTTGTAATAGGGGGGATTGGAATGTTGTTGCTGCATTTGATATGAAAAAGTAGCAGTTGGTTTCAAGAAGCAGAGCGTAATGCACTTGTGTAGTGTAAGTTTCCCTTAGAAAGAGTGGATCAAAGAAGTAGAATACTGTATATGTTAGCGGCATGTTTTAGAAACATTATTACTGAACTACGAGATTAATTCTTTCTTGCAAAACTGTAATAGTTGGTAAAATTTCCAAACAATGCGAGTATGGTGTGCTAGGGGTTATAAAACATACTGTAGAGCTGTTGTGTTAGGATAAGAAACTCTCAGCAAAAGCAGGACAGACTTAGCAAATATCAAACAAGTGCAGAGGCCCCAACAAGGCCAAACTGTCTCACTGCGTGAGAAGGTTGGGGTGTGAAGGCAGGCACCAGGATACTCCCCTGCCTCTCTCCCAAGCTTATCTTTGTAGAAAGAAGGACAAGCAGATATCCGCGTAATACTGATCGGGGTGGAATAAGTTAGTTAATTAACTACAGATTTACGCTTATGCAGCAAAAATGGGTTTGTCCAGTGTTTCCATGTTTAGGGAAGCGTCGAGAAGCTTGGGATCCTAAAGTACTCAGCCAATGAGGAACCAGGGGAGTAAGAGAGAAGCGTTGGTGAATAGGGAGTGAAAGATGTAACTCTGTTTTCTGTGGGCTCTCCTGCTTGCAGGAGGCGCGCCATTGCAATTGCGAATGAAATCTGCTTTATCAGAGATACCGTCCTAGAAAATAGTTAGGATATTTCCCACCTAATAGGGCCGGGGGCAGTTTGTAATAGGGCCGGGGGCAGTTTGTAATAGGGCCGGGGGCAGTTTGTAATAGGGCCGGGGGCAGTTTGTAATAGGGCCGGGGGCAGTTTGTAATAGGGCCGGGGGCAGTTTGTAATAGGGCCGGGGGCAGTTTGTAATAGGGCCGGGGGCAGTTTGTAATAGGGCCGGGGGCAGTTTGTAATAGGGCCGGGGGCAGTTTGTAATAGGGCCGGGGGCAGTTTGTAATAGGGCCGGGGGCAGTTTGTAATAGGGCCGGGGGCAGTTTGTAATAGGGCCGGGGGCAGTTTGTAATAGGGGGGATTGGAATGTTGTTGCTGCATTTGATATGAAAAAGTAGCAGTTGGTTTCAAGAAGCAGAGCGTAATGCACTTGTGTAGTGTAAGTTTCCCTTAGAAAGAGTGGATCAAAGAAGTAGAATACTGTATATGTTAGCGGCATGTTTTAGAAACATTATTACTGAACTACGAGATTAATTCTTTCTTGCAAAACTGTAATAGTTGGTAAAATTTCCAAACAATGCGAGTATGGTGTGCTAGGGGTTATAAAACATACTGTAGAGCTGTTGTGTTAGGATAAGAAACTCTCAGCAAAAGCAGGACAGACTTAGCAAATATCAAACAAGTGCAGAGGCCCCAACAAGGCCAAACTGTCTCACTGCGTGAGAAGGTTGGGGTGTGAAGGCAGGCACCAGGATACTCCCCTGCCTCTCTCCCAAGCTTATCTTTGTAGAAAGAAGGACAAGCAGATATCCGCGTAATACTGATCGGGGTGGAATAAGTTAGTTAATTAACTACAGATTTACGCTTATGCAGCAAAAATGGGTTTGTCCAGTGTTTCCATGTTTAGGGAAGCGTCGAGAAGCTTGGGATCCTAAAGTACTCAGCCAATGAGGAACCAGGGGAGTAAGAGAGAAGCGTTGGTGAATAGGGAGTGAAAGATGTAACTCTGTTTTCTGTGGGCTCTCCTGCTTGCAGGAGGCGCGCCATTGCAATTGCGAATGAAATCTGCTTTATCAGAGATACCGTCCTAGAAAATAGTTAGGATATTTCCCACCTAATAGGGCCGGGGGCAGTTTGTAATAGGGCCGGGGGCAGTTTGTAATAGGGCCGGGGGCAGTTTGTAATAGGGCCGGGGGCAGTTTGTAATAGGGCCGGGGGCAGTTTGTAATAGGGCCGGGGGCAGTTTGTAATAGGGCCGGGGGCAGTTTGTAATAGGGCCGGGGGCAGTTTGTAATAGGGCCGGGGGCAGTTTGTAATAGGGCCGGGGGCAGTTTGTAATAGGGCCGGGGGCAGTTTGTAATAGGGCCGGGGGCAGTTTGTAATAGGGCCGGGGGCAGTTTGTAATAGGGCCGGGGGCAGTTTGTAATAGGGCCGGGGGCAGTTTGTAATAGGGCCGGGGGCAGTTTGTAATAGGGCCGGGGGCAGTTTGTAATAGGGCCGGGGGCAGTTTGTAATAGGGCCGGGGGCAGTTTGTAATAGGGCCGGGGGCAGTTTGTAATAGGGGGGATTGGAATGTTGTTGCTGCATTTGATATGAAAAAGTAGCAGTTGGTTTCAAGAAGCAGAGCATAATGCACTTGTGTAGTGTAACTTTCCCTTAGAAAGAGTGGATCAAAGAAGTAGAATACTGTATATGTTAGCGGCATGTTTTAGAAACATTATTACTGAACTACGAGATTAATTCTTTCTTGCAAAACTGTAATAGTTGGTAAAATTTCCAGACAATGCGAGTATGGTGTGCTAAGGGTTATAAAACATACTGTAGAGCTGTTGTGTTAGGATAAGAAACTCTCAGCAAAAGCAGGACAGACTTAGCAAATATCAAACAAGTGCAGAGGCCCCAACAAGGCCAAACTGTCTCACTGCGTGAGAAGGTTGGGGTGTGAAGGCAGGCACCAGGATACTCCCCTGCCTCTCTCCCAAGCTTATCTTTGTAGAAAGAAGGACAAGCAGATATCCGCGTAATACTGATCGGGGTGGAATAAGTTAGTTAATTAACTACAGATTTACGCTTATGCAGCAAAAATGGGTTTGTCCAGTGTTTCCATGTTTAGGGAAGCGTCGAGAAGCTTGGGATCCTAAAGTACTCAGCCAATGAGGAACCAGGGGAGTAAGAGAGAAGCGTTGGTGAATAGGGAGTGAAAGATGTAACTCTGTTTTCTGTGGGCTCTCCTGCTTGCAGGAGGCGCGCCATTGCAATTGCGAATGAAATCTGCTTTATCAGAGATACCGTCCTAGAAAATAGTTAGGATATTTCCCACCTAATAGGGCCGGGGGCAGTTTGTAATAGGGCCGGGGGCAGTTTGTAATAGGGCCGGGGGCAGTTTGTAATAGGGCCGGGGGCAGTTTGTAATAGGGCCGGGGGCAGTTTGTAATAGGGCCGGGGGCAGTTTGTAATAGGGCCGGGGGCAGTTTGTAATAGGGCCGGGGGCAGTTTGTAATAGGGCCGGGGGCAGTTTGTAATAGGGGGGATTGGAATGTTGTTGCTGCATTTGATATGAAAAAGTAGCAGTTGGTTTCAAGAAGCAGAGCGTAATGCACTTGTGTAGTGTAAGTTTCCCTTAGAAAGAGTGGATCAAAGAAGTAGAATACTGTATATGTTAGCGGCATGTTTTAGAAACATTATTACTGAACTACGAGATTAATTCTTTCTTGCAAAACTGTAATAGTTGGTAAAATTTCCAGACAATGCGAGTATGGTGTGCTAGGGGTTATAAAACATACTGTAGAGCTGTTGTGTTAGGATAAGAAACTCTCAGCAAAAGCAGGACAGACTTAGCAAATATCAAACAAGTGCAGAGGCCCCAACAAGGCCAAACTGTCTCACTGCGTGAGAAGGTTGGGGTGTGAAGGCAGGCACCAGGATACTCCCCTGCCTCTCTCCCAAGCTTATCTTTGTAGAAAGAAGGACAAGCAGATATCCTCAAAAGAATGATCGGGGTGGAATAAGTTAGTTAATTAAGTACAGATTTACGCTTATGCAGCAAAAATGGGTTTGTCCAGTGTTTCCATGTTTAGGGAAGCGTCGAGAAGCTTGGGATCCTAAAGTACTCAGCCAATGAGGAACCAGGGGAGTAAGAGAGAAGCATTGGTGAATAGGGAGTGAAAGATGTAACTCTGTTTTCTGTGGGCTCTCCTGCTTGCAGGAGGCGCGCCATTGCAATTGCGAATGAAATCTGCTTTATCAGAGATACCGTCCTAGAAAATAGTTAGGATATTTCCCACCTAATAGGGCCGGGGGCAGTTTGTAATAGGGCCGGGGGCAGTTTGTAATAGGGCCGGGGGCAGTTTGTAATAGGGCCGGGGGCAGTTTGTAATAGGGCCGGGGGCAGTTTGTAATAGGGCCGGGGGCAGTTTGTAATAGGGCCGGGGGCAGTTTGTAATAGGGCCGGGGGCAGTTTGTAATAGGGCCGGGGGCAGTTTGTAATAGGGCCGGGGGCAGTTTGTAATAGGGCCGGGGGCAGTTTGTAATAGGGCCGGGGGCAGTTTGTAATAGGGCCGGGGGCAGTTTGTAATAGGGCCGGGGGCAGTTTGTAATAGGGCCGGGGGCAGTTTGTAATAGGGGGGATTGGAATGTTGTTGCTGCATTTGATATGAAAAAGTAGCAGTTGGTTTCAAGAAGCAGAGCATAATGCACTTGTGTAGTGTAACTTTCCCTTAGAAAGAGTGGATCAAAGAAGTAGAATACTGTATATGTTAGCGGCATGTTTTAGAAACATTATTACTGAACTGCGAGATTAATTCTTTCTTGCAAAACTGTAATAGTTGGTAAAATTTCCAGACAATGCGAGTATGGTGTGCTAGGGGTTATAAAACATACTGTAGAGCTGTTGTGTTAGGATAAGAAACTCTCAGCAAAAGCAGGACAGACTTAGCAAATATCAAACAAGTGCAGAGGCCCCAACAAGACCAAACTGTCTCCCTGCGTGAGAAGGTTGGGGTGTGAAGGCAGGCACCAGGATACTCCCCTGCCTCTCTCCCAAGCTCATCTTTGTAGAAAGAAGGACAAGCAGATATCCGCGTAATACTGATCGGGGTGGAATAAGTTAGTTAATTAAGTACAGATTTACGCTTATGCAGCAAAAATGGGTTTGTCCAGTGTTTCCATGTTTAGGGAAGCGTCGAGAAGCTTGGGATCCTAAAGTACTCAGCCAATGAGGAACCAGGGGAGTAAGAGAGAAGCGTTGGTGAATAGGGAGTGAAAGATGTAACTCTGTTTTCTGTGGGCTCTCCTGCTTGCAGGAGGCGCGCCATTGCAATTGCGAATGAAATCTGCTTTATCAGAGATACCGTCCTAGAAAATAGTTAGGATATTTCCCACCTAATAGGGCCGGGGGCAGTTTGTAATAGGGCCGGGGGCAGTTTGTAATAGGGCCGGGGGCAGTTTGTAATAGGGCCGGGGGCAGTTTGTAATAGGGCCGGGGGCAGTTTGTAATAGGGCCGGGGGCAGTTTGTAATAGGGGGGATTGGAATGTTGTTGCTGCATTTGATATGAAAAAGTAGCAGTTGGTTTCAAGAAGCAGAGCGTAATGCACTTGTGTAGTGTAAGTTTCCCTTAGAAAGAGTGGATCAAAGAAGTAGAATACTGTATATGTTAGCGGCATGTTTTAGAAACATTATTACTGAACTGCGAGATTAATTCTTTCTTGCAAAACTGTACTGTTGGTAAAATTTCCAGACAATGCGAGTATGGTGTGCTAGGGGTTATAAAACATACTGTAGAGCTGTTGTGTTAGGATAAGAAACTCTCAGCAAAAGCAGGACGGACTTAGCAAATATCAAACAAGTGCAGAGGCCCCAACAAGGCCAAACTGTCTCACTGCGTGAGAAGGTTGGGGTGTGAAGGCAGGCACCAGGATACTCCCCTGCCTCTCTCCCAAGCTCATCTTTGTAGAAAGAAGGACAAGCAGATATCCGCGTAATACTGATCGGGGTGGAATAAGTTAGTTAATTAAGTACAGATTTACGCTTATGCAGCAAAAATGGGTTTGTCCAGTGTTTCCATGTTTAGGGAAGCGTCGAGAAGCTTGGGATCCTAAAGTACTCAGCCAATGAGGAACCAGGGGAGTAAGAGAGAAGCGTTGGTGAATAGGGAGTGAAAGATGTAACTCTGTTTTCTGTGGGCTCTCCTGCTTGCAGGAGGCGCGCCATTGCAATTGCGAATGAAATCTGCTTTATCAGAGATACCGTCCTAGAAAATAGTTAGGATATTTCCCACCTAATAGGGCCGGGGGCAGTTTGTAATAGGGCCGGGGGCAGTTTGTAATAGGGCCGGGGGCAGTTTGTAATAGGGCCGGGGGCAGTTTGTAATAGGGCCGGGGGCAGTTTGTAATAGGGCCGGGGGCAGTTTGTAATAGGGCCGGGGGCAGTTTGTAATAGGGCCGGGGGCAGTTTGTAATAGGGCCGGGGGCAGTTTGTAATAGGGCCGGGGGCAGTTTGTAATAGGGGGGATTGGAATGTTGTTGCTGGATTTGATATGAAAAAGTAGCAGTTGGTTTCAAGAAGCAGAGCGTAATGCACTTGTGTAGTGTAACTTTCCCTTAGAAAGAGTGGATCAAAGAAGTAGAATACTGTATATGTTAGCGGCATGTTTTAGAAACATTATTACTGAACTACGAGATTAATTCTTTCTTGCAAAACTGTAATAGTTGGTAAAATTTCCAGACAATGCGAGTATGGTGTGCTAGGGGTTATAAAACATACTGTAGAGCTGTTGTGTTAGGATAAGAAACTCTCAGCAAAAGCAGGACAGACTTAGCAAATATCAAACAAGTGCAGAGGCCCCAACAAGGCCAAACTGTCTCACTGCATGAGAAGGTTGGGGTGTGAAGGCAGGCACCAGGATACTCCCCTGCCTCTCTCCCAAGCTTATCTTTGTAGAAAGAAGGACAAGCAGATATCCTCAAAAGAATGATCGGGGTGGAATAAGTTAGTTAATTAAGTACAGATTTACGCTTATGCAGCAAAAATGGGTTTGTCCAGTGTTTCCATGTTTAGGGAAGCGTCGAGAAGCTTGGGATCCTAAAGTACTCAGCCAATGAGGAACCAGGGGAGTAAGAGAGAAGCGTTGGTGAATAGGGAGTGAAAGATGTAACTCTGTTTTCTGTGGGCTCTCCTGCTTGCAGGAGGCGCGCCATTGCAATTGCGAATGAAATCTGCTTTATCAGAGATACCGTCCTAGAAAATAGTTAGGATATTTCCCACCTAATAGGGCCGGGGGCAGTTTGTAATAGGGCCGGGGGCAGTTTGTAATAGGGCCGGGGGCAGTTTGTAATAGGGCCGGGGGCAGTTTGTAATAGGGCCGGGGGCAGTTTGTAATAGGGCCGGGGGCAGTTTGTAATAGGGCCGGGGGCAGTTTGTAATAGGGCCGGGGGCAGTTTGTAATAGGGCCGGGGGCAGTTTGTAATAGGGCCGGGGGCAGTTTGTAATAGGGCCGGGGGCAGTTTGTAATAGGGCCGGGGGCAGTTTGTAATAGGGCCGGGGGCAGTTTGTAATAGGGCCGGGGGCAGTTTGTAATAGGGGGGATTGGAATGTTGTTGCTGCATTTGATATGAAAAAGTAGCAGTTGGTTTCAAGAAGCAGAGCATAATGCACTTGTGTAGTGTAACTTTCCCTTAGAAAGAGTGGATCAAAGAAGTAGAATACTGTATATGTTAGCGGCATGTTTTAGAAACATTATTACTGAACTGCGAGATTAATTCTTTCTTGCAAAACTGTAATAGTTGGTAAAATTTCCAGACAATGCGAGTATGGTGTGCTAGGGGTTATAAAACATACTGTAGAGCTGTTGTGTTAGGATAAGAAACTCTCAGCAAAAGCAGGACAGACTTAGCAAATATCAAACAAGTGCAGAGGCCCCAACAAGACCAAACTGTCTCCCTGCGTGAGAAGGTTGGGGTGTGAAGGCAGGCACCAGGATACTCCCCTGCCTCTCTCCCAAGCTCATCTTTGTAGAAAGAAGGACAAGCAGATATCCGCGTAATACTGATCGGGGTGGAATAAGTTAGTTAATTAAGTACAGATTTACGCTTATGCAGCAAAAATGGGTTTGTCCAGTGTTTCCATGTTTAGGGAAGCGTCGAGAAGCTTGGGATCCTAAAGTACTCAGCCAATGAGGAACCAGGGGAGTAAGAGAGAAGCGTTGGTGAATAGGGAGTGAAAGATGTAACTCTGTTTTCTGTGGGCTCTCCTGCTTGCAGGAGGCGCGCCATTGCAATTGCGAATGAAATCTGCTTTATCAGAGATACCGTCCTAGAAAATAGTTAGGATATTTCCCACCTAATAGGGCCGGGGGCAGTTTGTAATAGGGCCGGGGGCAGTTTGTAATAGGGCCGGGGGCAGTTTGTAATAGGGCCGGGGGCAGTTTGTAATAGGGCCGGGGGCAGTTTGTAATAGGGCCGGGGGCAGTTTGTAATAGGGCCGGGGGCAGTTTGTAATAGGGCCGGGGGCAGTTTGTAATAGGGCCGGGGGCAGTTTGTAATAGGGCCGGGGGCAGTTTGTAATAGGGCCGGGGGCAGTTTGTAATAGGGCCGGGGGCAGTTTGTAATAGGGCCGGGGGCAGTTTGTAATAGGGGGGATTGGAATGTTGTTGCTGCATTTGATATGAAAAAGTAGCAGTTGGTTTCAAGAAGCAGAGCGTAATGCACTTGTGTAGTGTAACTTTCCCTTAGAAAGAGTGGATCAAAGAAGTAGAATACTGTATATGTTAGCGGCATGTTTTAGAAACATTATTACTGAACTGCGAGATTAATTCTTTCTTGCAAAACTGTACTGTTGGTAAAATTTCCAGACAATGCGAGTATGGTGTGCTAGGGGTTATAAAACATACTGTAGAGCTGTTGTGTTAGGATAAGAAACTCTCAGCAAAAGCAGGACGGACTTAGCAAATATCAAACAAGTGCAGAGGCCCCAACAAGGCCAAACTGTCTCACTGCGTGAGAAGGTTGGGGTGTGAAGGCAGGCACCAGGATACTCCCCTGCCTCTCTCCCAAGCTCATCTTTGTAGAAAGAAGGACAAGCAGATATCCGCGTAATACTGATCGGGGTGGAATAAGTTAGTTAATTAAGTACAGATTTACGCTTATGCAGCAAAAATGGGTTTGTCCAGTGTTTCCATGTTTAGGGAAGCGTCGAGAAGCTTGGGATCCTAAAGTACTCAGCCAATGAGGAACCAGGGGAGTAAGAGAGAAGCGTTGGTGAATAGGGAGTGAAAGATGTAACTCTGTTTTCTGTGGGCTCTCCTGCTTGCAGGAGGCGCGCCATTGCAATTGCGAATGAAATCTGCTTTATCAGAGATACCGTCCTAGAAAATAGTTAGGATATTTCCCACCTAATAGGGCCGGGGGCAGTTTGTAATAGGGCCGGGGGCAGTTTGTAATAGGGCCGGGGGCAGTTTGTAATAGGGCCGGGGGCAGTTTGTAATAGGGCCGGGGGCAGTTTGTAATAGGGCCGGGGGCAGTTTGTAATAGGGCCGGGGGCAGTTTGTAATAGGGGGGATTGGAATGTTGTTGCTGCATTTGATATGAAAAAGTAGCAGTTGGTTTCAAGAAGCAGAGCGTAATGCACTTGTGTAGTGTAAGTTTCCCTTAGAAAGAGTGGATCAAAGAAGTAGAATACTGTATATGTTAGCGGCATGTTTTAGAAACATTATTACTGAACTACGAGATTAATTCTTTCTTGCAAAACTGTAATAGTTGGTAAAATTTCCAGACAATGCGAGTATGGTGTGCTAGGGGTTATAAAACATACTGTAGAGCTGTTGTGTTAGGATAAGAAACTCTCAGCAAAAGCAGGACAGACTTAGCAAATATCAAACAAGTGCAGAGGCCCCAACAAGGCCAAACTGTCTCACTGCGTGAGAAGGTTGGGGTGTGAAGGCAGGCACCAGGATACTCCCCTGCCTCTCTCCCAAGCTTATCTTTGTAGAAAGAAGGACAAGCAGATATCCGCGTAATACTGATCGGGGTGGAATAAGTTAGTTAATTAAGTACAGATTTACGCTTATGCAGCAAAAATGGGTTTGTCCAGTGTTTCCATGTTTAGGGAAGCGTCGAGAAGCTTGGGATCCTAAAGTACTCAGCCAATGAGGAACCAGGGGAGTAAGAGAGAAGCGTTGGTGAATAGGGAGTGAAAGATGTAACTCTGTTTTCTGTGGGCTCTCCTGCTTGCAGGAGGCGCGCCATTGCAATTGCGAATGAAATCTGCTTTATCAGAGATACCGTCCTAGAAAATAGTTAGGATATTTCCCACCTAATAGGGCCGGGGGCAGTTTGTAATAGGGCCGGGGGCAGTTTGTAATAGGGCCGGGGGCAGTTTGTAATAGGGCCGGGGGCAGTTTGTAATAGGGCCGGGGGCAGTTTGTAATAGGGCCGGGGGCAGTTTGTAATAGGGCCGGGGGCAGTTTGTAATAGGGCCGGGGGCAGTTTGTAATAGGGGGGATTGGAATGTTGTTGCTGCATTTGATATGAAAAAGTAGCAGTTGGTTTCAATAAGCAGAGCATAATTGTAATTCTGACTTGAATGAAGTTACACTGATTTACATTAATTGGACAGTCTTTTTCCTTTTCTCTGCCTTATCTGTTTGACAACTTGTCCATGGTCTTCTGTGGCTTGACTGTTTTCTGTTCTTAGACTTGAGTCTTGCACATTGGTGGGTGCCATGGTAACTGAGGGATAACTGCTGGCAATGGGCTATTAGGTAAACCTGGAGCTGCTGGTGGCTTGCAAATTACTGGGGAAAAATTGCTTTGAGCTGACTTCTGTGGCTTTTTGTGGAGTAGCATTACAGCAGTAAACTAAGCAGACAGCTGGAGGATGGTTCAGTTGGGTGCTCTGGCAGGCAACAGGATATGGGTTCAAACTAGGACTCTTGTCCCCTCTGGCATATGGAAGAGGCTTGACATGCCTTCCTCCATAGGGGAAATGCTTTGGTTCACATTTTTAGGTAGCTATATGCTTTCCCCAGCAGAGACAACCACAACACTGTGCTTTTCCACCTGTACTAGGTAGAGGCTGAGGAAAGACAGCAGGAACTGTCTGTTGGAACCCCTGTCTGTAAGACATGCAGACTGGGTGTCGAGGACTGAGATGGTGTTGTGGTAATGGAGTAGATAATGTTTCTCATAGATGAGAGAATAAAAACAACTTTCTGTTATTTTGAATTATTGCTTTATAGTCAAGTTTAAAGCACGAATGCTTTACAAAGCAAAAGCGTTGTAAGCAAACTTGCAAATTAATCTGAAAGGTCATATGTTTATTGCTGGAAGAATCACTGGGCTGAGTGGTGTTTGAAGCAAGATCACACAGTGCATGTCTGTAGAATCAAGGACAAATGAGTTCTTTTAAGGAGGGCTAAGAAATATCGGGAAAATAAACAAGGTAGAGTTGTGTGCTAGGAAAGAACAATACCATAAATTTAGGGTCCAAGGTAAGACAAGGCTAATGAGGTGGTGAGCAACAAGGAATAAGATGCCTGAATTTCCTAAAACCACTTAGTTCTAGCTTAATTTACCAGCTGATAGTTAATGACAAAAGGGAGAAATGAATTGCTGAGGTTACAGGCAAGTTTATTTAGAGAGAAATAACATTATCATAAATTTCTCTTGTCATTCAATAGGTCATCAGTGGCAAGGCACTGGTTGAGATCTTTGTAGGCTGTGAATGATGGCCTGTGTACACCTGAATCATTTTGTGATTAAAAAGGGCTTATTCTTTTATGGGAGTAATAGAAAGATTGCTGTAGGGATGAATGGTAGTTGGACAGAGTCCAAACCCATCACATGCCTTTTTGTAGTAGCTGCATAAAAAGAGGATGAGTAGATATTTCCAACTCTTCTGCTCTTGTCTATGATCTGTCTATTCAAGAAACTTTCCCTTTAATGTATTGGAGGCTTTGGCATAAAGTGTTGTAAACAAGTTGAGGTCTAGCGTATGGGATTGTTAAGCCTAATTATTAGTCTTTGATCAAGTTTTATTTATTGAGGGAGCAGCTAAGGGATTGTGTTTTGTGATATGTACAGCTATAAATAATAACTCAAGTCTCATGTGACTATTCCTGTGTTCTCAGAATAGATGCTATCTGTATGAAATAAATAGAAGCTGGCTTGATTTCATGTCTTGAATCTACGTGTCCTCCCCCAGGTCTCAGCTCTTCTTGTGCTCCTGTACTGTTCAAGCATAGTGCCTTGATCTGTACCTCCTGCTGGTGTTTGCTATCAGCTCATCAATATGGCTCAGCTGAGGTAACAAGCATATGTGCTTTTTAGAATATGGTCTTGTAGCATTAGTCTACTTGCACTGTTAATGTGGAACCTTCCTCCAAAGCTTGTTAGGATGTTAAAAGCTGCAAAAGGATCACCTTTGAGTTGCTGAAGTGCCAGCAGTATGTTTAACTTCAAATCAAAGCAAGGAGGTCTTTCATTGTCTGTGTCTTGTAAAATTTCTTCTGTGAACCCAAGTAATGCACAGCTACACCAATTGTTAATTTTCCTTATGGGGCTATAGGCTTCTTATTCCATATCCTCCCTAGTTGGTTCTACTCTGCTACCCCTTTTCCTAACATATGGTGACAGCTGCTGCTTTGCAAACAGAGATGCTCTATGCACGTATCCATGTGTTACTGCCATTCCAGCTCTGCCTGAGGACCTTTAGTGATATTAGTAGGCTAAAGTTTGCAAACCCTCCTTTCCATCCTTGCTGTGGGTAAAGCATTAAACCATGGGACAGCTCTGTAGCACTGGTCAGTGCTGAGCTGTCTCAGAGGGCAGTGATCAGAGGGCTGAGGTAAATGCTGCTCTCCAAAAATGTCGGGCTCCCCTTTATTGCAGGGGAGTGACAGCGTGCAGCCACCCAGGACCAAGTGCCTTGCTTCTGTTGTACGAGTCATGGTTTGACATGCAACGTGCTTTGTGGTAAAAAGCCTGAAGCAGATTTAAGAAGTATCACTTCTGCAACTGCAAGTAGGGATTCCCTCCTGGGGGTGGCACTCAGAGCATCACTTGGAACCAGGTCTGAATGTGTTTAATGCAGTGCAGAGATGTGAGGTAGGGGAAGGTACTGCCAGGAGAGTCCCTGCCAGCCAGCTGGAACTGAAAATGTTCATTTATTGGTAGCAGGAAGGTTTCACAGCAAGCCTCCTAGCCACCTGCTGGTGGAAGCAAGTGCTCTTGTTTATTGCAATGTTGTGTTTGAATATATACACATGCATAGGATGTGTGATCAGGGGTTTTGGATATTCCTCTTCTGAGTACAAGTCACTTTTAAGAGCTTACTAGATCGTTGTTCTGCAGTGCTTGTTGCCATATTCCAAAAGAAAAATGCAAGCAGAACAAGACATTTTTATTATTTTAATTCAGAAACTATATAAGCTTATCTGGAGGTTGAACTTGATGCTCTCTGGAGGTCCCTTCCAACCCCTACAATCCTGTGGTTCTGTGATTACTCTTTATAGCTACACTCTGACTATACAGTGAATGATGAAAGTCAGGAATGGTAGACTAAGAGGTGTGATGTAAATAAATTACTGCTGGCAACTTATATGCTGCCCACACGCTTTTGCTACTGAATTTAAAATTGTGAGGATTTGTTTACTATTTGGTGTTACTGTTGAAGAAACTGTTTCAGTAAAGAGCTCAGCTAATTTGAGTGCAGAAAGACAATGAAAGCAAGCTACTAAATTGAAATTAAAAGTAGGAGGAGAAGATAGATCAACTTAGAATTGAGTTAAGAATTAACAGAACTGCTGCTTCTACTGTGGAGAAACTTACTAGTTTTGATGAGTTGTTCTCCAAATCCCAATGACATCAGTAGAACATAATCTATTTGTTCCACATTTCTGGTTGTAAAAGAGAATGGAAACTAGATTAGAAAAAGTGAATCCCAAGTATACACATGAAACTGGTCAAATTGCCTTACACTCTGCTGTGAAACCAAATATTCAACGTCTGCAGTCTGCTAAAGAAATGTATACATCCCTTCCTGTTTCTGAAGAAAATAAAAGCAGAGACAATGCTGTCTTACTAGTGGTGGGAGAGCAGCCTGGAAAAACACCTTGGTGTCCACATCTTCACTGTGGGTATCACTTCCCAAATCTAAATATGTAGGCTCCAACTCTAGTCTTGGTTTTAGTTTTCAGTGTTGAAATATTTTTAACAGTAGTGTCTGGGTGGGTATTTTTGTAGCAGCTTTTCTTTCCTTCATTTTAAGGAACGTAGGTTTTAAATATTAGTCTCTCCTGTGAATTGAAGTGAGAATAAATAAAACTTAAGTTGATTTGTGGGGAAGCTCACTGAATTTAAGTATTTTACTCCTTTTCAGGACTTGATGCCTCTGTTCTGTACAGAAAAGTACTTTACTTCAAAACTCCTTTCTAAAATAGGTAATTTCCATTTTCATCTTTGTGTTTTTGCTGAAGCTGAAAACCACAGAGACTTTATTTAGAAGTGATTGCTCCTGAGAACGAAACAACACCTAGACAGAAGATGTCCTGATCCTTCTCTTGATCTCTTTTCACTGAAGTTATCTGAGCAAGAGCCTCAGTTAGATTTTTGTTGTTTCCTTATGTTTGAATGCTACATCACACTTAATCTCTTAAAAAATGGAAGAGGAGTGGGAGGGGGAAGAGGGGGAATCTCACTTGTATGAAAATCCTCTTAGTGTATATCAAATAGCTTCCTGAAACTTCTGGGTGTCCCTGTGTGCAATTCCAGCTTCTCCTGTAGCTGACCCAGTCTGAAATATCTAAGATATCTGAATAAAGACCTGTAAGAGAACACTAAGTGTCCTGTAACTATGTGCTATTTATGTGATCCTCAACCTCTAGCTGTGTGGCTGTGATGTTGCAAACCAGTACAGCTCCAGGTGAAGTATAGTTTGCCCTCAAAGCAATGCTTGCTTATTACCTTTCTTCTTGCCAGTGCCTTATTTCAGGTATGCACTTTGCTCTTGTTAGCAGAAAAAGACTGTTTTCCCATGAGCAGACAACATGAGCATCACTGACATGTACAAAATACCCTACTGGTGACTGCTTTTGTGGTCACATGAGCTAACTGACCTCTGTTGTATGTCAGCTTGTGGGAGAGCAGCCGGTGCTGCTTTTTTTGCTCCCATCAGAGCTGCTGCTGTTCTTTTTTACTAATATGAAAGCACCACCAGAGCTCTTCCTTAAAACTAAGCAGAGATACTCGGGATGCATTTCCTCTGATGTTGATAGTGATATGAGTGCAAGGGAATGGGCAGCCATCCCATCTCTCCTTCCCAAACTAGCTCCCCTAGCCTCTTCTGACTCTATTTTAGGAGGCAGGTGTGATGCTACTGATGGGGGTACACTGGGGTAAGGACCTGGGGATGGAGCAGCAGCTCTGTGGAAATTCCCAAGGTGTGAAATGCACCCCAGGCTCTGCAGCCAACTCTCCTTCCCCTTCTTTCTAAACAAGGAGAATCACTGCCCTAAAAGACAGGTTTTAAGAGTCTGTGCCTGTACTGAAGATGCTTCGTGCTCATGGAGGGGGTTTAAATGAGGGAAATTACTTGTCTGATCATTGTTTTGATACTCTTCTACTGAAGTATCCCATTGGGAAGACTTGATAGCATCTTTACTTTTCCTAAAGGGGGGCTATAAGAAAGAAGAGGACAGACTCTTTAGGGGGAGGTCTGCTGTGGTAGGACAAGGGGAAATGGTTTCAAACTGTAAGAGGAGGGATTTCTGACTGGATATACGGAAGGATTTTTATTTATACAATAAGGTTTGTGAGACAATGGGCAGGTTATATCCAGAGATGTGGTGCATGCCCTATCCCTAGAGGCATTCAGGGTTAGGTTTTGGACAGGGCTCTGAGCAGCCTGATGTAGCTGTAGGTGTTCCTGTTCGTTGCAGGGGAGTTGGACTATATGGCCTTTAATTGTTCCTTCCAACTCAAATTCTATGATGAAAGGTGCAAAACAAACTTAAGTACAATGGGCAAATCAATAACCAGGAGAGGGGAATACTGAATGAGAATGAGGAGGAAAGGAACCAAAGCAGTGAACCACGCTGTTTCAGCCATGACGCTTGGGTCTGCAGAGATGGTTGGTTGTAACTTGGATGTTGGGCAGTGGCCTTGGCAAGTGCAGGAGTCCACACAGAAATGAAGGTGAAAGAAGAGACCGGCTAGGTGAGATGGGCAGCCTAGAGGTGGGCTGCATTATCAAGTGTGTGATGGGTTCCTCTGGACAGTTTAAAGTAGGATGTGAGATCAGAGGAAAAGATTAACAAAACATCTTGTGAAAATGTAAGATCAGGGAAAATAACAGTGCTAAATATCATTTGCACAGTACTAAGGGAACATGTTAGATACATCTGTAACTGTACTGCAATGCGAATTATTCAGCACCTGGTCTCTTCTGCTTTGGAATGACAAGATTTGATGCTAGGCAGAATTTAAGTGTTACCTTCTCAATAGTAACTCAACAACTTCTAGATGTATATCTTAGAAAAAAATAAAAAGCAGTGGATTCAGATAACCTCATCCAGAATTGGCTGGGAAAGCGTTCATACCCTTATTGTGTATTTTGAGATGGTTATAAAGTTCCAGAAGAGAAGAAACCTTGGCATGCCTGTTTTTAGAAAGGATAAGTGGTATAACTTGGATCACTGTAGAGCTGTCACCTTGAAATTATTTCTGGGCAAAATTGTTTTTTAGAGCTTGATGTAAAAATTGCCTAATGATGTATTTAATAAGGATTAATGATTATTAACATGAGTTTAGCTGGAGGGAACACTTCTTCTGTGAACTTGCATCTTTTAAGACAAACTAAATCTCTAAGAAAATTACTTCAAATGGTACATCATTTTGACCAAAAGACCACTGAGGATTAGTATTAATCTAAAACCAGCAACAAAACATGCACAACAGCCTGTTCTCAAATGCTGTCACAGGCAGAGCTAGTGCGTTATTCATGGCTGTAGACATGCTAGGACTGTCTGAAGGATTGTGTCATGGCTGAGTTATGTCATACAACATCACTTTAAGAAATAGAATCTGTTTTGAAAATCCAAATTTAAAAAGCAATTAACAATAGACTCCATTTTTTCACTGTTGTCAATTGCTGTAGCAGCAGTGCCTATGAACCATACAGCTGGTAAAGAGCAATGGACTGAAAAAAACATTGGCCATTTATTTGTTTTTTCTCATGAGCTCTGGAAGAGAACATTCTCACTTCTGGACATCTTCCGGTTACTGCTTTCCAAACAGCAGAAAGCCTTAGCATAGCATCTTTGTTCTATCAGCAAGAAGTTGCTAGCAAAGCTGCTTCCAGGAAACATCCCCTTCTACTTTTTGATTGTTATCTCAATCTTTCACTTTCCCCCTGTGATTATATTATTTTAATTAGATATTCTAGGGAGTGATTTTTCACCATCAGGAACTTGTGGAAATATTTGAGAGAATGTTTTACACTCTTTCACAACATTTGTTTTTTTTCCAAAATTAAAAATCATTCAAATGGGGAATATTAATTTAGCATAACTCAAAGTTCACTCTTTGCAATAAATTATTTTGGAACAGTGAAAAAATATCTCCTCTTTGAGGAAATTACTGTTTAACTAGTATTCAGTATCAAATAAAACCAGGGAAACTGTTAGCTGTAAATACATTGACACATTCTTATTCACAAAGTTGAGCCCTCCTCTGTCAGCTGTTATGAGCATTAACTCTTCTCCCAGGTGCCTGGTGGTTTTCTTCACTTGCTCTCTTAAACCAAGGTAGGTATGAAAACATATTACTGAAATATGTGCAGGCAAATTAAAACTGATCCTATAAAACATCTATTGAGTGAGAAGAATATTTAAATACACCATGATGAAAAGTAGAATATGATAGGGCAGAATCTAAAGTATGGTGAGATGCAAGTTTTAAATATGGTGGGGGGAAGCTTTGCATAAACAAGTATCCAGTCAGATATATGTTGTGTATTTAAATCACATCCATGAGAGACATGCTGTCTAAAATTGATGGGTGTGATACCATATTTATCTTCCAAACCCGAGGCATCTCAGCAGCCTGACTTGTCACTGAAGGAAAGAGAGCAGGTATGTTAAGAAGCCAATGTCATTCAGGTGTTCCATGTTCAATATTCAAAAATCCGAAGCTGAAACCTTATTGCACCTGAAAACCTTGGACCTTGGTTACAAATAAGCTCATCTATCAAGTATGTTTGGTGTAGTAATGAATTGTTCAATTTTCCAGTCTGTTTTGATGAAAAGAAGCGTTTTCAAGCTGCGTGTCTGTAGCAGGCTGATGTTGATGAGCTGCACAGCATGGGGTGAAGGGCTGGGTGGTGAAACTTAGCATGGTGCTCATTTGTAGTTAACTGTCAGGCAACCTCAATTTTTTTCACATTTACAGTGTCCTTAATTTGAAGACCAAAACTTGCTGGGCTTCAGGCTGCTTCTTGGTGGGTCCTTTGGGAGAGCTTTCCAACTGCTGTTTGTCAGTCCTGCTCTTGTACTGCACTAGCAGAATTCCTGTGCAAATCCATGCACCATTACCGAAAAGCAAATTGAAAGATGAGCATAACATGGATATAAAGTCAGCAGTCTGAATCAACCAGTGCAGTCCAGAATCGTGGGTATTTTTCATGTATGTATACAAAACAAACCAGAAATAAAACAGCCTGCTAAACTTGGAAGTATGTGTTTTTACTGGCTGCACTATGCAGAACTGGGGAGCTGCATGGAAGCAAGGACAGCTTTTTGAAACTTTGGCATGGAAAGGAAGCTTTTCTTGACCAGTGCTGAATCTTGCTGTGTTGGGAATTAAGTGAGCTCCTTAGTCTTGCTGCAGCACTCTTACTTTATTTTTCCAATTGATTATATTTATCTTCTGAAGATTTTAAGTAGAAGGACAACAAAAGCATTTGCTTCCAAGTCTTTTGTGATGAATTGTGTTTAAATCCAGTTCGTCCACAATCTGGGCTCTGTAAGCTTGTGTGCTGCTCCCCTTGAGGAGTTCTCTGCTGCTGTAGCTTCATGATTCACCATCACTGGGTATACATGAAAGAGAAGAAACACGAACATCACACTACTTAGTCATTTTTCTCTTGCATATGAGCAAGAGCTGGTCCAGCTTCTGGTGGCTAGAGGCTATCCTGCCACCAGGCATAGACTGAGAAATCAAATACCTTTTCCTAGACTGGGAGATAACATTTAACATCTTGATTATTTATTTTTAACATTAAAACTGATAAATGAATTTTCATTTTCTTTGTTTTCTGCCTAGATAGCTTGTTCCCTGGCACTTCATCAAGAATGTTTTATATGCACTGTAATAAAAAAAAAATGCATCTTTGGTTTAAAGGGCCATAATCTTAATATTTTGTTCTATTTTTTAATGTTTTATTAAATTTAATGTAGGGAGATCTGTTATGTCCCAGCCTGAACTAATTGAGTACCTGGTGAAGGGAGTGGCTGGCCCAGGATGCATAGGTGCAAGCAATTCACCTCTGCTTCCTTTGTGTCCCTGGGTCCCCCCCTCCTTGGGCTTGTTTAAGCGCTAGCATCTGAAGGGAAAACCTCTCCTGGGTGAGGGCTGCTTCCTGAGGAAAATTCTATAGCCAGAGACTCTCATCAACTGTTGGGTGAGTCAAGTTTTTCTTTAATATGATTTTTTATGTTCCTAATGTTACTTTGCCTGATACTGCAAAGAACTCCTCAGAAGCGGTTTTACTGCTTCCGAGGACCAACACTGTACTACAGTCTGGGAAGAGAATTTCCTTTTCCAGATTTGATTCTTCCCAAACCTCATTTCATAAGTTAACCCTTTTCTTTTTGGTCAAAGAACAAAAACAAACAAATAAAAAATAGCGGAGTGCCCTGTGGATGCAATAAAGTGTGTGTGAGAGGGGCTTTGCTTAATCTAACTCAGCAGTCCCAAAAGATGGGTGTTGCTCCTCTCTACCAGGGGAGCGAAGGTGCACAAGCCTCTACCTACATCCTGTATGCATAGAAACCCTGGACATGATTTTAGCACTAGCCTTCAAAGGTGAGATGTGTTCATACAAAACACACCTCTATACATATTACACATATTACACTATACATACAACACACCTATATACATATATATATAATATGTAACTCAGTGAGCTTATGTGTGGAGCAGCTGAGCACCACCATCAAGGGAGTCAGGGCTACAATCCTTTGCCTCCGGTGCACAACTTCACAGCCTTGATGCTCATAAGTTTTTGCAATATAATAGCTTTGTTTTGTTTTACTTTGTGGCTTTTCACTTTACTTGTTCAAGAGATGCAGAAGTACGTATTTATCTACACATACTTTTTTGGGCATTATTTGGTCAGGGATAAGTAACTGTTTTTGCCTAATAATCACAGAATTGTTGGAAGGCACCTCTAGAGATCATCTAGTCTAACTCCCTGTTGAAGTGAGTTACCTGCAGAAGGTTACAAATGTTCAATCACGGGAATGAATGGGAACCAGAAAATGGTACCACTTAAACTATGTTTTTACTTTGAAATGAAGCATGTTCCAAAATATCACATAAGATGAACCTGAGAAATGTAGTTGATTTAAGATAAACCCTTAATTGCTGTGTTCTTCAAAATTTTATATTTAAAAAGGTACCTACTCTGTCAAGTAATTTTGTAACAACATTCATTCTGAAAACATCAAAATGTCATTAATGCAATGTTTTGTCTTGGACGCTTTAAGAAGGTTGTTTTATATAAATCATAGCTCAAAACACTTGAGCCTTAACAGAAGCTCCCAAGCACTTGCATGAAGAAGGAAACTAATGACCAGACAACTGTGCTACGTCAGGCACTGAGAAGTTTCCTGTACTGAATCTTAATGATTAAAAAAAAACTAACACCATTTGGGAAGAAACTTGGGAAGCTGATCTGAGTACTGATGTTAGCACCTCAGGCATCTGTGACAACAGCTTGATCAGTGAGGAAAGCTCTGTCTGTGCCATCTGCTTGTCTGTCCTACACAGGTTTGCTGCTGCAGGGTTAGTTAGGGGTTTACAGACAGTCACTGATTTAAAATTAAAGGAGCATCAAACCATTTGAGCTGGACCCAAAGTTCTCATGCATAAAACACTCTAAAATTTAAATTTGCCTACTAGTTGGTCTATTTATTATATAGTTCAGAAACGAGGTTATCTTGGAATGACTAGCATTGACTGTATTTCTTCAAAGAATATAATGAATTCTAAGTACCTTGGATTGGCCACTGATTCTTTTTCTTCTTCTCTTACAGTAGGTAAACATTCACAATCAGCTGAAAAAGGATAAGAACCAAGATGATTATTACTATTGGCCATTAGTCTATGTTTATTTCAGAATTGCATCAATTTCTTTGTGCAGTGACTCTGGTGTATAAATTTGCTCTTCAGTACCCTTTTATCTGTATAATCTCCATGTTCCAAGCAGCATAAATGTTATGTTTTAAATCCCCTTTCCCTTTGATAGACATTATGGTAATTTGTTTGCTAGGAATATTTCATTTTTTTGTGTACACATGCACTAAGTCTCTCTGTAGGAGGAATGTTTCCCATGAGCTACCATGGGGGACAATTTGTTAATCCTCCACTGCTGATGGTTGCACCCATGTTTTGTAGTTCTGTTTAGGGAATGTTACAAAATAAACAACCACAAAATGGTTGATCCCTTCTGTCCAGAGAATTGAAAGTTATTTTACAGCACTGCGCACTTAATGCCTTTATTCTACTAGTGTTTCTTAGAATGTGTTTTCTACTGGAGGTTACAGACTAAGAAGGTCAAAGCCCCATCATGTGGCTGGAGTGCTGTACTAACGCAAAAACATGCTCCAAAGAGTTCTGTATCCTGTTTCAGCATTTCCTAGATAGTGGGAATCTGTTAATGCAGATGCTTGGAAGTGTTAGCTGTGAGGGTGTGTAGGAGGTGCTTCTGATGAGAGATACGGGAAGTATCAATTGCTGGTAGATTTGCTGGAGAGGGTGCAGAAGATGGGAAGCAGCAGCAAAGAGCAGCTTGCTTTTCACGCAGTGGGGATGATAAAGGAAACCACACCAAGAGGGGGGGGATGCAGTCATAAGATATTTGTAGCAGTTTCAAGTAAGCAATGGTCTGAATTACATGTAAATACTTGTTTCTTCTGCAACAGCATGGTGCAGAGCACAGATCTGTAGGAGCTGAAGACTGAAAGGATTGGATGGTTCAAATAAACTACTATCTATCATTAAAATGTGAGTTTAAAAATATAAGTTCTCTTCACACTTGTTTACAAGTGCCTACTGCAAACTCAAAACATTTATGATATTCCCTCATATGTTAAAAATCTCCCACACAAACTAAAATATACCTCTGAACAGTCCCACCCTGACATTTGTGCTGCTATTTCTGTAGAAGAGTCAAGAACACAACTGAAAATTCTTCAGGGAAATCAGTGACACAAATACAATGCCTTACATTGCTTTTCTATGCATGGGACTTATGTCAGCTAAAAAGAGAGGAATGATGGAGTAGAGAGGTTACTATATACCATTTTTGTTCATGCTGTTCATCCACTTATCGAGCTCTTCCATTTCTATCTCCATAACAGAGGGTGTGTCCTCTTCGAAAATAGGGCTTGAGAGGAGGGGGAAAAAAGGCATTACACAAAAGCTTAAATCAACAAACTGATAAGGGCTTATGGTAGGCACTCTGGAAGGCCATCCTAGGTGAATGACCTGGGAAGAGGTCAGCCTGAAGGGCGTATGAAGGCAATGGCAGCTAGCAGATGTCAACAGCTGGGCTGTGCATGGCAGGTCTTATGGGATACCAGTGCAGAGAATGGTCTCAGGACAAGGTGGTATAGTGTGGGGTGCCTGGGAGCAGAGGGCTGGCACGGATATCCTGGTCCCCTCCATCCTGCAAATAGTAAATTGGCAAACAAATGTGTTCATCTATGGAATACATAGTAAGTGTCCTATCATCACTGTTGCTCCAGTGATTGAGTTTTGTTGTAGCTTGAGTAGCAGTGACAGTGACTTAAAATTCTGTATTTATTTAAATGTCTCCATTTAGTCTTCTCTTTACTGATTTTTTTCCTGTAATCACATGGTTGAAGAATTATTTTAAGCAAATTATTTTTTTCTCCATTAATCCAATTCTGTATCTTCCAGCACCGATTAGCAAGATGGAGCTTGATAAAAGTTATCACGTGAGTTAGAGCTGTTCAGTTCTCAACTGTGTTTTGTTTTTTTTCCAGCACAGCCAAAGAGTGGGAAGGTAAGTTTGAAAACAGGGGCGAATGACACAGGGCTTATACTAAATGGTAGAAGAGTGATATGCACACACTTTACCTTTTCACGTTTTCACTCCCCAGCTCATCTGGAAAAGAAAAACAGTTTGTGTTGAGTTACCTTGTTTGTGTATATTCACTGTATTGTAGGATAGTCTTCAACAGGGTTGTTTCAAATGAGTTCTGTTTACAAAGGGTGTAACTGTTCCCTCTTAGAAGAAAGACAGAACAACCCACCCTGCTTGCCTGCAGTTTTCACAGCAACCCATTTTTAATCCTGGGCATGCTGTTGAAGCTCATCATGAGCTCAGTCTGGCTGAGAGTGGGTGGATATCAGCATTGTGATGGACATGAGTGCACAAACGCCCAGTTCACTAGCAAGGCATGCTTGTATGCTGTTTTAAACTAACTAATATTTAATTAAACATGGCCTGTGTGTGCTAACACCAGTGCCAGTATTACCCCTCTGCTGCAGAACCCCCCAAGACCATGGATCCATCCACCCCTTCCATAGCGGTGCTCAAATTCCCACTTCAAAGCAATGACAATTGTGTGGGAGATACTAAGATGGTCTCTGGTCATGCTGGAGATGAGAAATGGGCATCAAGGTGCCTGTCTGGGAACTGAAAGTTTGCTAGGGGTGTGGGCTGACATAAGGCAGGCACAGCCTGAAATTGCCATGGCAAATGACACCTTTATGAATTCATCAATTGCCTTCATGACGTGTACCACCACTTCAGAAGATCACTTATGAATGCAATGCCAAAGCATGGCTTCTTGTTGCTTTATGCTCCAGAACTGCTGATTTCTCTGTTGAAGGTGGCTTCCTGAAAAACAGCTTTCCTTTCTGTCTTTCTGTGGCCAGCAGCCAGAGGAGCTGCGTGGCCCTGACTCATGTGGTTGGCACCCTTCAGGGTCCCTTACAAAGTTCCCTTGAAATGGTCATGCCTGTTCTTATTCTACTGAAGCACCCAACCATTCCACCCTGCAGGCAGTATAAGGCGGGAGCAGTGCTTGATCCACCTTGTTTGTAGTTGTTGAGCACAAAGATTAAGTTGCATGGCTGTGGCCCCATTCTGTTGTAGGTACTGTGAAGAGCTGCAGCTTGGCACTGTGGATCCATGGTCACATGGCGTGAGCTGAGAAGCAGCTACAGCTCACAATGTGGGGCTTATGTATGCCTCTCCTTTTCTGCACAAGAGACATGGAACTAAAAACAGAGACAAGCATCCTAAATGAGGCATTGTAACGCTTGAAATAATTCGTTAAATGATGTCAAGTGTGTGGTAAAGATAGCTTCCCAGTGCCCAAGAAGAGAAGTTTACCTTGCTTAGACTTTTTCCTGTTATGGACTATTATAAAAATGATGACCAGTAAGACCAGCAGGGCCAGCACCACTGCAGGCACAGCATACACTAGGACAGATGGCTCTTCCGTCTCTAGACTCCCGTTACTGCTTGTGTCGCTCAGTTCAGGGCTGGGTGTACTTTCTATTTCCAGGCTGCCTTCGGTGGGCCCTGCAGTGACCAGCACTGGCTGGGGGCTGCTCGCAGAGGTAAGGGACATAGGAGGTGCAGAGGGAGGAGGTGGCACTGTAGCAGTGGAGAATGCTGCTGTTCTGTATCCTGAGCCATCCTCGTCATTTTCAGAGCCTGCCAAACACAGGGGGACAAGTTAACATTTTGTGGGTTTCATCGACATTATCAATGACTCAAAGCATGCAGCTTTGCTATTCATTCAAGTCTTATGAAAGATAATCAATGAATGCATGCACACATCTGAATTCTTGGCCTTTGGATGCTAAACTAGATGGCAGGTCTGCCACAAGTCTCTACCTCAATTTGGTTCTTCAGCTGACTTGTTCAGGGACACTTCTATGTTACCCCCCAGTTTCAGCCAGGTTGTTATCATGGCACAGCATTTATGCCACAAAGCAGGATGGAATGGCCTGACCTCTGCAGTGACATGATTGCTTCCGCTGTTCTCAGGTGCTGGGCAGATAAGAGTTTCCACTTGAGTTAGCCAGAGCTTCAGGTTTTTAGCTCCTCATTGATGGCATTTCAAATCTCACAGGACTGGATCCGAAAGCACTTAGCATTTAAAATGCTTTGGTAAACACATTAATCTTCATAATGGCCCTGAGAGATGAGCAGTTATCATCTCCATTTTACAAATGAGAAATGAGAAGGACAGAATGCTGTCCTTCCCAGGGACGCTGAGAAAGAGAGGAAAACTGAGGTAAGTGCGCTATCACTTGCTTCACCCACCCTGTAACATCTTCACGTGCCACATCTGTCTCAAGAGGGAGCTGAGCATCCCATGGGACTGTGTGCCAGGAAGCCCAATTTCAAATGACTGCAATGCTCTGAGTGGGACAGCAGAAATCTATCTGCCTCTTTATGCCAGTTACCATGCAGGCATCTGATGGTTTCATCCTCTCCTTAAAGCTAGGAAGGAATGTTAATACTTATTAAATAATGGGTGATGCTTCAGTAAGGTATTTGGCTATGATGAAGGCCATCAACCTCTTTCACTGCAGCACAGCAATGTGAATGTAAGCTCTTTGGTGGCAAAAGGCTTCATGTCAGTAGCCTCTATGCTGCGATCTTCCCTATTCAGCCAAGAGCGAAGCACAGCGTCTGCATCCCTGCAGGCAGTGACTCCTTATGCGTGTGCTCCTGTGCTCTGCTGGCTCTAATTAATCCTCTCATTACAGAGGACGGGAAGAAGAGAGTCTCTCCATTACTCTTTTTAGCAACCTGACTTCTCTCCAGAGGTACTTCATAGTCCCAGCGTTGGCACCTCCTCCTTTTATACCACGTATGTTTACCTTCATCACTGTATGTGGCCAGAGAGCTGCCGGCAGGGCAGACACACCGCTGGGTGCATTCCTGCAACCACTATTTTCTCTCTGCTGTGGCTATCCCTCTGACACCTGTCAGCTGTATGGGCTGGTAGATGTACAAGGACGACCTCTTGCTAAAAATAGTGCAGAGGGGAAAGGGCGTGGGGGAAATTGTTTGTTTTTCATTTACTAGTCAAGCTAAGATGGATTTTTCTAATGTCTGAAGCATGAGGTGACTCTAAAACAAAAGCAAACAGTCACATCTCATTAAATGCAGCACCAGGTTTTCAGCTGCGGCATATGCTGTGTTTGATTTCCAAGAGAGACATTTCCAATATCTCTACTACTTTTTATTTGCCTATATTTGAACTGCAAAGCAGATTTCAAGCTATCTATCTCTGCATGAAATAGAATTACCTTTTTTAGTCTCTGGATAAAGAAAATGGCAAATCACAGGAAGGAGTGACTTTGTCGCCACATATTATTGTTCACTTTACATCATTCCAGGCACAAAACACAGTCTCTTTTTTGGACAAGATTTCCTCTCACTAGGGCATTTTCTTCGAGCAATTTGGCTGTCTTTCAGCATCAGGGCAGCCGATTGCACAAGGTTCCTGCAAGTACCATGCTCTCATTTCCTTTGTTCTCCCTGTAGCTGTGGCACATTCCATGCTACCCTGCTGCCGCTCTGGTCCCCAGCATGGGGATACTGTGATATCTTTGCTTCCGAGCCTGCCTTTCAGGCATGCGAAGGGAGCTGAATGTCCCAAGCAGCTTTTGTACCAGGTCCCGGGCAGCTCTGCAAACAAATAGCATTTCTGCTGTGGCTGCATTTCTTCCCCTGAGGTTTGTGTTGAGACACTTGGAGGTAGTGATAGGAGCTGTTGACGAAGCAAGCAGGCAGACGGGTTTCTAGTTCTGTCTGGATGAGAGGCAAAATAAAACGCTTGCAGTCAGCATGCTGAGTTCTGCTGGCAAGGACCCGTTCCGCCCGCTGGGCTCTCATCGAGCTTGTGGGCTGCAATCTTTGAAGGGAGTTTTCCAACTTACACTACAGCTCCTACTTGCAGAAGAAAGAGGGCTGGGAAGGACCAGGAGGCCCTGCAGAGCAAGTAACCCCTCTGCTCGCAGCACCACTCCCAACCTCTGCCCCTCCTGGCAATGCACTCCCACGGCTCTATGCCATGCGCGTGGCGGCTCGGCTGTGCCTGACTCACCCCTCGCCCTGTGCTGATCTGAGTACAGCCGCTCCCTGCCATGCCCAGGGCCTGCCTGGACTGCATGCTACAGCAGGTTGCTACTGGCGCTGCCGCGGGCCCTGCAAGGCACCGTGAGTATCTCAGGGTGGCTGCTCTGTCAGCTGCAGGCAAGAATCCCTTAGAGAGGGGTGCTTGGAAAGTACTGTCTAGGTGTTACCTGGAGCATCAAGCCAGTGTTCGAGCTCCTTTCTAGGCAATAGAAAGCTGTGCTCCCACTCAACCTAAATGCTCTTTTAAAGGCCAATGTTGCGTGTTTGGTCCTGTGCTTGGAGCCGTACCATGAGCTTGCAGCCTCATCCATCACCCTGAAAGCTACAGCTTTTCTAGAGCAATCTGTGCTTTTAGATACAGTTGGTCGCGTGCCCTTCCAGCTCCACACCAGTGATATGCAACTCTGCCGCATCCAGACACGTGGGTGCACAACTCTCAGTGCTCCCTGCTCTCAGCAGAGCTCTGAAATTAATGATTCAACAGCTCTAGGGGCTCAGTAGCAATCATGAAGCCTCTCAAGGCACTACAGCCATGGGTCACTCACTGAAATTTAACATACATGACCCTGTGCGTGAAGCCAGCAATGGGACCTGGGCATGCTCACTGTGCTACCACCCCTCAGCAATTGCAGGGTGGCCAGGACAAAGCTGTCTGTGCATCACAATCCAAATGGCAAGGCAAGGGTTTTACAAGGCTCCAATGCGGTGTGAGAACAGGGTTTATAAGGCTGCCATCTGTCTGTGCTGTGGGGTCTAATCACACTCTCATCACCTGTTGTAGAAGTGCTTTCCAGATAGCACAGGTGAGACTGCAGGGATCCCAGAGCTTCTGATCCATGGGCTGGAGGAGTCAGGAGGAAAACTTCCAGAAAGCTGCTGCTCTGTCGATCTGTGAGCAGAAAATGGTGAGCGCACAGGATGTCCTGGGAGGGCTGGCCACAGCAGAACTCACCCAGCCAAGCTGTGGCTCGTATAAGTCCCTATAGAAACCTGGATCCCTCCAGGTCTGTTGCTCCTGCCTCTCTGCTTCGCTGAGACCTCTGCTCTGCTCTGTTTCTGATGGGATTTTTCTTCCCATGGATGCTTTGATCATGAGGCACGTGCAAAGCCTGCAGCACATTTTCCTGACATGCCTGCAGCACGGCGGGGCTGCCTTTAACACAGGCAAGACTAAACCATTTTGTAACAACTCTTACTTCATTCCTACAGCTAAGCACGATCGCTAACCACGATAAGATCTGCAGCACGCCTAGAACCTCCAGCCCGATTATACAGCCTAGAATAGTACTGACTTTCAGGAAAAAAAAATGAACAACCAAAACACAACCCACCTATTTCTCCCTGCCTGCAGCTTTAACATACTCCCAATCCATAACAAGGCAGCAGGCAGTGGCTGACGTGATGCCGGGAGGTACTTCGGCCCCGCGGGGGGGGGCTGTCCCCACAGAGCAGCCCCGCACCTCAAGCTGTGAGCTGCACGCCCATAGCAGGAGCGCTCAGCAAGGCAGACCACCAAATACTGATCTCAGCACTGGCTGTTCTTTTGAGTTTCGGATCATCAGTGCTGCAGAAATCAGCAGCTGGCTTTTGAGTAGAAGGAGAGCTTGAGCTTGGTCTTCAGCTTTACTATTGCATACAGTGGACAGTATGGGTATGGGATTCGGAAGGTACAAGAAGTGGTTAACATTAGACCCAAAAGGGGTGATGAGATAGACTGGAGACGGCAGTTCCCACAAACCTAGCCTGACATTTCGGATTAAATCTCCATCACACAGCCTTACATCTAAGGAGACGCAATAAAGAGAAGACACCACCAGGAAGGAGCCAGGCAAGCGGAGGTGGCACGCGGCTGCTGGCAGCAGCAAGCAAGCTCCCGCAGGTCCCCTCTCCCCAAGGCCAGCTGCCAGCTGTCACCCCCAAAGACCCCACCAGCTCCCGGGGTCCCCATCCCAGGGGCCACTCACCGCCTTGGGCTGAGCCCTGCCAGACCAGGAGCAGGGCGCTGAGCAGAGGCACCCAGCCGGGCGCCCGCATGCTGTCTCAGCCTGCGCGGCTCTCTGCAGGCTTCGGCAGAGCATTTACATTTCCTGTTTCCTGCCCCCGGTGCCTCTGAGTTGTGCTTCTTTGGGAGATGGGCTCCGTTTGATTGTTTTTAGGAAGTGATGTAATGCCGTCCGGGCCTGTCAAGCAGGCAGGGATTGCAAAAGCAAGAGGAGGCTGCTCCTCCAGCTGAGGCACCTGTGTGTGGGCTTCCCGCCCTCTCTGCTCCCGCCTGCTGGGATGGCCCTGACACCATCCACTGCCCTCAGCACAGTGGGGCCGAGTGGCATCCACGCCCTGCATGGTCTGGGCACAAACACCACGTGTCTGTGTTAGGCTGTGTGGCTTCAGGTTGTCTTTTGAGGTGACTGAGCCAGTGCATTGCAGTAACACCTCACTGTTTCCAAGCTCCAGTTGTCCCATCGAACGCAGTGCTCATTTGCCATCCGAAATGGCAGCCCCCAAAGCTGAGCTGGCTCTAGGAAATGGGTGAAAAAATGCTGGCCCATCTAGCATCCAGTATTTTGGAATAATTTTGGCAAAGGGAAGCATAAAAGCTTCTTGTTCAGAGCAGGTGGCTCAGCTGGAAAGCTCTCAGGGAAGGCAGTAGGTGACAAGGGGACAGAGGAACCTCAGCCACACCTGCCCCCATGCAGAAGGGTGTTTGGATCGTAGGTTTGTTTGCTCCACTGCAAAATCAGCTGTGAGATCTAAAATTCACCTGTCTGCATCCAGCAGAGTCCGCAGCCCAGCTTTTGCTCTGAAGCATCCCAAATTTGAGCCCATTTAGATGCTTGCCAAAACACTTTCCAGTACTAAACTGAGGAAGAAGAGATGCATGCTGCTTGCCCAGACATCAGTCTCTGTCAAAATTTAGTTTCTGGTGAATTACTGGAAGTTGGCAATGGTGAATCTTTCTATTCAGGCTGGTGGAAGAAGCTGAAGTGACTAATTGCTGCTCCGGTTCTGCAGCTAATAACTTTTCTTAACACATTGATGCTTTTATAGGTCATCAGTTATGGTTTCTTAGCTCAAGTAGCAAAGAAATAGGTCAGCGATTCATTTAATGGCCAGCTTGTTAATAGATTTAAAACGCCTGAATGACTGAGCTAACTAACAATTAGAACGTCGCATATTATTGGCAGTGTACCTTTATGCACTGCTTAAGATAGAAAGGGAAAAAAGCAAAGCTACAGCACTGCAGATGCAAGAAGATAAAGAGGAGTTCTGACAACACCAAGTGGCTGATAACCATTTCTGAGAGACTTTCTTCAGTACCTGATAATCCTTCCCAGACAGATGCTTCTGAGGTGAGGATTATGCATTTAAGATTTTCTTGTTAAAAGGTTGCACAAGTTCCAAGTGTTAGTAATAGTGAGTAATTGATTCGGCTGCTTTCAATTATTGCTCATCCACATTGCAGCAGTGCCTGGCATTCCTAGTCCAGGGCTAGATCTTTTCCACACCAAAAATATCAGCAGACAAAAACCTCTTCCCAAAGAGCTGGCTGATGTAATGTACAAAGGATGCATTATCCCCCTTTCATTTCCTCCCTCTCTTTCCCTAGTTTGCCACTCTCAGTCTTCGTAATGCCAAGTGGGCTGCAAACATTTTTCTCTCTGCTTACCATGAGCTGCATATCTGTCTGTGTACATTCTGTAAGTGTACCCCAGCTCACTCATCCCTTACTAAAACATGAGATAGACTAGAAGGGAAAAGAGGGAAGGACTTATTTACTGCCCTTTTTTCCCCTCATATTTCTTCTACAGAAGACAATATCCTTTCCTCGTTTCCCTTGAAGTCTTTCCAGATAGGTTATAGCATTTCCCACTTGGATCCCCACCAGTCATTTTTGATACATGTTCAGTTGAAAACTCATGGCTGCCCCTCGAGAGCAAGATAACCACCCACTCGTGTGTACCTAATTAATGACTTATAAGACAAATTAAAGTTCAGAAAACGTGACTTCATGCCACATAACATTTTAATTAAGACTTCAGAGCAATACAAAGGCAACTTGGCATGGATTTAACTATTTCAATGCACAAAATGCAGCTGCTCCTGCAGAGCCAGTCCCAAGCAGGCGTGCTCCTAGCAGCCACTTGCACAATTTCAGCCTTTTTTTTGAGCCCTTTTTGTACCTCGTTAACATGTTTTCTTGATTGCATTAGTAAATACAAAAGGAGTGACTCCAAATTCAACCTGCTTTGAAATTGGAGGTCTCGCTACCTGCACCTTTACAAGAGCAGTGACCACCTCATGGCAAAACAAATGTGTGCATTTAGAAACTGGGGTGGCTGCAGCCTCAGAGGTTCTTTGTGAGGGAGCCAAGTGGTAATTACAAAAAAGTAATTTTATAGCCCTTTCTGTACTGAGTGGGATCCATGATCCACCCTAAAAGAAATGAGAGACATGCGTAAGCTTCCTGTGTGCCTTCGGTGGATGTCACCCAGCTGGAAACATCTGTGCATGTTTTAGGTACTGCTGGTAGTCGGGCTGTTTGCTAATCCCTTTGTAATCAGTGAGAGGTTTGTATCATGGAGATTCCAGGGACACCAGTGCCACAACTTAAGAAAAGCGGCAGTGTTTTGCAACACTGCGGCCACCTGACTCACACTCTTTTTGTTCCTTTTTCCTACGAGAGCCCCAACAACACCACAGCAGCTGAACCTTTGAGAGCAGTGGGGCATGTTGCTGGTTGGTGATAGAGCTTAAATTAAAAATTTGTGCTGGTGCAGTGTGTCTGCTGCACAGAAGTCAGCAGCTGATGGGCTCGCTCTGAAGCGCAGACAGGGCCAGTGCCAGTCAAGTTCTGCCAGTCTGCTAGTTAGCGTCTTATTCCTGCCCCTGAGAGCTGTTGGGAAATGACAGATAACATTTTCCCACAGGTCACCATGAAAGAAAGGGAAATTGCACTGTGTTGCGATTTGTTATGGCATTAAAAGCCATGCAAAAGGCCCCTAGGGGACTGAATGGTGAGCAAAGCCCGTGGCAGCTCCCAGAGCCATCCTCAGTGCTGGCTGCACCCGTGCTTCTGTAGGCTGCAGGGATAGGTGGAAGCTGCCAAAATAAAGTTGCCAGAATCAGGTCACGCATGGGAATATGTGCAGCAAGTAAAGCTCTCTGTCCAGCAATAATCCTCAGCTCTTGGGCAAGTTTTGCTTTATTTCAGAGATTCTCAGAAAGAAAATTTACACTTTTCTAAGATCAGTGCCACCAATGCATGCTAGAACAGTGCTTAAAAAATGAGATACTGGTCCTAACTGAAACAGCACAGCTGAAATTAGAGGGTAATAAAAGTATAAAACCCAGTATGTGCCAGTTTTACAACCTCTCTGAATAACTGCTTGTGTACGTTTCTACCCAGTTTTATTGCCTTTTTCTTTATTTTCCACCTCCACACATCACGGACCATAAAATTGTGGCTAAAATATTTTGGAGACTTCAATAGGAACAGAAAGAAAATATACAATTATAGTTGACCACACGCAGATGTTTGTTTCTAAGCTCCTTTTCAATAGAATGAAAGCTTCCAAGGAGGACTGATAGCATCTCCAAATTCACCTGAAGTTAGCACAGAAAGATCACTGCTAGCAGATGCTCTGTGAAGTCTTGGAGAAGAAATCCCAGCCTGCACACTGCAGTGCCAGGAATCGATTTTCAGGCACTTCTATTAATTCCAACAGTGCAGCCCTGTGACAGAAATGTAGAGGTTATTCACCTCCTGCATTTGATCAAATGGCCAGAAGCAGGGTGTGACTGAAAGTGTGTGCACTGGTTTTAAAAGGGTCTGGGTTTTCTTCCTGATCCTTTCTCTATTAATAATGGCTTTGATTACTTGCAGAGCAGCACAGAGGAGTGCTAGTCAGAGGCTTGCTCCATTCTTTGGAAACAGTCATGTGAATGTCATTCTGCAATGCTGAGCTGGAGTTTGAGACCAAAGGACATAGATACAATTTTTCTGTTGGGTTGCCACATATTCCAAACTCACACTCTAAGTGCATGTATTGCAAGCAATCCAAAATTACTTTAAGCAGCAGGAGGTCCATGGGGGCACGGCAACCGTGCTGAAGGAGAGGACCCTTCTGCTCCCCATCAGGGTTTGGGAAGACATCTGATGAGAAGGAGGCTAATTTGGAGGCCTCGCTGTGGGATGGGGACAGTGCTCAAGTGTTGCTGCAGCAGCAGATCTGGCTGTAACTTGAGGTGTTGGGAATAAAGTCTTTCTGTAAGAAACTGTATAGGCACAGGGGACCAAGGAACAGATGCTGGAGTGGGGACGTGCTTTCAGCAGCTCAGACAGGGGAAGAGGCAGGAGGGCGCTGATTTATCTCTGCATGGCATGTCGGCCTTACAGATGTGCCTAGTAATTAGCTGCCACTTTCAAGTCAATGCTTGATTAAGATTTATCTTGAAAAAATATGCAGTGCTTTATAGAAATGGAAACATTTCTTTTAGACTGTTAGTAAAAAGTGAAGCTGATGAAAGGGAGGATTGAAAAACAACTGTAAAACTGCCTCAGGTATAGTCATCAGTGCATTCAGCAAAATGAAGGGTGGAGAAACAAGATACATGAGAAAAAGCAAAGTATGTTTTTAAAACCCTTGTTTTTATTTCTAGGGTGCTTCAGACTGACAGCACATATCTTCTCAGCTGTGAAAAAAAGCATAAGAAAAGAAGAAAATCAGAATTGTGCAGTAGTATTCTACCATAAAAAATGCAACAGCACACCCAAACTGTAACACGAGCTGTAAGAATTTTCCAGCCACTCCTTAAATCTGAAGATGAACTTTGATGTCCTGAAATAATGCTGCTTAAATGTTGCTTGAGACTTTTTTAGGCTGGAGCAGCTGTCATTTGATCCTCCCATCTATGTCCCTCTCTGTATCTTTGAAGCAAAATATTCTCTACATTTTCCTTTGTGTATTTTCACTGTAATTACTGAACTTCACTTCTCAAATATCTAATACAGGGTCCAGACTATAAAGGAACATTAAAGAACGGCTTTTTTAAAGCTGTTCACATACCTAAGGATGCAAATAAGTGCTAACCACATTCAAAAGTATGGGTATCTGATCTGGGACAAGTTTGGTTCTCAGAGACTCTGCAAAAGTGCATGTTCCTAGCTGGCCACTAAATGCCTTTACAGGATCCAGTTCCACCAGCCCAATTCTATGCCGGAGCGATCTTCTAAAATCATGGAGGCAGCCTCTGGCCTTGCTTTAGATCAGCTCTGCAGGATGTGGACATGTATTTGAGAACTCAAACACTCCTGCTGGAGTCAAAAAGACAGTGTCTATCATAGAAGCAGACACATAATATTTAAGAATGTGAAATTCCATGAAGGGATTGAATTTGTGTACAAAAAGCAGAGGCAAAATGCAGGCTGTCAGTCTGTCTGTCAGCCTACATTCCAACCATGTTGTTCTTTGACATTAGGACTTCACACATAAAAGTGCTGGGATTCCTGAGTTTACCAAAACACAGTTAGCTGTCTATGTGTTCTTCCTGCTCAAGTCTGGGATGTGAAAAATCCTTCCCAAAGCACTGGGTTGGCTGCAATGTGCATGTGCACCCTTCAGTCCTATATGCAGTGCTCTGAAGGCTGATGCACCACAGAACTGCAGTTTTTGTACTCATGTGTGCCCATGTATGAGGGAAGCAACATCAAAATTCTGCAAGAAGGAAGAACCTCCCAGCTTTAGTAGAGGGTTGGACTCTATGATCTCTAGAGGCCCCTTTCAACCCCAGCAGTTCTGTGATTCCATGTACCTTGCCCTAGGAGCTGGCGTCCTAGCCAGATGCTGGCTCATGACACAGTTGTACCTTCCTGATGCCACAGAGTGCAGCATGGCCTTCCAGCTCTGCAGGCATTGTAATACATGGGGAAATGATAGCAGAGCTCCCACAAAGGAAGTGGCTCAAAAGGATCATGCTGCCTCCTGTGCTGAGTGCACCAGTGCAAGCCTCCAAGATGAGGTGAAAGGATGAAGAAGTCCTAAGGAAGTTCTAAACTCATAAAGCTTCCTAATCTCTATTCTGAATAATCCCTTAGGAAGATTACATTCTTTTAAATTTCATATAATCTCATTGCCCAAGATGATATCTGTCTTCCTTGTACTAGCACTCAAGAGATTGTTGCTAGGAATGCAGCATTTAAATGGGAATGCAGGTTTGAAACTGCGCCTGTGAGTCACAGCTAGGTACAGACCGCGATATAGGAATCATTAGGCAATGACTGAGCTCTCTTACTCCCCCAGAACCCCCAATTGCTATTAAACCATCAGTATTTAAGATGAAGCTTCAGGCTGGTTTCTAAGCCATGCGGACAGCCAGCTTGCCCAGCACAGCTGCAAGCAATGGTGGCCAAGCGACTGTCACTCTATCAGATTCCGATGGATCTTCGAAGGCACGGCATGGCTCTGGGACAGGATGGGTAGCCCCCTGTGGGAACGCTCCTCGCCCTCACCATGTTGGCTTTACCCTCTGCAGCTCCACTGTACTGGGTCTCAGCTGCCCACTTCCACTTGTCACAAGGCTGCGGCACACCACGGGCCAAACTCAAGAGCTGATGAAAGCCACACCAGATTTCAAGTCCATCCAACTCTTCTTGCACAGAGCTACACTGAAATACCTCTCCTACGCAGGAAACTTGCTTCAGTTCTGCTTTGTCTTTAGGCAAATTTTTCTTTGCTTACTGAACATAGACGAGCCCTGGGCAGTACTGTGACATACAATTTACATAGATGATTAGCTCTGGGGAGAAAAAAAAAAAAAGAAAAAAGAAACTTGTGTCAATTACTTTTGAAGTGGAGCAGAGGAATAGGTGGTCATTTCTTGCCATCCTAAATCGAGACATCCTGTGTTGCTTATCTGTTTTATCTTTTCTTGTGGCTAATTTGCATATGGACGATGCAGATTTTGGGAGGACTTTGAATATTAATTTTGAATAAAAAGTTCTGCTCAGCTTGAGTAATGAGTTCTCTTTGATCTTCTGCAAGGGAATTTTAATGGACCAAGACCTTGCCTTTTGACTTCTTTTTGTGATCTACCTGATTTCCCTGGAGAGTCCCAGGCCAAATGGATAGGCTACAGAGCCAAACAGGGCACAAGGATCTAGAAACTCAAAAAGAACTGGTGAAACAGAGTAAAAAAAAAAAAAAAAGTCCAGATAAAAACACTGATAGCTAATGTCTGAGCTGCTTGTGTCAGTCTGATTTTTTTTTGCAAAATTATAACACTGTTAGCTATGTGAATAGCAAAATCATTCTTCATGCAGCTTTTGTTCATGTGTTTAATTTTTTACAAATGTAAAAAATGAATTATACACTCACACCAAAAATTGGAGGAAAAAAATGAAGAAAAAAGTAGATTTAGGGAAAATAACGTTATTTGATTAATACATGATCTTTGGACCAAGTATCATGAAAACACATCAAGTGAAAATATGAAATAGAAAGAACTGGAGAACTGGAGAACTGGTTGTCTCCGGAAAGAGTTAAATATTTGATTTTATAGAAGAGAAATGGATGTCAAATCATTGAAAGGAAGAAAAAGGGGACTGAAATGCTGTTAAACCTTAGATGAAGTCAGTAAACAAGAAGGGAGGAAAGATCTAAAGAACTGAGTTGGGAAGAGTGATACTTAGAAATGGAAATATAAAAGTGGTTGGTGGCAAGAATCCTATGTAGGTATATAAGGTTTAGAGATGAAACAGCAATGGAAGGGTTCAGATGAAGATATTAAATGTCAAACTGAGACTCTCAGGAGTACAGATCAGAAGGGACCACTAATAGAAAGAAAAAATGGAGACACTTGAAAGCAGAGAAATATGTGTTTTATTACCAATTCTCTCAGACATCCAAGGACTGCAAAAATCACAGCTCACCTGGCCTCTATTTCTTCATCTGCAAAATGAAGCTACAATTCATCTGGATTAGTTTAGAATTATAGAATCATGAAATCCTTAGATTTGGAAGGGACCTCTGAAGGCCACCTAGTCCAGTTCCCCTGCAATGAACAGGAACATCCACAGCTAGACCAACTTGTCTATTTCTAGATCTATTTCTAAAGCTTTTAGGAGAGCTGGATGAAAATACTAGCAAATCAGGGGAGAAAAAAAATACGGACATGCTGAAAATTCTGCACTAAATGAAGCAAGAATTTGGGAAGGCCCCTAAATACAGCAATACAGAAATTAGGAAATGAGATCACAAGTACGCGTACCAAGAGAGTGACAGCAGCTGATACATGAGGTGCTTCAAAAATATCGCCTGCAAGAGGCAATATCAGGAAGGTGCTCAGATTTGACTTATTTCACTCAGTGTTCGTCAGGAACAAGGTTAAGAATGTAAGCAGGAAATGGGATGTTGTGAAAGCACTGGTAGACATGGCTTGCAAGGGAAATGCTGAGAAATATAGCATAGCATTTTAAAAATTGTTGGAAATTGTCTTCTCACTGAAACAGTCTGAGAAGTCAGGATGGCATTCATTCACTCGATTGACTGCTGAAATTTGAAATTCACGCTCTTCTGCAGCTCTCAGTGAGCAGAGGTGACACTGTTGTAAAAAAGCTGTCAGGGCACTGCTTGTTTCACTGCCCTGCCCTCGCACCAAAGTGGCTTTAGCTAAAGGCCACAATCACAGCTGTAAGAAAGAAAATGTATCTCAGGAGAGTGGGCTGGCCTAGAAAGAATGGCAATGAGCTACACATGAACTACAAGAACTATAATCTGTATGAAGCTGTAGAAGAACAGCATACAGAACCAGGCTGTCAGGCACTGGGCTATTCTCTTCTCAGCTGTGGCAATGATTTTTCCATTGTTAATGAAGGGATCAATGAAAAATAGGCTGTTGCTCCTCAGATAGCAAATATTTCAGTTGGACTGGATGATCTTGGAGGTCTTTTCCAATCTTGGTGATTTTACAATTTCAATTAGAAGAGATTTGTTTGCTCATGTACTGTTGAATTTTGGTTCAGTTTTTCAAGAAAGCAAACTGCAAAATAGGCATATTAAGACATCTAAATGCAAATACCGATTTCCTTGTTTAAATATAAAAGATTATCTCTGGCAGTAACACCATTCAGTTCCCAATAAGAACTCTGCCATGTCCTCCTTTAGTGACTGTCTCCTAAAAATTGTAGGAATCAGTCATACATAAACGAAAAAAGAAAATCAGAAATAATGAAATATTTATTAAAAATTTCAAAAGCACACCCAATTTTCTCATTACTTATCTCAAGAGTGACTCAGTGGATGGTTTTGATTATATCAAATATAGTTCCCTTTTTTTTTTTTTTTTTTTTTCCTTTTTTTCTCTTAATATTTTGGCCTTGTTTGAAAGTTACTTATATTCTTCTGGTTTCATATTTTCAGTTCATATTGCAAGAAGGAACTTCGGGTTTCTGCAAGTGATCTCTTTGCCAAAGCACAGCATTATTACCTAACTATAGCGTGACGTAGAAAAGTGTTCAGGAAAAAGTTGTCTGAAAAGAACATCTGAAGTTTTCGAGAACCTGCTTTTTGTAGAAAAGGCTCTTAGTTCTAAATGTTGTGCTGTCTAAAACAATATTCCACCTCACTCTCTAATAGATACGACCGCAGCTCTATGAAGCTAGTAGTATCTTGAAGGTTTATCCAGGCAATGTAGAAAAATCTCTCACTCAGAACTGCATGCTCATTCTAAGACTACCAACATCTACATAGCTTACCACTTCCTTTTTCACTGTTAGCATGTAGGATGTAAGGAGTCAGTGCTTCCCCTATTAACAAACACCTGCAATGGCAACAAGCTTGAAAATCAGCTTCACATTCTCTGTTCAGGGATAAACGTGACTACAATCTGAGTATCTATCAAGGGATATTTGGTCTCCTAAATTTTTAAAACTGTAGTGTTTAGATACAAAGGGCTTTGCTAAAGAAATGATTGTAGTGACTGCATTTGAGCTTGCTGTCTTAAAATGAAATAGGAGGGCAGGAGAAAGTCACAGGCTTTGTAAAGATTTGTAATCCTGATGAGTTGTATACTGTTTAAAGCAAGCTCCACAATTTACTTTCAAAGTTCAGACTGAATTACTAAATTCTTCCTGTTGTTTTCCTCTGCGAGTGTTGCAGCACTCTGATTGCTTTCCTCCATTATCAGCTAATGATGGTATCTCCTACCTCTTGACTTGCTAATCCTCACTGAGCTAAGGCTGCAGCTCTTGTAAACCGAACCCACTTACTGAGATCAAGTCAGGCTCTCTCATACAGATGAACACTTCACACTGAGTGCTCTCAGAAGGAAACAGAGAGCCTCCTTATCTGCGCTATGAGAGGTCTGCACAGAGTTGAATAGTAAAGGACATTCAAAACTACTAAAGGGAAACGTTTCATAGGACCACAGAATGGCTCAAGTTGGAAGAGACATCAAAGCCCACCCAGTCTCATGCACCTGCCGTGGGTAGGGCTGTCCCTCACCAGCTCAGGCTGCCCAGGGCCCCATCCAGACTGGCCTTGAGTGCCTCCAGGGATGGGGCGTTCCTAAACTTTTCCCTAAATTTGCCTTTAGCAGGAAAAAGATACAGATTGAGATTTTTGGCTACAGTGTGATTACATTGCTTGAAGCACATACATGAAGAGATGTAAGTGTACTGTGATTTACTCAACTTCAAACTTCATTAATGCCAACAGCACCTGTGTTAATGGTACCTTCAAAAGTCAACTGTGTTGGTGCACTGAACCCCGCAGAAAGGCCTCCAAGTTACGTAGGGCTGCACAAGTATGAAGACTAGCTTAGGTGTTTGGTTTTGTTATCAAGTATAGTAAATACAGTGACAGTTTAATACACCCTGAATGCAGATCCTGCAGAAGCTGACTTTTTTCCCTTAACAGGGACGGTAGTAATACATGGAGCTGTATAGAAGGGCCTGTATCAAATCTAAGTATCAGAAAGGCTGAGAGGGAGAAGAACGGCTTTCCTCGCTGACCCCTTCAAAGCACGAGAGCCGTATTTGTGTTTTGATGCTTTGATAAATGCTTGTGCCATGGGTGTGTGTCCACACGTGAGCATCTTCAAGAAAGAAAAGCTGCTAAATTTCTGCTGTTCATCACTCAAAAATAAATCAGGCTAGAATTCTTGAACACAGACAAGACAATTTTGTTTAAAAAAGCCCTTAGTTCTCAGAACTCAGGCATTTATTTTTTGTGTTACTCGATGTCTTTAAGTATCAAAAGCCTCACGCTCACTTATTGCTGTTACACTGTCAGTGACACCAAGACATGGGTGAAATTAGCGAGGCGAGGAAGCGCTAATCTCTTTCTAAGAAAGAATCCTCCGTAGCACCAGCTTGCTCTTAGGTACCCAACAACTCAAGGAATTGCTTCTGCCCATGTTGTACCTTCTACAGTTACCAAGTTAAAGAATCAAGTAATTTCTTTTTCCCCTCACGCACGAAAGCTTATGGCTTTTAGTCGAAAACTTCAGCTCACGGTGCTTTTTCATCATTTTAAATCATTCCCTCCCGCCGTTACTCCGGCGACAGCGTGGCTGCTGAGCGACCATAGACACGCCCGCCGCGGCCTAGAAAGGCGCTGCCCGCGGCCTGTCCCCTGCCGGGCCGCCGTATTTCCGGCCAGGCACTTCCGGTTGCTGCTGGTCCCGTAGGAGGAGGGATACAGCCGCAGCGGGGGCTGCGCCGCCCGGCCCAGCGCGGCCTCCTCCGCCCCGTGACGCCCCCGGGGTGGCTGCTGCGCCGCCGGCAGGTGAGGACCAGGCCGAGCCGGGCCGGGCCGGGGCTGTGGCGGGCGCTGGGTCCCGGTTTGGGGCAGGGCAGGGTCGGGCCGTGCCCGCCGGCCTACGCATCGTACTGCAGTCTTTGCGGGAGGGCGGCCGGGCCCGAGGCCTCTTCCTGGTCGCTCCGAAGGGCCCGGGTGTGTGGTGCGGGCCCGGAGCTGGCGGCAGGCGGGCAGGCTGCCTGCCTCCCTCCACAGTGCTGGCCGGGCACCGTGCGGGGCCGTGCCCAGGAGGAGGTAGAGTTCAGGAGGAAGCTGGGAGCCCGTTCGCTGGTAGAGGGAAAGACTGCTGGGTGCTACATCCATGTCGTGCCCCTCGGACGTGTTCTGCGCCCAGGCAGTTGGGGCTGTAAGTGTGCCCGTGTGTCCTTTGCAGCTGGCTGCCTGTTCTCAAGTCGCTGGCCAAACGTGGAAAGAGCGCGGTGTCGTCTGGGTATTGCACTGGGGGTTGTGCATAAACTATGTATACTTCTGGTGTTGCTTGGGTTATGTCTCTGAGGTTCTGTTTTTACCTCAGACCAGCTCCCAGCCTTCCTTCTTGCCTTCTCTGACCTCGGTGCAGTGTCAGTGTCTGACGTGTTCTTTCTGTGCTTGGTGGTACTGCTGACAAGAATCCGTCATCAGCTTTATCTTTGTATAAAGAGATAACAGAAATGTTCTTCTGCTATTCTGGGAACTGTGATGTTTGGTCAGAGCAACTTCAAACTGAGCAGTTGTCTCTTTATATGTGTGTGCATACACAGCTAGAATGTGAGGCATTGATTAATACAGAGGAATATTAGATGGGAAGAATGGGACGTTAAGATGTCATGTTCATCAGAGGATTCTCTCTGTTTTGGTAGAAGTTCAGACCGTTATAGGAAACCATGCCTCAGCCGCTCTGGAGTAGAGCAGGAGTGTGTAAGCCACTTGCAGTGCTTTGTCTGCATCTCCACAGTGTTCTGTAACTCTCACATATCAACTAGCTCTTGTAGGAGGAGCGGAAGTGGAACTGCAAGAGTGTAAAGAGGAAACTATATTATGGTTGCAGCAGAAAGTGTTTACTGCATTCTTAATTCTTTAAAAGAAATAAAACTAAGAATTAGTGGTGATATTCTTAGTTATAAATCAAAACTAAGGAATTATGCTTGAATTCCTTATTTTCTATCTGTCCTTGCATTTTCTGTAGTGTTACAGAAACTTTTATTTCACCAGATGCAGAACCACTAATGAGACAGTAAGTGCAATAAGCTTTATTGGGACAGAATACATCTTGCTTTCATCTTACTGGCAATTCATTTATTAATAAATAAATGTAAGTGAAGAAGCCAGTGCATCCAGCTTAGGAAAGCAAATGTAAGTGTTCAGAATCCTGTGGTGCTCATTTCTGAGACCGTAGGATTTACTAATTAAGTAACGTAAACTGCATTAAGAATAAAGTCCTTTTTCAAATTTGGTTTATTGCTGATAACATGCTTTGTTCATACTTGCACTTAATCCATAAGTGTGCCCGTATAACTGCTAATTATAATTGATTACATGTTCTGGAGGATGCTTAGGGTATTGTTTTTAAGCTCTCACGTTGTTAACTTTTCCCAGCTGAAGAAATGATGTGTTAAAATGTCTGGTTTTGTGCCATTCTGGGACGCTCAGTGTGGTTGCTGGAATTCCAAAGCGTGTGTTCAGTGCACGCGTTGTGCCCGTGTCTTGGGCTTGTTACTGCCACCCAGTCTTCTCTTTCAAAGGCAAACAATGCCCATCTTTCAGTGCTCTCTGTAGTTATGGGGACAACTTCCGTCAGCAGGAGAGAGGTGATGTAAATTTCTGTTTGCTTTGGGCAGGCTCACTGACTTACTTGGAACTAGATTTTTTGCTTCTTGCAAAACAAGTTTTTCATTTCATGTAATTTTTGAAGTAAGTGTTTAAAATTTAAACGTCAGTTTCATTTGTGCAGTCTTGGGCTCTGGTGGGTGTGCAAGTATTACGGCTTTGAGTCGTCTTTTTCCCCACAGCTCTGCACTCAGTGAGTTTTTGCAAGCCGCTCTCACTGTTTGCCTCCTGTTATTACAGGGTGGAGGTGAGCGGCTCAGTGATGTTTGCAGCAACACTTGGCTGTGAATGAAACCTTACACAAAAAAGTGATAAACTGACAGAATCATGCAATGCTCTGAGGGAGTCAGAAGGGTTCTCAACTCAGTTCAAATGTTCCAGTTGTTTCGGTAACAAGTTGGTCATATATGGACAAAAAAAAAAACCAAAAAGAAAGATTTGAGTATGTATTAACAAGAGGTCAGAGAAAAGGAAAAGTGACCAGATTGGTGCTTTCTATCTTCTATCTGCTGCGGGCAGGTCTGGCACATTTCATGGCTCAATCATCTGAACTCTTCTTTCTGCCTTAGCTGTGAAATAGCAGATGCTTTTTAAGCTACTATGAGTACCATGGTAAAAGATGACTTGCTATGTTGGGAGTGTTCTGACTGCTTTCAGGAAAGCAATGCTACATAAACTGGGGGGAGAAGGAGTGTAGCACAACAAATAAATTTTAAAAAGTTTAAACATCTTTTTGTTTTTATGCAGTATCTCTGCATGAATTTGTGAGGTTTGTGCCTCTAGGTTACATTAAGAGTTCTTTTAATTATCAAGACTTTTCTTGCTGCATATCTCTTTTAATAATCTTAATTAGCCAGCTCTGCTGTATGGCTTTTCATACTAGCAATTTTTTTTTTCCTAATTGATTCGAAAGGAAACTTGTATTAGTAGGTAGGAGGGAAATTCAGCCTCATTCAGTGGTAGCCCTGAGTGAATTGCAGCCTTTCTGGAGGACTGCTCTTATTTAACCTTGTTTTTACAAAGCCAACTGGGAGGTTATCCAGTGTAATAGGAGCTAGGTGGTTCAGTTTCTCAACCTCTCTGTCCTTATTTTAGTTCCCCTGTCACACAGGAGGATGCTTACCTTGCAAACTATTTATTATAATTAGTATGTTTTATAACTTGGAAAACTGAAATGGGATATGAATAGTGATCATTCTCAGATTTTTTTTATCTGGTGCATGACTAAATCTGTACAGAGTGGTGCAAAGCTCACTAAACTTCAGTCATATGTGATTACAGTGAGTACTGACAGTCTGCTTAATTTTTAATGACAGGTTGTCTCCTCCTTGCAAAGCACTGAGGGAGTTGTGGTATCACCTGTCCTTACTACCCATGTGAAATCAAATGTGGGTCACATACCTAAAATAAGTAAGAAACTTAGATACCTTTCATAATCATGCTACTCACTGAATTGGTTTCTGGTGTACGTGTTGAGTGTTACTGAATTTCTTTCTGTCTGTAGGTGAGGTGTTTCTTTTAAACAAGATAATACAATTGAAAGATGTCTCTTCCCAATTAGTAAGCTGTTCAGTCTGTTATACCTAGATTCCAGTGACTTAGGAGCAACATAAACTCACATAGTATAGATATGCTTCATGTCTTAGCAAAATCTAGAAAAACTGTGTGCTTTGTAATGGTAGGATGCAATAGGTGTGTTGTTGCAGATGAAAGTAAATATCAGCTGAAGAACTTTGTTTACTTGCTGGGTTTTGGGTTGCAAGCTCAGTGTTCTGTGCAGGGAAGATGTGTTCGGTAGTGGGAGCTTATGCTGGCTGGAGTGTAGTCATTGTCTTAGTTGAACTTCAGTGAGCTCAAGACCCAGTCCACTTTTAAGAGGGAGGTTTCATTTTGCTTCAGTAGAGCTTGCAAAAGAAATTTCTTCTGCAAGTTTGCTTCAATTTCTTGAAGATTCAACGTGCAGCTCCTTTCACATCAATTAATGCATGCCAACCCTATTTTATTTTCAGGTATGTCAGAACACAGGAATGAATCCACAGCACTTGATGAAATTCATCCAGCTGGAGAAGAGATCCAGTCTGACTCTGAGGTGACTGATCAGTAGCTGTATTAGTGTCATATCAGCCCATCCCAGCAAAATGGTTTTGGGCTCCTGGAGAGGTTGATTCAGGGAAGTTATTGTGGGGATAAGTTTGTGAGTAATCTTGAATGGGAGGGTTTGATTTTGAGACATTGGAGGAAGTCAAGTTAACTGACAAGAAGGGATTACTTCAAGCAGTAGTTTGTCACTGTGCTGCAGGGTTTGGTTCACAAGCTGAATAGATTTAGGCAGCATAGAGTCCAAAATGTGTAAGTACAGTAGAAAGAAAGGATTAGTACTTCAAGGTAGCAGTTCTTGTGCAACATTGCTATAACGAGGCATTGTGTTTGCTGGTGGAGTGGTAGATCTGGGCTGCTTTGGCTTTCTTTTTCTTGGGATCAACTTCAGTTTGCATCTCCATTGTGTGCAAATTGTTGAAATTCCCACTTGTCTATAGAGAATTTGGGAAGCTGTTTCACGGAAATAGAGAGTAGATGTTTCCTTGGCTGCTGTAGAGTGACAATAGAAAATATTCGTTATTTCATTCCCTTATTCATCAATACGAATGTAGGAACTTCTCTAGATTTACTTCAGACTTTCCCTGCATACTGTTAAATTTTTGAGGGCATGTGTTTTGAGATACTGTTCTCCTGTAGCTGTTCACCTGGGGCTGTGGCAGAAAGCAATTCTTCAGATTCTCTGTACTTTCTTATTCCGTTATTGCCTCCTCTGTTTTGTAGCTACAAGCATTGGAACTGCATAACTTCTGCTCTAAAATTGCATCGGTTTTGGAGAATTGATGGCAGTGGAAAAATTCCACACCCCCTTTTTGAACATAGGTCACCTTCTTTTAACCTGTGTTGTTTCTGCAGTCTTGTTTGCTGAGCAAACCACACATGTACTTACCTGGGAAAGAAGTAGGGGAATAAGGAAAGCTGATGTGAGAGTGAAGAATTAGGGGTGATGGGCACAAAAAGGGAGTCCTCAGAACCTCTGTATAAATCAGTGAGGGAATTATTAATCGCATTCCACCCTGCAACTGTAGTCAATTCGTCTTAGCTTTCATGAAGTGGTGGTGCGATCACCTCTTGCCTCTATGTTATAATTAGTACATTGAGCATAAATTACTGCTACTGTTGATGTACTGATTTATATGTTTTGGGTGGTCAGAGCTGGACCATTCGTTATAGCATGTGCCAGGTTTTTGTGCATACTCATGTTAGGGTTAGTAGAATTACAGTTGGGTTGAAGCGTGAAATGAATCGTTCCCCTTGCTGTTGGTGACTGTTCAAGAGTTTTCCACGTATGATGTTCTCTATTCTTCACTCTTTCAGGACATGGTTCATCTCTTCTGTATCACATTGAACAGTGATCAGTGTCCATTGTTTTGAGTGTGTTCAAGTGGCTGGTAGAAGTCGTCACGTTGTAGTAGTATTCTCACCAATGTGAGATTCGTTCTGATGAGGGTGGGCAGTGAACTTGATGTATAATTGTTGTAACTATATGACATAACTGGAGCTGATTAAGTCACATCCCGTAGTTTTAGTGAAGTTACAGACACTCAAATGTTTGTATCTGTAGCAATGTTGTCTACAAGCATAAAATCATAAAAGCTTTTCGTACAAACATCCCTTTTCATCAATGTGGTTTTGGAGATTGCATCAGGATGTGCTTCAAAATTACAGGTAGTTTGTTTAGGGCCAATACTAGTGTCTTGTGCTTTGATGGTGTTACTCTTATAAATAAATGGTATCTGTTTCTTCCAAGAGAATTTTCCAGATCTTAACCTGGGTCCTTATTTGAATGCAGTGGTTACATTGTTGCTTCTACTCTTCATAAAACAGCAGCATCTTTTTTCTAACTTTGGCTCTGGAATCGCATTGGAGCTTTCAAGTTCTGGTTTCTGCATTTCGTTATAGATGTACTGCTGTTGGCTGACTTGGAATTGTATGCCATCAGTTTGGTCAGAAGGTGGCGCTAAATTGTGAGAAAAGGGAAAGCAAGTTCAACAACTTTAAGGCTTGGAATCATCATTTTATTTTTCTTATAAACAAGTAAATTTATTGCTTTTTTTTTTTCCTACCTAATACTACTTTGTTTATCATTAACCGGTACAACCTCATTTATCCAAGCCTGCCTTTGTTGTAGTTGGTGCAGCATTAACTACCCCAAGAGTCAAGTGTGTGTATGGAAAAATTCGGTTTGTGCGTGGCCCCATGTCTCATTTGTCTACCCCTCCCCTCTCCCATTACATCCTGGTGTTTCCTATTTCTTAGATCTTGAAGCTTTGTGTTACTTCTGAGATGTGCTAGCATACTAATGTGATTTGGGTTCGTGATGAAATGAATGTCTGCAGACCTCGTATATCAGAATATTACCAGAAGGGAAATAAGTCAGCTTCACAAGATCTACACATTAAATATTCTAATATAGAATACCCAGTGTATTCCAGAACCAAAACTAACCTGTTTCTTCTGGTACAATAGGAAGGTGCAATGGCTCAGGAGTCTCCCAAAAATTCAGCAGCTGAAATTCCTGTGACGAGCAATGGACAGCTGGAAGATTCTCATGAGCACAGCTTTAATAGGGTAAGAGCTTTCCTTAGTGTCTAACAAGATGCTGTTATCAGAAATGCTGAAGTTAGAATGCAGTGCGTAATGTACTTCACTTGACATAGTTTTCTCAATTTTAGTTTGTTAAATGTTAATCTTGTTGGCAAGAATAGTAAACAAATTGTGCCATGGGTGCATACAGATCACCTGCAAAGTCAGGAGTATGTACTTGTATGTTACTGACTCCTAAGTCCTTAGGATATTGATTTTTAATCTTGACAATTTTACCAAAACAGGAAAGCAAACACTTCTAAAATACTGAAGTCCTGTGAAGTCCTAAAATAATTTTTATAAGCAAGTTTCGTATTGTCTAAGGCAAGCTACTTCTAAGAGAGGTTAAGTTAGGAAGTAACACCTGTAAGTAAAGATGGTCACTTTCTGATGTGAAGCTGTAGATGGGGGGAAGTAATTTTTCTATACTTAACCTGTAAAATTACTACTGTATTGCTGTTATTAGATTATAAGTGTTACAGTCTGTCATATTTATAGCATGTGGAATGACTTCATATGTATGTATGATTTGTGTTTTTCTTATCCATATTGCATTTCACAGCTGCTTCTTTTTTTGTTTCACTGCCCAGCAGAGGGTGCTGTGCTACAACTTAAGGAATTTGGTGTTGGTCGTCTTTGCATTTATTTTGTTTTTCAGTTGGAGATCTGGATAATTAACTCATGTTCATATTTGCTATCTATTTTGAGGAAATCTCTAAGCTCTAACAGTTTCTTGCTGACATGCAATACAGAATTATTTCTAAGAGAAATACCGAGCACAGCTTGTACTTCTTGTTGGACTACTGATTAGAGAGCAGGAAAAATAATTCCTTAAATTTAAGAAGTCATGTGCAACTGGAGCATACTTCCTGATCATGTGTAATTAAACGAAGTTAAAACTAAATTGTGATTAGAGTATGCCAACGTTCAGCCATGGGATGGCTGAAATGCACCTCGAAGTGTTAGTAGGTATAAGTTCACTTGGGAATAGAAAAGCAGATGTACTGTTTTTAAGCCTCACAACTTTGATGCTGATACACTTGATTGCTGTCTCAAAGCTACTTTACCTAGTAATTGCTTCTTAGGATTAGTGTGTTCAATAATTTTTTAGCAGTTATGGTACATGGAGATTGTACTCTTGTTGACTTGGTCACAGCACTTGTTTATTCCAAATGTAATTACCATTTTATGTGGAAAATTGAGGTGTTAGTGAAGTTTTTGTCTATGGCCACATGGTCAAGTTGAGGTAGATTCTTGCAGGCATGCTATGCATTTTTGTGGCTTGGAGTTAAATGTGTTCTGAAACTTCCACTAAACTCAAAAATGGATCAAGTATTTGGTTGAGTCAAAGAAAAATTACGCTGTGCAAATTTGATTGTGTTTTCTGCTGTAGCTTTTTATACATTTTTGTATTTACACATTTTTTCATATTGGAATCAGTGAAGATGAATTTTTTGAACTGTCTTGTGCAAGTTAACACCTGCATGACCTAAACTCAGAATATGTGATAAGTGGGGCTGCTTATAAACAAAACAAAGAAAACAATCTCCTTGAAATTAGTATCTATCTGTTTACTGATCTCTTAGTCGCACTTAGAATCTCAAATTCTAATATTAAGCTTCCATTCATCTTTGTGTTTATTATTTTTAATGGTTAATGCTATACTTTCTTTTTTTTGTTGCCAATATTTTCAGTCATTTTTTTGTTTTAGCCTAAGGCAGTATTCTGCACCACAGTACTTCTGTGTTGAGTTTTCAGGGGTCGTCTTCCTACTAAGCTGTTGAAAGGACAGGCCGAGCACTTGTTTTTTAGGGGGTCACTTAAGAATGGGGTAACATGGCGTTATCACAAAGTTGTGCTCTTACCACAGTGCTCAGTAAGTGTGTGAGCACAGAGGGATTTTGTCTGCTCAAATTCCAGTGTACTTTTCAATCAAAATTTCTTCGTAGTTGGGGAATAAGGCTATTTTAGTTTTTTGTTTTCTTATTGTTATGGTCAGTGAGATGTACAGCTGTACACTGTATAATTCAGGTATAAATTTAAAAAAAACCGTAATTTATCCTGTATTTCTATTTGCTTGTTATTTCTATTTGTTTGTGTGTTTTTTGGTAGATTGAGTAAAGATGTAGTTGTAAAGATTGTAGTGTGCTTTTCAAGATTCTGTGGTTATAAAGATTTACACAACTTTTTTAGCAGTATCATCAGCCCTCATCCATAAGCCACTCAGGCATGACTTTTTTGACTCATTGTGGTATTTGTATGTACTGAAGCATGACAAATAATTCATTTTGCAAGACAACGTAATACAGATATATTTATTTTGAAGTGGCAAGGAGAGTTGCTTGTTCTTTGGAAGAAAAACGTGACTAGTTGTGCAGAATATCACACAGATCAGATTGTCGTAATGACATTGCAGGAAGGAGCGTATTTGTTCCATTCTTGTGGATATATATTAAAGCACTACTTGATGCATCTTCAGTAAGTTGCAGTTTTCGTTTAAGAAACGTTTATGTTTATGAATGTTTAAGAAAAAGAATCAAAAGAATATTTACAAGGTAACTTGAGTGTTTGCTTAACTGTAAAATCTCATTTAGAAATATGCTGCTGCATATGCTGTCTACTTTGTAATAGTAAGAGATGCCTAAGGAATTCTGACAAGTTTTGTCCTGCCTCCATGGTAAATGGAATTTTTTTTCTAACTAATAAAGCCTGTAACTTAAGTCATCAGTGGATAAAATGTCTAATGTTTCATTACAGGAAGGCTTGATCCGGTGCTTTTCAGCTCTCCAAGCTCTGTTGAAACTTAGTTAAGCTTTAAAGACGTGATGTTTAGAAGTGTTTGCTGATGTTTGGATGCTTTTTAGTCTATGTTAATAACAGAGAACTTCAGTGATCACTAATTAAACATGTTTTTCCTGCTACTTTGTACAAGAAAACGAAAAAGAAAAGGTGGTTTATATTTTTTACGGGTTTAAGTCACTTATCCCTGTCTCGTAGAACAAAGTTTTCTTCCCATGGAATTTTAATTGCGATTAGAATAGTAGTGGCTTTAATGTTGCTGAAGGGATAGGAAGTAAGAAAGTATATTATTCCTTATTGAATCACATGCCATGTGATGTGGGAGCTACATAGGAATAATTTAAAAAGCCTTATTCATTTGGTCTGCCTGTAAAGGTATTCAAGCAGCCTTAAGCTGCTACTTGTGCTTAAACTGTTGAATGAGATCTGTACTGAGTTCTGAAGTCTGCATCTCTGAAATTCTCATTTCAATATCTCTTCTTCTGTCTCTTTTTCCACTTCTGTGGGGATAAAACATTGTTAAATATGTATATAATACTTGTAATTAACTTTGGGAAGAAAAACTGAACTTAATTGTTAGTCTTCAATCTGTTATAATTCAAGCGCAAAAAATAAACTTTGAGATTTGGTGAACCTGAGTGCAAATACTCAGTATCTTGTTCTGTAATTTTATTAGGTTTCCAGGTTATGCAGATAGGTAAGGTCAACTCATTTTGTCTTTTTCCATTAAACGCTCCCCCGGCCTCCTCTCTCATGTTCTACCTAAAACATCTGAGTTCTATTTGTTAGGTTTTGCTGTACTGACTGGTGTGTCTAGAACGCAATTTGTGCACTTATATTTTAATTCACACTGGTTTTAGAATTCAGATTGGCATGTCAGTTATGGAAAACTGCTTTTGAAATGAAACCAGTTCAGTCTGCCTGTTTGTTGCCAAGCGGTCTGCTTCATCAGTCTTAAACGGTAATTATGAATGTGAATGATGACCGTACAAGTGAAATAAATATAAAAGCAGGTTGTGATATGGCATTACGTAAGCCTACAGGATTGTGGCAGGAAAAGCCTTTGGTTTCAAGAGAAATGTATGTATTGAGAATAGAAGAAATACCAGTCCATGTTTTCTGCTTCTTTAAAGTAGAATAAGGCATTAAGCATAAAAATAAATGGCAGGAGAGCTGTAATTTCTATTGATATGAAGATCGAGAGGATTCTTGGAAGATAGAGATTGAGTGAGACAAGGGGTAGAGGAAAATATGGGATAAGGAGCCCCACTAGCACATCCATTAGGGCTGTAAGTGAAAGTTCAAAGCCATGTATCTTACTAGATGGATGTTATGTCTACTCACTGAAGATTACATTAAAATAAACTTTAAAGCTTTAAACTGAAGTTTACAATATGATGCATTACAAGTTCTTCCCAAAGGTAAATTTAATGTTTTATTAAAAACATCATTGATCGTTTGAAAAATGTATGAGCATGTGATTGTTTCCAGTTCGAGTTGCTCAACTTTGAATGGGCTCCTCAAATTAACAAGTAATGTGTTGGTCTTTTTTTAAAATTGCTTTACTGAAAGTAATAAAGGCACCTAAAACTATGAGTTTTGAAAGTGGTGTTAGTAATAAGCCAACAGCGATAAGTGGACTTCTGTTAATAATGACTGATGCAACTGTGCATTCAATGCAACTTGTGCTGCAAAGATTCTACCTGGTGGAGAAACTATACTATTTTGATATCCTTCTCACTTCATTTTAAATTTGAATGTAGAGCATGGATGGGAAATGTCTTTTTAGAAAGAAGTCTTTTAGCTCAGCCAACTTTTCTTTCCTTCCATGTGTTCTGTGTGACTTCTTTGTGTCTACCATATCAAAAGAACTGATACAAGTTCATTCAAGTTGACCTGTATAATGAACTGAAGAATATTGCTGTTGGAGACATTTAAATAAGGCAACTCTCGTTATAATAGCATAATATGGTGATTTGAACTAAAAGTGGAGTTTTAACCAGAGATTAATGTAGTTTAAATGCTTTGTGCTATGTAGGTTTGCACTGACTCAACTAGACCATACTTCTACTCCTTTGAGCTGTTACCATTCTAAAGGGCTGAGAATGGCATAGGTAATTCAACCTCTTGACTTCATGGGAATAGTCTAAGTTGTAGTTTTTATACTTTTAATTGTGGGTTACAATTGAAATACTGGATGATAATTGCATAAACAAATGCAGTGCTTCATTCATCGTTCTCAATTGTATAAGAATTAAATAATCTCTTTCTGTGGTGACAATAATACATTACAGACTTGGATTTTTGAAATGTATCAGTGTATCTTGAATTCTAGTGACATTATTAAGAAGAATGTGTGAAATAACAAATGTGAAAGCAGGTTTTATGATCATCAAAATCTTCCTACTAGCTGGAAGAACAATAATTAGTCAAAACATGTTTACCTTACTGTTGAAGGAGAATCTGACTTCACTTCCTTTGTTGTAACAGCAAATATTGATGGGAAGAAGAGAGCTATTTACATTGCTTTCTTCTTACCTTTCCAAAATATCCGTAAGCACTGTCACAGCTTTTCTTTAAAGTGAAGTCTACCCAGGTAATCTTTTCCTTACTCTAAGATGTTTCTAAATTATCCTTGAAATGATAAATTGCTTCATCAGAAGCAGATGTTTGAGTAGCCTTTTTGTCTGTCTTTGTACTTATAAGGAAGAAGCACGGTCAGTTGCAGGAATCATGTGCTAAACTGAAGTTTACATGCAGAAACATGTCTGTACTGAATGAAATTAGCCAATATGTTTGTAAACAGCAAAGAGGTAGTGGATTGGTAATCACTGATGACAATTCTCATTGCGTAAACGTCTTTCTTCAGCAAGGTGTATTTCAGCTGGTTGGTATAGGTATTAAAAGGAGGCATGAATGAATTTCTTCACACTGCACTTCACCTTTTTTGACAATTGAAGAAAAGATGCCTTTGAACAAACATTTGTGTGCTTGTATATGTACGTAGGTGTATACATGCCTATAAAAAAAACCTGCCTAATATACCCACCATTGTATATTTTAATACATTTTCATGAACTGAGTATCTTTTTTTTTTTTTTTAATTTTGGAGAAGGATGTTTTGTAATATTCTGAATGACTTATTTAACTGTAGTTTGTTCGGTCTGTGTTTAGCTTCAAATAACAATTGAACAGTATGTATAAAAGCACTATGATTGCTTAAGCTTAGATGTAAACTTCTGTTTTTACAAAATAGATGTTCTGCATTTTTATCTTGAAATACAGATGATGGCTTGGATTCCTATTTTGAACATGCTTAAGCAGGTTAGCTGTTTGGCTTCAGATTTAAATGTTTTTGTAAACTATACAAAGTGCCAGGGTGCCCTTGGGGAGAAAAAAAAGTTTGATGCTGTGTTCATTTTCTTAAATCAATGCATCTTCCTCTCTGCTATTTGGTTATCTTTCTGCAAGCTTTTCTGCTTTTTTGTGGCTCCTACTGCTTGCACCATTTTGAGTTAAATGGACTGTGAATACCAGCTGAACTAGGTTGAAGTAAAGCTTTCCATCATACCACCAACTATGTGTACTTAAACGGAGGTACCAGTGTAAGTCAGCTGCAAAGACCAAGTATGTATCAGGTGTTGACACAGGTTCTGTGTGACTACTATATGGTTTTTCATGGTATATATTCTTTCCCATTTTCTTTTTGGTGTTATACTTCAGGTTCAGAAATAGAGCATAATTTTTATTAAATAGTCAGTTGAGTACAACTATAGGAATTGGTTACTCCAATTGCAGTAACACCCTCGATTTCCCACATCAACACATTTCTACTAAGCTTTTGCTTTTTCTTCCCCCTAGGAGTTTGTCTTAAACTGAAGACAAATCAGTCTGTGGAGATGTGATCCAAAGCCACTTCTTGACATTCTGAGCAGTATCATTCTTAGGCAATAGGTTATATCTTATTTGTGGACTCGATGACTGCAATATTACATAAAACGTACATTGGATTTTAAAGATGGTTTTTTGTGTGTAGTCTTTTAATTGCAAGTATTCTGAATAGTAACTGTACGTATCCAGACAGTGGCATTTTTTAGAGCTGTGTATAGTGTTTGTCTACGTATTTCACTTTTACATTCTCAAATATTGCAATATTGCATTATTGAATGTTCTTCTTTACTTCTATCTTGTCTTGCAAGGGGATGTAAAAGTATATCTCACTCCAGAAAATGTCAGTTTTCTATCTCCTTGATGCATAGTTTTTTTTGTAAGTGCATTTTACCCTTTTTCTTTTGTTTCTATAGTAGCTTTTCATTCACTTTTTACTGTTAAGAATTAGTAGTTTATATTGCTTTGAATGCCTGTACTTTTTTTTTTTTAGACACTAAGTATATTTCATAACAATAGCAGTTTAAACTTGAGATAGAACATAGCCAGAGCTCAAAGGGTTTCAGTGAATGGTCACCAGTGCTGTTTCCCAGAGCTCAGTTGGACAGCACCCTCAACAACAATGTGCTTTACATTTTGCTTAGCTATGAAGTGCCCTCAAGGTGGTTGGACTTGGTGTCTCAAGGTCTTTTCCAATCCAACTGTTCTATTGTCTTTCATTTTTTTTAGGAGGATCTTAATTTCTGCCTCAACACAGGTGTAGCCATCAAAATTTGTTTAAAAGGGAATTTCAGACTGTTTAAAATTGATTAATTTTAAAAGCAAAGGGAAGTAAGCAGCAAAGAGATTTGTGATACACAGAGGTGCTCAGAGGGAAGTTGCTGAGGGAGGATGCCTTCCTGGATGTTTCTGCTATGTGAGAGTCTGAAGAGATTTCATGTGCTGCTTATAGGAATAAAGGATTCTGTGATATTGAAAGATATTTCTTGCTTAGAGTGAAATAACTCGTATCTCTGATAGTTGTTTTCATGCTTTTGATTGTAAAATATTGTCTGCCCTTAGTCTTAGATCATTCTGTACCCCCATCAGTTTAATGGAAAGCATAATTAAACTGCTGTGGTTGTCTGGACCACAGACAACTTCAGACCAATTAACATGGTGATGTAGGCCGTGCTTTTGGTAACTGCCACTCAAAAAGGTGCATTCTGGTTGTGCCTCAATCCTAAATTCTGTTATAACAGTTCACATTTTCTTTAACTCTTTTTTTCTTCTTGCAAATGTCAGAAGGAAAACACATTAAATTAACAAACCAGTGTATCTAAAATATATACACAAGCTATGCTGAATGTTTTTAATTCAAGTTTATTTTGCATCATAGCAGAGTGTTGTGTCAATGGCAAAGACATTCCAAGCTAAAGGCAAACCCATCTGAGAACTGCTAAAATTACATTGTAGTACCTTGTAGTTGCTTATTTGTTTTTTTTTAACATTAGTTTTCCATTCTATTCAAATATTTCAAAGGACTTGAAACGTTCATTACCAGCTGGACTTGGACTCTCTGAAACCAAAATAACGTCTCATGACTTTGACAGCACCAAAGAGGGAGTTGTTGAGGCAAGACCATTTCCAGGGAAAGGTAACTTTTTAATCTTTTTCTCAGTTTATAATCTTCAGGTGTATTTTATATGTTCAGAAATAATTGTAGCTTCTGTGAGCATTTTTATACAGATGTATAGGCAGAGATGTATGTTTGTGACAGCCTTATTTGTCTTTGGTAGCTGAGGTGTTAATATAGAACTGCTGCACTCATTATCTGTCAAGGGACTAATAAAAGCTTTGTGTTAAATTAGCCCGCACGTGCAGGAAGGGAAGTAGTTTCCTTGAGCACCTTGAAACTGTGTCAAACCAAACACTTCAACAATTACACCACTTTGAAAGTCTAGATTACAAGTGTTGTACCAATTTGAAATACAACTTTTCTTTATGCACTGTTCACTTACCTGAAGCAGATTAATTAGTGTAATTCTTCTGTTCCCAAGTAGTCTTTCCTTCTTTAATGTAACAGTGCACATAATTTAACGTATTGTCAGGAGCGATAACACTATGGATCTCTCCAAGTACTACATAATTAAAATAATTTCTCTTATTTTTTCAGCACAGGTTCACGGTTGTTTAGAGCAGGAGAATTTTAGTTGATATTCTTTAGAACATGTTAAGCCTTATAAAGCCAATTAAATATTAATTGGTGTTAAACTGTGTGGGGGAAAAGAAGATAAATAAACAAGTAATGGCAGTGTTTGCCATCTGTCTAAAAACAGTAGTGCAGTGATATAATATGTGACAGTGATAGTTTAATGAATTACGTAGCTTAGTCAGTTTCTGAATTTGAAGGTTTTGAAATGATCTCAAAGAAGCAGCTGTGAAAATAAGTCCCTTTGTAATCACAGATTTAATTTGCATTTTGCTTCATTTCCTGTTTTGTAAAATGTGCTTATGAAAACAGTGATTTACATGCTGTACTCTACATATATTACAAAGTAAATGCTGTGGTTTCTTTAAGGCTGAAATAAGCAGAATACCTAGCTAAAAACTGGACAGATGGCAAGCCACTCATCATTCTGGCCTTTCTGTATTGTATTTGCAACATAGCACTTGGAAGTGCTAAGTATGTTAGACTATAAGAAAAAAAAAATCTCAGATGTGTTTCAAGCTATGCTCATATGTTTGAAATCTAAATGTTCTGTAATAAGTTATGTACACAAATAATGAGCCTTGAACATGTAATTTTTAACAGTACAAATATCAGTTTTCCTTCAGAGACTGTTTTCAAATTATTCCTAATGTTCTATCCATATCAGACAGAGATATAGCAGAAGATTAGACTCTATAAAACTAGAGACAAAATTTGAATGATAGCTCTGCTTTTAAATATTCTTTATTCTGTGTAGATGTCTTTATTAAGGCTTAACTTTTGAAGGCAAAGTAAGCAATAATGCAGGGAAGGCAAGGATCCAGGAGGTGCTGAATAGTGAAGTATGCATGGGGCTGCATTAATAGTGTCAAGTGCTAGGGATTTTTCTTTTAACTGCTTGTCTTTGTTTGCTTGCTGAAGTGATTTAATCAAGTAGGATCTTGTAGTCCAACTTTTATGCCTGGATGGATCCACTTGCAGCTCTTATGTAATGTACCACATCGAAGGTCACAACAATGGCACCTTTCAATCTCATTGATTCTGTGTTACGTTCAAGTGTTTTTATATCCCATGTATTAAAATGTTTTGCACCTCATGTTGGTAGTGCTGTAGAATGTGTTTAAAAGGCAAAAGCTGGTTGTTGATTTAGTTACTTCAAGTTGCGTTTCCGCTGTTAGCGTTAGGTAAGTTCTAGTGCAAAGTGCTGAAGTTTAGACTTCTTTTTAAATCCCCCGTCACACAGTGGTCACTCTCAATCCTACAAAGCATCTCAGATCTTTTCAGCAGAAGTGATAGAAGCACCCCCCTGGTATGCTGATGACTCATGACTGCAGAGGAAAAGCTATCTCGTTCTATTTTTTGTTCAACTCTTGAAAATTCTGAGAGATTGTCACTCTGCATTTATGTGATAAGAAAGAGTTGCAAAACTCACTGAACAACTTAGGAGGACACACATTAGGGTCATTTGAAGGTGTGCTTTTAAAATGAGAACAAGCAAGTATTGTAAAATTCTTCTTTTTGGGAGGGAAGTTGCTTGCCTTAACAGCTAATGATTCTTATAATCATCAGGACGGGTTATAGCTGAGTTTTGTGGGTGTGTATTAAGTTTAAAAAAAAAAAAAAAAGGCAGGTTTAGGAGCAGATGTTGATGAAGTCTAGTTAAAATTGACCCAAATTTCTGAGCCTGCTTGGCCACTTGATGCTGTGAGTATCATTCAGCAGCAGTGTGGAATGAAATCTACCTAAAACTGAAAACGTGCCTTCATCTGTAGCAGCCATATATAGAGTTTTCTGTTGATAGTATACCTATTTTACTTAAGAAGCTGCCGGTTGTATTTTGATTACTCTTTTTAAAGAAAGAAAAATTGGCATCATGACTTAGAAAATAAAATTAAATGACAAAAACTTGGAGTAGTTCACATGAACAGCTGCACCTTTTCAAAAGCATTTGTGCATCTGTGAATGTTTCTATTTAATGTGTTGCTAAAACAAATATTTCTTTGCTTTGAAAATCTATCTGCGTATAAGTACATGTTGCCTCCTAAGGGAAGGTGGTAGATTTTCATGGTTAAATGTGTCCCCTTTCCAGGTTCCTCAGCATCACCCAAATCAACTGTTATATCTGCCAGCAGTGCAGCAGCTAGCAGACTGGCTGGACAAGGTTGTGATTTAATTATTCCCACAGGTATCACAGCACTGAACGGATAACGCCCTTGTCTTTGCTGACACTGTACTAACTCCTCCATCTCTTCAGTCATTTGATTTACTGTTACTTGGAAACGTAATTTCTAGGGGCTTCTGGTGTTCCTGGTTTCTGGATTTTAACTGTTCACTAAGTAATCTCTGCTTCCCTTTCTATCTGCTACTTTTTGCGCTATAACGTTAAAAACAAATTACTACTAACAGACAGTAACTACTAGGTGTGTAAAAAAAGTTCTTTTATTTTGGTTAAAGCTGAAACTCATGGCATTCTTTTTGCACCAAATGTTCCTATTTTCCTGTAAAACAGAGTATGAGGTGGCGATCAGGAATTTCTAACACCCAAGCTTTGCTTTGCCATTTGACTCATTTTGTGCCTATGGGCAAATTACTTAACATCTCTGTTTCCTTCTGTGTAAAAGGAGAAAACTCATTCTGTTACCTCATAGGGGTATTGAGAGGATTAATTACCTAATGTTTGCACAGCATTTTGAAGGCATAAAGGATACAGTAGTGCTTGATGTTGAAGGAGTATCTTGAGGCATCTTTAAAGATGTTTTTTCCAGTCACTTATTTACATAAATAACCAGCAGGGCTAAGGTGACTGTAAGTAGCCATCAGGACTATTCAAAGCATGTGAGAGCAGCAGTAGTCAAAATTGTTTACGAATAAATAAAAAAAACCTGCTTTTAAAATGATAGAATTTGGCAGTTTTTACTGTTTAGTATGCTAGGAAATAATTTCTCAAAAATAAAACATAGAATCTCTGATGTCTTGTACTAGCTTGAAAATACTAAGTAGACACTGAATATGTGCTCATGGGCCCTAAATATTTTGATTTGATGCTAGCAAATGCTTCTTTATTGCTGTTTTCATGCTGTTGGTGCATGGAATTAATTGTTCCTAAACCAACAAGCTAAAAAAATCTGGAATACCTAAATAAGCTACACTTCCTTAATGAGGGCTAAATGTGTCTTCTGGAAAGGATAATGTTCATTAGAAAGAAAATCTGTTTTGTCATGTCTTTAAGTTATACTCTATGGCAACAATTTTTCTAAGCTGATAACATTGATTTAGTGGTTTGCAGGGTGTAAACAAACTTTAGATTTGCTAAATCCAGGAGACTGTCCAACTTTTGGAATGTTAAAAACACAGAAAAAGTAATGAACAGGTATCTAAAATGGTTTTAAGGTTGGTTAGTAAATTCCATGCTTTCAACTAAGCTCCCTTCAGCCTATTGCCAATTAAAAGTACTGAGATGCACATGCTCTATATCTGCTTTTAATACAATTTTCTTGAATTCATCTTGAAAATTTACATATTTATCAATGTGTCTAATTTCACCTCATTCTCCTTTTGCATGTGCAGTTGTGCAAATCTTCCATACTCCTATTAATTCCTTAAACAAAACAAAAAACAATGGCCTCAATTACTTGCTTTGTGTCTAACATAGGGGGTAGAGCTCAGCAGAAGAGTGGACCCGTTGTGTTAGCAGATGAAGTAAAGAATCCAGCAATGGAGAAGTTGGAATTGGTGAGAAAGTGGAGCCTAAATACTTACAAGGTATGTTGACTTAAATTTGTGTGTGCATATATATTCTAGAAATGAGTTTGCAACTAAATCGGACTATGGCTTTTGAAGAATTGCACTGTAGTATGAAAGGAAATCATTTGTCATTTCAGTGAGCATAAACAAGAATGTGCATGGAAGACTTAGTTCTCTTTGTAAGACTGGATAAAGGTACTGATTTAACAAGAAAAAGAACGTTGTGTATCTGATGCCTCCTTCAAAATAGAGAACGTACGGATTTCAAAATATAATGCTTGTGATTAAGTCGTCTTGCTAAGCTGACTGCTGATACGGTAGAACTTTATCTGATGGAAAAAGTCAGGTGAATCTACAAGTTATAAACTTGTTGATTGCAATTCTGATATTTGTTTTATATTAGCTCTATTTTTTTTCTTAGCATTGTAATTGTTGTTTCCAGTTTGTCTGTTTTACTCTTGTATGGCACTTGTAGAAGTGCTTAAAGCACACCAGTTTGCCAGAAGTGACTCTCTTTAAAATAGCCACAAAGTAAGGAGAAGTTGCCAGAAAATGTATTACAGTCAGGAGCTAAGACTAATTGTGAAAAATAACTTTCCATTATGGATGAAACTCAAATGGCAGAGATGGAGACTGCTAGATATGCATCAGTGGGAGCTACGTCAGGCCATAAAGAGGTAAAGAATCTGTTTTAAAATGGTTTTTCTTATAAAGCAGAGTTCCGAATCCCTCCAATGCCTTGAATTCAGGTAAGACATTCTCCCCAGTTCAGTATAGTGAACGTAGACATTGCACTCACTAGCCAAGGTTTATGCTGTTCATTGTGTTAGAAATTTGACCCTTTTTATGTCCAAAAAGCATATTTAGTTTGGTTAAAGACAATATTTCACACACAAGCTTGCCTTGTTTCCCTTCAGAAAGGAGAATTTTTTTTTTTTTGCTAGCTATCTTGTAGTAGCTAAAAGAGCATTGGTTTTTAGTGAATCTTTCTCAATGAGTACAAATCTGAAATCTTCAGAAGGATAGATCATTAATGGCTAATCAAAATTTCTTCCAAATCCATCTTTCTTCCTAAGGACTTTGTTATGCACTTTTTGCTTTAGGTTTCTGTTTTCAGGTGTTATTACCAATCTCAGCCAGTTCACATGTTTATTGCAAGTATTTGCCTGCTTTGGCAGTTACATTCAGAAATCATATCCATCTGTGAAATGATGATTAAGTATGCCCGTATGTGTTTTGTATATCTTACTATTTTGTCTCTTGTGCATCTCCATGAATGAGAACAGAAATAAGAGGAGGGTATAAATGGTGTTTAAGCAACTGCTTTCCAGTGAAAAATCACAGGAAGTTGACACTACTGGCCTAGTCTAACTATGAATTTTCTAAGGCTGCTTAGCTTTCTCCCTAAGCTTATAGGCTTGTAAAACTAGTTTGTTGCCTTTGCCGATACTGGCCCTCTTCATTAAGACCTGCCCTAAGAATCAGTTGTTAACAGGTTGAGAGCTTGTTGATTAAAATTAGGGACCAGACCAGTAAAGGGCATCTGGTGGTTGGGGTCCACTACAAGCCAACTAATCAAGGGGAGCTTGTTGACAAGGCCTTCTTACATCAGTTGCAAGAGGTGTCATGTTTGCAGGCTCTCATCCTGATGGGGAATTTCAGCCACCCAGATATCTGCTGGGGAAAACAACGTCGTGACCTGCAAGCAATCCAAGAGACTCCTGTTGTCCGCTTGATGACAACCTTCTGTTTCAGATACTGGACAGACCTACCAGAGATCAAGTGTTTCTGGAGCAGGTCTTCATCAATGTGAAAGAGATCGTTAGAGGGGTTAAGATTACAAGCAGCTTGGGCTGCAGTAATTGTGCCTTTATCATGTTCATGATTGCAAGAAACACGGGTCTGGCAAAGAGTAGAATCAGGATCCTGAACTTCAAGAGAGCGAACTTGAAACTGTTTATGGAGTTGGATGAGATCCCTTGGGAAACTGTCTCTGGGGACAGAGAAACAGAACAGAGCTGGCAGCACTTCAAGGATGCCTTTCTGAGAGTACAAGAGCTCTCCATTCCCCAGAATAAAATCAGACAGAAATTGGGCTTATCCAGCTCAGAGAAGAGAAGGGTCTCAGGAGATCTCAATGTGGCCTTCAGGTGCTTGAAGGGAGCTAATTAGCAGCAGGGGGACTGTCTTTTTACATGGTTCAATGGGATCCTGGGCAGCCTAGTGACTGGCAGTGCTGCCCAGGAGGTTGGGCAACCAATTCCTTCCAACTGTGACGCCATTCTATGAGTCCTTCCAATCTTCTCCCTAGTTCTCACAAGTTAGCCTCAGAAGGAGTTGCTTATTTTCCATGATCTAATGGCAAGAGCTTTTCCCTTTACCTAGACTTCTCTGGATGAGAGAAGTTTTTTTAGTGAAGAGTTAATATGGATGCAAGTTGCAACTCTTCTTTGCTTTCAGTAGTTTTAATAAGTAAGCTTACCTAATTTTTCAGACAATTTCTTAAACTTTAAGGAAGAACATACTAAATGTATTTTCTAAACCTCTTTAGTAGTGGTCTACTAATTAGAACTGTCCAATAATGTCTCTGTTCATCCTTTAATGTACACAGTTTAAAATAACTTTCTTTAAATTTATTTCTGCAGATCTTTTATTTGACAGAATTTATTTTCTTAATATGCCTAGGATGCCTTCTCACTTTTTAATGACCGTAATTATGCTGGACAGTGTTTTTATAAGTACTTTTTTAGAACAAAGCAAAATGGAATTAATGTGAAATATTCTATTTGCTAGTGAGAGTGTATAGGAAATTGTGTTTATACCAGTCCTCTTGTAACTAGAGTAAATGGAAATAGTAGCTAGGTACATCTTCTTAGTTGCTCTTGTTCAATATTCAACTTTAGTTTTAACAAAGTAGGCAGAATAAATATTTCAGAGGACTAATTCTCATTTGAACTGTTGTCTTTTCAGATATTTTGCTGTAACTTCTGGGGAAAATATTCCCGTGTAGTTTATTTTTGCCCCCCCCCCAAAAAAATTTACCTCTTTAAGTTACGTTTTCTCTTGGATTTCCATAGGTATGTGAGAATCAGCTTTTTCTTTTTTAAATAGCCAGCACTTATTTAATTTTATTTTTTGTTAAATACTTCATGAGCTTACCAAACTTTTTGCTAAGCTATATTTTCTAATTTCACTTGCAAGACTTGGTGTTTCTGATGTATTTAATGATTATATGATTTGTGCTCTTCAAAATTTCTGAATCTTGACAGAAAAATCTCTTAGATTAACTGTGTTCTTTCTTGTTAATTGGTTGAATCTAGTGAAATAGTCCAAATGCTCTGTACCTTCTAATCCTAAGTTTATCAGTTATATGACCAACTTGTTCAGCTAAATCCTTCTTGAGTCTTTCTTTTATTTGTCTATTAAACTTAAAAAATACTGAAAAGTTCTAACAGGTATTGTCTGTCTGTCCCCTTTGAAATTAAGGAAGGACTGGACTAAACTGAATTCCTTGAATTTGGAGACCCTGGAAAATCCAGTGCTGTAATGTGTTTTGGGAATGTGAATTAAGATAGGGTTGGTCTTTATGTCTCTCAGCAAAACCCAAGTCTTGTGCTTAGGTGAAGTTATAGCCTTGTCTATTACTGAGTTTCATTGTAATCCTGTTTCTAGCAGTCATTCTTCGAACATATAATTTAGTTTTTGTCTTCACAGATTAACTTGAATTTAATCGTAGCAGTAAATAATCCCTGTTTTGCTGAGGGAAGTTGCACAGTTTTGCCACATTTCTGCTTTACAAATTACTTTTATGCATCAGTCAAGGGAAGCCCAAATGGTGTGTCTTGGGAGCCTTGCTCTCATGTTGGTCTCTGGTCTCTGGCAGAATGTCACAGACAATTGGAACATGGTAGCTGTCTAAGCTGTCACAGCCATTGGCTGGCTGGTTCAGCCTTGTAAGGGCAAGATTGCTGCCCACTGTGTAAAGAAACTGCAAGGATGCCTCAATGTTTATTTTCAGACCCAAATAGAATTCTTAACAATCAGCTCCATTTTATAGGTGTGTTAATAACGAAAAATGCATTTTTGTTTTACATATTAGTGAAAGTTTTAAGTCAGCTTTAAAAAAACATACTGAAGACTCCCTTCCATCCATCTTCTGCTCCTTCCTTAGAAAAAGAGATTAAAAAATTTAGACGTTCTCAGGGCCTTAATGGAAATTCCAAAAAATAACAGGGATTATCTGGAATAGGATGGTTAGTAGACAAAGTCTAAAAGATCACGGAGCAGAAATTGTTATGCAGAACTGGTAATATTCTCATTAATTGCTTTGAATATTGTGGGCTAAATAATTGCTTCTTTTAACTTATAAGATTCATTGAACCTAAAAAGAGATAAGCATTCTTTTACTTGAGAAACAATTAGTTATACTCTTGATTTGCTAACTTAAATATTCATATTAGTAGGAGTTGAGACTTGTCCAACTGTTCTTGCTGAGTCCTGATGAACTTCTAAAGAGTGTGGTGTGTTTTTTTTTTCAGTTTGTTGTGCAAACTTATATTGGGAGGGGTGATTGTGAAAGAATTGTGTGTAATTATCTGTCCCTTGAAGCTGAAAATGGGTGTATACTGTGATGTCTTGGATATATTTGATTCTTTATAATTTAAATTTCTTTCCAGTGTACACGTCAAATCATCTCTGAAAAACTGGGTCGTGGCTCAAGAACAGTGGATCTGGAATTGGAAGCTCAAATAGATATACTGAGAGATAACAAAAAAAAGTATGAAAATATCTTGAGACTGGCACAGACTCTGTCTACACAGCTCTTCCAGATGGTACATACCCAAAGGCAACTTGGAGATGCTTTTGCTGACCTGAGTTTGAAATCATTGGAACTTCATGTAAGACTTTTATGGTGTTTTAAAAAAATATGTAATGAAACGGCAGAGATGAAGATAAGCCTAATTGACTTGTGCAGGTTGTATGGTAATTAGCAGCCGGTCCTATAAACATTTGTTAACAACATTACATATTCTTTTTGTTAAAAGCATCTGTAATTCATTTAAAACTGTAGGATATCACTGGAGTTACTGTAGTTCTTAAGTGTTTCTAAATGTTTACCTTTAGCTGATGATTGGACTTGGCAACTGACAACCTTGCTTTGTATAGAAAATGCATTTTACTATTCCTTTTTTCTTCTAATGAGATATCAAAGTGTTCTGGAGCATTACTTCATGTCAATTACAGGATTTCTTTTGGGAAATGTGCCTCGCATTGTGTAGCGTAAGGCATATTACTTCACTTCTGCATGTTTAATGTGAGTAAATGATTCTTCTACAGTAGAGTCAAGCACTGAGATTTCATCTTGTAGTCTTTTTTTAATCATAATAATGCTGCTAATAGGACTAATTTTTCCTTTTATGTTTGGAGTTTCTGAGCAAGGGAGGCAATCTTCAGATATCTGCATTTGGGTTGTTCTTAAAAGTTTACAAATGCATGTAGCACTGTCACTTTATCACTGATCACAAAACTCTTGTAAAGAAAGAGAAGGTAGATGTTGCATACAAAAAAAAAAGTTGGTTTGCTTCTATGTAAATCCTTCTGTACTTCCAGTGTTAAATCAATTTCATACTCTTCCTGATCTCTTGGGAAATCAGTTCCGAGGGGCTTAATGATTCCCTGGAACGTGGCTGATGAAAAAGCCCAAATTTAGTTTGTTGTTATTAAATGTAATATTTATGTTTATTTTTCCCTTTTCATGATTGCCTATCCTCACTGAGTTTTAGGGAAAAAGATGGAGTTAATGTTTGTGTAGAAGAACTTTAACCACTAGCTAGTTTAAAAAATAAATAAATCGACTTGCACTGGAGTACAGAAATTTTTAATATTATAGCCTAACAGTTGAAAATCTCAAAATATGCCATCTAGCAGGTTAGAAATTATGTGTCCTAAGAGGAGTAGTTTTGAGTTATCAGTTGATTCTTGACTCGAGTATGGGTATGTGGTTTGTGGCAGAAGTTAGTGATCATTGTGAAGTGCATGCTGAAGCTGGATGTTTCTTCCGAAACCTGGATTAATCTGGAATCATGCTCTTATTTAATGAATAGTTTTTTCATGAATAGCTTGTATTTCTAGTGGGAATATAGTTCCTCCAGGTTCTTTCAGCATCTTTTACTGATCTTGGAATTTGTTTCAGTCATTCATCTCTTATGTAGATTATTGAATGGGGCTGTTCATGAAAATCAAATAAAGGTTTCTGCTGCTGTAATAAAAGTTATCTAACCTTTGCCTCTTGGAGACTTGCCTGATGTTTGTCTGTTTCCTCTTTGTGTTTTTCCTTTGTTTAATCTGTACAGTATTGCCATGTGTAGCCTGGCCTGTTCTTGAATGTTTGAATAACATTGCCTCTGAAACTTGTGCAGGACTAAAAGTAAAATTTCCGAACAGTTCAGTGTTCAATTTGATAAATAGAAAAAAAGAAACATAACTTGTTATAGATCATATTTTTTTATACATGTTAACAAAATAAGATCTTAATATAGTATCTACAGAGGCATTACTTCAATATGTTTTGCTGTTTCTGTTTTGGATACAAAGATAACTCCTGGTTCGAGGCTCATATGCCTCTAATTATATAGAGTGGTGAATTCCAGTTGTAATTGACCTGTGCATAGAGCATGAACTGAGTATAAACTCCCATACAGAAAGGATTTCCTGTCTTTCATAAGAGGTATCTGCAGAGGTCATGGACAAAACTCAAGTTTTATATGAAAGTATGAACCAGTAAAAAGACAGCTTTGGTGACTAGCACATATGTTTTAATATGATAGACCACTGCAGTCCCATCCTTCTTACCCTCCTGCTTTGAACTGGTAGTTTTGCTCATTTGTGTCTTCAGTAATCTGGGTCACAGGACCAGCTGGAGGGCTAATTGTGGGCTTGCCCGTAGGAGGGAAAGATAGCACTAAATACTGCCAGAAGGGCAGTCCTACTTCAGTTTTTGTCTTTGCCTATATGCTTTTATTCTCTGTGCTCCTGCTTATGTTGCTATCTAGTTAGCAATGTGAGAGCAAAAGCAGCTGAAAATATTTTTCTTGATTTCAGAGGATCTGTAGTGATCTGGCTGCCTACACATAAGCAGTGTCTAAAAGAAAGGAGATTTGAAATATTCTAGCAGCATTTTTAGGCCCTTAGCTCATGAAAATTTGCCTTAAGTTCTTTGTATTTTCTCCATTAAACTGCTTGTTTCCACTACATCTCGTTTTCTACTTTTTCTAGAGACTTCTTCCCTTAACCTTGTCCATTAGCCTTTCTGTCATGAAGTCATTCATGTTTACATGAAATACTATTTGGCTTCAGCGTCTCATCTAGACAGATGAAAAGAAAATGGGAGAGTACAGCGCTTCTGACTCAGCTATTGGCAGGGTGCAAGGCTAAAAAGACCGATTTCCAAATATGTTCCTAGTGTTTTATAATCCTTACAACCAGAAATTGTACTGTTTTATGAGAACTCCCATCTGCAGAATATGAAGATGCCATATGGATGACATAAATAATTGGACTTATTTGGCATCCATGCATTAGGAAAATTGTTGCAGCCTTGGTCAGTGCTTATGCTCCTGTCAAAAAGAAAAAAAAAAAGGCACTAAGAATCATATATCCAAATGTGACCAAAATGCCTTGGAAATAATTTCTCCCTGATCACTTTGAAGTTTGTGGCTAATGCACATTTTTACTTGCTAACTGTTACAATGCTCAGCTTTTTTGGTCATTTACAGCCTATTAAAACATGGTAAGACTTTCTAAATTCAGTGCTCTTTTCCAGAATGTGTAAAGAGTAAAAATTGTCGGCTAATTAATGCTGTGTGCCCTTGTGAGTTATTTTACTGTATTTAATGTAGTGGTATTCCTGAATTGGCATTCAAGAATTACCAAGGCAATCACGTGAGAGATGCTGGATTAAAATAGTACTGAATGACAATGTAAAAGTCACATTAGCATTTTTACGTAGCATTTAAGATTTCAGAGTTGAAGGGAAAAATCATTCTGAAATAGCATTTAACATCGTATGGTATCAAAACTGTATACAGTACTTTACATATGTTAGAGAGATTTCATAAAAACTGTAAACTGAATATTGTATTGAAATCTTGCACGTTTAATTGTAAATGTATCCTAACTGAAGTGGCAGAATTTGTATGTCTGTGTTTTTGTCTTTTATATAGTTGCTGATGAATGTTATGATTTGAAATGATGTGCAGTTTTGTTTTCTCTGCTCTCTGTTTATAGGAGGAGTTTGGCTACAATGCAGATACGCAGAAACTTCTAGCTAAAAATGGAGAGACTCTTCTCGGGGCTATTAACTTTTTTATTGCCAGTGTGAATACACTGGTGAATAAAACAATTGAGGATACATTATTGACTGTGAAACAATATGAAAGTGCCAGGTAGTTACTCTATGTCTAGCTATTTTCATTACAAATTAATATTCAGGGAAAAAAAATCTTTCTATCAGTTTAGTTCTTGTATTTGAGCAACTAACCTGTTTGCTATAAACCTTGTCAGAATAACACAATTCTTGTATAACTGGGTTTTAACATTAGCTACCTCATTACACATATCTTCAAGTGTTTTGTAAATGTTCTGTTGTAGGCGTAATTTTACCTCATAGCTTTATTTCTCTGACAAGTTAGTAGCTATTATATCCCTGTCTGCTAGCTTAAGGTGATTTTCTACACCACGTAACAGTTTGAGATTAACCATTATATATCTAGCTATATTGTAATTAGTGAAATCATCTTTGAATGAAAGACAATTTATACTGAGCTTCTTTTGATTCCCACTGCATGTAATTCACACTTCAATTTTCATGTAGAAGTTGCAAGTTTAGTCTAGAAAGGGGAAAACAAAGAGGCATTTCTTAATGTGCAAATAATATCTAGCCATCGATAATGGGTTTCCCGTCCTGGAATTTACTTTACTCTGGATGCAGTGCAGAACTTTAAGCTAGGCTTCCTTCTTCTGTGTGGCTGCAATTGTGATGTTTATTGATGCTTTGTTCTTTTCTGACTTTCAGGTTCATTAAAGAGTATAGTGTCTTTCTTCTAATTTGCTGAAAGATGTAGTTAATGCATATTTATTTTTGCTGCTTTTAAGTCAAAAATTGCTGGTTTCTTGAGTTCTGAAGGTTTTTTCCTGCCTGTTTTCGTTGCTGTTCTAATGCTTAGGCATTTTATAAGCAAATTAGCAAGTTATTGCTTTGATATTTAGTTTAACTTTCAAAAGGCCTGAAAAGTATAATTAACCTCAATGTAAAGAACTAAACTTAAATAAAAATCAGTCCATACATTTTTGAGGCTTTCTCTTGAAATGTTATATGAAATGAATCTATGATTGTTCTTGTCAGTTATTCTGAATGTATGGTTCTTCTCTCCTAAAATACCTTCATGATTTTTTTCTTTTCATTCATTAAAGAAAGTGTTTTGTTGCTTTGATAAAGCAAATATATATTTATATATAACTAGTCTTCGCAGTGAGAGAATAGTTCACATTTATTTCTGTGCCTCATCTTTTCTCTCTCCTTTTGGACTTCAGTATTCATCAGTTTCCCACTCTTCTGTCAGTTCTTTATTCATCTGTTTCCTTTTTGGAACTAAGTCATACATTCTTTAAATAAAGCCTGAATCTCAGTGGCAGTGAGAATCAGGAAGGGCCCTGTGAATTCTGTAATTACTGTTATCTCAGAAAATATGTATTCTTCTGGAGTGCTTGTGCCACCAGCCCAGAAGTCGTTTGTATTAACAGTTTTTAGTTCTGTTACTTCCAGTTTCAGAAGTATCTATGTGAGAGAGAGTATTTACAAAGTCAGAAATAGGTTGATTTGTTCCTTTAAAATTGGCATCCATTACATGTTGATACAGGGCATTCCATTATTTTAAAACTAAAAGAAAACTATGGGAGGAAGAGCCCTGCTTTGGGCAGGGCTGTCCATGACCCTGACTGATTTCTGGCTATTGTCAGTTGCTATACCTGGTCAAGTGCTACATGGCACTGAAGGCAGTGAACAAAGGAGCAGTACTGTACAGTAGGAGAAGGGAACAAAAAAAGAGAGAGGTTATTACTGTGTCTCATCTATCTGCACTAATGTTTTTAAATATAAAAATAGTTTATTTGGCAAGGATCCATTGTTCAGTAGGCTTTTATGTAACAATGGAAAGCAGAAGAGAAATTTAGTGATATCCTTACACGAATAATACTCCACAGGTGTTTTTCCCTGAAAAGTATAATACCTGAAAATGCTTTATACTGATGAATAGAAAACTTAATATGAAATAATTTTGTTAATGAAAATTTACTCAGTGTTTCTAAAGTCAGTGCTCAATAGAATAAAATAAAACTTTGAAGTATTCTAAGTACAGCACTATTTTGATATTTTTTTTATTTTTTTCCATTAAAACAAGAGAGAAGGTATGACTGTGTATGTCTTTGTGTGATAAAAGGTACCATCTAACATGGAAGGATATCAAGGAGGCTTAGTTTTTGGGTTGTTTTTTTTTTAGATAGTAACACATGAAGACTAGATGGGTCAACTAAAATGTTATCAAGCAAGCACCTATGCATAACATGAGTTCCATTTTTACTAGCAGTGCCTAGGACAGAATTTCACATTTTGTGCTTTTTATTGTAGGCATGTATTTACTTTTTAATTACTGCTGACTCTGGTAGATAAATTAGAAAACACTTTTTACCGAGTCTTATTCACAAGCTGGATATAAGCATTCAGTGCACAATTAGCTCCAGTGTTTACTTGAGTAACTCAAGCGTTTATTGTTAAGACTCCGCTCCCTCAGTGGCTGTGTTGGTCCAGTGTATCTGATTTCCTATGTAAATTAGATGGACCATCAAGAGAGTATAAATAACATCTTTTCTTTCAGCCTTTCTATTCTCAGGGCAGGCAACTTCCAAAATAGTTCTGGCGTAGTGACTGTAATTGTAACATTTTAAAATCTTTGTGAGATAGTAAGTGAGCCACTGCTCACTTAAAGGAGATGTCCAGCTCTTAGTGCTTCTCTTGGTCTTGCTGCAAACTCTTAATGAGCTGACTTAGCAACAGAAATATTACAAAAGACCAGTTCTGACTAGATAACTGAGTTAATAAGCCAAGATGTTCCAGGAAAGAACCTGACCACTGAGGCCAGCACAAAGCAGGAACAGGCTGCCCAAGGAGGGCACCTGTCCCCGGAGGTTGTTTAGGACCAGGCTGTATGGGGCCCTGGGCAACCTGATCTAGTGCTTGATCCTAGTGGCTGGCAACTCTTCCTGCAGCAGGGGAGTTGGAAGTTGATGATCCTTGAGGTCTCAAACCATTATATGATTCTATGAAAACAGAAGGTTAGAAGCATGTGGGTGAGACAGGAACAGAAGGGCAAGGGTATTTGTTGAGGCTTTTTTATATGATGTACATAAGAGTGTTGTTTTTTCTTCCTCCTATTTATCAAGAAAATTGACAAGTTTCATCACTTCGTTTTCTATACTTGACTGTTTTGTTAATTTGCTATTGTAATTGACCCTATATGTGAAGTCTGTTTTGAGGCACTTAGCCTTTAGATTTTTTCCTACCCCTCTTTCTTCTCAGGATTGAGTATGATGCTTATCGAACAGACCTGGAAGAACTTAATCTTGGCCCTCGTGATGCAAGCACTCTACCAAAGATTGAGCAATCACAACAGATGTTTCAAGTGCATAAAGAGAAATATGACAAAATGCGTAATGATGTATCTATCAAATTGAAATTTCTGGAAGAAAATAAGGTAAGCTACAATTTCTCCTGGTGTTGTACTTACATTTTGTCCTGGAAGTCTCTGCTTTCCTAAAAATGCTTTAGCTATTTCATCTTAAAATACATCTTAATCTAGAAGTAGAACAAGCAAAGAAAATAACCTACATTTTCAGAATTAGTGTATTGCTGGATAACATAGTTCTAAAGGAGACAATTTTAAAAGGCCATAATTAAGTTATTGCAATTACAGATGACGACAGCAGTAAGTTTTTTATTGATACGAGAGGCTTAATGTATACTGACATAGGAGGAAAAATGTAATATCTAATCATTAATAAAGGCATATAACCCCTGATTTAAGATTACAGTAATACTTACATCTAACAGTGCTGTCTTGGGGGATATGCATCAAGAAATTATTAAGAGCTGTGAAGAGGTTTCTTCAGAATGAAACTTCCTGTAATAATAATAATTAAAAAAAAAAAAAAAAACTGAATTGAAAATGGCAGCTCTCTATAGTTAATGCCCTTACAGTTTCCTAATTCTAAACTTTTGAACTGTAGGCTTGAAGTTTTTGTCCCCAGCGGTGTTCATTCAAGCTGCACCATTTCATCTCTGCCCTCCTAATAACGGGACTCTTACCCCCTCTTACTCTGCTTGCCAGACAAAAATACAATTGTCATACAGGACGCACTGTTACACTGTGCTTTTTTTGGTAACAATGTCCTTCTAAATTGTTTCTAATTAAATTCTTAAAAAGATGGTCTTTCAAGATCTGAATGTTGTTCATTAATTAGATTGTTTAGGGAACGCCAGTGAAGCTAGCTTATCAGTGACAGTCTTGAATTAGATCAAGCATCCTGTTAACAGTTGCAGCCTACAAATTTTGTTTCTGAAAGACTGTTTTTTCCTTCCTACTCCTTCCCCTTCCCCCCCCCAGTAAATACAGAAGGGACTGTCACATGCTTAAACCTTTTTATCACTGGTTAACTCTTCTTTGTTTTGATATTGGAGATGTCAAAATATTTTCTAATGGGAGCATGTAACCTTGTTCCCAAATAAGACATGGGAAGGACTTTCTCTACTTTCAAATATTGGCTTATATATTTCTTTACTGAGAGCTTTACTGAAGTAAATTCCCTTTTGCTGTTTTCTATTTATTTTGTAGAATCCTATATGTTTTATAGGTCTAACCTTAATTCTAAATCTGTCAAGTATTTTCTTTTCTAGCTTGCATCCATCTCTGGGTTTTCGTTCTTCTGTTGCCCCAAATGTTTCCTGGGATTCAGTGGGAGGCAGTGGTTACTGAAGTGATATGTTTCTTCCAATCCGACATCTTTATTCGTTTGTCCAGTGTCAGCCATCTTTTGTCAATATCAACGTAGTGAAGCTCCTGTTAGACCTCATACTGATCCTGCAGCTAGTATCAGTAAATAAAAATGCACAACTGATTGACCAGATAATCATAACACCCGTTATAGACACTACTTCTAATTTTTAGGCATACATGAAGTATATGCGACTGGTCTTAAGGTGATTACATTTTATGTTGTAAGGATTATTAAATAGAATCATAGAATCACTCAGGTTGGAAAAGACCTCAAAAATCATTGAGTCCAACCACGACCTAACCACTGACTTGTATAATCAGTAAGTATTAAGTCTAACAGAAATTAACATGTAATTCTTAAAATCAGAGATGTTCTACTTCTTCCAAAGGTATGTGATGGCAATTGCTATAAAGCCTCATAATTTAAACGCCTATAAATACAGCAAGTGCCTGACTGGAAGGAGGAGGAAGAAGAGCCTGATAGATATAGTTGCGTATGTATTTGTAATACAGCTGCTTCAGCTGGTGGTGTGGTGCACTCCATCTTTTTAGGAGATGGCTTAAACTGAAGACCATATAGGATGCAGAGCTCCCAAGAGGGAGAGCAATCTTAATATTGCTGAGTCATTATTATTAATACTTTTTGTAAAGGTTCTGAATCAAGAGGTAGGCTGATATTTGTTCAGTGTCTAATTAGACAGGTTTTTTAGGTAAGAATGGTATGATAGCCATATGTTGCATTCTGTTGCTGATTTTAAAGTCCTTGGAGTCTTCTATATGCTGATACAGGATGTAGGACAGTGTAGTCTCAAGCTTAGCAGCCTATTTTTTAATTTTTTTTAACCTATTGTGCTACAGAAAACACGGTGTTGAGAGGGAAGCGTGTGTGGGGGGAAAAAGACAATATTTTTAAAACTTTAAATGTTTAGAACATCCAGGGGTGAAAACTCAGTTCCAACCTACATTATCTTGCATACAAAATGTAAAATTTGCATCTTCTTTTTAGACTACATCTATTTTTGTTTATCCACAAAGTTCAGTTTCTCTTTGAGACTTAAGTTTGCCAGGTGTATTGTGGAGTGCTTACTCAGCTTTTAATTAATAAAAAGGAATAAATATGCATATAGTTAATTAAGAGGAAACAATAACTTAATGAATGTTCGACTGAAAAGGCACGATGGCTTTTTGACAGTCATGTTAAGCACACCATGTATTCTAGCAACTAGAATTGTTCCCTGGAATGGATGCTACAACTTAGTGCTTAACATTTGGCCTTTAGCGCTGCAGTCTAGCAGTGACTTGTAGACTTAGAAGAAAGTGGTCTATTCCCTGTGGCTATGCCTCTTCCCTGACTGTGCTTTCACTGTGCTTACGAAAGTGTTTTTGCAGCTGTGCGTAGATCCAGGTTAAAGCAAATACATTGTTGTCTGGTTAGTTTTAATCTAAATGTTGCACATCTAGATGTGCTCCCTAATCCAACTGACTGCACGACTGCCTGAATATTTTGCCAATGCAGGGCTAAGGAGAAAATTTGTGTGAAAGTAGGAATTGGTGGGTGATTATGGGAATGAGTAAGGCTGGAATTTTTTCAGGGAAATCTGGCCAGACTTGAACTTGGATTCTCGTATTCTAGTTCTCAGCTATGATTTCAGATTTTGTTTCAGAGGACATCAGGTGATCTGAGATATTACAGTTTTCTCTCTTGTCTCAGCTGGCTGCTGCTTCATTGTAGAGCTTAAAGGAGGGGAGGTGGATATATACTTCTTAGTAGTGTGACAGGTTTTGCTTCTGTTTGGTTTGTTGGTATTTCTTGGGTTTTTTTTGTTTGTTTTTAGAAATTTTAATGGAGATGCCACAGCTATTTTTAAGATTCATTTAATAATCAGCTTCTGAAGGAGCAAGGAAGGAGCAGTAACATCTTGAGTGAGGGATCTGCAGCACGGGCCTTATGAGGAGTGGCTGAGGGAGCTGAGATCGTTCAGTCTGGAGAAGAGGAGGCTCAGGGGAGATGTTATTGCTCTCCATAACTCCAAAAGGGAGGTTATAGTGAGAGAAGAGGCTGATCCCCAGCTCATGTAACTAGTGATAGGGAATGTCCTGGAGTTGTGCAAGGGGAGATTCACGCTGAACATTAGGAAATGCTACTTTTTTGAAAGAGTGGTCAGGCACTGGAATGGGCTGCCCAGGGAAGTGGTACAGTCACCTACCCCAGAGGTGTTCAAGGAACCTTCAGACTCCATGTTGAGGGACATGGTTTAGAACCTGATATATGTGGATGGTTGGACTGGATGATCTTATAGGTCTTTTCCAACCCTGGTGTTCTGTGGTTCTGTGAAAAGCGTGCATAGCATTTTTTACTTGAGCATTTTTCTTAAATGAAGGCAATGAAGTATTTCTGTACTAAATTGCATGAATCTCAAAAGAGCACGTTAGTTGAATAACCCGTAAAAGCAAATACGGTCAACTGGTAGGCATAGACTAAACCAGACCCAGGGACAGTTCTGCATCCCATCATGATAGAAGTAGACTGTCCCTTTTGGACTGTGCTGATATCATCATCCCTTTGGGTTCAGTCAGCCGCTCCATTTCTTTGTTCTCTTCCATGTTGGCAAACTGGGCTCAAGGTCCTGTAGGGCTGGAAATGGGCACAGAGCCACCAGCTTAAGCATTGGGTTTCTTTGATGCAAGAGTAGGGCTGTGATGGGCTGAGAATACATGGTAGGAAAAAAAAAAGAACAAGTTTTGGCTACAGGGAAAAGCTGGAAAGATGCCTTTTCATCATACTACTCACTATTCATGTCTTTGGATTTACTGATGTGCTATACTGAAAATGTTCACATTTGTTTGAGTTAGACTTGATCAGCTAGCTTGACATTGTAGACTAGGTAAGAAGAGAACAGTGATGTCCTCCAGCTGCTCTTATGCTCTTCTGCCTGCACTGTTATTGCTGCGAGGAGCTTTGTGTTTCACAACTACTTTATACTTCTATAATCAAAATATTGTCCAAGTGCTATAAATCCTGCATTACCAGAGGTGGGCAAGAAGAAATATTGTTGGGAAAGAGCATCAGTTGCTTTTGACTTAAGTATACAAGATCTAGAAAATACACTTCTTTGTAAGAGGGGCAAATAAATGAACTGTATACTTAAATGCATTTATTGTGTGCTGTGCTTGACTTGCAGGTAAGTATATTGAGCGGAAGTGTGGCATCTACTTTCAAAGAAGCAAGTATTTGTAATCAAGTATTTGATAGTTGATAGCATTATCTGTTTAGTGAATTGCTTTCAGTCCATTTGTGGAGGCTGCTCTGAAAGCAGTGCCTCCTATTTTATTCTGTCAGCTCAGGATGTCAGAGGCTGATGTTGGTGGTATGGCAGTTGAGGTTGAACCTTCCTGCCAGTATCCCATTACGTGTTGTTGCTGTGAGACAGATGGCAGCAGAGGGGCAATCTGGCAAAATGGTATCTGACACGGAAATTTATATGGTACAAAGATGTGGCAGTGAATTCTTGCATGTGGAAAAAATGACACCCACTGAAATTCATTGACGCTTGCTGAACATTCATGGAAGTCAGACAGTGGATGTGAGCACAGTGAGGCAGCGGGTGGTGCATTTTAGCAGTGGTGACAGCAACATGGAAGTCAAGCTGTGTTCCGGACAGTCATGCAGATTTTTTATGAGTGCAGCATGCAGTCTCTTGTTCATTGTTGTTGAAAATGCATTGCTAATGGTGGTTGAAAAAAATTTTTTGTAGCTGAGAATTTGCTCTATCAAACAGTGTTATTGTGCTCTTTGTATCTGTGGTAGTTTCCATGGAAATAAATAGGAGACATTACTCTCAGTGGCGTATGTATGTTGAATTGGTAATGACTGTTAAGTACGCTTCTTGAAAATACTGGATCACTTCAACGTAACAGAATTTTGTATTTGCATTTTGTATAATTATTTTTAAACTCACATTAAATAACCTTGTATGAAGACTGAGCATCTCAAGCCTATTTTATTGTAGTGGACATGACATACGGTGTCTGAATGTTCATCTTAATGAATGTCTACCCTTGTCTCGCAGGTGAAAGTCTTGCACAATCAGCTTGTCCTGTTCCACAATGCTATTGCAGCGTACTTCGCTGGGAATCAAAAGCAGCTTGAACAGACACTTAAACAGTTTCACATCAAATTGAAAACTCCTGGAGCAGATGCTCCGTCCTGGCTTGAAGAACAGTAATCAAAGAAGAGGACCCAATGTTAACCTAAAATCTTTAATAAGAATTAAGGGTTGGGGTTGGAGGACTGTTATAGTGATTCTTGCACAGAGAGCTTTAATTTTTTTTTCCCTTTTATGACATTGTAAAACTGAATTTGTTGGGAAAATGGGTAACTTTAAGGTAACTAAACATAATTTCTATCATTTCAAATACAGAGCACTCATTTTGTATGTGAAGGCTGGTGGTTACTTCTGTAGCTGGGATGGGGGGCGAGGGAGGGAGGGGAGAAAAAAACTATATGGATTTGCACTGACAAATTATGTTTGTGATTTCTGGTTATTTTGGTGGCTAGTCAGAATATTTCCAAATGGAGATTCACATGATTTGTACCAACATCTGGTATTTTATAGACAAATATAAAAACATCTTTAATAATTTTCATATGACTTTTAAAAAGGAGAGAGTTAAAAGAATATTTTGCAAATTAATAATATAAGGCTTGTATGCAGTACATGCGTATAAGGCAGCAGTAGCAGTTGGCTCTGACTAGTGGAATTGCAGCAGATGCCTTTTTAAAAGATGTACCTTTCCATTGTAGAGATAAAAACAAAAAAAACACTAAAGCAGGAATCACTGTCAGTCTGAGGATTCTAAGCACACATCTTTGCTTTGCACCAAGTGGTTTGCTGAGTGAAGCCAACCATACGATATACTAATCTCATTTAAAATTTTACTTTATGGGAAAAGAAAAAACAACCTAACTAGCCTTAAATCACAGGTATGTGCCTTTTTATAAGATAATATTTTCAACCAGTGTACATAATGCAAAAAACTCTTTCATGTAACGGTTTGTCAATTCCAACATGGGAAAGGAGACTGTATAAACGCTGTTTGTTTGTACACTTAGAGCAAGTAAAAGCTTTAGTTGACCTTCATGGACAGATAGTTTTGAGTGAGGAAGTTGGGCCAGTATGATTTTTCTGTTTAATTGAAAAGCATACTTCAGTAATGAGAGCGATGTGGAGGATACTTCTTTTTAATTTCTCCGTCTGTAGTGTAGTTCTTCCTCAAATGTAAAATTCTGTCATTTTTATCATTTTAAATTCAGTTTATTGGAGTCCTCATTTGCACGTTACATTGCTTTGTGTTCTATGAAGTAAAATTGAAATACTTCAGATACGTTATTTACAACTGTGTGGATTGTATGATTTATGTACTGTACGTTCAAATGCCTTTCAGCTGACATTCTTAAAGGAACAGAATTGTAATGTAACTGTAAATCAAACTTTTTAATCATTCCTCATTAAATTCTTGGCCTGACAGTTGTCTTTATGTTTTGATTCTGTCAGAATCTCTTGTAATAGTTAATTTACATTCCCCAGAATGTATATCCTCTGTGAATTTTGTATTCATATTAAAGATGTTTGCAGCCAAACTTCTTTGACTTGTGATGGTTAAGAGCACAACCCAGCTTCTGCAGCAAGAGCTCTATATTTGAGTTACCAGAAATTATTGGGTAGGGATTTAAGTCAGTAGTAGGTTATAACAGCAATATTGTTCTTTTATTTTAGAATGGTTTAATAGCATGCAAGTTGAAGTTGAACGCAAACTCAAGGAAACAAATCCTCCAGTATACTTGATTTTTAAACTTACAAAGATAACTTCATCATATTTTACAGCTTAAATGAAGCTGCAAGTTTTCAGTTTTCTCTGAATCTTGGCGTGTGTATGGTATGATGGTACAAGCAAGAAGTTAGCTGCATGGTTGTGCAGCTCAGATGGAAAGTGCAGATAGCAGCATCAGTGATGAATGCAAACCTATTGATTACAATTGAAGTATCAGCCCCCTCAGAACATTGTAGGAAAGAAACATATAGGGGGATATATAGGGATCATGTGCTTTTGGTTTCTTTGAAAGATTAACGGTGGCTTAAAACTGCTGGAGTCTCTTCACCTGGAAGAAAAGGTTGGAAAAGAAAAATTACTCACTAAAATCAGTTTACTGTTTAATACCAGACATAACAAAGAATGATTTCTGTTTTGCTCACTAAAGCAATTTTTAATTGATGGCCTCAGAGAGGAGAATCCTGTGTTCAGTTGGTAGATAAGGTACTAGCAACTTCCTTTTATAGTATGTGAATGGAGGTGAAGGAAGTTCAAATATATTGTTATTCTGTATGAATTCTACAAACTGTTTTTCTACTCCAATGTGCAAATAAAATGCTCTTTAGCATACTTCATGCTTTATCGAGCCCTTACAAAGACCTCTGACTGCAAAGGGTATCTACAGTTGTGTTTAAAGAGAAGTTTATGCAAGCAGAGCTCAGTAACACTACTATCATTAAAGTAACAGCTTAATTCCAATCTTTTTAACAGATTCTCCCAACAACTTTATCTCTGTTCTGTCTCTGCTTCAAAAAATGATCAAAGTAATATAAAAACAAGGCTAAACATCTTCCTCACCTTTTCTGTTTTGAACTGAACTGGAGGCATGTTCAGTACGTCTTCTCTGCTTATCTGCCCCAGCTCCTTATTGTGGTGTTAGAATGATAAAGTATCATTATTCAGCATTCCATATCTGCAATTACCTTCAGATTTTTGTCTGGTAATCTTTTTCATGCTGCATACTTGATAAGGAGGTTGTACCAGTCACTGTTTTCTTCATTAGTTGTTAATCTTTTCATGTGTTGTGATCACCCTTACCCTAAATTTATCCTGCTACTGGGAGGAAAGTTTTGTGAAATTGATTTTTTTTCTGTGATATGCACAGAGGTGACTTGGCTGTTTTACTTTTCTCTGTTCATCTTGTTACTTGTCTTTGCAGGTGTAGATCACAGCTGCCATTATGGCTGTGATAACATATCTGAAGGGCGGGGATCTGACAGAGAACAGAATAAACCTGGAACAAACATTCTGTTGGGGTTTCTTACTGTTCATGGCAGCGTAAATGCATTGGCTCAGTCAAGAACAGTTCTGCTATCCACAGTGTGCTCCTATTTAATTGTACTCGACAAATAGTATGTCCTACTGTGCTAATTAAAATAATAATTACACACCTTACTGCCTTTTAAAGAATATTGAAGGTTGTAAATTCAAGTACTTGAGAATTCAATAGGACTAAAAACAAGCGTTGCCTGTTCAGTCTTGATTTGCCTTTCTTACCTATATGTATGCATCATGCTGGTTTTATAGTGATAGTGGTAATTGCAGGGCTTTGTTTCAAGAAGTTAACTTATCATGGTCATTAATTTTGAAACCAAATAGAATATGGTTTCCATGCATCTGAAGTATGGCAATTAGCTTTCTCTCCTGCTTTTGTCCAGGCACAGTAGAATTGAGGGCTTGTAGTGAAGGTCACTACCTCATTTGTTCAGTGGTATGAATTCTGTTCTTACAGCTAGATCAGTTTAATCACAAAATTCATTTTCAGCCTATAGCATTAGAAGGTCTTTATGCTCTGAACGAGCACAGGGCTTACACAAGACTTTTTCTCCTCTAATAAAAAAGCGATGCATTAAAGTACCTAAAACATCTTGAGAACTGTCTTGAGTATTCTATTTAACAGGTAATTTTAAAATACTGACACTGGGACTTGTGTTTGGAGTGCGCCAGCCCATCTCAATGCTATCTGTTCTAGGGAGGTGCGTTTGGTGCTTATTATAGGTGGGGCTCTCTGGTCACCTGTTATTAAAGTTGCCCAATGCTTCGTACTGTGACAACCTGTTCTCAGCTGCTCGCGACTCTGAATTTTAGCCATGTGGGCAGAACTTTTGCAGGCTCTGTGTTTACGTTTTTCTTGGGGGGGGATTTTAAACTTAATTTGCTAACATTGTGTTTTAGAAAAGCTGGGGGAAAATATCCCGCAGGATGAAGGAAAGTTAAGGATTTAACTGCATATCTGGCCAAGCTGTTAATGCCCTGCTGGCGAGGCCTTGAGCTCTCGAGGAAGGTCAGTGCTGGCTGTGAGCGGGACAGCAGCTCACCCTGCCACGGGGGGGCTGGGCTTCGTGTCTGGAAGCTGCGAAGGGCTATGAAGGCAGCTCTCAAGAAGGACGGTACAGCCGCATGGATGTGCTTTTGTCCTCCCGCCACTCCCGGCTCCGCTCCCCGGCCCTGCCGCGGTTCCTACGCTCCCCGCAGCCCGGCGCTTGCTGTCCGTGTGCGGATGGCAGCGGCCCGGCTCCCCAGCGGTCCCCGCCCCCCCTCAGCCCGGCGGGGCGCAGCAGCCCCTCCGCGCTGTCACCTGCCGCGGCCCCGCCCGCGCCGCGCGTGCGCGCAACCCCGCCCGCTGCCCTCGGCTGCGCTCCGGCGGCGCGATGCGAGGAGACGGCGGCGGGGCCGGCTGCGTGCTGCCGCCCGGCGGAGGTGAGCGGGCCGGGGCCGCGCGGCGGGGCGGGGGGCTCCGCGCTGCCTCCTTGCCGCGGTTCCGAGGCTGCGGCGCGGGGGCGGCCGTTGAGCGGGGCGGGGTGCCGGGTGCCGGCGGGCGGCGCTGCGCGGCCGCGGGGGCGAAGGCGGCGCCGGGCCCGGCCGTTGGGGCAGGGCGAGAGGGAGCGGCGGGCGCGGGGCGCCTCGGGGTGCCGCAGCCGTCCTACGTCCTTCCGTCCGAGCGGCTCTCCGCGCCGCCGCTCCGTGCTCCGGCACCTCGGCACCGGGTAAGGGCGTCCTCGGGCAGCGGGATTCCGCGCGCGGTCTCGGCCTCCTCCTAGGAATAGGGTGAGCGAAGCGGCTGGGAGCGGGAATCCATCCTTTTTATTACCAATAAAGAGGAGCTGGAGCCGCGCCCCCTGACGAAGCCCTGAGGGGGGGGGGGGGGGGGCGCTTCCCGGCCCCGCAGAGCCGCGTGCCGCGCTCGGGCTGCGCGGTGCGGCGGTGCGGCGCGGAGTCCCGCGGTGCCGGGCGCCCCTCAGCCCCACCTGCGCGCCGCTGCCTGCCCACGCGCGGCTCGGCCGCCGCCGCCTTCTTAAGAAGCGAATTGCTTCGGACTTCTGATCTGGGGAGAAAGTTGTTCCCACAGTATGTTTTCCAAGTTAGATGAGGTTGCCTGAAACAGTGAAACGAAATGCTGCTTTTATGCCAAATACGGGCACGGTTGGGACGTGCTCTGGCTCCTCGGGCTGCTTTGGATAACAAGCACGGGGTAGAGAAGCGTAATTGAGAGCTCTCAAACGTTTGGTATCGGGTGCCCTTCTTCCCTTCGATCTGAAGGACGCGAAGGGGACCCTCGGCAGACAGCTCTGCAGAGCTCCGTGCCCGCCGTGGCTGGCACCTGCAGAGCGCCGTCCTGCCACCCGCGTCTCTGCCTGAAGGCACGGCGGGGTGCCGCTGTGTGTGCCGTGCCTCCGGAGCTGCCTTCCCCCTGCCGCGTCCCGTTCCCTGCTCCGGGCTGGCAACTGCCTCACCTAAAGTGGAGCAAGGCTTGAAAACAGCTTTCCTGCTCTATCAGCCTTCGCATCTAGGTCGGGATGTTTTCCTGCCTGATGTACTCCGCTCCTTGCGCTAGGAGTGTCCCTCGTTAACTCCGCAGCGCTCGGGCTGAGATCGGTCCCTTTCCACGGGGCTGCCTCTGCACGGGCGCGGGGATGGTGATTCAGCCCTCCGGCCTGACTTCCTCGGGGTTTGAGCCCTTTCTCCTCGAGATTTGTTGGAAATTTCCAAATCAGGCTCCCACACGTTGCCCGGGGGCATGGCAGGTCTGCCTGTCTCTTTTTTTTTTTTTTTCCTCTTAAATACGTGGGAACTGGAGTTAGGAATTAATAACTGTTGAATGTAGCTTTGTGTCAGTGGAAGACAGTGGATACGTGTTGCGTCCCAAGGTGAATTAAGAGAAGTTTTTCCAAGTTGAGTATTTCTTTAAATTAATGCAATGGTTAATTGCTCCGAGTGGTTAATTTGTCTCCAGCACCTTGCACCTGCATTTTCATGCCTCTGTACCTCTGTGATGATGAAGCTGGGAGGAGAGGAATGAGCACAGAGCTCTGTAATAGCAGCTGGATATTAATGCTGATTTGAATTTGAAACCCTCTATCCTGCTCTGCTTTCTTTGTGGCTCTTCCCCTTTTTACCCTGCCATTAAAATGCTTTCCATCATTCCTATGGTTTAAACGTCACACGGCTTCCATATGAGGTGAAAAAAGATGAGAAAATCCGAGGCGAGAAAGTGGAGTCCATTGCATTTTTGAGGAGAAAAAGTGAAGTGGATCGTTTTGTGTCAATTTCCATTGGCTTCAGAGAAGCTGTGCGAAGCTGAGGCCTTTGCAGATCAAGAGAGAATTTGCCCCCAGGGCTGTTTCTGTACCTGGCCCTGTTTGCTCATGAGCACCCTAATGATGGATCTCTGGCAGAAATAGCAGAGGTTTTCGTCACCATTATCGGATGTCAAATTGATCGGGACTGCCATTAGCTCCTCGTGAGCACCGCTGAGTAGACACGTAGCCAAACCGCTGCCAGACCACTGTGCTGGTGCCAGGGCATGACTTCAGCTCTTTCTGGCGAGTTTTCTGTGATTGCTTTGTGCTCAGCGACTTTCCTTGTCCGGGTCTATCTCAGTTTCCATTGTGAGACATCTTGTTTTGGTTTGTTTCGTTTTTTAGTAAATCCTCAAATGTTTTTGAGGTAACTTGAATGTTTTCATAAAAGATCCTTCGTTAGTCTGCATATGAAATTTTGTCATTTTTCTCTGAAAGGCATAAGGGAAGCGAAGCTGACAGGTGCAGCTTGTCAGGACTGTGCTTTTTACAGAAGTTGGATTCTTACTTGAGAGTTTACTGCCATCGGCAGTATCTTTGTTTGGTAGGTGGCAGTGTGAGAAAACCGCTCAGAACGGTTGTTATTCCTGTTCTGCTGCTTTGAGAGGGAACCTAGACATGTAAAACCCTTGCCATCTGTGGAAAGCTCTGGTGCTGGGCAGTTCTGTCTCTGCTTACTGCACTCGCTCTGGCAACCTGGGTGCTGAAATCAGCAATGAGGGGCAACTTTGTCAAGCTGATGGCTATCCTACCTGAATTGTGCCGTGTTTTTGGTGCAGCGGGCAGCATGCAGTCACTGACCCAACTTCCCTGTCCGTTGCTGCAGGCTGTGAAGATGCTCCGCCAGCAGAGTAGCGCATGAAGCAGTGTGACCCATGCTTCAGGCAGCCCCGCGGAAGTAGCGTTCTCTCCTCCCGGAGAGGCCTAACATGCATGTTATGAATTGTCTCTCCCTGGCCAATGACAAGGAGAATGGAGCTCTCTCGGTGGCGGCAGGATTGATGAGCGAGGACCTGCCGGCCGCCTCCCCGCCACCCCCGCCGCCATGCCCCCCAGCAGAGGCACCCCCCGCTCCGCCGCTGCCCCCACCGCCCCCCCCACTGCCAGGGCCCAGCCTGCCGCTGCACCCGCAGCTGACCAACGGGCATGACAGCCACAGCAGGAAGAAACGGATGCGGAGTTTCTTCTGGAAAACCATCCCTGAGGAACAGGTCCGGGGCAAAACCAATATCTGGACGATTGCTGCGAGGCCACAGTACCAGATCGACACCAAGACGATCGAGGAGCTCTTTGGGCAGCAGGAGGAAACCAAGCCGCCAGACCCGAGGAGCCGGTCATTAAAAGCTTCGTTTAAAGAGACTAAAGAGGAGGTAAGAACCAAAGAGAAATCTCTTATGCACAGTGATGTATGTAATGCCATATCTGGTGTGAATTCCATCTGGCCTTTATGTTGTACTTCGTTCTTACTGCAAATGTGTTGTGGTTTGAAGGGAAGGGGAACAACAGGGAGGATCAACTTTGTTCTTGGTGGCACAGATCTGTTTTTCAGACTGCCAACTGCTTTTTTTTTTATTGTAACTGGGTAAGTGCTGCTGTCTGGTCTCCTGTTTAAGTATATGGAATTGAAAGGAGCTGAAGGCGCTTTATTTAATTTTTTCGGAGAGCTCTTGAGCTTTTGGTGTGAAATGTGTGTGTTGCAGTCTTTCTCTTCAGCTCTTCATAGAATCATTAAGGCTGGAAAAGACCTCTTAGATCGTTTAGTCCAATCCTCAACCCATCACCATCATGCCCACTAACCACGTCCCTCAGCGCCACAGATGGCACTTCCACAATGGCTGTTGCGCAGTCAAATGCAAAAGTATGAGGCAGGAGGGAGGAGAGTCCAATGGCAAGGGTTAGTGTTATGTGTACTGTATATGTCAAGAGGGGAAGTACTGAAATAACAACAAGGAAATAAAACGTAATGCAGTGGTTAAGGGAATTTGCTATCTAATTGGGATAATTGTAAAGTTTCAACTTTCATAAATGTAGCCCTCCTGCTAGTGAATGCCTTATTGCATCTACTGTGCTTTTTTAGGACTCAGAAGTAACCTTGACTTTGCAGTATGACCAGAAGACTGCTTTCTGGTCTGGTAGGGAGGGCTGTATTCCCAATGCTTGCTGTTCAAATGCTCCACAGTGTGCTGAGAAGTGACTTTTCTAGCTCCCAAATCCTGACTTAAGGGCAGCCTCTTTGTGAAGGCTGAGCCAGATTGTCTCGAGTGATCTTTCTGCAAAGTAACTGGGGAATAGAAATGTAGATTTAATCACAGATGTGTGTCTCTATGCATGTTTGCTTATAAACAGAGAGCAGAGGGCACAGGGTTAATAGGCATGACAGTTTTTAGTGAAAAAATAGGGCCTGCAAGTGGATGGTATCTTGCAGAATTTGGAAGACAGCAAAATAATCAATAAGGGTGAGGTAAGAACTTGGTGTGCTGATGGTGTTCCGGTTGTACACAATGATAACAGGAGATTTAAGCAGGCATGTGTACTGCAGCCTCTGCAACCCTGACATCAGGAAGAGGTAATTGTGGCCATCACCAGAGGTAGTCATTAGCCCGCAAGCGGTGCTCGAGATGTGTGCATCTTGGAGTCAGACTGTGGTGAGTGGACTTCCTGCACTGCATGTGGATGCACATCCATCCATGGGTGCTTGCCATGAAGCACCTGCCCCCATCCAGGGCTGACATGTGCTGAAGATCTATATTAGAAATGATAATAAATTTCATTAACTGAACGTGGCCTCTGGTGTACAGTAGGTGGAGGCAGAGAAAACCCCAGTGTGCTCCAGAACTCGTGTACATCTTGAAGCTGGGAGTTCCTTGGGGGGAGTTAGAGCAAAAAATTACAGGTCTGCAAAATATGTGCTTTCCGTGGATGTGCTTTCCAAGGTAGGACCCCATGGAGCCAGACCCCTGCCTTGATACAAGTTAATGCCTTTCTGCACGCAGGGGACCCAGGCATGCATGTGGCTTGATGCCTGCCTGGCCCATCACAGGGCTGCTGCTGGCAGATGGCAGGCAGAGAGGCAGAGGATTTGCCTCTCGGCGCTGATTGCGCTGCTAAAGTGACAGAGTGCTCAGCTCCCTTGTTGAGCATGCCACAACAGCGTGTCTGACAGCGATGAGCAATGCCTCGAGTGTTAATGGGCTTTGCAGTGCTAGCAGCTTAGTAAGGAGGGAAGGAGATAATCCTGAAGAGCCATGTGTCACAGCAAGTGTGGAAGCACAGCTATGCAACAGCTTGCGTGTTACTGTGGCCATCATTCAGCACCACTATGGAGATTGGAGCAGACACTTGTGATTTATGTCATCTGACAGTGGTACAGTGGTGACCCTGGGCTCACTGGGAAGCTGGGAAGGAGCTGAGGTGTGTGTGGCATCAGTGTGATCTTGTGGGCAGAGCATTAAAGTAGGAGGTGGTGATTCTACTCTGGGTCGTGTCACTGGCCTGACAAGGGAAGGTGGGGGAGGTGTTTTGTGTCTCAGCACCTCTCATCATTTTGTGTAAAACACAGTTCATTTTAGAGAGTGCTTTATGGTCTAGCAACAAAAAATGTTCTTCAGAGATCAAGAAGGGATGTCTTTAAACTAAAAGAGGGGAGGTTTAGATTAAATGTTAGGAGAAAGCTCATCAGAGGACGGTGAGGCCCTGGCACAGCTGCCCAGAGAAGCTGTGGTGCCCCATTGCTGGAGCTGCTCAAGGCCAGGCTGGATGGGGCCTGAGCTGGTGGGGGGCAGTCCTGCCCATGGCCATGGGTGGGCTTTGAGGTCTCTTTCAACCCAAGCTATTCTGCAATTAGTCTAGTTGCCATAGTATGTCAGCAGCAAATTTTCACATGCCAAAACTGAAGACTTCTCGGTTTCAAACCTGAAGAATATCTGTCCAGCATGATGCACCTGTGTGTGGGCAGAGCCTTTGCTCCCCTGGCTCCTTGCTCTCTGTACAGCAGTGTCTTTTCAGCGGGAGCAGTGAAGATGGACTCTGCAGTCAGTGCTGAGGGTTCCCCTGGAGGCAGAGGGCAAATGGGTTTCGTGCCTCCTGCAGGGAAGTCATGCAACTGTGGGCAGTTCTGGAAGAAGCCTTCTCTTGTAGGACCTTACAGAACTGCATGTCCTTTTAGTTCCTGACTCCCCAGTGCTTTACACAGGCAGATGAGGTACCTACTTCAGGTTTTGGAGTTCTAGAGGCTCAGTACTAAACATCATCATTATAACAGAAGCCTCTTTGAGATTTGAGACTTACTCCTACAGCACATGTTTTCCTTTCCATAAACAAACCTTCCTCAAACCCTTAGGAGATTAATTAACATGTTTCCGTAAGTAAGAGCTTAATTTGCCCCTATGGTTTCACGTAATTTGAGTCTGAAAAACAGGGGATGTAGAATAATGTTTACACACCAACTGCAAATTACTTTCCCCACGGTTGGGAGCAGTGCAGCACCTGCTTTCCCAGGCTGCAGCCAGCCTGGCAGCGGGGAGCAGGAGGGCTGGTGGCCACCCAGTGAGCTGCACTGCCCAGCGCCAGCCCTCAGCTCCAGTTCCTCATCTGTGTGCTGCCCTTGGTCATCATCGGGCCCTCTGTGAACTGCTGCTCAGTACCATGCTTTTGGGGATTTTTGTTTGTTTTCTACTGGAACATATTTCTGCTGTTTTAGTGTGATTTGGTGGCTTGCAGAAGGGTCCCGTGAGCTGCAGAGTCTGGGTGCTGGCACCAGCACTGAAGGTGTGTATGAGAAGGAGATAGGAGTAGGCTTTCTCAGAAGCTGAGGTCATGTTTGAAGGGTAAAAAGGACTTGGGAGGAAACAACGTGCAGGCAGCTTTCTGCAAGGACAAATTGAAATGGAAGTTCGGTGGGGAAGCTTCTAAACCTGGCAGGCAGCATGGTGCTATGGAACGTGAGGTGGAAAGTGCTGTGCTTTTGTGCGCAGATAGGAGCATGTATTTATGGTGTACCTGCTGAGTCCCCCCCCTCACATTGTCCTCACATTCCCATCTGGAAACTTCAGGAAGACAACGAAGTAATGTCAGCTTTTTCAAACACTTTTGATAATCTTAAAGTGGACACCAAGTAAGGAATGACTAAAAAGTGAGCCATACACTTATTGATTGTGTGCTTGAAATAGAAAGTATTAAAACCTAGAGTGCATATCCAGAGCAAAAAGGCTGACAGGTTCTTGTTCTTACGGTAAAGACAGTTCTGACGTGTTGTGCTGATAAGGCAAATTCAGCTGTGGATGTTAAATCTGATCTTTATCTTAAAGGGAAGACATGAAAAAATTCTCTAGATTGATTTGAGGTTGTCCCATACACCTGAGCAGTGCCATGGAAAGCAGGAGTTTTCCCAGTTAGTGGGGTGGTTAGTGACTGTAGGTATGTACAGAAGATTAATTCTGAATATGCTTAAAGAGCAAAAACCAAGCCCAAAGCTAAAATGACATGGCAGAACTTGCAGGCTTAAACTAGTACCGGGAAATCAGAGCATTTGCAGTGAGCAGAGCAATTAGAGGCTGGGGCTGCAGAGGTCACTGAGAGGTCCCTGCATTTGAAAAAAGATTAGAATACTGTGAGGGAAGAGATAGCTGAACCTGCCCTATGTAAGGGGCTTTCCTTAATGATCTGGGGGCCTCTCAGTTCCCGAGATAAGAAGAGAGTAAACCACTATCTATCGTCTTTATCTTTGCAAATGCTGAAATTGAAGGGTTTCAGGCTGGCGTTAGCTAATTGAAACTGTTCTAGTAGGAATTATCTAATGGAATACTCTCATGTTTCTTGTGTTCTCCAGTCTTTACCAGTTTCAAAAGAGAGGAAGTTCCAACATTTTGGAAAACTTTTGAATTAGGTTCACTTACTTGCAGCAGATAAGGAGGCTGTCTCCTAGAGTTGTGCTGTAGTACGTTGGGGATAGCACATGAACCATACCTACATTTTCACTGACACCAGCTGACTGCAGGCTGGTTCAGTTCCATGACATTGCCACAGACGTATTTCTAAGCCTTACCCTGTCACAGAGGTCAAAGCAGCTTTCTGCTTGTCAAAACCTCAAACATCATGTGAGCCCACCAACGGTCTTGAACATCTTTGTGTACTGAGTTGATTTATTGTAGCAGTTGGGTGGTACTGTCAACATGAAACAGTGCTCTTGTCCTCCTAAACCTCATGACTTTTGTAGCTGTTGCCACAAAATAGCTCTGACCGAGTTAACCTTAAGGACGTGATTCTTTGAAAGTGCCTTACATCTCAGGTTTTTACATGTATCCTGTTAGAATAAGAAAAAGTCTTTTTCTCTGGTGAATCATTAGTGTGGAGGGAGGGTACTATTTTACTGTGGGCTTCTGGTTTCATTTTGGATAAAGCACACAGATTTGAATGTCATCTGTCTGAGGTTTTGATTTGGGATTGAATGATTTATTTTTCTGTTTGCTCAACGTGACTTTTGATGTGAATTAAATCAGGGGTGTGTAGAGAAAGTCCATCCTTATATTTGTTGCATAATTCCTAAAATACAAGGATTTGTGCATGTGATGCCAGCTGACTGCATGGCCTTCATTCTTATGTTCAGTACAACGTATTCCCTAATGAGAAATGTTTTGTAGGTACAACATTATGAAATAAGCAGGAATGAGTTTTGCTTTGTAATGAATTTAATTCCTTCCTTCTATAAGTGTTGCTATGTTTTTACATTTTGCTTGAGAAAAGGCACCGTGGGTGGGCAGTATATTACCCAGGTAAAAAAAACTGGTTCTGTAATACGTGGCCTTTGTTGCTTAGAAATCACTCTGTAGTCATTTTGCTTATAATTTGATGATAACCATGTGCAATTATCTGTTGCATTTTAAGGAATGACACCTGCATTATGTGCTCTTCGCTTAGGTATTGGTTGATGAATCTCTTTTTCTCTCTCTCAGGTTTCCATTTTGGATGCAAAACGAAGTATGAACATTGGGATATTTCTCAAACAATTCAAAAAGTAAGATACAGTTTTTTTCCTTGGTGCTAGTGCAAACTAATGTGGAATTCTCTGTAGTTGTCATCAAATGTTGAGTATATTGTGCTCTGTTCTTACAGAGTTAGCAGCTCTATAAGAGTTGTCATAAGTGACTACATCTTGTAATTTGTATGCTAATGTGTTTAGCTTTGAGCGCCATTATCATTTAGCCCCAAACATCCAGGTTTTGCTGTTGTTAACCAGTTGAAGTGAGTTTTCAGGTGCAGTTAAATGAATCCTGCATATATCATGTAATACTGCATGAAAGCTTCTTTTCGTAGCCTTTATTTCATTATGAAGAGTTAATAAAAAAGGGGTTTGTCCTGGTTTCAACTGGGACAGGGTTAAAAGAGAGGTGAGGATTTTTTTTTTTTTTTAAGAGTAAGCTGTTTCAATGCTATCTTTATTCGCTGTTGTTACGCTCTTGTAAAGGCATCACCGAAAGCGGTGTTAGAATAATACTACTGTGTACACCATTACTGATAACCTCATTATAGTCCCTTTGAGTAGCACAGGCATGGCTTGTTTTTTTTTAATTTATGTGACTGCCCTACAAGAGTTAGAAATGTGAATGCTCTGTTGTTTTTTCCAGGTCTGCTGAATCCATCATTGAAGATATTTATCATGGAAGAAGTGAGCCCTATGCTTCTGAATTGCTGAATGAATTCCTTAAATTATTACCAGAAGCAGAGGAGGTAAATGATAATTTTACATGAAGCATTATTTTCTTTGCAGAATTCTATTGCCTGGCATTCCAACATGAAGTGTTTTATTTTGATATGAAGTCATCTTGAGTTCAGGTGTAGGAAACCACCGAGCACTGAGATTTAATCTTCGTTTTACACTTGATATGGAACTTGCAGCATAGTTGTTCCCTTCACATCTAGTAACTTCTACTTTTGAGGCACTGCTTAAAGCCCAGAGAGGCTGGGGATGCCCCATCTCTGGAGGTGTTCAAGGTCAGATTGGATGGGGCCCTGGGCAGCCTGGTCTAGTATTAAATGTGGAGGTTGGTGGCCCTGCATGTGGCAGGGGGCTTGGAGATTCATGATCCTTGAGGTCCTTCCAACCCTGGCCATTCTGTGATTCTGTGAAAGTACTGCTGGGGTACTTTTGTTTCTCTGATGTCCCTTGTGAGCTTGTGTCCCTTAAATATTTTACGAAGAATTGAAATGCTCCTGGGTGCAGAGTAGAAAACGCAGAATCAAAGTATATCCTAATGCAAACAAATTAAGCTTTATTTCTTTGGCATCTGCCTTATGGTTCCCTGTTTATATGAGATGGGTATTAGCAGCCCTCTGCTGTTCTCTCTTCTGGTTTGCTGCTTGTTTGGTGCATATGGGATCTCTTGGCTCCTTGGCCTGGATCAGTGGGTTCTAACAAGAGCAGAAAGGCTTCTCCTCAGTGCAGCAGCCATAGAACTTGCAAACATTGCTCAGTGCTCCAAAGAAGACGTGGTAGCAGACATAGAATCACCAGCAGCACCTTCTGCTCTGTCCCTAGGCCATGATACCGCGCAGATACAAGTCCTGCTTTCTCCCCTCCCGGTCCCACCCTTTAAGCCCATTCAGATGACTAAGGAGGTGAAGCCCTGCTTAATGATGCACAGTTCCTTGTCTGTTCATGTATTTACACTGACCCATTAGTACATACTCGAGAGAAATGTATACCACAGATTTGAGAAAATTAACATTAGAATTGCTTGTTTGCTTCACATCAAAGCAGTGACTGAAACCCGGGAAATTGCTAGTTAACATCCACTCATAGATCAACCTCAATGCACACACACTTTACCACTTCAAGGTCACACAGTCCGAGGGGTGTTTCCCCTGTGCAGCAGCAAATCTCAGATCCAGTCTGACACACAGAAACTGTCTAGTGTATTGCCCTAAATTGAGCTGTTTTTGCAAGGAATCTCATAAGAAAGAAAAATAAGTGTTATCTTGTTCTCTTAATGTGTTTTTGTTTTTCTTAAAGTTGGAAGGTGTCAGCAAGTATAAATGTAATCTGAAAAAAAGAACGGAAGTGATTTTGGGAATTCAAACTGTTCAGCCTTTGCCCTTTGTTTGAATTTCAGTGTGTATTCCTATATTTAAACAGTTTATTTTCTTCCTCTTAAAGAGGCAGGCAGAGGAAAACAGTGGAGCTTAAGAGAAAGTGACTCCTAATTAACTGTGTTTTGAGCAAAATAGACTGAAAGGAAGGTATATTTTATTCTTTTCCTCTTTCTGATTTAGAGTTGGTTATTATTTTAACAAGTAGAAAACGTTTTGAAGAGCATGTTCCAATATGATATAAGTGTTGTATTTTCTATCAGGCGATTTGACAACAAGCCTACCCATCAAGATAGTGGGTCCGGAGCACTTAAGAAGTGCTTTTATGGAGACATTTGATGAATGAATAGAAGAGATTTTGTGGCATAGGGGAGTATGAGAAACCATGGGGCATTAAGCATTAGATTTATTGCTGTTCTCAAGGGAAGGCTGAGAAGAAGTTTGTTCCCTGTGTGCAAATATTTGTATTGTATTTCATTAGTTCCATGCTTCAGAGATCTCTTCGCTCACTGTCAGGAAAAGGAAAGACCCCCTTCCCCACTGTTATCCTCTGCTGTAATTGTTTCACTGTGAGCTTTGACTGCTTTGTGGAAAGCTCTGTGAAGCAGCACAGCTAGAGCTGAAGCAGGGCAGGGAGATGTCATATGATGTGCTGTTGCTGCTGCTGTAATAGAAAGGTGTTTCAGTGCCTTCATGTCCTCATAATGCAGTTGCTTGAAGTGTAAGTGGGCCCTGTAACTCATTTGCTACTTTTCTCATTTGCTATTTCCAGGAGCTCAGGCTCCTGGAATTTTAGTGTAGTCAGTTAAAAAAAATCCTCTTTAGATGCCTTAGATCTTTTGTTGTTTGTCTTGCTGTTTTTTTTTTTTCTTCTAAATTTATTTTCATCGTTCTCCTTCCATGCTTTCTTCTTTTTTGTGAGTTTATTATCTGCCTCCTAATCTGAATCCTGGAATAATTATTTCCTGAAATACTTTTTCATGGTTTTTTAAGGGGAAGGCATCAGAATGGTACATACAAGGAAATAATCCCAAATCTCTCAAGATATTAGATGAAAGAGTGCTGTTTGTCTGGTGTTCCCTATCTGGTTTAATAGTTCCCCAATTCTTTTTCATCTAGCGGTCCACATGATGTAGCTTTGGCACAGCATTGTCATTGTTGTCCTACTGCTGGCGTGTCCTGCAGAGCATTGCGCCTGTTCCCAGCCAGGTGTCTCTAGGATTACTCCTGAATACTTCCCACTCTTTTAAAGACCTGCTCTATTGTTGTAGGAGTTGAGTATAACTATGAGCAGAGCCCAGGCAGACAGATAGCTTTTATTTATTTACCAGTTCTAAACCTGCCTTGGTGTAACCATGGGTGTCCTTCTGCAGTTCCCCTTCGCGTACTCATTTCAGCAGCTCAGCTATTTACAGTCACATTTCCCAGCAGCACAGGTTGGAATGAGGTCCAAGTACCATCTGCCAGGCATATGCTTCATCCTGATAGCAGTGTGTTTGGAGCTGTCTTCTTTCTTTTATATGTTACTGTAAACCTTTGGTCTGACAAAGTGAAAGCAGAGAGGGAGGAGTACCATTCCTGGTCATAGCTGGAGGCACGGCAACTCTGGACGTCTCATTCCTTCATTTTGACCAGCAACCTTTGCAGTTTATCTAGTGTGGATAAACACAGCTTTATATTCTAATCTTATCTTATCTGGAAGTGTTATGCTATGAAGTCACATTACCTCAATGTTATCCCAGTTACTGGTTTGGCATACGTGACCCATTTTACACCATTTCAGTCCATATTATCTCACCTGGCACAGGCATTCCAGTGTCTTTGAGATGAAACAGCCTTTTGAAAATGGGAGCTAAATACTCAGGCAAACAAATAGCCTTACCATCTGTTGTCTTCAAGATTATTCTTTTTGAAGTATTGTACTGTGGCAATTCTTTACGTGTAGAAATGGGTGTCAGTACTGGGAATTTTCTGCTCTTTTCTTAGCCATGAAAACTGTTGGGATGGTTGTGTGTAAGTGGCAAATAGAGGTTCTTTGCTGGATGTCTTTATCCATTATTAAAATATTGGCAGTGCTGTGAAGCCGTTCTGTCACACTGAAAATGCTGAGGTATTTTCGAATGTTTAATTTAAAAACTTGACAAATTCTTGAAGCTAGCAAACCCAGATCTTGCTACAGGGTTTCATTCCATGTTTTGTTTGGGGCTGTGAATGGCACCAGAGCAGCCACAGTAGAGTGGTTAAAAAAATAGACCAAGGAGAGGTCTAAACGTTTCTTGATATGCCCACTGTTACTGTGAGCCTTGTTAGAAATCCTGCTGTTTGTGGAGGAAATGTCTATTTGGAATCTCCTCTGCTTAATCTTTTTTCCAGCACCTACTGTTTTCCAAGGAGCCTGTGTCGTAGCTGAAGCAACAGCCTTCTCTGATGTGTGACTTCTGAATAGATTCCTAGATATGTCTTTTAATTGCCTCCTGTCAGAACAGCTGACAGCTGTCACTTATTGGCATCCTTTCTAAAGCAGAGAAGCTTTTATTTGCACATCATTGCACTGTTCAGCAGGCTGAGACTGGAAAAAGTTGAGGGAGTCCAGTGTTTAATAAGCTAGAATAGCCAGAATTTGTATTTTAAGTATCCAATGTGTTATTCTGCTAATCAGCTCACCCACAATGCACACCCAGGTTATCAAATCTTCCTTCGCAGTGTTTCAAGTCTGTCCTTTGCTCTTATATTCCATTTTAAAACCCGAGAATCTGTCACCTGCTCTACTGGACTGGTTTCTGTCTGTCAGCTCTACACTTTTCATGCCATGTTTGTATAATAACTGTCTCCTCCTTCTTTATTCAGCCAGTGGTGTATATGGCTAGCCGTCCTTCAGATTTTTCATTCCTTCTTCCTTTTTTCATCCTTTGTTAGCTACAGGTTTTTTTCAGTTTGTGTTTACCATTAGCTGATACAGGTCTGCCACTACCTGGACATAAGCCTTGTGGTATCTCACCACCTAATACATTAGCTGCTTTCCCACATGCCCTTGTATTTTAATTTTTCAGTGATTCATTCTTGAGTTTTGGTGTTTTTCACTTACATTTTTCTCTAGTGCCCATGAGTATTTGCAATCGTATGGAAGTAATACAAAACAAAACAAAATAAAGTCACCACACTCAAAGCCAACAACAGGGAACGTATTTGCTCCTCGGGACCATTGCACTTGCCTTTATTTATTTTTAGTATGGGAATCATTCTCTTACTTGGTTGGCATGTGGGGAGATACTTATTTATGGGCAGATATGGGGATGAGTTTTGTGCTAGCTTATACTCTTCATCATAGATAGTGGTCTCTGGTTGGGAGGGCAACATACTTGTTTTGTGCCTTAAAGTTAAATCCTGCTGCTTGTAAGTGAGTACTGCTGGTAACTGAAAAATATCTGAGAACATGAGAGGCAGGAGCACAGTACCTTTTCTATCTGTGAGGAATGATGAGACATTTGCAGTAGACATATTTACTCCAATTACAAATCAATTAAAAGATCAGGCTTTCAGTATTTCATAACTGCTTTTAGAATGAGGCAAATTACTTACATGAGAAACCTCCTGTATCTAAAATCTGACTTAATGTGCACAGGCATGCATGGACAGTGCGCATGCTTATTCCATATACAAATAAAATGAAAAAAATAAATTAGTAGCTCTGTGCCCAATTTGAGTAATACAGAGCTGAGCATACGATATAATTAGGCTGTTCTGCATGTATGCATTACACTGCTGTATCTTGTTACGTGGTTGCTACTGTTGTGGAAAAGATTATGTTATGCTTGGTGAGAGGAGGTCAAGGCTAGAAAAGTATGAGTTATTCATTGTAATTTTAAAATAAACCACATTTTTTTAAGCTCTTTTGTGTTCTTGCACTAATTATAAACCTGTGTTATCTTTTAACATGATTAATGACAACATTGTTGTCAATACCCATAGTTTCTTAGCACTTCCTAGTCATGGTTGGTACCTCATTCATAGGAGCCATTGGGGAATCTTGGTTCTCTTTAGGAAGAACTAGACAACATGTCTGCAGAGAGAAGAGGTAGGTCCCATGGGCTTTTGTGCAGCCTCCCTTGGAAGATAAAGGGCAGCTATCCAAAGGGCATTTGAGTCATTTTTAGCTTTGGGGTTCAAGAAGTTGTTTGTTTAGTTTTATAGGTAGTGTCAGTTAAGTTATGTTTATATTCTGTTTATTTATAATCAGTTTATTTTCTGCTTCCCGATGGAAGAGGTGGAAGAACTGATCTTTTTCGATTGTGAAATCTATGGTAAGGAGGAAATGCACGCAAATGATAGGATGAGAAGGTATGGCCTTAAGTTGTGTACCAGAGGAGGTTCAGGTTGGATATTAGAAAACATTTCTTCTCAGAGCAGTGAGACACTGGCACAGTCTGCAAGGACAGGTGAGGGAATCACCATCCCCAGAGGTGTTCAAAACATGTGGATGTGGCACTGAGGGACATGGTTAGAGGGTATGGTGGAGATGGGTTGGTGGCCTGGACTAGGTGATCTTAGTGGTCTCTTCCAACCTTAATGATTCTGAAAAAGTTTATCTAGTTGGCCTTAGCCATTCCCTTAAGTATTTACATTTTTAAGATGGAGTTAATATAGGATTCAGTCTCACATCCAGACAATTTAAATGCAAGAAAGACCTTATAAATCACTTAACTCATCTGCCTTTTTATTATTATTATTATTATTATTATTAATTTTATTTTATTTTTATTCCAATCAGAAGGCAGCTGAGTTAATGTCTTTCATTTTGCTTGTATCAGCAAATTCCTCTGGGTGGATTCCAGGGATTAGACTCCTTCATATCTCTCCAGGCATTCTTCCTACTATGGATTGGTAGAAAGTGAATTTCATCCAGTGTCCATAAAATGCTTCAATGTTCAAATCTCAGGAAACAAAGTTCACACTGCACCATTAACGTTTCACGTAGATAACATTGCTGGCTACTTACTATCAAAAGTAAGTACTGTCAAAATGTAATGTATTACAGGCAGCATGAGTAAGTTAATATTTATGTCAATATCTCAGGACTTTTTTTTTTTTTACTTCTTGTGCATTTAAATCTTAAAATTATATCTTTCTATAAATGACTGTGGTTACCTGATCATGATCTTGGTGATTTGAAGGTGGTGTTTGCTTCTTTTCTCTTTCCTCCTTAAAACCTAAATGCTTGTGTCATCTTAAGGCAAACTTTTCTTTTTGCAACGTTTTCAATTCAAGTTAGATAATTTGCAGGTTTTGTTGTTTAGGAGGTAGACCACTGTTTTTTGGGAAGGTTAAAGAACCACATGCAAAGCTCAAGATATCTACTATTTCTCATCCACCACTTCATAATGGAGGGAAAAAGTGTTTGTCTTGTTTCTTGCATGTTTTAACACCTTAGAAATATCAAGGATGTCAGGTCTGGTCTTTCCTGTTTTTTGTTGGCAGGCTTCTTGAGTGCCTCTGTTAATTAGGACTTTTCTCAGGCCTCAAATAAATGGCATGCAGTTTATCTGTAGAAGGAGCTTTTGTCTGAGTATCTTGAATTAAATGGTAGGTAAGGAAATCAAGTTAGATAGTCTGAATAAAAATAGCTCTTTTGATTAGAATTCTCTTTTTCTGTCACTAGTGTTTTTTTTTTTATTATTATTATTAATTTGTTTTAAAGTATGAAAAGGAAGTTTTATTGTTCCAGATCCAATTTCCAATTTTTGTCTTCTCTTTACTAATACGCTCTCAAAAATTATATTATTTGTATGGTATGGAAAAAGTATAAATGAAGCAGGACAAAGTGATTTAAGAATCCTTTTATTCTTCTATTCCAGAATTCATCTTAAATTTCTGACTTAGTATAGCATGTTGTCTTCCATTATAATTTTTTTTTTTATTTTATTTTTTTTTAAGTTTCAACACCGTGAAAACAGAAAAATAAATGATTAATTTGGAACCTGATGTTTAAAAGAACTCATGGGTATCTTGCTAAATCTGAGCAGCTTGAAAACTACTGATGTCCTGATGTATTGTTCCTGAATATGCTGTATCTGAATATGCTTCCTCAAACTGAAGCCCATCTGGATGGGCGTTAGGCGTAACACTTTGAAGGGGAAGGATGGTGAGCTAGTGTGTAGATCAGTGGAAATGTATAACTCGTAGTGGATGTGGAGTTGGTTAGATGAAGAAATAGCATAACTGTGAGTGAGCTCTGCTTTTGGATGTGATTGCTGTGTTGGGAAATATGGAAGAAGTCCCTGTTATACTTAAATATATGTGCATATATTTCATTTCTTCGGTATAAACAAATACTAAGTATGTGGGCAGATGAGTGGCTTGCAGATCATGCAAATATATGGATTTTGGTGGAGCTGGGAGGGAAGATTGACAAAATGAACGCACTGATATTTCCTTAACATGTAAATGTTGTTCTCAAAGCACTGACCACAAAGAACTTCAAAATGCAGCCTTGCATTTATTGTTAAAATATTTCGTGGGAATGGAAAAAAAAAAAAAAAAACAAGCCCAAAAAAATCAAGAGCATGAAGTTTTACCTTTTAAGGGAGTTTTAAAGGAGGTGGTTGAATCAAGTGTCTAGGAGACAGCTGCACTGTGCCAAAGAGACCTAGGCTGTCTTTTGCTGAAAATGCTGAACACAGTCTACTTTAAAATACACCCAATACATTAGGTTATGCCCAAGTGTATATCATAGTTGTTGGAGAGCTGAGAATCATTTTTCAGATCATCACTTAAGCAGCTGTTTTCTGACAGAAAAAAAAAATCAGCTAGAGAACGTCAAATGGACCAGTGAGAAAGAAAAGAGCCAACTTTCTCGGGGACACTGGCAAGTGGAGTGTCCTAAACATAGCGAAGAGGCCAGTCATTCTTTTTTACGCTGAGTGAATGTGAGTATGAAGGAATAGCTGGGGACGTGGATGAGTGACAGAGTGATGGTACTAGGTTTATTTCATCAGATTATTTGGCTAGGTTTGTAGGAGGAGAGTGATGTTACTGGTTTTATTTTTTTTTTCTGATTACCATGTGTGCAAATTACAGGACTTTGGGCAGTGAAATCATTGAGCACACTCTCTCAACTCTTGCTAAATTTACTATTTTTCTGGGTGTTTCCTTCCAGAATCAAGTTAATCTTGATCTTCCATAAGACTTTCTGCTAGTGTTTTTTTTTCTTTTCTAGGTGAAGAAATTAAAAGCCTTTGATGGAGATGTATCAAAACTGTCTCAAGCCGATTCCTTCATGTATTTACTAATCCAGGTGCCAAAGTAAGGTGATAGTAGGTTTATTCTGTTCATTATGTATTTTCTTTTAGCTGTCAGTTCTAAACCTGTTTGTTTGTATGCTCCAGCTATGCTCTTAGGATTGAAGCCATGGTGTTAGAGAGGGAGTTCTCACCCTCCTGTGCTTCTCTACAGGATGACATGAAAATTATAAGACAGGCAACAAAAGGTAATTAAGCATGTTGGGACATGTATAATACTCTTGTTTTTGTTAGCATGTTAATTAGTCTGCATTATGAAGACGAGAGCTTGAATTTCAGGTACCTTGGCTATTAAAAAGAAGCTAACTCCCCTCTGACAAACGCCGTCAGGGTGTGCCTGGTGAATCTTTGCTTCCAAAATAAAAAATCCAGAGACCTTGGACTCACTAGTTTGTGACCAAAGACTACTAACAGTGTATCTCATACCAACAGAACCCAAGGTGTCCATGACTAAAGTAGGACATTGTCTTTTGGCTGCAGTTTGCTCATTCGTGCATCGCTGACACTGTGGCTGACTTCAGTCATTACACTTCTTTGCTCACATTCAGAGATGTACAAAGAAAATCACTGTATAGTTTTGAAATTTTTCTATATGCAGTTGCCTTTTGAGATTGCGGTATTGATGCGCTAAAATCTTTATTGCAGAGATTTAATCCTATCGCTGTTCCCTTGCTTTCTGTTTTTGTTGAATTCTTATTCTCTGCATTTCACAAGCTTTGGAATGCTCCAGTTGGTTATTCCTAAGGTAATCTGGTGTCTTCTACTCTGCATGACAATTACTCATTTCCTAATTTCATTTATTATCAATACTAAACTTTTCAGACACCTTGAGTTACCTATTTGTCCTTTTCCTCAGTATGAAAGTCCTGCTTCCTGCTGGTAAATTCAGTGATATTATCTAAACTACTTCTTGTAGGGCAGAAAGGCACAGTAGTAAAAATAATTCAACTATGAGCACTAGTGCTTAGGATGGTCATTACTAGTGATGGAAAAGGGGAAAAAATCTTGTGTTCTTCCCACAGGAAGGATTGGACTAGTCCTTCCTGTCTCAGGAAAGCATCCCTTACTTTAAGCTGAGGTTTGAGTTTGGCCTTTTATTGGGAGCTCATTGAAATTGTTGTACTTTGTTTTGAGCAACAGACACATGTGATGGAATATGTTACGTATTAAAGCAGCCGCACCCTATTGTCCTTCATGTCCTTCACCCAGGACATTTGGAAACTGATGAATTCATTCCCTCCAGACGAGACACTTTGGTCTCCAACTCCTTCATCAGGCCAGTCATGCAAATCAGACTGTGCTTCCCTGTTTTGAGTCCACTCAAACTCATGTGCACTTCTCCATTTGCCCTTTGCACTTCAGGGTTTGTTGATAGCCTGAAGTTGTTTAGGAATTCTGTCTACTTTTCTTTTCCTATCTACCAGGTTTCTTTCCTTGTAATTAAGTTGAGAGAGCATTTACTTAAATTCTAACGCTGATAATCACTCAGGGTTAGAATGGTCTGAATAGCTTGGGGATTCTCATCTAGCCTGCAAATGGATGCATCCCATAATGACACTGAGCAGGCTCTCACTATGCAGAGTCTTTAGATATTGCTTTCTCTTATTTGCCTTATGAAATTTGGTGTTCCCTTTTGTATTCTCTCCTCTTTCTTCTCCCTTGCTCTCTCACCTATATGTTGTTAGATCAAAGACTCTGTAATTAGTTACATGTTTTTAGCCTGCTAATACTGAAATCCAAAGATACAAGAGCTGTCTGCCTCCAAAATGATAGATTAGTGTACTATGTTAAGCAGTTAAATGTGGGGTAAAGGAGTTGTAGAATGTGAAATTTGTGGTAAAATACTTCTTTAAAATGTTTAAACTGCAGTCAAGAGGATTCTATGTTCTATTATGTTAGTCGGTGTAAAACATATTTATTGCATTAAAAACAGCTCACATTATTTTTCTTGCCATACAGTGACTTACAAAATTTCAGGTACTTAGTTTACTGTACCATTTGTGTAATGCTCATTTGTTAACTCTTAACAGTTTTGGATTTCTGTATCTTATTTTTAAGGTGCTGCCCTCAGCAGGTGTGTTGTTTTCTGTTCCTATGTGCAGATGAAAAGGTGTATGAATTCAGAGAGAGTGCTACTGTGCATTTTGCAAAAATGGCATGTTTGCAAAGCAGGCTTCTGATGGAGAACCTCTAAGTGCCAGTTGTATTCCATTTGACTCTGCTTCACACTGAATAGAACTTTGTGCTGAATCATCTTTGATGCCACTAGAGTGAAATAAATGTCACTCCAAGTTGGTTATCATATAGAAATAAAGTGATGATTCATGGTGGCTATGGAGTACATCTTGAAAACTTAAGCATTGCCTGGCGTCTTTTGAGACCTGATGACTGAGTTTCCTGAAAGGAATAATTGTTCCTAACCCAATCCTGACAGATGGCAAACAGATCCTGCGAGGTGCAGAACGTTTGCCTTGCACTAAGTTTAGTAGGAGGTAGGGATACTTGCGTAACATACTTTGCGCATTGCAGGATTAGACCCCGAATGTTTTGTGAGCTGCCATGGGTTGCCTTGGAAATACTACACTTGCAGAGCTGAAGTCTGAACATGTACATGAGGTTTGCCAACTGTGATTGAGACTCTGAAATAGAGAGTACATTTTTTCCCAATTTTCAGTTCACTGTAGTTTCCCATTAAAATAAAAATCCTCATCTTTGAAAGCTTGAGGAGTTTGGCAACTCTGCATGTATTTCTAAACAAAGAATTGTTAGACAGCAATTTTCTATTCCTTACAGAGTTAATGACTTGTGAGGAGCTGCATTCCATACTGCACTTGGTCCTTCAGGCTGGGAATATTATGAATGCGGTAAGTGACATCCAGAATGGAGACGCTGATTGACCAGACTTCCTTGTTAGTATTGCAGTCCACTTATTTCACACACCGCAACTGTTTGCTCATTTCTTTTTAGGGAGGGTATGCTGGCAATGCTGTTGGATTTAAGTTGTCATCACTGCTCAAGCTGGCGGACACAAAAGCCAACAAACCTGGGATGAGTCTGCTGCATTTTGTTGCGCTGGTATATAAAAACTATTTTGTTGGTATAAGTAACTGATGCAAATCTAGAGCCATAGATAATCACGAACAGAAGGAGCCACGAGTCTCCATAAAGGTGGCTTAAGACTTTGGTTTTAATCTTTACTTTTCAACTCCTGCCACAAAATTCACTATTTTCCCTATGTCTGGCCATCCTATCCCTGGGAAATCCATAGGAAACTTGACTTGTTACTGTCATGTAGAATCTTACCTTTGTCTAACTTCATCACTGTAGTAGTTCTCTTACTGCCCTGAATTTTTATGCTATAAATGTGGCTTCTTTTGACAAATGCTCTTATTCTTCTTGCTGAATCATTTCAGCAGTACGTTTCCCTGTTGTTGTTTGTTGTTTTTTTCCACCCCTGATGGACAACAAATACTTTTAAAGCTGCTGTGGCCTTTTTTTTAATTTGTTTTTAGCTATTTTTTTGTTTTTTCAAACTTCTTGATTTTAGAATTTAAATGTTTCCATATGTGACTTCGCTTAACTGTATACAAACTGATTTAAGAATTGCTAGTCAGGTAACAATGGAGCATTAACTGATGTTTGTATCTGCTCGAACAGTCAGCATCAGTAAATTGTCCTTTCTCTAGCATTCCCTATCAGTATACGTGTCTTTTGTGTTCAGTGGTAGAAGCAGCTATTGCTGTGCATTGCAAAATGGAATTGTTGCTTGTTTCTAGTTCTGATCCCCGCCTTTCTTTAAAGAAGTATTTTCTGCTCAATTGTGTTAGGATTGAACTGGAAGAAAGAGCATGGGAGAGAAACCTTTAAGTATGCTCCTAGAGGCTTTAGAACTGGTGGACTTTGAGGTGTTTCTTTGTGGCAATGGAATGTTAATAGCTTGTGTGTGTTTTGGCTTTGTTCTGTTTGTTTCAGGAAGCGCAGAAGAAAGATGCTGCTCTTCTCAACTTCTCAGAGAAAATTAGGGATGTTCATGAGGCCGCCAGGTAAGTCAAAAGAAACCTGAAAACTTATGGTTAAACTGTGACTTGGAACTCTGATTTGTGAAGCAATGAGGTTTATTCAAAAAAGTCTTGGCACAAAACTGGAGATCTTTACAAATGTTTACTGTAGCTTTGAGGGCTTCATTTCCATTTGCTAGCTGAAGTATGCCTGCAATGTGCCTTCAGGTGTAAGGTTTTTTTCTGACATGATCTCCGTAGGTGTTTTGCAGTTTTGTCTCTGTCAAATAATGTGTGGATATATGCTGCTTTTAAGAGATCAGAATGATGCTTTTTTTTTTTTTTTTTCCTTAAACCAATTTTCATCTGTCTCTGAGCAGTCTACAGCATTCTTGCAAATCTGGTTTCTGATACAGGTGCTGGCGTTGGCTTCTTTTAGATGTTTAATATTTGGTTTGCTTCTCCATTTAAGTCTTGGGTGGAAAATCTGAAGGATTTGGGACTCTGTATTTTCATATCATTGTCTCTAGCTGCATAATGGTAACCTAATTTATACCTAGATAACTGTACTTGCTTTTGTGAGATGTTGTGATCTAAAGCACAAAACTGAAAGCTAGTGATCCTGGAGATCTGTTCCCAGTTCACTACTTCCTTACTCCTTGACCTTTGGGCAGTCTATTTACATTGTTGTCTGACTGTAAAATTGCTCCAATCTCTTACATCTGATGAAAAATTAAGTCATGTCTGCAAAGAACTCTGAAATCTTCTGAGGAAAGGAGTGGCCATGCAGTTAATCAGAAAATTTTTGATGGACCACCTGTGTGGCTCTCTGCCATCCAACCCACACACTTTCTTGGCAGTCTGCCCTATTGCCTGCTGAGGAATGTAGCTTCCCTCAGTATCCAAGCCCCCTGGCAAACTGCAGGGGAACAGACAGAATCTGAAAACTGGTGGTACTTTTCTCGCCATTTTGTTCTTTGATCCCATTTGTTAATGTTGAAAATGTTCTGTTGTAACTCATGATGAAATCTGTTCAGGGGATGCATTCTACAGGAAAATTAAATGAAACAAAATGCGTGTCTTACACTTGGGTGTGAAGAAGATCTCCCTTTATTAGAGAGACAATTGTCGTGTATAAGTTGCTCGTAAATCCTTCCAATCAGACCATGTTAAAACAACCACCATTATGTATGTTTTTTCTATCTTGCCTTCCTACCTTGTAGTCCTTTATCCTCCTTCTAAAGCAGAATTGTTTACGCCTTTTCTCATTTGCAAAAACACATAAGATTTTCCCAGCACAGGGAGCTTACCTAAAGTAAGCAGAAAAAAACATCAGCATTCTATTTATTTATGCATGCTGTTACCATGCTCTCACTGTGTGTGCTTCAGTTGGTCAGCTGCAAGTTTTCAGCTTCGCTGTTTTGAAGTGCTGCTGATTGAAAGTAGTTAGGAACAGATGTGCAGTTGTTATTTTTTTTTTACCATTCTGGAAACAGTAATGCATCAGCTCCTAGACAAAGCTCAATTCTCTTGTGAAAGAAATGCCATAGGTTTAGAAGTGTTGATCCTCAAAATGACTGAGGGATTTGGGTGGGAGTTCTCATCATACGGAAAACAAGTCTCCCAGGATACTGCTCAGATTACATCGGATGAGAGCTCTTTCCTGTGGCCTTAGATTTGTTGAGTTACCTGTGCCCAAAAACAGGAGCAGCTCCACTTCTGGTATGTGGTAGAAAGATGAAATGTTACAACTACTGGGCTGAGACCGTGGGCTGCCTTGCCCATGTCTTCTAAGTCTGTCTTCTAAGTGACAACTTAGAAGAAAGTAATGTGCAATTTCATGATGTTGCCAAAATGGGCAGTCCCGGTTGGCAGTGTGATTCCTTGTTGCGCTAGCTTTGGCAACGGTTGTATAGTTAGATGGACTAAGGAAGTGACCCATCTGGAAGGAAATGTATTTATCCTTTTATCGGATTAATCTTCTGTGCTCAGATACGACTGCCATCTAGAAAATGAGTGAGTGCCCAGGGAGAGAAAAAAGAACACTTGGCAGGGTGGCATTGAGCTTTCAGGCAGTACAGCTGGGTAGGACTGGCTGGAATTAATTGTGAAACTACACCCCGTGGGAATCTTTTTAAGTTGCAAATAAGAAAAAATGTGCTTATCTCTCTCCTAACTTTTGATTTATACTTTAGTAAGATATTCTGAACAGGTAGGTCTTGTTTGATAGCGAGGTTGCACTTCATGTTGAGCGTCAATTTTGAAGCATATTGTGGCTAACCTAAGAGAACTCCTCCTCCTCAATAAGCATTCTCTGTATATGCATTTTTAGGTTATCCATTGATAATGTAGAAGCAGAGCTCCACTCACTGTCTTTCAAGACAAGATCTGTTAAAGACAGCATTCGACGAGACCCAAAACTCTTTTACCAGATGGAAAACTTTCTGCAGGTTTGTAGGTTACCTGTGTTGATGTATTACTGTCACCCGAATACAGGAGCATTCCTCAGCTCAAAGTAATTTGTGTGGACATGTCAATAAACAGAAGCATTGTTTTTATATGTCTACCATATCAGTGGTACAAAGGTGTTCCAACTACATGGTGTTTGTCAAGTAAGAGCATTGGAAGGATTGTGTTTTTGCTGGGAGGGGTATGGAGTGTACATTGCCCAAGACTCGTTGGGCAAGTGTGTTAAATGCCTGACAAAGATCAGTAGTTAAAATATAAGACAATTTGGGTTGGTCTCTACTTTTGTTCTTAACTTGCAGGTAACTATATTTTGGGCAGCTGTGATGTTATACTGGACCATGTGAGTTTTTACTGAGAATATTTAACTGAAGAGGGATTCTTAGAAGCTTGAATGCTAAAAGCCTGTTTTCTGTACTAATTTACCCACTGCACAGAATGTATTATTCTAAGCCATACCATCACTGCTTGGTAGATTCTGCTTTTCTTTTTTAGTATCTCAGTGACTTCATAGACATGAATGTATATGGCACTTAACTTTGAAGCAGAGTTGTAGGTATTTTCCAAATATGTGGTGATACCTGGAGAGATATGCATTACACTTCAATTAAATGATTTTTGTTCCATGCTATAGAAAATTATTAAAAGTTTAAAAAAAAAAAAAAAAAAGCAGATATTGATCTGGAACTTAACCCACCCTGATTCTCAACTTGGAAGTACAGTTAATAGTCAGTGTAGTTTTTCAGATGTGAAGGTGATGAAGAAAAGGGCAGGTTAAGATTGAAATAACTGTCCTCATTCACTGTGAATCATTGGCGTTAATCCATTGCACCCAGACTCTTTAATGTTATGTTCTGACATGTTTGGCTTTTTTTTTTTTTTCATTTTTAATTTAATAGCTGGTTTTATGTAACACTACAACCTTGTTTAGGCCACATTCCAAAAAATGTTGTGAAAAAAAAAATCATTTTATAAATGCATACTTTACATAAAGACTTCCAGGTTTTTGTTTTTAAATTATAAATCATAACCAAGCTGATTAAAAATCAGCTTTCATTATCTCATCCTCATGAATAAATTACTAAAATATGTGGGAGGAACTTATTTTCTATGTATGCTCTTGTCAATTGTCCAGTTTATCTTCAATCCATTTTCTTTTCCCCTAAATGCTAACCAGTCAGATTTATTCCTACTCGATCAGCATAATTTGCCAAGTAACTTCCTGGCAGCAAGTTGTCTTAAGTGGTCACTCGTGCCTCCAGCTGCCTAGTCACAATCCAGTGCTGCAGCATGAAAAATCTTTAGGGGGTCGTGAATTAGTATCAAAAAACTGAGCTGTCTGGAAATTAACTTTCTCCACCAGGTTATTTTGAGTCAAATCTGTTCTCAGATGTGGTATTGTGCAAGGATGGCAGTGAATGGCTGGTGATGCAGACTGGGGAGACAAAAAATTCAGTGGTTGTTCCTTTAAGCATTTCTGCTGCTCAAAGTTCTGAACTCTTGCCAGTTTGTATCCTATTCACTAGAATTTGCATGTTGATTGATGCATTTTCCTTGATCTTCTTTCCTCATTTTGCTGAAATGGCAGGAAGTTTCCTTTGATTAGTAGAAGTTCTTCCTCAAAGTCTTAATTTTCAGGCATCTGTAACAACTTCTAGGATGGAACACGAGCTCCTAACATACACATAAGCTCCTAATATACACCTTTACTGTTGTTACTTAAAATTTTTCTGTCTGCTATTGTATGTTCTTTGCTACAGTTTGCTGTGAGACATCTAAAGGAGCTAGAACACCAGAAGCGAGAATTAGAAAAGGAAGGAAATGCTCTCATTGACTTTTTCTGTGAGGACAAAGAAACTATGAAGTTGGATGAATGTTTCCAGATATTTAGGGACTTCTGCTTAAGATTCAACAAGGCTGTTAAGGTAAGCACTGTTAAGCTTGCCATAAGGCTGTTGGGCCCAGAATGAGATTCTCGCTCTTTTGAAATTAATACTGGTTCACATGAATTAATAGTTTTCTGTGTAAGAGATGCTTTGTATCTTGTGGCATTTGATCTATTTGTCAAAATGGTGACTGCAGTGGCTACTTTGGTCTTTTAAATGCTTTATGTGGGTGAAAACTCACAGAAGTGTCAGCATTGGTTACAGTTTTTGTTCAGAAAAGTCTGACTATCGTTAGAAATAATTTTTAGGACTTTATAAATAGCACCAATTAGGTGGATCCACAGATTTGATTTTCTGCCTTATGTAATCTGCAGTTGACAGCAGTGTTCATAAAATCTTTTGTTTAGAAAGAGAGAAAAACATTCCTGATTAGTAAGTAGCAAGCTAACTGAAAGTTCAGCTAATGTGCATGTTGTACTTTTAGCTTACCCTCTACCACCCAGAGTGTGGTTATACATGTGAATAATATACAAATATATTAAATGAAATAGTAGTAATTCTTGCAGACTTCTTAGTGAGAGGTGACTTCATGCATATTACGAAGGACATGTTCAATCATTTGGAATTGAGAATTTAAGTCATAATCACACAGTTGCATACAAGTGGTCGATGGATAGCTGTTACTTCAAAGCCCGGTGGGGATTACTTTTCTTGTCTATGTAGAAACTAGTCAGAAATGATAAATTACTCTCTTATTTGCAAATACTGAAAAAATTTTCTTGCTAAGTATTTTGTGAGGATTAACCTGAGGAGACATTAATGGAATGATTCAGAATAAGGACGACAGTTGTGAGAAATGAATGTAACATGTGGACAGCAGTCAAAAAAGATGGTTTATACCATGATGGCCAACTGTGCATCTCACATGTTAAAAAGACTTTTTGTTTTTGCAATTTTAGAACATGCTCATGAGTGCTTAAAATAGGATTATCATTTGAATAAAACCTCCATAAACATATTCTGGGTGAGGCTAAAATGTTCTGTGTCTAACGTAGAACATGAACATAGTATCTGCAACAATTTTTAACTATTTTGCTTTACAATAGGATATTTGAAGTTAAGCTGAAACGTTAGTCAAGAGTTAATCCTGTAATCCCATACTGTGAAAGAAGGCTCCCTGCCACATTTTTCCTGAAATGCAAGTTTTTTCTTTATCCTTTCTTAGCTGTTGAGGTTTCTGAGGTCTCTAACACATCTTATCTTTCACCGCCCTGTGTCATCTCAAATTCCCCTTAAGAGGTATAGATTAACCCATTCATCAAAAAGAGCTTCAGCGTTAGACTTTGTTTACTGGAAACTTTCAGGCAACTATATATAGTTGTTCAGTTCTTCTGTTGTCACAACAATGGGAAAATCAAACTAAACAGTGCTTCAGATCAATATAGGTGTGTGGGTTTTTTCTAAACAGCCATGTAGGCTTTCTAAGAATAAAATTAACATGCTGGAAAACTGTAATTTTTAAATCCTTTATGAAGGCTAGGCCTTCCTCTTCTTTTGCTGCAGCTTTACTGGCTGAAGAAAACCAGGTTCTTCATTTCTATTGAACTTTTCAGGTTATTTCCTTAAGTTTAACTTCGATTAAATCTGAAGCCTAGAGGTCATGTTGTTGTTCATAGTAAATCACTGCTAATGATTATAGCAGAAAGGTGTTACTATGTTGTCTTTCAAACACAAACTGCTTCTCTCTACCTCTTTCTAAGCCTCAGCCCCTCAGCCTAGCTACCAAAGTCTCTAGCCTGCCTGGGGCAACTTCTGTGCTGTAGTTGTCAATTTTTGAAGCCAACAGTGAACAAGAGATCCAAAACCGGAATGAGGTGTTTATTAAGTGGCATCAGTTGATGTCTAAGTAATGATCATGAGACACTGAGCAAGCTTTTTCATTTGCTTTTGTATGCAAGTCATGTCTTTTCATAAAGTTTCTAATCTGTTATGTTCAAGTTGGGGGTAAAAAGCAACCCTTGGAAACTCCACTTGCTGCTTCAATAACAGTTGTTGTAGTATGGGAGGATGGAAAGAACGCAGTGACTACATGCTTATCAGACAAGTTTGTTTTAAAATAAGAATATAATGCTTAGCTGGAAGTTTAGTTAACAGCTAAAACTGCTGTCTCTAAACCTACTGAGCATGGACTTGAACATCTCTGTACACGGCAACAATTTTTTGCTTGAACATAAAAGCTAGTTGGGTTTGATAGATCACATTTTCAGGCTCTGTGGAAACTTGTGCATTTTTTTTTTCTTATGTTAATTGGACTGATATGCCTCCAGCATTAGCTATGCAGGGAACTGCAGTCCATATGGTTAATGATTGCAGACTGGTTGCCATGGTGAATTTTTGTGTGTATGTATTGGGGGTGGAGAAAGAGTGATAGCAGTAGGAACTAACTTTGATAGGAGGAAGTAAAGGGAAAGATAAAGCCGTGTAATTTGTTCTCATGCATAGAATGCTGTCCTCTGTAACATAGATTTATGCATGTCCTTGTCAGGAAAACAGGGAACGAGAGATCCAGGAACTTCATCATCTGCAAAGGCGAAAGGAGCTGGAGGAGAAACGTCGATCTTGGGCTGCTGGAGAGCTTGGAAGCTTTGGACGGAGCAGTAGTGAAAATGATGTGGAAATGTTGGCTAAAAAAGGACTCGAAGAGTTTCTTCCCTTCTTGCAGCAGCGACCTCAAAGTCCTTCATACAGAAATCCCAATTCCAAGCGTTCTCGACTTTCTCTGGGGATTACTGCAGACAGAGAGCTGCAGAGTTTCCTGGAAATTTCAAAAGAAGAGGATCCCAATAAATTTAACAGCCTTCCCCGTGCAAACACCCGGCAAGTAAGACCCAATGTAGCCTGGACTGAATCCAAAGAAACTAGAGATCCCAATTTAAATACCTTGCACTTACACCAACAGTCTGAAACCAAAGGGAAAAATAGTGATCTGCTGCAGTTGCTTCCAGCACAGTCCAATCACTTTGGTGACTCAACCTCCAATGCCCATTATCCACAGCGAAGCACCAACTGCAACATGCATGCTTCCAATGCCTCTTGTGAGGAGTCTGCTGATATAAATGCTCTGGCCCTTGCAATTGAGGAGCACGAACTTGTTAAAGGATTAAGGAAGTTTGATATTCAAGGAGCAAAGCCAGCAGAGGATACGCCTCTAATATATTTAGAGGATGTCGGTGGAACAGATGTAGAGACTCTAGATGATCTAAGCTTGCATTCCCTTAGCACTGCTGATGACGATCTGCCTCCAGCTTGCAGAAGCTCCAGAGAGGCCCGCAGCCATAAAGGCAAGGCAGTGGGTTGCAAGAGTGAAACTTCAGAGCCTGGCAGCAGCAGCCCTGTGTCAATGGACACAAGTGTTTCGGGAAGTAGGGAAGATGGGCCAGTGTTCTATGTGTCAGATACTACCACTGACTGTTCTTTGACATTGGACTCTGAAGAGGGGAATGATTTTAAATCAGCAGGCAATGAAGTAAGAAATGAGGCTGGCAAAACACGCTCTTCTGTGAATGGTGCTCAGTACAAGCCTAGAACACTCTTCCCAAACCTAAATTCAGCTTCTGCCAAGGATCTGTCTCTTCATGCTTCCACAAATGATAAGGATGATGCCAACAGCAAACACACGCTTTCTAAAGAAAAATCTGTAAAAAACAAAGACCCTGTAGGACCAAAGAGAAACTCTCTGAAAGACAGATCTCCAAGTTCCTCAAAATCCAGTGGCACTCGCCCTAGCCACACAGCTTCTTCCAGACCTGTTCGAACTTTGAATGCCTCTGAGAATGAAAGTATGAGGAAAGTGGTGCCTATTTCTCGGTCGAACAAAGCACCAAGCAGTGTGAAAAAGCCAGAAGCCAAGCCGATGCTTCGTGAGACTAGTACAGTGGAAAGCCGCCTGTCTCGTCGCAGCTCTGTCCGAGGCACTACAGACACACTGCCAAGAAGTCCTTACAGGCATAGCATGTCAGTAGAAGAGCCAAAGTTACAGAGGGGGACTGTCACCTCAAGCAGTGCTCATTTTGAGAGAGACAGAGTTGCTCTCAAGAAGCCAGGCTCTAAACCTGTTAGGAGTACTGCAAAGTCGAAGACGGATGAGACAAAAATGTGTCGCTCCAGCGTAAAACCCCAGACCCCTGTAGATGACACCAAAGTTAGTCCTGTCAGTGCTCCCAAAACGCCATCCAGTGTCCCCAGCTTTGCAAGGAATACAGTGGCTTCTTCTTCAAAGCGTGCAAAAGTGGATCTCTCCACCTCGTCCAAACCTCCAAGCATCACCAGATCTGTGTCCCAGAGGCTGCCTAAAGTGAAGCCAGCAGCAACCTCTGATGATCTGAGTCCAAAGGAGAATGGAGGGAGTACTTTAAAGAGAGCGAATAGTGCCAGAGTGTTTGGAAAAAGCATCCCCCAGGGAGACACTGTCAGCACAAAAGCAGAGACTTCACCAAAGGAGCAGGGGGCAGTGGAAAAGTCCTCTCTTAAACTGAAAGATGCAAACCGGACCACAATAGGTAAAATACTAAAGCCGTTACTGAAGTAAGGAGAGGTTTTTTAAATTTTGGAATGTCTTTTGCACTGGATGTCTCTGTTGAGGAATTCCTTAAAGCAGTAACATTGCTGATAAGCGGCATCACGTGCTCTTCAACGTACCGCACACCACTGGAAAATGGCAACTGGTTGTGTTCTGGTCTAAATCCTCTGTTAAGAATTTGAATGTGTTTGGAGATACTGTGATGGAATAAGAGTGTAGCAGCAAGTCTTTGAGCATTTGTGATACGAAAGGCCACCAAAAGCCAGAAAGTTTAAAGAAGTTAAGCTATGGGATGAATTGCTTTGTGACAGAAAACGTGGATAAAGGCCAGTTTTTGTGTACATGAAATTCTTCCTGGGGCTCAAGCATTTGTGTTGGTTGGTTTCTTATTCAACGTCAGAGCGAATCCTGTGGAACAGTACTGAAAATGAATGTAGGTGATTGTGCTTAACATTGTTTCTACTGCCTTGGATTCAGGAACTCTTTTTTGCCTGTTGCAAAGTCCATTGCTGGCAATTGGACAGGCTGGGAACTGCTGGCCAAAAAATAGTAAAACGGGATATTTGCTGTTTGTGGCTGTCTTTAACCTAACTGAAGAATTTTTAGCATGTTTTATGAATGTGTACGTGTGTCTGGAGAAAACTTTCTGCTGGCCAGGAAGCTTATTCTACAGGAATGTGGCAGCATTGTCTTGCATGCACAAGTAGATAGGGCTGGTGCTTCACGGCTGGAGGCCGTGCCCATTGGAAGTGCCACCAGTAACCACTGGGATGATGACTACTCCTCATCTGACTTGTTCCAGTCACAAGCAAACTTGCCAGCATTTGGTCATACAGAAGTGCCATATATTTATGATACATATCAAGGATGTTTGCAGTTCAGCTCTTGAAGGCTGTGTTGTAGTGCTGAGCACTTTCTTACTATTCCATGTTTCCACTGGTTTATGTACTACCAAATTACTTGAATGTTGCAATGGCTCTGATTGAGCCATCGGTTTCCCTGCCCCCTCCTTTCCTTGTCAACATGAATATTTAGCATGAAACACGGATCTTACGCATGACAATGTTTTTGTAGACTTCCTTCGTTACTTCAAATGTGGTTTTTAATGTTTAAATACTCCAAAGGATTACTTAAACTAGTATTTGATAAGCTTTTTACAAATAAAAACACCTCCTTTTTCCTGCGGATACAAATTTTCATGTCTTGCTGGTCTAAGGTACGGAGAATGAGGGAGAACTTGTTCAGCATGCTATGCATATTCCTAAGGGAAATGTTTGTAGGTGGGGAAGCTGATCACTGTTCTCCTGAGCATCCTATTTAAAGAGTTGCCTTTCCACTCACTCACAAATGAAGCCTCATTTAATAATAAAAACAAGAATAAAATAAAAAGGAAATCTCTTCAGACAAGTAGCATTGACTTAGGGTAGATCTGTTTCTCCACTCTATCCCTCAGTGCTGGAAGTGTATAGCTCAGTGAGAATGAGCCGTTTAATTGCTCATGTGCATCTCAAGGGCTAGGGACAGCTACCTTTGTCTTTTGAAGTTGGCAAGGGGCCCTTAGTGTTTCATGATGTCTTACTGTAGACATTGTACCCAAACACAAAGTATTACATTGGGCCTCTTGTTTGAGTCTGTCCCACGGGGAGAATTTAAATAGCCCACTTTTTGGCAAGGGTGAATTTTTGCTCGAAACCCTGCATAAGCTTTTTGAATGCTGCCTCCCTTGTGGGTTACATGAAAGAAAAGCATCTCCCTTCTCCTTATTTGTATCTGTGTGTATGTATGCACATCTGCGAGAGCAGATGATTGACTCTTCTCCTTTATTAAGAAAAAAAGAAAAAAGCATCCAGACTTTTATTGGTAGCAAGCTTGAAAAATAATTTAAATGTGTTTTGGTATATGTAAATTTCTATAAATCTGTGTAAAAGAAAACTGAATGTATTTAATGGAACATTTATACATTTCGGAGTAACTCAGTAGTTTAATAAAGTTCCCATTTTCTGGGTATGGGCTTGCATTCTTCTCCTTCTTGTTGTACTTTTGGCTTTGGTCCTGGAGATCCCCAGCAACTGGAGACCGGTTGTAGGTACCTGTGGGAAAATCCCCAAAGAAAGGGCTTTGCAGCGGAAATTCTGGCATTTGAAATAGGAGGCTTGTTTTTGTACTTACATGTGCAATTCATCTTTAGTTTCTGAATGTTCCTGAGGCAGGGCTTTCTGCATAGGCCCAGGTAGAACATGAAAGGTATTAGGTGGTGGATGCAGCGCCTCGTGTTTGCGCTGTGTGCTGCGGCCAAAACGAATGTTCGTGGCAGTAACAAGTCTGGATCTGTCACTATCTTCATGCCTTTTAGCTTAGCGCACTTTATTGGGAAATCCCAGTTTACAGCTCCCAGGGTTTTGCAAATAAAGAACAGCCTGTTTTGCAGGAGCAGGTGGTGATTTCTGCACTGTAATTCTGAAGTTTTACCTTCCATCCCATTCTCCTGTGATTTTTTTCCTGCTTTATTGCATAAGAAAAAAAAAAAGAGAGAAGAAAGGCAGCCAGCCTCCTTGTCCTCAGGGAGTACTTCCTCCCCTCTGCTATGGGAATGGTTTTTGGACTGGAATTGCTGCTATTTGCAAACTCGTTCAGCCCCTGACTTTTCTCGTTGGGTGAGTGTGGCTCTCCCGCACGGAGCAGCACGCACCTGCTGTCTGCCAGCACTGAGCGATGGCTGCTGATGGAATCTACGTGGGAAAGCCCTTCGCCATCAAAAGGTGTGTCTCAAAAGTTGGTTTTCCCCTTTTTAAACTTCATTTTTATTTCAAAAGGGTTTATGATTACCAATTCATTATTTAAACTACCAGCTGTCAGAAGCAGCAGTGCCCTGTAGGTTTAATTTCCCATGTCTTGAGATTTTCCCAAACGCTAACAGGCTGTAGGGCTGCAGGCAGGTTTGAAGAAAGACAGGAGAGCTTTTTTTGGGCTTTGTTGTGCCGAGCAGCGGGTGCTTGTCATCATCATCAGAGGCGATTCCGTCTCCTTTGATGGCTCTCAGGGTGATGGTGAAGTCAGGGAGCCTGGGGAGACATGAGGGCATCTGGGGCTGTGGAGCTGCTGCAGATTGCGAGATAGGGGAGCGAGCTGTGGGAGGAGAGATGCTGATTCATACTTGGAGGAATTTAATATTCACATCTCATGTGGGAACTGCATACAAATGAGGGGCTCACTGCATCCCTCGTTACAACAGCTCATTAAATTATCAGGAGAGACGGAAAGATTTCCCATCACGCCTCCCACAGTGTACAAGTCCGGACTATGTCATTCAAAATAACCCACTGGTATCTCTCTCATCTTAGGCTCTAGCTGTGTGGATGGATGCGGAGTACTGCCCGTTGGCTCTGACCGAGCCAGGCACAAGTGAGCTCTGGGTTGGGAGTGAATCACAGCACGTGCTGGCTGGCCACTGACCCCGAGTTGTCCTGTCCTGGCTGGAACTGCATCCCCACGTGCTGGGGAGAGCTGTCCTCCAGAAGGCGTCTTTGTTGCTGCTGTGAGAACGCAATCCCGGCGAGAGGGGCCCAGCTAAATGCAGCTCCTTTCAAATTTGGCCACTCAGTGTTTTCCATTAGCTTGATACATGCTGTTTACATCCTACTGCTGCCTGTGCCAGAGATAACTGCCTTGGGAACAGCTCCCTGCAGGTATTGTTAGCAGCTGCTGGAAACAAAGGCGTTTGTTTTAGCCACGTCACTATCTAAACAGCCAGAAATAGATTGCTTTTTTTATTGCTGGTAACCCAATAAAAATCGGTCTTGTTCTCCTGGCCGAAAGATGCCTTCTGGAAATCTTGCGTGCTGAGAGGGCTGGCATCTGTGCAAACAGCCCAACAACAGCAAAGAGCATGATGCTGAGGCAAAGAATGTGTGAAGAACTCTCGTGGCAACCAAGCATTTCTCCTCCACGTGTCATCACCACCAGCATCCGCTGCTTGTACTTGGACAGAATTGCTTCCAGCCAACACCATGTGGTTCCTTGCCGCATAGTTGGCTTCTGTCTCTTTCTAGGCTGAAAGCTGAGACTGCAGAACATTCACCATCTCAGCTAGGAACTTAACTCTGATTTTAAAAACAAATAAAAAAATCCGTCCATCTGCTGATGCCCTTCCTTTCTGCACCGAGTCACGGGGAGCGTGGAGGCCATGCTATTATACTGATTCCAGAGATGGTGATCAGGTTTGTAGCTGTTGAGCAAGTGCTTGGTTGGTGGCCTAGTCTGGAGGGAGGGGAGAGATTGGGGCACTACAGAGAACATTTGTCCTATCTGAAGCAGGGATGCTGGACAGGCTGTCTTTGAACAGTGATGCGTCTCCTGCTTTTGATCATGTCTTAACAATAGCCCCTTCTTTTCCCTGTTCCATCCTTATTTCTTTGGGAGGATAAAGGATTACATGCTTTGATGCCTCCTCCAAGCGGAGGAGACAGATGAACTCTACCTCCGTTTTTTTATTATTATTTTTATTTTTAACATTAGGACTTTGACCAGCGAGCAGAGCTGGTAGCTTCAAATAACTCTCAGCTGCACAGGGGCCCTAAAGCTCCAGGGAAAAAATGAATGGATTGCCTGTGTGCACTTTGACTAGTTTCTTCCAAAAAAGTAAACGTTTCCATCTTTTTGGTGGTCTAGAACAAGTTCAGGAAGGAATTGAATATATTTCTAAAATGGACACGTGCATGAGTAGTAGTTCTAAATTACTATCTGGTAACTGGCGTGCTGCCTGTGGAAATGAGGGAAACGTGTAAGAGGGAAAACGTGATGATTACAAATGAGCAGGCAGAGCTGAGACAAGTTTTCAAGAAGAATGTGTGCTTTTCTCTGTATCATTACCATCCTGACGCTTCCCTGGGCGTTGGCTGTTCCTGGCTGACCCAGCTACAAGCACGGCCCCCTGGAGAAGCCAGGGGTCCCCAGCACCTGGCCTTGTTCCATCACTGCAGAGAACACTCCAGTAAGCACTGCTGGAGCCACTTCAGCTCTCGTGCTGAGCAAGGACATGCTGCGAGCTCCACGTTTTTGTTCCCAGTCTTTCTCATGCAACATTTAAACCGATTCAAACCTATTCCCTGTGCGAATCTTCAATTTCCCGTTTCAGGATGAAGGATGATTGTAAATGTGGTTTTGTTTTTTTTTTCCCCCCCACCCTTTTACAGCTGTATTTGTCCCTTTACATCCCATGTCTGTTTCCTCCCACTCCTATTTCCTCTGTTACAGTTTTTCATCCTGCTCTATTAAATTTTCCGGCTTCTACTAATAACTCATCTCCCCTCTTTATCTCCCTTTCACACTCTGGTGTTTCTGTACTCTTCAGCTCACTCCATTCTGCTCTCTCTGTGTCTCTGCAGTCTTTGGAGGCTGTTCTGCTCCTTTGATTTTGTTTCCTCCCTTTCTGTCGTGGGTTGCCTTTCTCCAAACAACTGTCTGCAAAGCCTGCAGGCTGACACTTTTCCCTGCTGCTTCCAGTAAGAAGTGGGAATAGGGCAACAGAAAGTGACTCTTTTTCACATTTACAAGTCTGTATTTTGTAGCTCTGTTTTGTCCTTGAGAGCAAATTGCTGGAGGTTGCTATCCCCAAGCAGAGAGATCACCTCAAATCATCTTACAGAAACATAAAGGTTGGAAAAGACCTCCAAGGTCACCCAGTCTAACCATCAACCCACCCCCACTATGCCCACTAACCATGTCCCTCAGTGCCACATCTACATGGTTCTGGAACACCTCCAGTGACGGTGATTCCTCCACCTTCCTGGGCAGCTCGTGCTAGTGCTTGCCACTCTGTGAAGAAGTTTTTCCTAATATCCAACTTAATTCCTAACACCCAGTATTTCATTTTTTCAGTGCACATGCTGCACCCCACCATACTGAGCAGCCCATGGGGGCATGGGCAAATTTTGCAGAGGTGGCTGAGGAAATTCTGGCCAACTAAAAGTGTGGGTGATTTAGCTCCGTGGTTCCAGTCTGTAAAGCCCTACCTGAAAGGACATCAGCAGCAAAGCTCAGGGATGCCTCACCCACCTGTGATCTTGGTGCCACAAACAAAAGGTTTTTGCAGCCAGTTGGGTGCTGTTTCCCTGCGCTTCCAAGCAAAATAATTGCATCATATCTCAGCCTAGCATGTAGGTGTTCGTGGTACAGGCTGAGGCTGCAGCAGCTTTGTTTTTCTCTTATATGGTGAGGACCAAGACCTCTTTATAAGAGCAGATTGCTCTCGGAAGCCCAGAGATGGCTCTTGGAGAATATGTGTTCAGTTTTCCTTCTGGTTTAAGTGACTAATCGCTGCACTAAACAGAGAGCACTGAGTGCGTGCACAGCGTAGTTGGAGAGCACAGGCACTGCTGTTTGCTCTGAGCTCTTTTTACTTGCATATGCTGTGTGTCTGCCCAGTATTGCTCACCCCAGGGCCGGCTTTGAGGGCAGTGCCCCCAACGACCCACAGAGAACTGGGGAAGGAAGCAGCTGTGCCCCTGCCCCAGGGAAGCATTCGCTACAGCTGAATGTTTCTGGCAGGTGTTTGCTTACCCTGCTCTTACAGGGCTTACCAATAATAATAAGTTACGGTCAATGTTCCCAACGACTTTCTTGTGTATTCCAGGATGGAATGTCTGTTTATAAGGATAAGGTAAAGCAGCTCATCTCCTGACAAATGTGTATTTCAGTTGCATATCTTTCCCTGCAACATGGCTTTGATAATGAACTCAGTATATCCACCCTTAGAACCACCATGTTTATCCTAAATAATTCAAATGTTTAAGCATAAGTGCATAAAGCAGCAGCTAACTGGTAACCCTAGAAATCTATCTAATATCTTTTCATTGCACGAAAAACTGTCTGTGCTCTTCAGAAGGACTTGATCGATCTGTTGCCAGAGATTTGTCATTCGGTGGATGGAGTGTGGGATGCAATACAGCAGCTCCTGCTGGTGCCTTTGTCACTGCTCCAAGGTGTGAGACCACTCATGCAGCAAGGGGAGGGAGAGGGATCAGAGCTCAGGATGGTCCTCAGCAAAGCAGCATGGAGATGGCCACGGTGAGCAGATCAGTGCTCAAACAAGGCCACCAGGTTCATGCCCGCACCCAGAGACCAGGGCTCTGGTGTCCCCAGCCCACATGCGGTGATATCCAAAAGAGCATGGGATGTGGCAGAAGTAACCCATCAGAGACAGGCACGTGGGAGTGCAGCAAGAGATGTTTTGTAATCGTAAAAGCAACCAACAGTATTGTAAAGGCTGCAAAGCAGAGACTGGTGAGAATGTATAGCTCCAACATTCAGCATGAATTGGCAAAGCGGGCATGTGAGTAATCACAGAGGGCCATTGTGCGCCTGAGTCCAAACTCTTGTTTGATGAACTTACTTCTCTGAATAAATCTCACTTAACCTACAGTAAATACCTCTGAATAAAATGTCCAGCCTTAATATACAACATTTTAAATGACAGAGAATTTATCCCAACCTTTGGCAAATAGTTCAAACAGATTATCAAGCTTTCTGTTTAGAACCGTCTTAGTGTTTCTAGCACAAATTAATCGGGGTGGAGTGTCTAATTGCTGGTAACTGAATCTGTTATGGCTCTGTCTGCCAAGCTGGCAGCTCCTGTTACGAGATTCCTGCTTCTTAAAGGCAGCCCTTGCAGGGAGAGAGCCGTGATTCTGCAGTGGGACTAGTGCTAGAACTGGGGAGGCTGCTCCAGGCCTCTGCCTGCGCTGGCTCTGCTCTCAGTTTGACATGGTGGCTCTGGGCTGTGGAGAAGATCTGGATGCTAGCTGAAGGGCTGCTACTGTCCTTATGTCCTGGGATGACCCAAATCTGCTCCTACAACTTGTTGGACAGGAGCTTGCTGGGGCATAGGGAAGCTCAATGGGGTTGGTCTGGATTTTATTGCTCTGGTTTCCCAGGCCACTCTTAGGGACCAACATTTTCTCTGTCAGAATGAAAGCATGCCTGACAGAGGGAGTTGTTTCAGAGCTAAACAATGGCTGTGTTTAAACATTTGTTTTTAATTAGGCATCTGCTCTATGGCCAATAATGAAGCCTGAAACCATTGGGCATCACCAGAGCCATCCTTTGTCAAAGCCACCATACTTGCTGCTCCTCACTCTCTGGCAGGAGATGTTCACACAGACAGGCCCCGTCTGCTCACCCTTTTATTGCCTCCTTCAGCCATCCTGCAGCTCTCCTCCCTTCTCCTGCTGACCCTTAAGCTATTTTCAGTAAACCTCTTTCTTTTCCCAGTGGGGACATTCTGTAATTAAGGAGGCAGTGATAACATCTAGTGATAATGTACTGATGTCTTTTAAAAAGGGAGCTCTGAACCTGTCCCCTCTTCTCCCCTCCTTGCCTTAAGCAGAGCTTAGTGTGGAACCTGGAGCTATGCTGATGTGAGTGCTGATTAGATACCTCTTCTCAGTTCAATTTGTTTGTCCATACTGACCATTTCCTATGCGTTAAGGCCTCTTAGAAAGATGACACTTTCCCACCCAGCCTTCTTCCATTTTTGAGCACGTGTCTCCACTCGCTGCATTGGGTGCCCCAGAAAGGAAAGACAACTCAATCAAGCACTATGCCTTTGCTGTGGTGCCTGTGGGGAGCTGTCACGCAGATGGCCTCATCCCAGGTCTCCTTTATTGTTATTACACAGTCTTGTGCTATGGCAACTGGAGAAGGAGGGAGGAAGGCCCCAAGATGGCTGCCTGGTCTGGGGGTGTTGATCCAGCATGAGTGAGTCACAGGGCTGTGCTTCACCTCAGCCACCTCCGGCAGCTCTGCCGTGAGTCACCACAGCCTGAGAAGCCTTGCAGCACTTCCTGCGCCACAGGGAGGAGGGCATTGGGTGACAGTACCACCTGCCACGGGGATGGAGTCATGTAGAGCTCTGCTTCGGGAGCGGGAGCTCTCAGGAAGGCTCTCGGGTGGGCACATGTTTTGGTGTTATGGGACCTACAGGACAAAGACGCTTCCCACAGGGGAGCAAGGAGGGGTAGCAAGGTGCACATGCATCACTCTGTCGCAGCAAAACCTGCAAGACGAGGAGGGGGGATGCAGCATGGAGGAGTTGGTTTTAAGAATTTCTTTTGGTGTCTCTTCTCCTTCTTTGCTTTCGTGATTCTCCCAACAGTATTATCTCCCCTGTCTGATCGTGGATAGAAACTCTTGTGGTGTCATCTTTGTCCACTGTGTCCTGCTGCCAGTGGATCCCAGTTCCCACAGTGCTGGCTCAAGCCAGCGGGCTGAACCCAACTGAAGGAGCCACTCAACTCTAGCTGCTATCAAGTGCTTTTGCCTCTTCCATCAAATCAACCTTTCCATGGGATCTGCCATTGTTTCAAAGAATTTACCCGTTTCTGAGAAGGTGTCAAGAGGCCTTTTCCAAATTCAAATGTAAAAAATAGAAATCCTCTTTTCCTCCTTCAAAGACAAAGTGCAGAACTCATGAAAATTGCTATTACATATTTAAGACATGTTGTCTTTTAAAATTAAAACAAATGCAGAGAAGTGGTACAGTTTTTTAATACTGTCTTGAAACGGTATAGGTCATGATCAAAAATCATCTCATGTTGTGGTAGGAGAGGCTGATGGGGTGAGTTTTGCTAAAGCTGGAGGTATGTGTGACAACAGAGTGGCTCCAAGCAGTGCTCATGTCCCTGTCACACAGAGATGGGCAGCTGGAGCTCAGGCTCCAGAAAAAAGAGGAGGAAGCTTCACCCCAAGGACCCCCGGGTTTGGGGATGCCTTCTCTTGGCTTGGCATATTTTCTTCCTTCCCTTCATCTTCCTGATCTGGTTTTAATGTTTGCCCATTCTGGGGCAGCCCCGTTTTTCAACTGAGAAGTATGATAGCCTGGTATGAAGGGACAAAGTATCACTGTGCACATGAAGGGTGCTCTATCTGGAAGCTCTGGAGCAATCTTCAGGTCAGGTAGAAAACCACACAGGAGCAGTCCCTTGCCTTTTCCAGAGGAGTCATTTTCTGGTTGGTGCATGAATGCATCAGAACAGCAGGTAGATGCGACATGGTCTGGGCACATTCTGCATGACGACTGTGTCCCTGCTGTGTCTCAGATTATAAAGATGTGCACTGTAGCTGCAATGTCATGAGGCAGCCAATGCTAGTACAGGTGAGGTGAGCTCTGGATGCTCTCCAGAGGTACATCTGGAGCTGTTTGCAGAAGGTGACACAAAGCTTGCTCCAAGAGATGCCCTAAAAGCCTCCTGTGCACATGGGGCCATCCCAGAGGTGCAGGTGCTTTTCTGCTACACTGCCTGAGTGTGAATGTGTGAGAGCCGTGGGCTCCAATCTGTGAATCCTGGCTGTAATTGGTAGAGGTCTTTGGAGAGGTTCTCCAGGGAAGAGGCTGAAAAACAAGAGCGTTTGGAAATGCTGTGAGTGTGGAGGACACCTGCTGGTTTTTGCTCCAGAATATGCAGGACAGCTCAGGTTCTCGTTTTCTGGAGGCCAGGAATGTGCTGGGTGTCTCGACAGCCCCCGGGGTACTTGACTCATGTGCCCCCAGATAGGCATTTGGCCCTGTGTGCCAAGCACTGCGGCATTTTGTTTTCATGAATGGAAAAGCTCAGCATGTCCCATTCTTTCTGCCTGTCTTTTGTCAGTTTACTCTTCATAAAAGGATTATGCTAATGTGTGCCTTGGCCTCATCCCAGTGGTGCCTCATATCAGCTGGGAGCACCCAGCAGCAGCAGCCAGGCCTTCCTGTCTCAGGATAGATATTTGGGGCTGTATAAGTTGCACACCCTAAAGTTAACTGTTTGGTTACAGGAAGCAATGCTGTTGATTTGGTATCCTAATGACCATGATTTCAGTGAAACGGCTGAGGTTGGAAGGACCCTTTGGGTCAACCAGGACCAGCCCCAGCTCCAGCAGGGCCGCCCAGAGCAGCTCCCTAGGCCAATGTCCAAGTGGCTTTGGGATATCTCCAAGGAGGAGATTCCATAGCCTTTCCAGGCAGCACGTATCATCACTTCATCTATTTTGGGCTGTAGGGCTGCTTAGAAATAGAACATTGATGCTTTATAGTGAGGAATTTGTCTCTCCTGTATGGCACTGGGAATTAATCTCCTTATTCATTTAATTTGTGAAAGAAAGAAAGGAAAATGGGTCCAAGTAGAACATAGTGGGGCAAGAGATTGATGAGATGAGCAGAGGCACAGGCATTGCAGTGCAGTGACCAAGTGTCAGGAACAGGTGTTCACTCTGCCTTGCAGGAAGAGCTTCTCCTGGAGCAACCGAGCTGGGACATGCAGTGTGTAGGGTTGAGCCGTGTGTCATTACTCAGAGAAGCAAGACAAATGAGAAATCAATTGAACATCAAACCATGGCTACTGATTATTTATGTTGAAAATAAATGATTCATCGAGTGCTTTAATTGATTCATATATGCGGCAGGGAGTTCCAGCCTTGATTTATGGACCTTTCCACCAGTCAGGCAGGAAAGACTTGCTCCCACTCACTTTATTTGTGCAACAAACATCCTTTTCTCTTGGCATAGGTTACGCCAACTCACTTGCAAGCTTTTTTCTCCCTGACTGTTTACTTTGCTTTGAAGCAATTGGTCACTCGGCTCACTCAAGCAGTGCTATCAGAACCAGGTAACTGATTTGGATTTTATATCAGAGGTGTCCAGAAGGCATCAGCATAGCCCTAAGCAAAATGCTGGGCTCTGCAGCTCAGAGAGCTGCAGCCTACAGTGCACTATGTCCACAGATCTACATGACTGCTTGAATGAGACTGCACTTTCTCCCTGCTGCTCTCCCACCTAAGGAGGAGATGGTGGAGATCTGTCTTTGCCTTCTCACAACTGTCCCACAGCTTGCCAGAACAGGAGGGCAGCCAGAGGATGTTGGCTGCGGGTGAGGAGGTGGATGGTGGCTTGCTTAATATGTGGCTGACACTGCAGTGGAGCAGGGAGACAAGGGCTCTATCAGCACTGGCACTGGGGGAACGACACATGGAGGGATAAAGGCCTTGGGAAGTTGTCTCAGGGTTTGTCAGGAAGCTAAACGCAGACTCTTATTAGTCACATGTGCCACCAGTTGTGCAAAGGGGAGAAGCCAGTCAGCCAGCCCCTTCACCATCCAAGCTGTGTGGCGGTGGTGTTTGCTATTGGGCTTGCTGTTTTCCCCTAGGTTTTTTTGCCTGTCCTGTAGGCTGGGGGTAAAGAAACAGAGCAAGTTGTCTGAAGGGAGCAATAAAACATTGCAGTGTCCAGGCGGGCTGTGAAGATGGTGAAGGGTCTAGAGGGCAAGAAGTATGAGAAGAGGCTGAGGACTTGGTTTGCTCAGCCCATAGAAGAGGAGCTGAGGGGAGGCTTCATGGCAGCTGCAGCTCTTCGCAGGGAGTGGAGGGGCAGCACTGAGCTCTGCTCTCTATGACAGACAGGGCCAGAGGGAATGGCATGGAGCTTTGTGTGGGGGGGGGGGCAGATTGGGTGTTAGGAAAAGATTCTTCAACGCAGTGTGGTGGGCATGGTCCCAAGCTGCCGGAGCTCAAGGAGCATTTGGACAATGCTCTCAGACACAGGGTTTCAATTTTGGATGGACTCACAGATCTTCATGGCACCCTTCCAACTCAGAATGTTCCATGATTCTATGATGCTCCAGTCAAATGGCACCAAGCTCCTTCATCTGCCACAAACCACAGGAGATACTGCAACTGATAGATAGGTTGAAATGTGTGAGAAACAAAATCAACCCCACAGCTGCAATCTCTTGCAATGGTTTGCCTTCAAGTTGTAACCTAGTAATCCAGTAGTTGATTAAGGATGGAGTCTGAGCGGCCTTTGGCTTGGTACAGCCCACAGCTGCAGCACTGCTATAGGATAAACTGGACTGGAGGATCTGTCTGGCTAAGAAATAATACTTTTCACCAGGCTGTTTCCCAGATGGATCTTTTTCTTTTTTCACCTACTTCTTTATACTAATGTTGGGGCTGGTGCAGTGGGAGCAGATAGGCTTCTATTTTTCTGTGTCAGTTCTGCTGAATTCCACATCGTAGCTACTGAGGTACACTAGCCTGGTGGAAAGCATGCCCAGCCTCTGTAAACACAGGGTGTCTTCATGGTTTGATCAACTTGCAATTTTGCCTCAGTTTGTTTGGCAGTGAGACAGTGAACAGTGCTGCCATGTATGTTTGTCTTTCTTGGGTGATATATTTGTATATTGTGTCAGAAAGAGCTTGTGCCTTGTGTCAGTCTGCTTGACTCTTGTTTAGGAGAGAGTCCCCACAAATGAGAAAAATAAACTTGGAAACCTCCCTGGGTCTGCACCAGAGCTGTCTCAAGGCCCCATGAGCCTGAGCTTCCTGCAGTCCAGCAGTATAGCATGAGCAAGTTATCTGAATTGCTTTTTCCCTACCTGAGAATTTGCAACTTCTCCTGGGTTTTGCAACAAAGCATTTCCAAAGCCTGCCAGAGATGGCTTTGTTTCCTGTCCAGAGGAGCAGTGTGGGGATGTACTAGTGGAAATGGTCTGTGCACACACTGTTTCTTCAATGATAAGACATGCATAGAAACTGGGTCTGGTCGTTCCTTCCCTTGGTATGCAGCTTGCCTGGCTCTGCAGCATTTAGCTGGAGCATGGAGTAGGTAAGGCCAGAGGAAGTGGGTCTAAAGGTTGAGAGCTTTGACTGAAGTTCTGAATAAGCTGTCTACGAAAACAGATAAACTGTGAAAAGTAAGAAGAAAAGAGATATGCTGATGGTTCTGGGCAGTTGCACATGTGGTTGTTACAGATAAGGACCAGATCTCACAGGGAAGAATGCTGGGTGTGCTTCTTCTGTTCTTTACTGGTTCAAAGTCAGCAATGTAAACCTAGAGAGGGTTCCTTGTTCCCCATATGAAGGACATAGGTGAGTCGAGCATTGCTCTGTAACTGTTGCTTCAGCGCTGGTTCTGCAAAGAGACTGAAGGAACTCATTATTCATGATTTTATCTTACTACCTGAAATACATAAATAGCCTAAAGGTTCCTCTGATGGACTTTTTCCAGCTCTTTGATGTGCCAAAGATAATTTCTAACATACTCCCTCAACCTGTCCCCCCTCCCTAGTTCGGGTTTAATGTTTCTACTTGTTATGTTTACCTGTCTGTACGAGGCTGCAAGCTCCGCAAGGCAGGGGCCTTGCCATCTTTCATGTTGAAGGAGTTGTAACATCAACAACTATAAAACAAGATACAAATTATCAAAGCAACAAAAAATGAGGTAGCTCAGCTCTTGGGCATCTTCTGCACTGAGAAGCTTGCACTGAGGCTCATCGCGCTCTGGATTTTGAGTCTGCGGGACTGCGGAAGAGAGAGTGGATCCCCAGACCTGTCCCTGGACTGCAATAGACTATATGCAAGAGATGTGTAAAGCTGTCATGTGCGCTGCCCGCTCCAAGCCCTTGCAGATGGGACATGTCCCCGAGTATCCCTCTGATCCAGCAGCACGCCTGGGAGCCTGCAGTACGCTGGCAGCCAGGTCCTGTTCACCTTTCCATTCTGAGAGCCTCTTGCAGCCTAGGATGTGTCACTGTTGCTGCGATAACCTCCTGTTGTGCTGGGGGTGGTGCCTCTGTGGTGGGGCAAGACTGATCCCGTGCATCCATGCTTCCTTTGGGATCCCAGCCTCTGTCTTCCTTGCCCAGGGCTGCGGAAGGCCCTCACAACCTGTTCACATACAGAGCAACACCCTTGGGCGCTCACACTCATGCTGGCCTTTTGCTAGGATCCAGAAGTGCTCTTATCTCTGGCTCCTTTGCCCGTCTGCCTCCACAGACTCTTCTACACTTCTTTCAAACAAAGCTATTATTCCACTGACCCAGGCCTGCTGTGTTGAATTGGATGCTGTTCACTGCAGCTCAAAATACTCTTTGCTGCTCTTAATGCTTTCCATTCATTTTCTATGGCGATCAGATTCATGGCAGCAGCTAGGCAGCTTTCATTGATACTCGATGCAGCAGCTATACCCTCAGCAAAGGCTTTTTTGTGCATCAGGCTCCAAACCTTTCAAGCAGGCTATGGTGAAAAGCCATAATGTCCCTTTTCTGCCATGCCCCAAGCCACCTGCAGCCTGTGAAAGAGCACATTGTTTCTGCAATTAACGAAACAACACGGGCAGTGTCTCTGCTGCCTGTGGGAGAGGGCTCTGGGTAATCCCTCCTTGCTCTGCCCCCAGCCTTCATCCCACCCCCCACGCTGTCTGAGGCCCAATTTCAACCCCACAACTGTTTCATTCCAAATGAGGGTGAGTTTTGCAGGATAGGATTTTGGTCCAGCAGCTAAATGAACCTCCTGATACTGTGTTACCCAGTGGGCGAGAGTTTTCAATTCTCTTCTTGCTCTCTCTGGAAGACTGTGTGCCTTTAAGTGACCAGAGTGGAGAGGGAGGTGTTGGGTTGTTGTGTTTTTCCTTCTTTTTCCTTTTCTTTTTTCTCTTCCCAAAAAAAGCACTGTGTAGGGGGAAGATGCTACACTACCTTTTGCTCAGATAAAAAGAGCCTGAAAGCTTAGCATTGCTCAGAGACAGGAAAATTGCTTTGTCTGGTGAATATTCTAAAGACATGAAATAACAAGACATGATCAAAATTCTCTGCTCAACAGAAGAGCTGCCTAACTCTTGCAGAGCCAATAATTCCTTTGTTTCACTCAGCTTTTGTAGAACAATGTGAGAGAAGGAGCAGCAGAGATTTGTGACTGCTTTCTGCTAATGAAACAGGAGGTTTGGGCTGCAGTTTGTTCTGGCAGCCTCAGGAAAAGTCCCTGCCCCAGCAGGGAAGTTGGGGTTTACCATGGGCAGGTCCTTGCTGGCACTAACCTGGTTCACCTGCTGGAGAAAGGAGCTGTCAGCGGCAGCTTGGCGCTGTCGGGAGCCACCCAGCTGCAGCATGGGCACGTTAGCGTGGTGCAGTGCCAGCCCTGCGCTTACGCCGCTTCTTTTCCATACATGGAGCAGCATCATTCAGGGAGCAGTAGTGCTGCCTAAGGGAAACCAGCTGTGCTGAACCAAGGGTGGATAACACGCTGAGCTAGCAAAAGGCCAGAGGTAGCACGGCTCAGCCAGGACTGCAGCTGCAGATCCCACTGTTTGGTAGAGCCATCCCTCAGACATGGCTTGCAGCGAAGCCAGGCACGGGCACTGAGCCGCCTGTTTGCCTTGTGGGAGAAGTCCCAGACTGCAGTAGCTTTGCATATTTGATCCTGTCTGAGGTCATTTCTTCTCCTATCTGCAATATTTCTATTGTGAATGCCCTCAAGCATTTAATTGATGTAACACCTCTAATTGCCCAATGAACATATTGCCTCCATTGTCCCTGTGATCCCAGCCACAAACGCTGGGCAGGAACCTATCATTTGCTGGCTTACAGATGGAGATGCTGGTAAACAACAGCATTCTGTGGGAGTCACTGGGAGGTGATCAGGTGATCCCATCTGGAGGCAGCACGGGGCTGCCCGTGTGGGAAGCAGGCCGGCATGCCTCCTGGGGTAGCCATGGCCAGCTTCATTGCTCAGCAACATTTTAACGTTATTTTTACAGGGTGCCAATGGCTGGGCTTGTCACTGAGCAGACATGGGATGGTGGCTGCATTGCACTCCTGGTGATCCCACTGTTTGTTGGGGGAAATGCAGGGAGGCAGGAATGTCTGTAGGTGCATGACGCTGCCTCTACGATAGGAGAACCCATCCATCAATGTCAACCTCGAAAAGAGAGGGCTGGGGGCTACAGCAGAAGCCTAGGGCATGATGAATAGCAGGAAGGAGGGGAACTGTTGCTCATGAGATGTAAGGGATGTTAAATGAAGTCACAGACCAGATATTTTTAGGGCATTGAGGAGGAAGTCTTTTTCACATGGACGTAATTAATTGGCAGAACTCATTGCCACGGTATGCTTCAGGTGCCGAAACTATACATTGGTTCAAAAGCAATTAGGCAAATTAATGGGACTGCAACCAGCAGAGGCCTAGTGCGGCTGATACTGCAAATGCTGCCTGTGGCTTAGGAAGCTGCTCTCCCCCATGACCAAAGCTGCAGCCCAGACACGTGTCTTCTCCTCCCAGGGTTCTCCATGAAGAATTTGTAATACCCCAACCATAGGTAGTTTTCCCCAAACTCCAGGTCCCCAACAATGCCATGTACTTTGCAAGGAGTTGGGGCAGGAGCCTCAGCACACATGCCTCTACTTTGCTCTCTATTCTGCTGGATGAGCCATCCCCAAGGCACTTCCCCTGTGATTTGGACAGCTCTAGCTAACTGTGGATGTACAGGTGCAGGTGCAGTGCCCAGAAATTGCAAGGAAATAGCCCCCATGTATATGCAGGAGGAAAGAGAGAGGGGGCAGTCTACAGGCTGATTAAAGCTCAGTGCATTTACATTTTAAATGCTCCAGTGCTCTGTCAGTTTAGATAGCTTAATCTTTGAGAATTAGATAGCTTAATCAGACAGAAATAGAAACGGCACAAAGAAGGTTCTGTAAAACCCCAGGGCTCTGGGTAGAGCCGCTCCAAGTTTGACTTCATTTTTGTTTAATGCAGCAGTCTACTAGGCGCTTTTTAGACAAAGTGCCGGAAAGAGATTTCATGTGAGGTGATATGTAAAGCAAGAACTGTGATTTGTTTATTATATTAAAGAACACAGGCAGAGCTTTAGGATAAAAGAGTGTAAAATAAAACAACAAGGGAAGCCAAACGGCAGCACTTTTTGCCTGGCAGAGTGGTAGGATGTGGACTGCACCAGGTTGCATTCTCTGCACTGCCTGGGGTTGAAGGGATGCTCACGTCGACTTGGGCTTGTAAGGACACTAGCTGCTGCATAAGGAAACAGTCAATGGATGAGATTTACAGAGAAAAAACAGACAAGGATATAAACGACATTCAGCTTTGCTTGTTGAGGTTCACCAACCCTCATATTTTCTCCCCAAGCAGATGTTCTGTTTTGTTTTGTTTTCCTGGCTGAGTATATTTTCAGAGCTACTGCAAGGCTGTTTATTGTAAAGCAAAAAATCACCTTTGGAAACCAGTTGTGGAAAATAACACAGGTGACAGCAGTGCATACCTGCGACACAGCATTCCTGGGCCTCCGTGGAAATTCAACAGCCTTGCTATATAATCAAGTCTCCTACTCCCAGTTAGCCTATCTTGATCACTTGGAAAATCTGTATTCAGCCATGAAAAATGCACTCGCCCCAAGGTGTGCGGGTGTGGGATTATTTACCCATGGTTGGTAAGGGCAGTGAGTGCCTGGCAAAGCCAATCTGTGCGAGGTGGGCAGTGTAGCTTTTGTTGAAACTCTCCATCCAATTAGCATTCCTACACTGCATTCTTCCTCCATTTATTCTTCGTCCCTCTCTTTTTTTTTTCTTCCCTGTAATGGCGTTTGAGGAACACTGTAGAAGTACTCATTTTTGAGCAGCCTGTCCCCCCATTGTTTCCTTGTTTGTCTCTGCAAATCCCCAGAGCTCCTCAGGTACAGCAGTGCATCATCAGCCCCCAGCTCTGTGCATGAAGTTGATGTTGCGTTTTATGGTTAAAACGAAGTGTAAAACCTCTGTAGTTACAGTCCCCAGTAAGCTTGCTCAAGGTAGCAAGGAGGGAGAGGGTAATCTATTCAGGTCATTAAGATGTGGGCAAAATTCAGCCTGTCCTAATTAATCCCGTTTGAAATTTGGCACATATATACTTTGTTTTACACACCAGTCCTGACTGAAACTGGTATTACAGTTCTGCCTCTAAGCATCTGCTTTCGCATTTGGTATTTGAAGGCAGTTTACATAAAAGGGCGGCTTTAATCTGTGCTCCCACCCCAGCTGTCTCACAGCAGTGTGGGGCTGTTTTTCCCCTGCCCGCTTTCTGTCAGGGACAGGCTCAGTGGAGGCACCAGGACTACCAACATCATGGCGCATGCTCTGAAATAGGCACTGATCCTTCAAAAGCCTCAGGGGCCCCTGTGCCAGCCTGGGCGTGACATAGGTAGCTGCCTCAAGGAGCTGCCAGAGAACCAGCTCTGTCTGTGCAAGGGTTTGTTTGGTTTTCTTATGAGTGATGTGGAATGACTGAGTTGTTCCCAGAACATGCTGCCTAAGCTGACCTTATCCCTTCAGCCGCAAGCGCACCTGCGGCTTGCTGTTTATTCCCTAGCTCCTTATGAATGCTGGTGGGAACGGTTTGTGGCAGGGCATGTGGCTTCTGGCAGCAGTATATCTTGCTGCAGCACCTACCACCCTCTGCCTCTCATCTTGTTTTGGGGTCTCTGGACATGGTAAGGGCAGGCATCCCAGGAGATACCCATCCAGGAAAGAGAATTAGCACCTGCTGGGCACATCTGCACTGAGAAGCTCCAGCCTGTGGCCTGGAGCTGAAGCACATGGCAGAATACAAACAAATGAGAGGAAGGCTGGTGGTAACAGAGCACATTTTCCAATACTTCGAACAACTGCATTGATCTCAACTCAAAGCTGAAGTTTTGACTGTAAACAATGAATGATAGAGGCCAGGCTTTTAAACAGCCTCTCTGATGTCCTGGGAGGACAGAAGGCTGCTTTGTAAGTGCAGGAGCCAGTCCTGGTAGTGACAAGGCAGAGAGGAAAGGAAAAACACGGCTCGGTTGTGTTCGGTGCTGAAATGATGGTGAACTGTATCAAGAGGCCAGTGTGCAAGGGCCATGGGAGGCAAACGAGTCCCAGCAGGCCTGGGGCACTGCCTGGGGTGTGGGCAGCAGTGCAAGGTGAGCCCAGGGCTGAGAGCCTCTCTGTGCTTGGGAGTGCAGCCCTGAGGGCTTTCATAATGCCAAGCTATTTCTGTTCATCACAGTGGCAAGACTCTGGAAACTGACCACTCTGTGTCTCCTCATAATTGTTCACCAGAGAAGGGCACAGACGGCCCAGCTCTTCTTAATTGATGACCCTCGAGCTTCGAGTGAGTCCAGCTATGCTCCTTCATGCTCCTTGAAAGTCCCAAGATGGTCACCTCACCCCCCAGTGCCTGCAGGTAGCAAGGCTCACCAATACTTCTGCTTGCTAACGCGGCTACCAAACGTCATCTGTCCCAGGGAGCTAAGCAGTGTGACAATAATGACTCACTGGAGACACACCTTGACCATCAACACTTTTGTGAGCCTACCACACCCTTTCCTGCAGGCTTTGACTTGCTTGGACTGAAAAGCATCTTGGAGTTTTTCGTTTGACAGAAAGTGGCCCTATGACAGTTTACATATGAGGGACAAAACTGTGACTGTACCACTGGCTTTGCATGATGTACCATTAATGCGTGCTAATGGTGCTTTGCCTGAAGGCATTTGCATTTAGAGAACTGGGATGCAGAAATCATTCATTCTGTAATAACTAAAAACAGAGGTTGTAACAATATGAGGCACACGTGGAATTGTATAGTATCTCTGGAGGTACATCTCTTTGACAAGGTAAATACAAAACCAGGTTGCTTTTTGGGTAGTACTTTTAGGCTTGGACAGAAAAAAATTATCTGAAGATCTATCTAATGATGTAATAGATATCTTTTTTTTTTTTTTTTCTCACATGAACACGTAATTTGTGTAAGTGCATTACGAAGTTTAAGATCTGACTGTTTTCACACTAGTTTCTCTGAAGTTTAAATTCTATCTGTGTGTACAGCTCTCACTGTAATGCAGATTTAGTTAATCCCTATTCCCATTTCAGCAACTAACTTAAATAGTGTTAAAAGTTACAAGCTGTGGCTGTATTCATTCTCCTCCCTGCTAACCACAGTCCATAATATTTACTAGTTGATGTCATTCAATTTTAGCCTGACAATCTGCATCCTAACGATTTTTTGGTGTTGCAATTAATTGATTTGCTAATGCCTTTCTTTTACCTTTTCCCCCCTTCATTTCCACATTTCTTTGTCTCACCACTTACAATGTCTTTAAGAAGTTATAAACAGATTTTCTCCCACCATATTTGTTTAGATATGGACATGGTTATATGTAAACTAGTTTACAAAATAAACTGAACGGTTTGAACAACCTTTATGGTGGGATAATCCTCTTTGTTGTGGGCAGCTGAGTACACCAAGCTCTGCTTGGTGATGGAGACAAATCACTGCAAGAGGTCTGGGTGAACAAGAGCTGGCACTGTTTCCTCTTGTAGTGGGGAGTCCCAGGGCTGTGCTTTTCCACAGCTTTGGTTTTCAGCCTCTTGTCACCACACCCACATAAGAGTACAGTGACAGCCATTTTGCTACCACAGGTGCCCACAATTAAATAATTTCCCTGAACTTTCTACTGTGTAGTCTGCAGGACTGTGTTCTTGCTTTACTCCCTGTATTTCTCTCCATTGTTGCACCCCTCACCGAGGAAGATAACACAGCTGTGTGTCCAGTGTGCTGTCACTGGACCATCTGGATGCCAGGACTGTCCTCTCTGGGCAACCGCGAAGGCTGGAGGGGCAGCCATGGGAAGCAAGTAGCTCCTTCCTTGCTCATCTGCCAGCTCCTAGGAGGTTGTAAACGAGCACAGTGTTTCACTGAAGGCTCAAAAGCTGCCAGGTTTCCTGTTCCCTACATAACCAGAAGTAGCTATTGCAGATGAGGCCCTTCCAGCCTAAAACAAGCATGGCGTGTAGAAGTCCCTCCTTTCATTTCCCAAACGCATTTCTGGCTGCCAAATCTACCCGGGCTGACATCATCTTCTGCTAAGGCTGAATCAGTGTGGTTGGGGAGTAGGGTTTTGCAACCTCTTAATGACAATTCGCCACAGCTTGTCCCTGTATCAACTGGCCGGGGAAACAACATTAGTGCCCGGTAAGCAAGAAACGTGTTTAAACCTGCGGTTTAGGCAATGCAGCTGATGCTGCAGCTGTGCACATGACCAGAGAGTAATTGTAATGCCACCTAGTGGCATCGTCTTTGGAAAGACAGCCCTGGTCGTGGGTGAGTGCTGGTGGGAGTCCATCAGGCTTTTTTAATTACTGTTTTCTCCTTTTGGGTGTATGGATGTGTAAGTAGGCATACTGGTCCAGATTGGTACGTATTACAAGTACACAAAATGGTGCTGAAGTATTGAAGTAAGGCAGAATTTAGGGACAAAGCTCCTCTGTGCAGCTCCCCTTTTCTCTTGTAACCGCTGTGTCTTCTTTCAGGGGCTATTTTGCTCAGGTGTTGCATTGCAGTCCTGGGCCACTGCTAGGTGTCCTACATGAGGCAGGTCCATAAGCCTAACATAGGCTGCTTGGTGCTCCTAAAACTCTTTAAATGGTAGTGAGACGTGGTGAACTTGAGCAACCATGACCCTAAGTAGCAGTTTAGGTCTGCAGTCACTCTGGGGAGTGCATGGGTTGGCTTTCAGCCTCAGACCTGTGAAAAGGCCCAGCCAAGAAGCCTGGAAGTAGTCACAGAATGCTCTTTATTCCTGGCTGGGAATTTGTTTGTCTTCAGTGAGCCTTGGAGTTAGTTTTACTCCAGGATCCAGAATGGATAAGATTCATGTCAATCTGTTGGCAGACTGTAACTCTTCTTCTGTGAATTTTTGTATTTCTCATGGCAATTTATGTAGGAGAACCAGAAAGCAAGTGACTCAAAGCACTGGAGAAGAGATAATGCCAAAATCGGCAGGATTGTGAAAAGCCTATTTGCATTTTTTCCCCAGGGATGCTCATTTTTAATATAGAGAGGTGCGGAAAGTGAGGATGTTTGCTTATAGTGAAGTGAGCTTTATTAATGACATCCTCAAGTAAGAATTTCTTGGACATACTTCTCAATCTGGAGATCAGCACGTATAGCAGTGATGTACATTCTGTGCCTTGCTGAGGAGAGACATAATTTGAGTGGCTTCTTGAGTCCCCAAGATCAACAAATCCATAGGAAAGTACTGCTCAGCTTTCACATGCAGCAGTACCTTTCAACTTCAAAGTGCTTTGCACACATTAACTCATCTGAGATGCGTTCTGTCATGAAACTGTTACGCTTTTGTTTTTTTGTACCATGCTGTTATTATACATATTAACCCAGTGCCTACAGGCCCAACTGAGATCAGGGCTCTGTTGCGCACAGACAGAATTAAAAAGCCAGCTTCTATCCAGATGAGTTCACAATCTACAAAAGAAGCAATGGGTGGGAAAGGAAAGAGAGGCACGGGGAAGTATGCCTTATGTCACTCAGCAGAAGCTTGTGGAGCACAGGTTTTCTGAGTTTGAGGCAGGCGTGCAATCCTTTGGCTTCACTGTCTCTTCTTAATGTCTAAGTTGGTAAGAAAGCCTGTCAGCCATTTTGTCTCCAGTTCAAAACAGGCTTAACAGACAAAATTGTCTGTATTTTTCTTTCACTAATATTTTGCTTGGGTTGTTTTCTTCTGGTTCCTTAATCCAAACTAAAGGTTATTCTCAATGAAATCACATCATGTGTGAAAAAACAACCACGGTTATAGTGACCATAATCTGTGATTTCATCTGCACAACTCACACACCTAATTTATAGGCTTGTGTATACATACACGTACATTGAAGTGGAGATGATGTCAAGTCTGGCATTTCTCTGCTGTAGCTTACCATAGCACTTACACTGCTGTAACTTGAGAACTTGGATACAGAGCAAATGGGTAGTTTTGTTAAATGTGGAATGCTGCTAGAAAAAAACTTTCCAAGAAGCTTTGATGGTTATTTTGTTCAGTGGTTGGATGATGCAAAAGAAGAGAAGAAGTGTTATTTTTACTAGCACTACTTATTATAAATAATATGTCTATGCTAGTGACAAGCAGTGCCACATATCCACAGTGGATTCAGAAATGGGTAAGTTAAGTGCTGTATGGCTGTGCAACTTAAGTAATCTTTGGAAAAACAAAAACAAAAAAAAAGGAAAAAGAGACCAATGGAAGCTGCAAATTTAAATGAGTTAGTTGCAAACAATGTGTTGCAAATAATTTCTCAATAGACAATGGGTACTAGAACATCTATCTGAATATCTAGTTTTCAGCTCCATGGCAGGTTTGGAACCTTGCTACCAGGACCCTGAGAGCAGCAGGGTTACCATTAGCTTCTTACATTTTTATTCTATGGAAAATCATCTGCTGGGATCAGGTAGAGTCCTGTAAGACATTCCTGGGTGATGCAATGCCAACTTCTGTTTCTCTCGGAGATCTCTGGAGGATGGCTTTGAGGCAATGTGGAAAGGCTGGCATTTCCTGTACTGAAGTAGACACCTTCCCCTTAGAATAATTCCTAATGTGTTTCATAGAGTAACGTCTTAATTTCAATTCCACAGCTAGTTGATTTGGTTTCTATTGTATCCTCCTCTCTTCAGCCTTGTGCAGGAAGAGTGTAAGCCTTTTTTGGGACAGGAATTTGTTCTGTTTTTACGTGCCTAACATAAAAATGCACCCATGTCAAGGGGCTCTAGATACTGTCCTACTGAACAAGCTGAATAAATTGTATCATCATCTCCTTTAACAATGTGAGAGAAATAATGCTAACAGATCTTTTTCTCCTTCCGCTGGTTTTTAGAAGTTTGCTTTGGATGTTCATGACAAATTCAGACATGTGCCACAAACATGCCCATGCAATCTGTCCCAATGAAAATACCCACTCCCACGGAAATGGTTGATACCATTTCTCAAAAGTCATATTCTAGTTTGATACTTCACTCCTTCTGTGAGCTACATGTCCCTCTGACCAGATTGGCACTGGCTTGTCCATAGCAGTCAGGAACAGACAAACAGCAAATCCGCAAGTTCTTTAAATTCTGGAGAAGCAAATAAATCCTTGTAAAGGTACTGCTTCATTTGCACTGTATGTAATTTATCATCTTTCAACGTCTTGTCTGTGCTTTTTAATTACTGCAACCCTTCCATCATTTTTTTTTAATTTAAAAAAAGCCAATTATATGACAATCTTGATTGCCTAATAGTTGTAGTAAAATGTGCACATGCGAGTCAGGATGATTGTTCTTTCTTGTTTGTTTTTGTTCTATTCACCTTTCAGATTTCTAAGTTATATAATTGTTCCCTTTGGCTTGTGATCAAGGTTTGAGATTAACTATGGCTCTGCAGTTGTGCGCTCTGAGGAGCTGACATATGGCTAATCTACTTGACAGGCTCTGGCTCCTCATTCTTTAAAAGCGTGGGGATGGAGGATTTTGGTGTTAAAACAGGACTGTCAGCCATGTATTAAGCAAAATCAATGTCCTGATCTCCATCTCTAATACAGAGTCTAGAAGAATGCTCAGCACTGGAATACAGTGCTACCCTTCTCCATGTGGATGGTCTTGCAGAAGTGTAGGAATCTCAGCTCTCTCTGGCTGTTGTGGGGATTAGGCATTATACAGGCTTGAAAATTCTGAAAATCAAACTCAAACCCACCTGTGTTTTCCTCAAAGTAAACACACAAAAAATGATCTGTGCGGCACTTCTCCTATGTATGTAGGATATATGCTATTTTGTGTCCTATCTCCAGAGAAAACCTTACAGCGAGGTTTCCATATGACAATTTACTGCTTGTTAGTACCTGTTTGTATTGGCAGAGTATCTGAGAGTTCTGGTAGCCTGTGACACCAAAGTGGCAAGCACTGAACAAGCAGATGACAAGATGGTCCATATGCTTTAAAGAGTGTAAAATTGAGACAATATTCATCTTAAATTTTAAACACTTATCTGAAGTGTTATCTTAAGACAACACTTAATGTAACTTGGTTGTGCCCACAAGGTATTTGCAGGAATGTGGGCCTAGGTCCATATGTTTGCCCATAAACAGCCATTTCCAAGGGAAAGAGTGGATAAACAGCTCCTTTGCTAGCAGTCTCTGGCAACGATCACTGATGCAGTTAAGTAATAGAAAAATAGCTTGTTAAAAAGTGTACCACAGGTGATGGAGAAGGGCAGAGTGTTCTGGAACATGCATTAATGTTCCTCTCCATAGAGGGAAGAGGCTTACAAAGTTCAAAAGACAAAAACTTAACAGCAATGCTAAGAAAAATGCTACTTTCAGCATGTGGAAAGGGAATTATAGAAAGGAAAAGTCTTAGAGAAGGACAGAGGAAACCAAGAATACAATTAGGCTACCAGATCACTTTGCAGGTAACCAAAAAGACCATCCCCGTCATCATAAAAATTACAGGCTATAGAAACCAGAACAACTGGGAAACACTGCATTGCTGTCTTCCCTGTGGATAATGATCTGTTCATCGTTATCAAAACAAGACCTAAACAAAGCTATGCCAGAGAGAGCGTGTAACTTAGGAGGACAGGAGTGTACAGCAGTGGGAAGAGACATGGAGATGAAGGAAGAGTTTGAACTGCTGGTGCCACAGGTGGGAAAGCAGCACAAGAACTGAGGAAGAAATGATGGAAGGTGTGTGCTTCTTGGGTGGAAAGGCAGAGAACCAGAGTCAGCCCAGACTCAGTTTGAAGTACGCACTTTAGGCACAATTAGATTTTATGGCTTAGCTCCTACATATGCTGAGATTCAAGATAAGGGATTTGAATAGTATATCAAAAAAATGTGTTAAACTATTACAAGCAGCGCCTCTGTGATATTTAAAAAAAAATAAAAGCTTTCAATTAGCTGTTTATATCAGTTAAGAGGTTGGAGGAGGCGGTAAGTCCAAAGACGTCTGAAGAGATCATTGTGTCTCTTTGTTGCACCCATCCTGGTGTGGTCCTACCACTAAGCTTTGGCAAGAACTCTTGGAATAAAATCATTTTTTAAAATCATGTAGCAAATTTGCAGGCCTAGATCTCACAGCTGGGGGCACAGTCCTTTTTCTTTTTCTTTTTTTCTTTTTTTTTTTTTTCTTTTTTCTTTTTTTTGGTCAAAGTTATGTTGGGAGCTAGATCTAAAAACATTGGTGCTAGGTGTATTTTCTCTCTGTTTGACAGAAGGGGAGCACCTGTGGGAATTCGGTTTAGCAGCTGGGTGGTAGATGGCATTAGCTGAGCTCATCAAAAAGCTCCTGTTTGCTGCTGCTGCTGCTGTTTGTTTAAGGGAAGGACAGGCTTCGCCCTGGGGTTGTACGCGGCTGCCTGTGCGGCGCTTCTGCTGGGCTGTAACCCCCCTGGGGCTAACTGGACTCCCTCGGCGGCAGTGGCCTAAGATGCCCGCTGGGTGGCGCCAAAGGTCTCCACGGTGCCCGCGGAGGCAGCTGTCGTTTTCCTTCTGCGTGGCTGCGGCCTGGCGCCTTGCTGTGGGATGCTGGTTGTCTCTCCGCTGTGCCGCTGCGTGGTGAACACCGAGCTGACAGCTGCGCCCGAGAGCGGCAATCTAACCCTGCATCTGTTTCACGCACGGAGAAAATGGAAGGGAGTGAAGGAGGGGACTGTATTTCTGCAAAGAGCTGAGAGAGCCTGTTGTTTACTCTGTGTAAAGATGCACTTTTTGTTTTGCAGGGGAAAAGAAAAAAAAAAAAACAACAAAGCAGTTTGTGGATAAAGAATGTGCAGGGTGTGTTCCTGTAGTTTTTCTCAGCCACTCGGGCAGAGGTCTCTGAAGTCAGCAGCTGGCTTGTCACCACAGCTGGAGCTGTTGATTTTGGCAGTTTTAGTTTTGTTTTTCTTCTTAATCCAGATCAACGCTTCTGTTCTTCATGATGAAAAATCTTCCCCCAAGTACTTCGCTACACAGGGTAATCACTTTGCAGATTACAATTTTGTCTGAATTTTCTTGGCTTGAACAACTGGGGTTTCGTGTGTTTCTCTGCTTTATTACAGAGCTCTCAAAAAAAAAAAAAAATCACCATTTTCTCCTTGCAAAGGGCTTATGTGATGTTATCACATCATCTCTTTGTCTTTCTTCCAGTAGTCTGAACAGCTGAAGTTCCACGGTCCTCTTCTGCCAGGCATTTTCTCGTACTCTTCTTCACAACTGTTTCTGCTTCTTCCCCTGTTCTTGATCAAATATTTGAGAAATGAGCTCCTCTTCCATTGCTGTTCCCCTTCTCTGTTCTGCAGCACAGTAGTATTACAGAGTTTTTTTCACTCGTGTTGCTTTCAACAGAAATGTCTGTAAATCTGTTAATTTTGCCTAATCCCAAAATCTTCACATAGCTTTTATGGGCTATACACCCAGAATGAAACTCTGCAGAACTCTGCTAGAAACTTTCCCACTTGATCATGTTTCTCCACTACATTTGTAAGCTCTGTCAGTTAGTGAGTTTTTAATCCATTTATTGTACTTTAAGTCATGTGTTTTAAATAGAGTATCATGCAACATTATGTCAAGTACTCTGCTAAATGTGTTATGTTTTCACAATTACCATTAGCAATCCATACTATAGTCTCAGGGAATGCAATCAGGTTTATGAGTCAGGTCTGTTTTCCATCTAATTGGGGTAGATACCCTGCTTATGTTCCCTTCCTTTCTTTCTTTACTGATTGCATTGCATAGTTTTGTCGCTCTCTTGTCTTGAGTGAAGGTAATTATTGAAGTCAACAGGTTTTCCTTTTCAGTGAGTATTGGCACAATGCTCCAGTCTTCTGGCATGTTCCCAGTTTTTCTGAAGGCAAATATCTTCTCAGCATGTTTAGAAGAGGTAAGATATTAGATAATATTGCAGTTCCTAAGTCTCATGAGTTGCTTGATGCCAAAGGTTTTGTTAAACAAAAAGTAGTCATGATACTGTTCTGTCAAATATCTTAGACATCCTCATGACTGACTCATGCCTCTACACTTCCATTTGACCTTCATATTTATGTAAATTTCATGCCTTTTAAAACTGTACTCTTGAGGAGTATATATTGTTATGCTAAAGCAATGTGTTTTGCACAGTCCTTAACATGTATTGAAACAGTTTTTATTTATAGGATAAAATTTAATCTCTTTACAGGACTGTGAAGAGTGACTGAACACTGTCTGTATCATTTTACCAAGTTGTAATCTTTAACTGGGATTTAACCAATTAATCTGAACTAGGAGCAGACACAGTTAACAGTGCAAACAGCCATCTGTTCGTATCCTCCTTTCTAGCCACTGTACAGAGTAATCTGAAAGATGCAGAACACGAGGGACAATAGGTGGGTACACTGGCCTTTGAAGTACCTTATCTGCCTTTACAGAGAAAAAGGAATATAAACTGAATCCACAAATCACATTTGTAGAGAGGAGATTTGTAATTAATTTATTTCTGCTTTGTCTTATTCTATTCAGATGAAGCTGAAATACAGTGCATTTTGCTAACTGGAGAATCTGTATTCTTGTGGTATATTTCCAGTTCCCAAACCTAATGAATAGGTGCAGACAGCCATCTTAGATTCCAAAATATGCTTAAGCTTCATCTATGAACATTTGTTTAAAACAAGCAAACAAACAAAACACTTTGAGATTTATTTATTTTATTTTTTTTAAGATTGATAACTTCTACATACAAAAGTGTTTTGTTTCTTTTTGTTTTAAGAGATGTTGTGGCATTGTTTATTGGATCAGTTGTGTTGCTAAGCATAGAACTACCTTAAGTCGTCTTTGGTGTTGTGTATGAGGGATGCCTCACACTCTGTGCTTTTAGTGGCATATGATCTTGTGGATATACCTCAGAGCCCAGAATGGTAGTTAAAATCTTGCTGACCATGGGCAGCAATTTCATTATTGAACTCAACTAGGAAGCCGTTTAACCATTGGTCTATACAGTGTGCTTAGTGAACAGGAGTAGAGGAGTAAAATTGCAATCACATTGATCTTTTATCTTTTCTAAGCATGGACAAACAGGGAACTTTTGCTGAGACTCTGGCAGAAAAAGAATCTACCTTCCGTGGAAGAAGGGGCGGGCAACTTGGGGAGAGTACAGAGAAGTTGCTAAGATATGCAGGGAGAAAACTGGAAAGGCAAAAGCCCAGCTTGAACTCAACTTGGCCACTGTAGCAAAAGGCAACAATTTATTTATTTTTTAACAAGTATGTTAGCAGTAAGAGCAGGGCTATGGACAATCTCCATCCTTTACTGGATACGTTAGAGAATGTGACCACTGAGGATGCTCAGTGAACTGAGGAGTAAGCTTGTTCTTCATCCTCCTGTTAATTTTCCTGTTTTTCCAGTCCTAGCTTTAAGACCTTCCCTTAAGCACAGACTCAGCAACGTTGTGGGTGAAGAGTTCTGAAGTGATGTCATTACATGTGCATGAGAACCTTGAAGTGCAATGTGAGCTTATTAAGTGAGGCTCTTGGCTAAATTTCTAGCTGCCCTCAATCTGCAGAACCGCAGCTGTTTCCTGTGGTGGAAATGTCCCTGTTCTTGTATATTTACAGACCCACTGCTGTAAAACAGGAGGCATTACTTTCAGAGCAGACCTTGTACACTGGAACTCAGAGAGGCAAGGCCCAGGATCTCAAAATCTGAAGTGAAGTTAGCATACTGTTGAAAAGCTGCTTGGACTAGATGATCTCCAGACATTGCTTTCAACCAAAATCTTCTTGTCAAGTAATTCCTCTGCAATCTCACCTGTTCCTTACATCAAATTCATTCTGGCTGCGTATGACAGGACTGAGGTTTTTTTTACTGCAAGCTGATTCAGAAATGTCTTTAGGTTTCATATCTGCAATGTATCTATTTTTCCCCAGACTTTTCATCCTTGTGGCTCCATCTCATAAATCACTCATATTCATGGAGTAGCTGGATTCTTGTCTGCTTTCCTGAATCTGAGGTTAGATTCTGCTCTGGAATACAAGCTCTGGAGCACAAGAAAGTAACAATTATTAGAAGAAACAATTTCAAATCAGAGGCCAGTTCTTCACTAATATAAATCTGTCATTTATTTCAATGTATAGTAGTACTGTGAGTACTTGAGAGCAAAACAGCAAATGTTTCTTTAAGGTAGTGAAGCAATAGCTGTATTTCAGGCTTCTTTACTGGGAGTAAGTGGCTTAGGTAATTGGGTTCATTGCTATTTGGACCATAATCAGCATGCATTCGTTGTCTGTACAGCCAGCATATAAAATTTGGAAGAGCTGCACACAGTGCATACTCAATCAGTGTAAATCACTTAGCAGCCCTCAAAATGAATGTCTGGCTACTAGACTAAAAAATGGCCTTGGTAATACAGGCAGATGAGTCATGAAGAAGCTTTCCATTTATGTATGAATTATTATATCCACAAGAGACTGAAAGTGGAACAGACCAGCTTTCCAGCCAGAGGGGTGGAAGTTTAAGTACCATTGCAATATTTTCTTGTATTTTGAATACCTTCCTTCAGTGTCAAGGTGGCATTTTGCAGCAGTTAATAATTATTATGGACATGACCCAGTTCTAATCATCCAGAGGACTGGGCAATTCTGTTCTTTTGGCTGAGGGCTTATGCTGGCAGTGAGAATGTGTTTAAAAAAAAAAAAAAAAATCTTATACTAAAAGTAAGTTTGGAATTTGAGCAGAGTTTAATGGTTGCAGAATCCTCCCCACCTGAATTGGAAACTAGGAAATCTTCAGTTTGCTTGAGGAACAGTATGTAGTTGTGGAAGTTGGAGCCTCAGCTAATAATTCAGCAGAGATTTCCTGGGATTAAACTGTCAGTTTGGGTATGGCCCTCATTTAGACCACTGACATCAGAGTAGGGGTGTGTTGGCTGAGTATCAGCAGCTGTAAGGAATGCAGATGATGAGTTTTCTCCTTGCCAATGAATCCCTAAACATTTTCATTGGGTATGTATTTGCCAGTCAGCAAACACTCTGAGCAGCTAAGCATAGATTTGAGTTCAGTTTCTTTCTTTCCTTGAATAATGCATGTGTAGTGAGATAGGATTGTCCATTTCCATTTGTATCTTTCTGTTTGTATTTTGATCTCACAATATTACAAATTAGTTTTATTATTTCTAGTTTGAAATGAGAACTAGCCCTTCTTAAGAGAAGAACTCTTCCTACTGTTAATATCTTAGCTGGATGCTGCCTAGATTCTCACAAAATCATCTTCTCTTGTCTGCATTCTTCCATTCCCTCTCTCATGTTTGTCTTGTTTGTGCACCCATGTCACAGGTTAAACAGACACATCTTTGTGAGCACTCATGTTTGGTTGCAGCCAGGTCTTTGTGAGCACAGCTGGCTTGTTACAGAGGAAAGAATGCTGTGGGACTAACTTATTGATTTGTAGTGTTTGTCTGGGTTGTCTCATTAAGCAGCATTTGGGTCCACAGGCCCTAAATAAATGAATAATTTTTGTAATGAGATTTTATAGGAGGTTTCTTTAGCAGATGTTTTTGCGTTTTTACTTTTGGGGTGTAGTAGAAATGCTAAGTCATGGCCTCAAGCAGTGATTGAGCACCTGGTGGGAAGGCAGGGCCAACCCCAGGGAGTGCAGGTGTGTGCAATGTACCTGAATGAGCAGAAGGGGTGGAACCAGGATGCACCCCTTGCCAGACCTCATTTAAGGGTTGGCAGTGGAGGCAAGGGGTTCTTTCTGCGGATCCTTGTGTACCTGAGGCCTTCTGAAGGTAAGCAACTTTTATTTGCGTGCTCATGGCTAGTGAGGGGTCTGGAGTACAAGTCTTACAAGAAGCTGGTTGAGGGAGCTGGGATTGTTTACTCTGTCTTAGAGGAGGCTTGGAGGAGACCTCGTTATGCTCTGCAACTTCCTGAAAGGAGGTTTGTGATGAGGCAGCAAATAGGACCTGAGGGAAAGGCCACAAGTTATGCTAGGGGAGAGTCAGATTAGATATAGGGAAAAGCTTTTTCACTCAAAGAGTGGTCATGCACTGGAATGGCTTGCCTAGGGAGGTGGTAGAGTCACCATCCCTGGTAGTGTTAAAGAGGTGTCTGGATGAGAAGCTACAAGATGTGGTTTAGTAGCTTAGTGGATAGTAATAATGGATAGGTGGATGATTGGATTATATGATTTTATAGGTCCTTTCTGAACTTATGATTTTATGATTTGAGCAAATCTGTCCTTGCTGCAGCCTGGGACCTTGCTGTTCTGCTGTCATTGCTGTGCTTTGCGCTGCGTTACACTGGGACACTGTGGTAACTTTAAAACAAAAAGTATTGTAATCAGTGGTTTTGAGTAGAGATCCTGAAAAACTGTAAATGTGGATCAGTTTCATTGAAATGAGAACATAGGTTCTTTTCTATTTTAAAATGAGTACAATGGTACTTTGCTCTTGTTTTCAGTTGAAGATCTCCAAGTGCTCTATAATGATAAGAGTTAGTGGGCAAATGCCTGCTGCTTGGGGAAGATGATCCTGCTCCCACAGAGAAATGTGGTCATGGAAAGCTGCCACTGTAACGCTGCCACATGCAGGTGAAGCATTTTACAAAGATTTGATCTCCCTACATTCATAGCTCTAGCTCTGAGTGAGACAAAGGATAACAATTCCTCACAGATGCAAAAGGAGAAGGAGGATTAAAAGGGCATAGATTATGGACCAAGGTTGTAGGGTCTTGTAAGTGAGAAAGTGAGAATCACCTCTAGGCCATGGATTCTTTTCTTGTAATTTATCTTTCCACTATGACTTACAGATGGGCCTTTCAACACACACTTCTATTGATTTCTTTGTTATACGCATCAAAGCCCTTATCTCAGGTCAGGATGGTGTGAAGCTACCTGCTGTAGAGCCAAAAAAGAACCTTGCTTGAAAGGACTGACTGGTGACTCGTGAATCACAGCCTCTAGTTGAACTGTTCTTCAGTGTCACTGGAAATAACGTCTCACTTACATGGGTAGAATTGAGGCAATGAGTAGATGAAACTTTGCCCTTTGAAAACGTGTAAGGTTTGTTCCTGTGATGTGACGTGTATCTGACTGCTCAGAAAAGTTATCATAGGGTATTTCTGTATGCTCATCTGGGCTGGTTGTGAAAGCAGTTTGTACTGAGGTGACTGCCCTGTCTTGCTTTGTGCAACAGCTTCAAAGTGTTGAATGACAACAAACCTGAAAATCATCTTTGGAGACCTCAAGATGTTTAAAAAAAAAAAAAGAGAAAAAAACTGAATAGCCTGCTGAAAATGGAGAAGAATACCTCTAATGAGACAGTTGATTATACTTACAAACAGACTGTATTTTCTTCATTCTGCTCCTAGGTGTGTAACAACAACAGAAAGACTTCATTCTGGATAAGTCATTTTGTAGTGAAGCCAACAAACAGATACGCTCAGGAATTTCTCCTTAAACTTCAATGATGACAGAAAGCATGGAAGGGTAATTGATGAACCATCATGCGGGTGTTTACAGAACTGTTGAGATTCATGACTGAAGACTGTTCAACCCTGGAGCTGCAGTGCTTTTGTGAGGAAGAAGTTGACAGGTCAGTGGGAAATAACCTTCTCAATTTATTTCCTGTCAGTGCAAGCTGTTTTCAGACCTGATTTAAAAAAAACAAAACAAAAAACAAACAAACAAAAAAAACCTGCATATTACCTTTCTGCAGTTCTTGGGTAGTACAGTATTCAGTAAAATAAAATGGGTCTTCCTTTCTTCCCCCCCTGTGTCTTGTTTGCTAAGAATAACGTGACCAAACATCAGTGGATAGGTAGAGGAACAAAAAAATCATTGGGGTGTGGCCAACTCTTTATTTTAGATGAAATCTGACTGCTTAGATTGCCTAGAAAATGGTCCACTGAAAGGAACTGTTTGCTGTTTAAACAGCAGAGTTGCTGCCATGTTCATAATGTGGTCAGTTAAGTTGGAAGGTGAGATTTAGCAAACAAAAGTATAGCAGGAGGTTCAGCAAGTGAGGATTAGCTGTTGTAGGATTCATGCAGCATTCATTGCTGTCTGCATGGATCACGCTGCATGCCTAAATTACTTTTAGCCTTTTAATAGGCAGTGTTACCCTCTTTATCCTTTCTGTTTCAGTCTCCTGTATTTATTTTACCACCTGCTAACAATTCTCACTTGTTTCAAACAATTTGCATGCTTTAAGAAGAGTGTGTCTTGAGTTGTTTTTGAGGTATCTAGCATGTGAAGTAATTGAAAAACTGACATGTCAAATGCACAAATCATACTGCTGTAAAGATATGATTTGCAAATTTTAATAGCTTTTATTTGAAAAGCAGTGTTGTCTTGAGCCCTAGTAGTGATTAGATCTCATTTGGGGGTAGTACTAGTATGTTACTCAGGCTTGGGAAGAGTTCTGAAAGTGGGACTTACTACTTCTACTTAAAAAGTTCAATATTATGCCTGAGAAGAGACTTCAGTACTTGATTAATAATTGCATGCCTGACCATTTAGGGTAGAGACTAAAGTTACTGAATGGTTGAGGTTGTAAGGGACCTCTGAGAGGTCATCTTGTCCAACCCTTGTGTCCAAGCATGACTACAGAGGGTAGGTTGCTAAGGACCACATCCAGATAGCTTTTGAATATCTGCAAGTAGGGAGACTCCCCAATGTCTCTGCATAAATTTTTGCATGCCTTCCCTCACAGCGGAGGGAAAAAACAATGAAATGATTCTTAATGTTCAGAGGGGATTTCCTATGTTTTGCTTTATGCTTCTGAACACAGTTCAGTTGGTGTCACTGGATACCAAGGAAAAGAGCCTGGCTCCGTTTTCTTTGCAGCCTCCCTTCAGGTAATGTACATGTTGATGAGATCCCCATGAACTTTCTCTTCTCCAGACAGAACGGTGCCAATTCTGCCAGCCTTTCTGAGACACTCCGGTCCCTTAATCATTGTCAAAGCCTGTTGCTGGACACTCTCCACTATGTCCATGTCTCTTTTTTACTAGGAAGTCCAGACCTGAAGATTGTAGGTGTGGCCTCATGAGTGCTGAGCAGGGAGAAATGATCCCTCTTTTGACCTGCTGGCAGCACTCCTACTGCAGCCCAGGATAACGTTGGCCTCCTTTGCTGCAAGAGCACAGTGCTGTTTAATGTTTAGCTTCTACAAAAGAAGAAGATCAATGTCAACCCAAACAAGATGTGTTTCAGGTTAGGAATTCCAGAGCAAATGCGGAAGAGTATCAGAGCCTTCCTTTAATGCCCCTTTGGCTGTTTATTGTTATTCTGGTAGATATAGTTTAGAGGATGCTAAGCTGCTGGAGACTCCAGAATGTATGGGACACTATTTTTCAGTTCAAAATCAAGATATTTCCACTGACTGTGCAAAGGGAATTTAAATAAAATTACATGCTCCACCTCAGGTTGGCAAGCCTAGGATATGGTCACAGGAATACAAGCAACAAAGCTTTGCAGCTCAGGACCTCTTAATCTGTTAGGCTGGGTCTGAAACTTGAGGAATGATTTTTGCCTGAGCCCACTAATGCAGATATTTCAGCGTGGTGTATTGTTGGATTGTAAGTTTTGAGGCAGAGTATGTTTTATTTTGTAGGAGGCTGTACAGTTGTTCAAAGCACTGTAGTCCTGTGGAAGAATATCCTATAGCGTGCCATTTTGGCTGCTTTTGTGGCAGTGCCATGCATGAGATAAGGGTTTGATTGTGAAGGGAAAGAAGTGGAGAAAGCTTTAGTGGCTTACTTTTGCTATGACCTAGTTCTTGTGAGCATAGGTATTTTTCCTTTTGTATGTGTATGTATGTGTGAAGGTTTATTCATGCTTTTTAAATTTTTTTGCAGCAGTGCCTCCTGTGTGAGCATATAGGATTATGCATTAAAAATCTCTCATTGTGAAAAACACGCAGGCTCAATATTTGCTGTAGCTTTGCATTCAGAATGGGATTCAGATATTATGGTCTTCATCAAAGAAAGGAAGCTTCTTGGCAGAAACTTCTTCCATTTGTTTCTGCAAGTGAAACAGTTAATGTATCAGTCCTGCATCATTGCTGGATTAGCAGTCACACCTCCAAATACTAATAAGTATTCTCACTTTTTTTTTTGTAAGATTACTCTCATATCCTACCAGAGGACAAGATTTCTTTTGCTTTGCCTGGTGTTTGCATCCTAGTGACCGATAGTCCAAGTCAATAATCAGTGAATGAACAAAGAGTGCCTTAACCAGATCCACTGTTTCTTATGGTGGCTATAGTTTTTCTTGGCAATTACACTACCTCTAATTTTTTTCTCCATCCCATCGAGTCTGACAACATAAACTGGTGCAGAACAGAAGAAAGTTTGACACAATCACTCAACGCTCTGTTACAGGGTTACACAGGCTGGAGGAATTCTGCAAGGCTGAACACTGTAGAGGAACCAGAACTAAGAAAGTGTGGAGAAAGTAGGTTCTTAAGCCCTTTTTCTCTTGTAAACAGGGCAGAAGCTAATCTACCTCTTGTTGGCACTTAATGTCATCTGTAAAGCTGATTGTTCCTCTTGATGTGAAAGCAGGGAAACAGTTCTGGGGTCAGGTGATAAATTGAGAGAATTCATGCTCAGTGAGCTCTCCTTGTCTGCAGTTTCTAAGGAGAGATGTTTAAAGTTGGATGTTGGGCACATAACTCACTTCTGTGTTGATGCAAGTTAGCAGTTACAGCTAAATGTTTGCTCGTCTGTGCTGGATACCTGATGCTCTCTAGATTTGAGTCCTATCCTTGCCTCCCTTTTTTGAGAGCATGTTAGCCATCACCATGCTTGGATCATTTTGCTTGTTCTGGTCTGCATCTGGAATTTACACTGACCGTCTGTGAGGTTTGTTCTGTAGGCTACACTTGTTGTTACAGAAATGTTTTGTGGTATGGGTGAATTTGGGTCATAAGCCAAATTTTACGTTCTTTGTATGACTGTGTGTTTAGAAATGTTAACATTCATGTTTATTTTTCACACTGTGGAGTTACTAACCTACTTTTGCTTAGGTTTTATTTTTACCTTTTTAAAGACACCTGGAAATTCACATCTTGAAATGTGAGTTTCAAAACTTCACACAACTGATATCAGAAGGAGAGGTGTTAAGAATCTGTCAACTGAAAGTCCCTTATTTTGTATTAGAGTTCATGAAATTGTTACCTGTGAGGTTTAGTTATCAGCAAAGAGGACTCTCCGAAGAATCTTGGCTGGATTTTTGAACACCCAGACTGTTATCCCAGGGTAATGTTATCTCTCAGTAGCTTCCATTGGCTCATTTGTCTTCATTTAGTGGAGATTACCTTGCTTTCACGTGTGCTGATGTGACTGGCTTCAAAACTAGATCTGGGAAATGGTTCATTTAAACTGAAATAAAATAGGTTTATACGTCAGCAGGACCAATCCGTTTTGCAGCACTGTTTTTGAGAGCAGTCACTCAAGTAGGTAAATTATGCAGGATGTTATTTTCTGCCAAAGGGCTGTGTCTGTGAGAAGCAGAGCTACTATACTAGATATCCTTTTGGAGGTGACAAGGGATGACAGTCTGAAAATACAGGATCTCTTTAGAATTAAAAGAGCAGTGTTGTCACTTCTGCAGGCTGCTCCTTAAGTATTTTCTACCATTACAATGAAGGAGCTAGTTTCTGTCTTAGGTACTTCTAAATTCCAGTGTTTGCTAGAAGTGTGTTTTGCACGCATATACTTCAATATACTACATGTCGTTAATGATTTGAACAAGTTACACCTGAACTTTGAATTTTAAGTTATTCACAGTGGAAGTAAGGATACAAAAATGGACAGATCTTAATCTTTTAGCATCTGATCCAAAGACCTTTTAAAAGTTGTAGAAAGTCGCAATTGATTTCAGTGAACGTTGAATTAAGCTCTAAACCAGGAACTCATGTTCATTGATGCAGTCTTTTAAATAATCAAGTGGATAGAAACCTTTGCAGGGGGTTCCAGCCATCGTGTGCTTCAGCCTGGTTCCTTATTCTATGCAGGTCCCTCAACAGCATAACTGCTTTCATCTGCTGCTTAGCTTTGCAATAGCCTGAAGCAACAGGAAGTCCCTCACCCCTTTGTGTTTTGTGTATTTTTTTTTGACAACAACAAGTGCTGAAATCTATCTAAATAGGAATGTTCTGTTGTTGTTTGTTGCTGTTGTTCTTGTTTTGTGTAGGAGGATGTGTTTTGTTGATTTTAAGACACTTCTGCAATTTTAGAGACCTTCTAGTGGTGTATTTGGTGTTCAAAAGCAGCTGGACTCTTTTATCTCTGAAGTTTTTAAATCGGGTTTATTCCACAGACCCTTTGGCATTTTCCAGAATATACTATCAGTCCTGATTTTTTTTCTTAATCTCTTTAGTTATTTACTTGTGTTGTCATCTTTTTTCTAGGTATTTTTGGTATAGAGTAAAAGCTTGAAAACATATGCATAAAGCAGGTGGTTTTAATACATTTCAAAAAGAAGCTTATGTTTTTGAAGAAAAATGGGGTAAGAGACAGAAGGCATATCAAAACACAGACCTTCAGGGCATCTAGGATCAAATGTGGATAATTAGTTTCATGCTATAGCATGCAGAGGAATCTCAGAATTCACTCTAGCCTGTGATTGAATACATAAAAATAATTTCTGTGAAAATGAAAAATCATGAAATATTATATTGCCTATGTAGTGGACAATGCTATTTCACAGACCAGTTTTCTATGCAAGTAGTTTTTATTTTGATTGGACTGGTCTTTTCAGTTGGGGTCTAATTCCAATTTCCGTATGAAATAGAAAGAATCCTTGTTCTGAACATTAGGAATGTCACCACAAATATTTCAGTTGAGTATTGTAACTTGAAAGTCCAAAACTGCTAAAGAAATCTCCTCCACTCAAACGTGATAGAGTGCATAAATAACTATAACTCGTGAATCCAGAAATATGTAATCATTCAGATCTTTGCTTTTTTGTTTGTCTGGCTGTTTGTGTTATTTATAATTTTAGGAAAGAATATAGTAAACAAGCTAACAATTCCCCTTAATGAGGGCAGCTACTGCTTACGCTGCAATTTTGTCATTTAGTGGAGTTGTTTGATGATTGCACTTTCAGAGTTCAAAGTATCTTTTGTCTGTGCCTTATTGCTGGGTAAGCAGCAGGAGCTTTCAATACCAACTTTATGATTTGAGAATGCATGTCTGAGAGTCCCACTTGGTGCTGCCTAGCCACGGTGGAGTAATATTATATGAGTAATTGACAAAGTCTGACTGATGAGCAAACTCATTGGATTCTCCCCATTGTTACAGTGCATGTTGGAATGTCTCCAGCTGATGTAGATCAGTGGGGATGTCTTTTCGTCCACAGTGACCCCTATGCTGCCAGTTTCCCAGCCAGGCAAAGCAGCTTAGAAGGAGTCCATCCTTACCTTTTCTTGATTCTGTATGACATTGGCACTCTGAGAAGAGATCCAATCCCCATGTCTTAATGCCCACCCACACCCACAAGAGCGTGGAATGTTTTAATTATTGCCTGCTAACCTAAAATTCCCCAGAAGATAAAAGTAGAAGAATAATTTACTTACATAAACTAAACATAAACAACGAAGTTGGTACGTACAGAGACTAGCCAAAATAAACAAACATGTCTTTGTATCTGCCTATGTTTTAGCTCAGCTTTTGCTAGCAGAAGAGCCAGAATACTTTGATGCTTTAGGCTGGCATCCAGTTCACAGACAAAAAAACACTGCTCTGGATTTAAAAAACTCTGTTTAGGGGCTACCTCTATCTGACAGATGCCCAGGCTTTTCTTAGAATTCTGTTTGGATTCAGACACTCTCTCTTGTTTTCTTTTAACGCAATGGTTTCTTAGAGGTCAGTTATAATATTTATCATATAGGACTATATGATGCATTCCGTGTCATATGGTACAGTACTACTGTGGGTAATTGGCTGGAGGGCTGCCACCACTTGGGGACTGATTAGGCATCAGTCAGCAGCCAGTGAGCAATCACATTTTGCATCACTTGTTTTGTGTATGTATAAACTATTATTATTATTTCCCTTTTCTGTTCTTCTAAAATGTCTATATCTCAGCCCACAAGTTTATTTTTTTTCTAATTCTCTCCTCCGTTCCTCTCTGTAGGGTAGAGGGAACAGCTGTGTGATGCTTAGCTGCCTACATAACATCATAAACGAATGCTTCTAATACTGAGTGCAGACTAGAAGTTTAATGCATTACCACTTCTGGAGGCTCAACCTGCCAATAACCAATGTATTCGTTGAGGAAGTAGATTTGAGATCAGGGATCCTCAAGTCTTGACAAATGCTTTGATAAGTATTTTCTGAACCCAAAGATAAAAAATGGAGAGGGCTGACTTCTTAGATGCTGCACCTAAGCAGAAGAACATTGTTACTAATGCCAGAAAAAGAGTTTTGCTCTGTTTAAATTTACCCAGGATAAAAGTAGGTTCTGTGTAGTTAAGAGAGTTGAAACATTGATTTCGGTGCTGCTGAGGGGTAAGGGCTGTAGAAAGTCTTTTTTTTTCTTGATTCCATGTGAATTTGTTGAATTATTCAGCAATCTAATGTTATCTCCATCCAGCTGATGTAGAAGTTAAACACGTACACTGGTTGCCCAGTGTGAAGGGGTTAGCCACTGTTGTACTATTGTAGGTAAAGGTCTTACAGAAAGGATGCGGCTTAGAGGTCAAAATGAAATGTGACTTGATCACTCCTTTGTAATAGAATTGCTCCCTTTGCTTAACATTACAGCTGAGAACAACAAAAAAAATTATTTGAGCTCCATTCTTTATCACCATATATAATTTCAGTTATACCAGAGGATCTGCAAGTTAATGGAACTATGCTAATGAGAGAAGTAAATGAAAGATAACACCTGCCTTGACTTTAGTCTGGTTGTACATACATACTGTTTCCATTTTCTTTGCATCTCTACATATGTAAAAACTCTTGAGTTCTTTAAAACTGCATGCTGTTTTTAAAAACAGTTTTCTCCTTTGTTCTTCTCCAGACCCTAGATACAGTTCTTAGATGCTGTGGATGAAAGCCCAGCTCCACTGCAGCCTGTAGCAAATATCCTATTAACTTAATGAAGCCAAGATTTTGCCCAGAATTTATAAAGTGTTGAAGCATTACAAAACCACATGTGCTATAATGCACACTGTAAATGCTAATGCTTTCTTTTCAGAGTGCTGAGACTTCAAGGACAATTAATTGTATGTGACAACTCTCTAGGAACTGAAATAACTTCATATAGATTTCTGTGCATCTCAGAAACTCACACCATCCTTCGTTTCTAAATAGGTCTAGGTAAAAACTGTTCACTGAAAATAAGAGTGTAATCAGCACCAGCTCTGATCTATGCTGATCTGTCTGAGAACTGAACACTGTTGTAGTTATGCAGACTGGAAATGCCAGAGAAAATATGGAGCTATAATAGTGGAGCTGATTCCAAGCAGTTTAGTAAGATACGTGAAATCCCATTTAAGTCTGATGTTTTTCTCTTGAGTATAATGTGACTGTCCAAAATTACAGACCTTCTTGTGGATACATTCAAACCAGATTGCTTTTGGTAAAGGACTCAGCTCGTTGACTATGCTGGACATCTTTTGTTTCCATACTGAAATGCATTTGTTTCATTCCCTGGTTTGAAGGTTACTTAATGCAGTGACTTAATAGAGGAGGGAGGCAGGGAGGTGCTCTAAAGGTGTAGTTCTCCTTAGAGTCAGAAGATGGCAGTACAATTTCTATTCTTAGCAACACGGCAATCACCATGCATTGTTGTTTGCGTTTATGCAAGGGATAAAGGGAATTCGTGGAACTGTGGCTTTTCACAAAAGATGGATGAAAATCTATGTTTGGGATCACAACAACCAGCTGCTTATCTGGTAGCGGTTATGACCTCAATCTTCTGTTAGTAACTTTGAATGTGGCCCTGATGGCCGGATTTAATTGGCTCGGCACAGTTACGGAGCCAGCTGGTAGCAGAATGGATGTGTGTAGTGAAGGCTTTAAGATTTAGGGGACTGGGAGAATATAAATGAGTGTCCTTATCACCTTCCCTGGTGCTTTCAATAAAGTCTGAAAGAAGCAACTGATATTCTCAAAGAAGCAAGATAAATTAAGTTTAAATATTTACTAGATAATATTAATTTGAAATTATTTTATGGTGACATGCAAGTTGTTCATAGTAAGAAAATGATGCTTTTGTGGAAATCTGTGCTAGAGCTTCCTTAATTAAAAAAGGAGTAAAGTCACTGTGTACTAACTGCCCAAACAGAAATTGGAGACAGACACTTAGCTGAGAACAGTGGGCTCTTCCCAACTAATTTTGGGCTTTTCTTTGCGGGGGGGGGAGGGGGAATTATAAGTCAAGTGAGGTGCTAATGCTGAAGGAAAACTATTTACCTGCTTCGCTCGCGAGTCAACAATGAGATTTTAATTCCCTTTTGCTTATGATAAGTTATGTTAAATCAATTGCTTGCTTTGGGTATACTGCTGGTTGTAGCAGTACCTGGAAAACTTGCTTGACACCAGAGAGAGATAATGTTTGAATTCTTCAGGATCTGGTATCCCTAACACAGAGGTGCTTGGATGCAGGTGGTACTGCATCTGAGCCGTCAAAGCAGGAACTTGACTATATTCAGTGAGTGCAGGAATTAGGGAGAAACTGTTATATGCTTGAATTGTATGGAGTACCTCTGTACATCCTGAGATACTACTGTGAATTTGCTTAGAAATAAGGCTAACAACTCAGTCTTTCAACACGGATGCAGGTCTTTTAGGTGTGGAATATCTACTTGAAGAATTCTAGTTCTGCACTGCAAAACCTGTGAAGATTGCATTCAGACCCAACAGTTTAAGCTTGGGAACCAGAATTATAGCTACCCTTGAGGGGTCGATGAGAAATCTTCACACTCAGCATAGAAACAGCCAATAGAAAACAGTGAGCACAGGATGTCATCCAAATTTTCTTGCTTTCAGGAGTTCCAGGCACTGGGATTATCAGAGATCTAAATGAATCTCTATTTTATATACAGAAAATGATAGCAGGAATAGGCTCTCACCAAGCCAGAGCATTCTCGCTTACAGAAATCAAAGAACAATCTGTGCATGGAAAAAGACTTCTGCAAAGTCTAAGGGAGAGAAATGATATTGCAAACATGTTTCACTGAAGCTCTTTCTTCCCATTATCAATAATCTTCATTTTAATCCTCAGTGACTTCTGCAGCCTTATAGTTCTCTTTAGGAATTCATCTTTGCAGTCACGACACGGTATGTGACTTGTAAACTATAAGGAATTCCCTCAAAGAGCTGAATTGGACTGAAGTGCTGGAAAAGATTACTAACAAGTGTTTTGAATGAGTGCTTTTATCATTTTGATTCCACTTGGAATCATCACATGCCCAGAAAGTGAATCAATTCATTCTGAATTTGAGGTAAAGCCATAAAGAGGTATAAGTAGCTGGATGTGTTAGTCACATTGGAATATAATTTTACTAAAGAATAATCTTGGTTTTCATTTAAACTTGTTTCCTTGTATTTGAAAAAAAAAAAAAAAACATAAGGGAAGACATTCCAAGTTAAGAAGTGGTGTTTGTGGAAGGTTCCCTCTGAGCATCCAGGGGGTCTGGAGACATTCATTTCAGTTCAGAACTGAAAATGTCCCTGTCATGAGCACAGATCTGTAGATAACATAGTGACAAACTCCTAGGGCACAAATGGGCATAGCAAGCAAAAAGTGTCCGTGCTTATTCAATGAAGCAAGAGCTAAAGGTAATTATTTCTTATTGTTTTCCTAGCTCCATTTCTGAGAGGGATAAATTGTGAAAGATTGTGGGTACTGGTTATAGTGAAGGCATTGAGTAATTACCATCTTTTGCAGGCAGAGGTACTAAAATGCAGGGAGAATGAGGAAGATAGACAAGACAAGTGATGCTGGTCACTCATACGCTTTCCAAATAAAACTGTTGTATTTGCTTTTTACAGATATACCTTACCATGTGTATACTAATAACTCAGTTCTACCTGCTGTCCTTTAGTAATGGTAAACAAGCCAAACGATCTATTTAATAATAAAGGCTGGGTAGACCCCTGAAAATGGGATGCTGCATGTACTGTGTTTGAGAGTCTCTTGCTAGATATAATCTCATTAAAACATTGTCAGATGTTTCAGGCCATGAATGGATGTTAAAGGTAGAACCTGCAACACTGAAAGAGTCTTAGATGAGGCCAAAGCTAATTACCTCTGCCTTTTGAATGTGGTCTCTCTGGGCGTGAGACAACTTCAACAGTTCTTTTTCTGTCTTCTGAACTTCGGCTGATAGGTACAATCCAGATCATATCAGAGAAAGAAGGAAACTTGGACAGTTTTCTGACTGAATTAGGAATCCCGTCTCCTATGGAATCTTGCAGAATTGTTTCCCGCTTTTCAAGTATAATGTTAATGGTTATGTATCTGTTTTTCCTGCCTCTCTAGATAAGTGGCGAGGCATGGATGAACACCAGAACTCTACAATTTCAGATAGTAAATGGTAAATTTCTCTCTTCTGTTTGTTCTTATCTTAATGTAGCTTCCTCTACTTTAGTTATGTGGACTCAGTGCAGCTTCTTTCCACTGTATCCATTGGGTGCCTACAAATCAGATCAAGATCACGAGCTAACATTTCTTAAAAAAAATTTCTTTGTAAAATGTTTGGTTCCATATGCATTTGATTTGGATAGAATGGGTACAGAAACAATCAAGTAAAACAGAGTGTAAAGTGACAGTATTTGGGATTGGAACCTTTTATCTGGTCTAGTGATATAAGTAGTTTGGATTAAAAAGGGAAATATTATCCTGCAGTCTTAGATCCAGCTCTTCTAATCGATCACCCTGTAGAGCAAGGAAAGCCATCAGGTTGCAAGTAGGTAGTAGAACTAGGAGGCTGTTTTAGGTCCAAGGCAAGACAATCTTATACCAAGATCTAAGGAATCAGAGAACCCTAATTGAGAGAACTGACATTCTGATGTAATACTACTTGACCCAGTAAAGGGGTGAACATTTTCAAATATTTCTTGGGGAAAAAAATTATCTCAAATTATGAGGATTATGGACTTAACATTGGAGAAGAAAAAAAAGCAAAACATCCTGAGTTCAGGGCTCAGATGTTGAGTTCTCACTTAAACTTTACGCAGGTGGCTTGATTAAACTGCATTGTTCAGCTCTCTCAGGAATAGGCAGACTTGTATTTAAGTAATGGCAGGGCTTTTTGTAGTGAAGAGCTTTGTTTAGAGATAGCACTTTGAGTGTTACGTTGTCACAACATGTAATTTCACGCAGCAGTTTGTGTTCCACAATCTGGGCAGTTGAAAGTCATCTCTGCATCTCACCCCAGGGAGTGAATGGTTCATTGGCTATATCATACAATCACATCACAAAAACCTTGGGAATTAAACACCAATGATCTGCCTTAACGAAGCCTGCCAGATCAGCTTACAGCATTTGTCACTGTTTTCTGGTGTGGCTGCCAGAGCCTTGGCAATGATTTCTGCTTCTAAAACAAGGAAAAAGTAGGCCTGTAGCTGGGAGTGTTGATTGAAATTGAAATCCATGAGGAACTCGGACAGAAATTTGGTCTGTAGCCTGTCTGTTCTGGGCTAGATGAAATCAGATGAGTTTTAATAACTATTTCCTTGGCTCAACTCAGGCAAGATCCATGCAGGGACTGAGATCAGATGTAGGATGTACCTACTCTCTGGGTAGCCTGGTATTCAGGAACCCTTGGTCTGGAAATGTCCCCCAGTAGAGTGAAACTTCATGTACAGTGCAGCAGCTTTTCAATGACCATGCACAGAGTGAGAGTACCTCTGTTTCTGCACTGACTTCCCCAGAATTGCAGGTTTATGTGTCAGTACACAGATCACTGCCAGCTCAGATGTCTGTTCCCACATTGTAGACATGGCCTCAAGTATCTAATGGTCACCTTAAGCACTTCAGGGAGAAATATAGATCTCTGAAACCCACTAGGTGTTGGGAGACATTCACAGCAGCAACTCAGCATCTCTCTTTTACCTAGATACATCAGAACCATCACAGAAGACACTTTGCCTATCTTCTCTAAAAGTAGTTATTCTGACTGAGCTCATAAATACTAAAACTTGGTTCTACTCTTGATGGGCAGCAAATGTCTGAAGCAGATGCAGGAGTTTCTAGGTTAGTATTTTAACCAACAGCCCAGATACACAGCGATGTTTGTTCTCTTCTTCACTCCTTTCATTATTTGCTAATAGCGGAACAGCAGCTTCAGAAGGAATCCTACCTTAGAAGAACCTGTGAAGATCTCATCTTAAGAAGGGATTGTTGGTTAAATTTTCATCTGGATGCTAGTAGAGTTGAATATTTAATCTTTGAGTACTGAAGTTGCCTCCTGTCAGTCAGCCTTTGTGAGAAAGGGCTTATGGAGGCAGTGGATTCAAGATAACTACTTTATTATGAAGAAAAATCTTGGCCATGTACACTGTGTAAGGTTGCTGTAGTGACATTTTCTCTAAGGGGTAAACTGACTGTCTGTAGTCCCACAGAAACCACTCCTTGCTGAGACAGGTGCTCCAGGGAAAGTGAGAGAAATGTAAATGAGACAGATGTTGTGATCTCTGCAGCATCCCTGCATTGTTGTAAATTCAGCCATACATTTCTGGGTTTATTTTTAGTTCATAGATTTGGACTGTGTGACCGGCACCTTCCCTTGGCATGTAAACTCTGCGCACCCCTCCCTTCTACTGAACTGGTTGTGCAGATGCTCTGCACTGACACGGAGGCGATTGCATCTGGTAAGAAAGTCCAGATCTTTAGGGACCGCTGTGCAGGAAAAGATCGAAGGAGTAAATGAGAACTTCCCCCTTTAATTAACTCTGCTTTTCTGAGAGAAGTCAGCAAAGACAAGTATGTAAATAATTCCTTGTGGAGAGGAGTGATTCTCAACTATTTTGTTGGTGAATGATTTTGTTCTTTTGAGGTATGAGCACATGCTGCTTGGCAATGTGTATCTTTGAAGATCAGGATGTCTTGAAAAGGAATTAACTCCAGTCCTAGGATTTGTTAACTGACCAAAAAAAAAAAAAAGCCGTTTCCTTACTGTTACTTCAGAGTCACTGAAGGCAAGTATGGATTCACATTTCTGAAATGCTTTTGCATGTTGGGTTGGTTTTTTTTTTTTTTTTTTTTTTTTAAGTAATGTTGGTTGGTTTTATTTTTTTCTTCAAGAGCAATGAACTCATTATATTCGTTCGAAGCTTAAAGTGGCTGTAGCTACAGATCAACACGCTGGCTACTTCATCCTGTCATCTCTGCTGCTTAATGGAGAAAGCAGGCTGACGTGGTTATTAAATCTGGCAGCTGTGTTGTATTGCACAGGGGCAGCAAGTAGCACACAGCATATAGAAAACGAGTAGCTTTCTGATAACAGCCCTCCTTTCGCTGCCACGAGGCTTGAAAGGCAGACTCAAATCTCCTTCTCCTTTTTGTAATCACGAGTCGCCAGAACAGAGTGCAAATATTACAAACACGGTGGCAAATGTAAGTATTCTTTGCCTGTGCAGTGCTTTCAGATTGCTAATTAGGATTTCTGCCTTGGTGTTCTGATTGAAAAAGCAGAGAGATGAAAGCTGAAACCATCCTGAGAGTGGGTGCTTCTCTGCAGTATTGTTTCAGCTTCCAGTGGAGGAGCTGCTGAGGGAAAGGGATGTGTGAAAGCTTTCTGGAACAGTTTACAGTTGTTTGTTGATTTTTGGGGATGTCTGCTCACTACTTTGTAAGGGGAGAAGCCAAGCAAATGCAGGAGGTGCTCCTAGATAGATGGTTTTCTGCTTATGTTAGATAATACTAGACATGCAACGAGAAAGAAACTTCAGTATTAACAAGCTGCTCGTGAACGTGCAGGAGAGAACTCTGTCACGGTATTTTTCACCATGAACCTTTAAAAATTCATACATGCAGAACTGGACTTCTTATTAAGAATCTCAGCAGTACCTTATTATCAGAAATGCAAGCAAATAGTCATCATTCTCTCCCTCCTATTCTGTACACCTGGCCTTTCAGCTGACTGGGAATGCTGAAGGAAACAGGCATCAGCAATATACAGATACCTGATACAGATACTGGCTCTGCTGTGTTCCCGTGCTGGGAAGATGATCCTTCGACCTCCACAGGCAAACCCTATGCTTTCTCCTTACTAGAATCACTGGTTTATGGGACTGAGCTGTCTGCATTGTAGCCTTGTTTTGGTAGTGTGGGAAAGGCACGGTCTAATTAACAGTCGTCTTTTAGGGTATGTACAGAAGCGGTATAAAATAAATTGCAGCCACAGGTGGCCCACAGATTCCTATTTGATATGGTTAATATTAGTTCCTGCATCTGAACTTTCAGCAGTATTTTTAGACACAGTGCTCTTGAGACTCGTGGTCTAAACAAATATTCCTCCATTTTTCTCGTCATTTCTTCCTGATACCCTCTCTTAGGCTCTTTGAAATCTGTGCTTGATTCTCACGTATGTTGTGGGATCCAGAGCTACAGCAGAACATTTCCTTGATTCCCAATAGCTGGAGAAAATGTAATGCTTTTATGCTGCAATACAGAGATTGTAATATGTGAGCCAGAACTACTGTGGCTCTGACAATAAGAGTAGGAAGACTTGATTGTGTGGGTAGGAAGATCAGGGGAAACATTCTCAAATACATGCTCAAGTAGATACCTAACTTAAAATATCCTCAGCTGAGCTTCCTTCTGTTTGCACCTGCTTCAAAGCCCTACACCCCCTGCAGGGCTTTCACTCTAGATTTTAGTGTCTTCTAGAGCCCTTCACTGTTTGCTCCAGTTTCCAGCTCATTCCAGTACAGGGCATCTAGATCCTTGCTTTCTACAGCCCATGCCTACCCCCTACATCAACCTCGTAGTTCACAACCTCTCCAGCTTTTTGCCACAACTCCTCTCTTCCACCAAAGACCTCCATTATTCCCAGGTGCCCCAGATCCTCTCCTCCTGCATCTCTTCACTCTGTGCCAATAAAAATACTTATTCTGCTTGTCACACAGCCCTTAAAAGCTCCCCCAGAGCCTTCTGTTCCCTAACATAGCCTCCTCCTGCCCTCAGTCCTCCCACTACTTTCCAGTGTTTGCAACTGGAGAAACAAGTAGCTGTTTCTTCTCCCGTACAATTTCAAGTTCCCCAATGCAGGGACCTCAACGTTCCTCCTGCTTTCAAGGAGGAAGAAAAGAAGCAGGGTAAGCTAGCCATATTTCTAGCCCTTTATATGCTGTAAGGATGGATGGCTCCAGGCAAGGTTTGGAGGAAGACTAAGCCAAAAAAATTCTAGCATAGATGCTTTTTAGAAGATGTAACACTATTTCATCTCCCCTGGGCTTTTGAACTGTTTGGTGTGGTTCTCCACATGCTCATTTCTTAGCACTACTGGTCACACGTTAACATCTCTGATTCTTGGATGATCATTGGATGATCAGTGTTTTCAAACAAAAAGGATTTGGATGCATTACTTTTGGTTCAGAACTTTTTATGAAAATTACACGAGTGGTTCCTGGACGCTTGCTTTTGAAAGAAAGCTTACTTACATAAATGACAGTTTATGAAAAAAAAGTAATACTCTAAATAAATACATCATGGTTTAGTAGATAGTTTAATACGATTTATACACAGTTCAGTGTGATTCATTACTCAATACTCAAAGTGGATCTGGGGCTGAATGGTATAATTAAAATATCAGTGGCACTCGGATTGGTGTCTTCTACAGGTATTCCAAGAAGAGTGCAAATATGTTACAGAAGAACTAATTTTATGCTTACAAATCTGGTGTCTGGCCTTCCTGAAGTTTGTGTCGAGGCACAGGGTAAAGTGCTTCATGTTGTCTGTGTTCTCCTGAGACATGGATTGCAAAAGCGTTGAACTTGCTAATGGGTGGTGGAAAATAATTTCAAGGAAGATGAGCTCTACCCTTCCATTTGGTTTCTGTTCTGGTCACATCGAATTCTAAGGGAAGTTCTTCCTGTTACACATGAGGGGGAAAAAAAATGCTATTTTATGTACCCTACGCCGCGTACACTTTATGAGCATTAAAACAAGAAACATAAATTGCATTCACAGCTTCTTAAGCAAGCTATACTTATGGACAAAGTTCAACTTCTAGATACCGTTCACTTCTGCCGCTCAAGAAAAATGCTTCTACAACTTAGAAAGAGACAAGCCGTCAATATTTTATACTAGTTGTCAGTTTTGTTATATTCCAAGACTTTCACAATCAATTGTTTTCACAATGGTTTTTGGCCTGTGCCGTCCCTGAGTTTGACTAACTGTGTACATGCTACTGATGCTTTCTAATTCAAGAGCTGTGCTGTAATCCCAACTCCAGAGCTTTTCTAAATCCTATCAAGGTGAAGACAACAGCACAGTTCTATTTATTGACTGTTCACTTTACTGTCGATTGTGTGATGAAACTAGAGTCTCTCTCTTGATTCAACTTTATAGTTGAATACAGCATGATGTTCATGTTACTTAAGGAGCTTTCTTAACCGTGGTGGTGGTTACAACCAAGCTTTTTTGCCAGCAGCCTTTTCCAGAGCGCTCAGGATGAAGCTGTCAAATTAGAACAAGTTTTAGAAAGTAACCAGAGAATCTTAAATAAAGACCAGGTATATTAATCGCATATAAACATCAGTGACTCCGCAAATCAGATACTTGCAGCGGAAGTTGCGCTTACCTTCATAGTCCCACAGTTTTCTAAAGGGTTTCCCTGGCGCTCCAAGCGGTGCTGGAGGATCATTGAAGAAGGGAGCACTGACTTGCATTAGCAGCCCTGCACCATACGACTTAAGAGCAATTGTTACTGGGTCACGGCTCGCAGGTAAACCATCCCATGTGTGCCCAATTCTTAACTGCATCTTAATGTTCTGCATAAGATAAATAAGAAAAGAAGTTCCTGACAAAGCACACCGAAACCGTTCCAACACCAACTTCACTGTCTGGCTAAGAAAAAAAGTCTTGCAGTTAAGTAGGTGATAAGCATAAAGCTCCCAGACATAACCAGAAAGAGTCAACTGATTCTTCTCAGTCCTGTTTAGGAACAAAGGAAGATAGACACTGGAACAAGTCACTGCTCTAAAAGCATTATTTCACAGAATCATTGAGGTTGGAAAGGACCTCTGGAGATCATCCAGTCCAAGCTATTTGTGTAATAAGCGGGGAGTTGATGCGTTGCCGTAGAATCGCGGAACGGCTTGGGTTGGAAGGGAGCTGAGAGCCCGCCCAGCCCCTACGTCGTGCTGTAGGCAGGGCTGCCCCACAGCTCAGCTGCCCAGGGCCCCATCCCGCCTGGCCTGGAGCGCACCCGGGGATGGGGCAGCAAGCACAACTTCTCTGGGCAGCCGCGCCAGCGCCTCACTGCCCCCTGAGTGAACGTGTAGTTACTTTTGTATAATTATGTCACTCTTGTAGGTAGTTGCTTATTTCATAATCACGTGCCTCTACATGGCGCTCAGAGCAAATTTGCATCTTTCTGAGTGCCAGCCGGCTTCATCTAGCTCACGGTTCATGATCCTCTAACCTGTATTACAGAATTATATAATTGCATTTTTCAGATCAGAAGCTAGAAGTTGCATTTGAGCAGGATGAAGCAGATGAGATTTTGAGTAGTGCTGCTGAGGTATGTAAAGTGAGGACTGAAAGTGGGTAACAATAAATATAATTTAAGATATGCATCTTCGTATACGTAGAACAGTCTGTTTCAGCGTGGTCTTGCCTGGCTTCGAGCCCGTCACTGAACTGTAGAGTTACTTATAGTTTTTCCAAGCAGCAGCAAAATAAGACTGTTTAAAAAGCGAATTCTGCTTGGTTGTTTTTTGGGTTTTTTTTTTTTTTTTTTTTTTTTTTTTTGGAATGTTTTCAAAAATTGGTCATATGTAGGAGAACGCTTGGTTTCTCCAAAGTAAGTTTTTTAACTTCTATGGATTTTTTTCCTTTGATCTCACGGAGAGATAACGTTTTGTGGTGGATAGCATAAACCTGTCTGAAGTCTGTGCAAAAGCTGGGGCATCGGCACCACCGTGGGGCTCATGTGCACAGAGGTGAATGTGGCTCTTGCACAGACTTAAAATGGTTGTGTTAAGAAAGAGCCGATTGCTCATTTGATGCAGTTATGCTTTATATCAAAGCATCTCCAGGAAAAAAAGCAATGAAAATTTTTTCAAATCTGGCCAATGTTCAAGGACTGTAATATCAACCTGAAAATGATTGCTGGGGAGCCTGTATATTCTTTTCAATATAGACAAAATAAACAGCTTTGTTTTGCGTGCATTAGAATAAAAACAAATCACAATGACCCATGTGCAGTCATGTACAAGTACTAAAATATAAAATAATCAATTACAGAAAAGTGTCGCCGGAGGTGACGGCATATCCAGATCCAGGATGATGGACCAAAGGTAACTGATTCCAAATGAGTGGGAATGCCACTTCAGAAGGACTTGAAAAACAAATAAGTGCATGAGTAGAACTGTGTTTATTTATTTGATTTTTTACATCCTCAAATAGGTAACTGTACTGTTGTACTGAAAGCAGTAAGAAAGCCTGGTTTCTAATCTTTCTGGATTTTGATCTAGGTATGAAATACAAATGTATTAGAGCTCATCTAGAAAGCATGTTCTGCTTCTGTTACACAGGATGTCCGTGGTTAATGATCATACTTCAAAGGCAGTGATGAAAGTAGCTCACTTGATGGTGGTGAGTGTTGGGCTTGGAAATAAAGAGAAGCGACAGTTTTGTTCTGTTCTCCAGATCATGAGTTCTGTGAAGCTGGTTAATTGTCAGAACGATGTGTCAGCATTTACAGATGGTTCTAAGCATGTTTTTCCATGTTTCAGCTTGATAACAAAAAGTGTAGAGTATGAAAAATGCTTGGAAGAAATGAGGGAGCAGCTGCAGATTTATCAGGTATGTTTCTGGGATCTGTGACTCTTCTTGCAAAACCGTCTTAATTTCACCTATGGTATTGTGCTGAATTAACATTGTCGATGTTTTTAGTATTGCTTATTGAAAAAATGAATTGCCACAGTTTGCCACTTAGATGTTTTCTTATTAGGTGCAGATGAGTGAGATGAGACAGAAGTTTGAACAAGTCACCACAGAAAACAGAAGGTAAATAAGTGCACTTTACCTACTGCTGCTATTTTCTTGTGTGTTTTTTCTTTCTTTCTTTCTTTCTTTCTTTCTTTCTTTCTTTCTTTCTTTCTTTCTTTTTTTCCTGTCTTTTAAACCTTAAACTCTTTTTCCTAAGACTTGGAAATATTTGAATCTGCTTAATAGTTGAAGATTTCATACTCACGTGCTTCATGTTACTCTTAAGTGCTTAATATAGGTTACAGCACCAAATTTAGGAGGCTTATAGCCATATCTCTGCAAAAGAACTCGGTATTAATTTCTAACCCTTTTTATAGAACATGTCTTGCTCAATAGATTTAAATGTGAGCCAGGTGTATATGGTACATGCAAATCAAAGGTACAGTACTTCAGTTAATTTAAAAGCATTGTATTAAATAAATACTGTGCTGAACTTATTCCTTTGAATTTCAGGCTGCATTCAGAGTTGAAAGAGGCTCTTGAGATGCAGCTGGATGCTCTTCCTTTTATGCCTCTGGGAACTGCTGTTCCTGCAGATGAAGAAATACTGAGAAACCTTCAGGAACAACTACAACTGACTAATCAAGTGTGTGAGATGAAACACTTGTACTCTTCTGTTTCTTCTGCGCCTCGGCAGATTAGGGAAGGATAGTTTATTTCTTGGTTCAGTATTTGTTTATAACAGCTCCTTGACTGTATTTTGAGGCCTTCCTGATTGTACATAGCTTTAAAAAACAAAAAAACAAAAAAAAAAAAAAAACAAAAAACCTCAAGTGCACCCATGCTTATATTTTCAACTTCAAAACCTGAAGGAAGTTCCTCTCTAGTTTCATACAAGTAGGAAGTTTTTATGTTCATTTGTGCCTCTAATTTTACCTTGTTGAATTTCTGTCCAGAACATGAATCAAATATTTTGTTGGATTGAAGTAACTGTGGTAGGCTGTCTTTTTTTTTATTATTATTATTAAAGTGTAATGTGAAATGAGGGGCAAGTATATGTGGAATACAGAAAGTAACAGTTAGATCTGAATAGATCGGCCAAATGGCCTGAATATATTACAGAGATGTTTCAGTTCTTTTGCAGTGGACTAAGTTGAGGTTAAATTGACTCCTGAATTTTGGTATTTGACTATTATATATACTGTAGTCCTAAAGTAAATAATTGCAAGAGTTTGACAGTTTCAGAACGTGAGTGGAGTTTTACTTTTGGTAAGTGCTATTAAAATAGCGCAGAACTTGCAGCTCTTGTCTAGATGGAATGCGATCTTATAAACATCTGGGTTTTTTTGCCTCTGAGTTTGGTGTCTTGTGTGGTTGTAATGTGTGCGGAGAATAATAATAATAATTAAAAAAAAAGCATTTCAATAGAAATGTACTGTAAATATCTTAGAGACCTTTATTCTTTAACTTTTTAGGAAAAAGAACAAGCAATAGAGCTCTGGCAGACTGTATCACAGGAGCTTGATCAACTCCAGCAGCAGTACCAGGAACACATGACTCAAACACAGATTCACATGGCTGAAAGACTTAAACAGCAAGTAACTTTCATTTACATTTTTTGTTAATTTTGGAATGCCTTCATATACTGTAGAGATTTTGCGTCTATATGCAGCCAAACTGAAGTGCAGCGTTCTACCAGTATCATAGAATCATCATAAAATCATAGGATGAATTGGGTTGGAATGGACCTGAGGGATCATTATGTTCCAAGCCTCTGCCACAGGCAGGGTTGCCAACCACTAGGTCAAGTACTAGGCCAGGCTGCCTAGGGCTCATCCAACCTGGCCTTGAACTCCTCCGGGGACGGGGCATCCACAGCCTCTCTGGGCAACCTGCTCCAGCACTTCACCGCTCTCTCAGTGAAAAACGTCCCCTGACATTCTCATCTAAATCTTCCCTCCTTGAGTTTAAATCCATTTCCCCTTTTCCTATCACTTATTTACCCGTGTAAAAAGTTGATTTCCCTCATGTTTACAAGCTCACTTTAAATCCTGGAGAGGCCATAATGTTGTCTCCCCGCAGCCTTCTCTGCTCCAGTCTGAACAAGCCCAGCTCCTTCAGCCCATCTTCATAGGAGAGGTTCTCCAGCCCTCTGATCATCTTCGTGGTCCTCCTCTGGTCCCGTTGTTGATTGTTTTCTGTAATAGTTGTTACCAAAAGTTGAGTGGTCAGATATAGTCAGTGATTCAACAGTTAAATGCACAGTTGGGGTTGGAAAGTTTATTTCAAATACGTGGGCAGTAACTTAGGGAGTGCACTGTGAGTTTTGGTGCGTGTAGAGAAGTGCACGAGATAGACAAATATAAATAATCAATCCTACTGTTGTTCAATTACAACTACAACAACATAAGTAGTTTCACTTACCTTTGGTCATTCAATAGGGAAGCTGAATAAACAGCTGAAAAATGAAGGTTGCTAATGCTCTAATGTTAGTGTTTAGCATTCTGTTTCTTCAGAAGCTGCTTCTTGGGAAGCCTTTAAGCTATTTGTTAGTGTCTGAGCTTGCTAAGTTAACTGGGTATGTTTCAAGAAATTTTCTTTCAGGAAGATAAATTAGGCTGTAAGAAGCTGTTTTGCTCTGAGCTGTAAAGAGTGCTCAGTATTCAAAGAATTCATAAAGCTCACGTGTACGTGTAGCTCACTACCGCTATATTCAACCATCTATGAAAATTGCATTCCGTTTTCAAGTACGTTAGACTTGTGGGTGCAATTATTGCTCATGTATTATTGCTATGTAGCAGGAATTTGTTACTGATTTTTTTAGTCCATCTAAGCAATACGCTCCTTTCTACAGCTGCTGTGTTCTCTCAAGTTTTACGGTTGTTTCAAACGACAGTTATGAGGACTTAGTTGTGAGGAGTTTCTTTGTTGTTCCAACTTCCTGTTTCTATTACTGTTACTGGATTTTTTCCATTGTTGGTCACTGGTAAGTCGTAGCTGTTGAAGAGTTAAGGGGCTGTAAGAGTCCACTTCTGATGACTAAATTCTTAGTGGATTTTAATGCCATTTTCTCAAGAATGAGATTGAGCAGCCTTTTATTCCTAAAAGCACTTCGTGTCTGCCGTAGGCTTTTCAGCTTTATCAGCTGTGTTTTACGTTTTGCTTTGACCAGAGGAGCAGGAAATAGCTATCAGAGGTAGACTGAGTAGAATCACAATCTACCAGAAAGCAAAGATGAGCTACGAGATCCTTCTTTATGCTGTCCAACCTCTACAGTGAAGTTAGTTGCTGGAATAGGTTGCTTGCATGCATTTGACCATGAAACACAATTAGCATATATTCCAGCTGAGGGACTGAACTCTTGGCTATGCTCTGAAGATACTTAGTATGCTGCTGATGACTATTTTGTGTTATTCAAGTTTCCCTAGAAAGACAGGGCTAGAGTTTAAGTACAGTTTTCTGTATGGAGAGTAGGTGTTCTATAAGGCAAAGAGCAAACAAAGCCTCTTCACGCAGGCAGACACGTTTTTAATTCTTAGTGGATGCATTTCTGCTCCTGTGTTAGCAAAAAAAACTTGCAGCACCACCATAATCTGTGTGGCTCCGAGGCTCTGCTTTTGTGTTTTGGTATTAACTGCACGGGTTTTAGAAATTTGTAACTGAATGAAATTCAGATGCGTTTTGCATTAGTAAATCTGATTTACCAGATTACCAGGCCAAAAAACAGAAGTGATCTAATTAAAACTTAAAAAAACTTGTTGGATTTCCTGCATCATACATTAATTCTTTGAAAATGTTTTCAGTTGACCGTGACTGTGATAACTAAATGTTCTTCGTTGGTAATGATTCTAAGAAGCTGAATTCTACTTTTTAGGATCAACTGGCTAACTTTCACCAGCTTACTTCACACCTGCATGCAGCCAATGAGAAAACAGAACTGGTAAGTAAAACCTAAGCAATGACCTAGTGTTTTGTTTTGTTTTTTTTTTTAAATCCTATTGGATCGTTAAGGTACAAACCAGAAGAAAAATATCCTTCCAGCTTATCTAATTGGAAAAGAACTCGCGTCACTCAGATTTGTAAACTTGTCTAGCAACTAGTGAAAAATCAAGAAGCAATGGCTCCCTTCCTGTAGACAAAACACTTAAGTCTTGGTGGTTCAGAGGTTAGGTCTTGATATTATAGCAACTCCTTTTTTTATAAGAAGCCACTAAGGCTCAGAATTCTAGCATGTGGTATTTCAAACATTCAAAAAAACATCCTCAATAGGGAAGAAATTAAATAATGTCTTACCAAGGCTAGCTCTGCCACATGTTAGCAAGTCCTAGTTTCCTAGTAACACCAGCATTTTCACAGCTGATCCTTTGAGAGATTTTTGCCTTGTAAGAATCTTTAATTGTATAGACTGAAATTGAGCTTTAGCCCCGGACTTCCAGGAGTGACAGTTTTGATACCATAGAAAAATAGGAGGCAAAAGACTTAAGTTGCTAGCTGAGCAACTTCCTCTCTGTAAGACATGCTTCCTGTGTGATTTTTTTTTTTTTTTTTTAAACCGTGTTTGTCCTGGATGCTGTCAGTGTGTAAAGTAAGGAGGAAAAAAAAAAACCAACAAAAAACCCAACCCTCTGTATCTTGCAAGCAGTTCCGTTTACAAGCTATTTCATTATCTCTAATAATAGCAAAATAATGCACTTAGAGAGAGGAATTTTTACCTTCTGTAGTCAGCAACCTCAATCAACTGTTCTTTCAGCATAGCTACAGTTAGAACTGAGGGATTGCTGTCAGAAAGCAATCTCAAGAAAATACCATGAGCTTTCAAAACAGTTGTTTCGATTTAGAAGTTGCATGCTAATCTGCTATGTATAAACAAAGCAAGAGGTATCAAGAAACAGAATGACTGGATGCTTAAAATCATGATACGGGAAAGAAACTGGGCAGAAAAGTGAAATAGCTGTATTCTTTGAAAGAGACAGCGTTAAGATAAAGGCTGTCCATTTGTCTGCATTCTCCAAAGTGTTTGACAAGGTCTATTGCCAAAGATGTAAAGATGTCATGGAATAAAGGTGTCCTTTCTTGAACTAAAAAACTGAAAAGTGAGAAGTGGAGAGCAAGATTGCTGTCAGGTTTTTTATCAGGGCGAAAAGAACTGTGTTCCCTGGCTGTGTTCAGGTTTAAAGTTTTCAGCATACTTAGAAATGTTCTGGAAATGAAATCTAGGGAAGAGGTGACAGTGCTCACCTCAAATAAAAGTACTTAAGGTAGTGAAAACTGAACTAAGCTGTGGAAATCTGCAGAAAAATCTCATGACATTCAGTGTGTGAGTGAATTTTTGATATTTTGTTAGTAAAATGAAAGCAGAAAAAAACCTCTACAAATCTCTCCTTGTTTTGCAGAGCAATCAGTTTCTGAAAACTGTAGCAGAACAGAATGTGGAACTACAGCAGCTACAGAAACAACTGAGGTATAAACCAGGCAATTTAAAAATGATGAAAATCTTCTCTATAGGCTTTCCTAACTTAAGTTTCTATCATAAGCCTTTTTTGTCTTGCAAACTGTCTTGACAGTGATAGTTGAAGTGGTTTCAGTTAATGGCTTCTTAATGACTCGCAGTAGTGGTAAAGTCCAATATCTCTAGTTATTTCTAGTCCCTGAAATAGGTAGCACTAGATATTTGATTTAAAGGGAACAAAGTTTTCAAGACCACAGCAAAACAGAAGGTTTTTTTGTTGGAATACAATTTGTATAAAATCCAATTATAAATACTCTTTACAGTTTTGAAATTTGAACGTTCAAAATAGTTGAGATTTCAATGCTTAAAACTTCTGTTCTATACTGTAGGCTATGTGGAAGTTAGAGTTAAGAGAAGCTTTGTGTCTTAATGTTTATTTTTGTTTCTTCTGTACAGTAAATTCAGGACTAGGGTCTGTTTGTAGGTGCAGAGCTGGCTTAGTCACTGAAGATGTGTTTCTGAGGGGGAAGTTTTTGTAACCTTAGTTGCCTTAGCTAAGTGTATCTTGGGCAAGGACAGTGTGACAGGAAAAAAAAACAACATGACAAAAATTAAGGTGGTATTCCAGGTATTTGAAAATGAAGTATTTTCCAACTCTGACATCACACACAAGTTGCCGCTGATGTGTGCCGCTGTCTTTAGAAGAGAGCACTATATCTCTACATTTTTTGCAGGCAAACGGGATACCAACACAGATCAAGTCTTGTGTTCACATGCGCTATGTGTATGTTGGTCCACGTTTTCACGTAGGCATAATTTACTCTTGCTGTTTTTATGCTGTTAAATAGTAATTTTTATTGTTGTAAGGAATTTTTCTTGAAGTTGATTCTGAAAGCAATAAATGTTTTCTAGTTTCCTTCGTGACCTTAGTTGTGCTCCAGTTTGCATTAATTTGTTTGCTGTTTTTCAACTTTATCATATACTCATTGGTCTTTAAATTTGTCCTAACACAAAGCCTGGATAATTGGGTTACACCCCAGTCTTTTTGTTCCCAAGACAGAGGAGTAGGAGTGTGCTTGTTTCAATGGATTTTTGTACTGTGGAGAAGGTCTGGTACATTAACTTCTTTCCTTTCCTGTTTCTGCTCTTGTAGAGCCTTTTTAGATTACAGTGCATATCAGTTAATTCTTGAGAAATGGTTAATGATTTGTAATTCCTAGTACAAGTTGCTTTAAAAAGTGAAACCAAATTCTGAAAAAGATTACTCTCAAATATCTGAGGCCACCTGTATTTACATTATTGGAGCACTTTAAGTTCCTGATGGCCTTGTCCTCCCAAATATTCATTCCACATAAACACGTTATGATTAATTCAGCATTTCTGGCTCATCGTTCCACATAACAAGAGAAAAACCTCTTGCACTGTATGAAAGAAGTTATATGAAATCTGACTGCCCTTCACAGCCATTTCAACAAAGTTGTAAGAGTATGATTTTTCCTCTGTAATAATTAAAGTGTAATTCACAGTCTGTTTTCTTTACATAGGCAAGCTAAAATAGATAGGTGGACAGCGAGTGCTAAGGTTGATGAAATGATCAGATTGACAAAGACGCTTCAAGGCCAGTTGGAGAGAAAGGTTTTCTAGAGAAAGGGGTAATTTTCCGTTGCAACTGAATGACTATACAGTTATCTCATTGCTGATATTAATCTCGAGTTGTTCTCTAATTTATTTTATATTGTATTAAATTTAGTTTGTTTTATATATCTTTGTTTTTATAAATGAAACTCAGATGTTGCCTGGAAAACATGTATGTTCTTCCTAGGAAGAAGATGTGGTATCTGCCCAGCAAGGAGAAGCAGCATCTGACAAACTCTTGCAACAAGTGCAGTCTAGTATAAAACAATTAGAAACAAGGTAAGGACATGTTGTTGGATGTTACTGATGAGATACGTACAAAAAAAAAAGCCAAACAGGAACACAGTCCTGGCAACTTACTTTCTTTGAGCTTAGTTTGAAAGAAGTACAGTTCTTTAATTAAGCTTTGTATTGTTCAATGAGTAAAATTACTCATTTGTTTTAGATTACGTGTTACTGTCCAAGATGCCGAGCAAATGAGAACAGAAAGAGCAGCCCTGGAGAAACAAATCAGAATGCTTCAGACAAAGTGTGCTAATTTAGAGAGGGAAAAGTATGAAGCAGTTGCAAAAGTCCAAGATTGCGTACAGCTGTTAGAAGAAGCAAACCTACAAAAAAGTCAGGTAAGTCACGAGTGAAGGCATTTCTTAGATGTTAGAAAACTTTCATCACCTGCAGTTATGAAGTGCCCACTTATGTACATGTGGAGGTATACACACATAGACAACCAAATGTCTTTTATGTCTGTTGTACTAAAATGAGTAATGCAGAAGAGAGCCAACTTATGATATGACCACACATCACTTAGTCTTGTATAATCAGTATAAATCTTACTGAATATTTAAAAACAAATTGGGCTGTCAGAATAAAAACAAAGGCCCTATTATGAATTTATGACTTAGTAGTGGTTAGGAAGGGAAAGTTGAAACTAGAGAGACTTCTTTTTTAATGATGAGACAGGTCCAAGAGAGTGGGCTTTGTGTTCAACTTCTCATGATCCTAAAGAATTCTGGAAAAGCGATTGTGTAATAAGTCAGCAGAATCTACAGTAAGGGAAAAAAAACCCTCCAGAGGATTTGAGTGTGTGTGCTAGATGGGGGGTGAAATTCAAATGTGCTGTACTGGCTGCTGAACTTACTGTTTGACAGTAATAACATGGTCCTATGATTACATTCATGCGATCCTCAGTGGTATTTAATAAAATTAATAGTGTTTAATAAAATTAATAGGGATATTTAAAAAACAAACAAACAAAAAAAAAAAACAACAACACAGTGTACCTTAACGTGCAGTTTTGATTGGCACGTTTCATGTGAGGCAGGAGAGCTAGAAAAGTGCAGGAGTCAACAAGACGCATACGAGAAACTGTAATAAAAGGTTTCAAATAATATTTGATTAAACTGTTAGGGGATAATGCTTATGCCAAAAGCACAGATACAAAAGCAGACAAATAAAAATGGAAACTTCCTGAGGGCAGGGTCTAATCCAGCAGGTTTGAAAGTATCTATCGATTCACACGCACATAAAAAAAAAGTCTCCCTTTTTTCCAGTTCTTAATTTCTCCAAAGTATCTACTCTTTGACCCTACAGGAGACAGCGTGCAGGGACTGGTAAACTTGTGTCTAATATGGACACTTATGTGTTTTCATGTCAAGCTTCAGCTGTAATCAGGCTTCCAGCAATCTAATGTATTCTGTTTGCTGGAAAGACAGAGCTTCAGTGTGCCTAACAGACTTTAGCCAACAGTAAATTAAGTCTAGATTATTTAGTGCCCACGGGAACAAATAAGGAACCTTAGAATTTATTCTGCTCAGGCTAGCATGTTGGGCAGTTAAGGAGATAAACATTCTCTCTTAGCCTGAAGTCGCTTTTCAAACGCGAGCAACGGCCTTATAATCTAAAATAACTTCATCCCTTTGCAATACAGGAGTTAGCGCTATCTTTTTTGTTCATGCTGATTTCATGTCTGTGACAAAGGAGGAAGACCCTGTCTGGAAGGAGGATCAGAAACTTTAAAGAGTTCCTGCTACCATCTGATCTGTTTCTGGAAGGGATCAAAATGTTGACAAAACTCTGGGGTTCTGGTTGTTAACGCACTGCCATGTAATTTGTGTGATTCTTCTTGTTACACAGAAGAGGATTATTGTCTGCTATAGATATTCTTCTTATACATTTATAGCATTTATGATACTCTCTGGCATCTTTCTGGCATGCTACTTCCTTTTCATATTTGTTGTTAGTCTTCTGCATCTCATTTGCTTTCTGCTCTTATTTCCAAGAACTTTCTTCACTTATGAGGAAGTGTTCAAAATGGGTATTAGAAATTATGCTTTATGTCCTCCAGCTCTCGCTGGCTACCTTTGAACTTGTTAGGTCCTTTTTCTTAGTAAGATATTTTTACCTTTACAAGCATTTCCCCAAAGCCTGTGTATGCAGAACACAAGGTAAATATATATATATTTTTTCCACCAGAGTTTAAAAGCCAGAAAAATTTTCATTTGAAAAGTATTGGTTAACTGTATAAATCTCATTTTCAGTTAGCTATGTGTTAGAACATAGAAAACAGTGTTTTTCATACCATTTTTGACAGAAAGAAGCGGACAGATAAAAATTACGGTGTAAATAACATCTCCGAGGTGGTTAGTGAACATTTAAGATAAAGAAGATAAATAAGAGTCTTGTTATAAACAACAATTTCGTGTTATGCTCTAGGAGGACAATTTTGAATTTGCAGACACTTGCTAATTTATTGCTCTGGCTAAAACATCCTTCATTTTGCAAAGTGCGCATTTTATGAATAAAAAAACACAGCCTAATATATGCAATTAGTTAACTAAACTGTGGCCTCTCTGGTCGCTTAAGAGATTATATTAGGGACTAACAGGTTGTCACAATAACGCTCCTGTTTTCATGTTACCATTGTAAAGCACCTAAGCTAAGCTTACAAAAGGAGATCGGAAGAATTCTAAGAGTACTTTGAGAAACACAGAACAAACTGAATGGGAGCAGTTGAAGAGAATGTGACACGTGAAGTGTCATGTCACGACTGGAGAACCTTCTACAGACTGAAATCATATCTACTAGTGACCTTTTTTATGTATTTCTCCTTATATCCATCTACATAACATCTGTTCTCTGTGCCATCTAGGATTTTTCATCTCTTCCACCGAGAGTTCTGTATTACTTTTTTTAAATCTTTCCAGACCAGCATCTCTTACTTAACAGTAGTGCCTTTCCTTCATCCTTTCCCAGAAGGGTTTCTTACTGCACTTTTGTTCTGTAATTCCCACCACCTTTTCATGCTGAAGAGCTGTTTGGTTCACTATTATCCACTGTGAAAGAGTTTACATATGCATTCCTTAGCTGCTTATGAATTTGTACCTTTGGTTTTCTGAGAGGTAACTGATCTAGTCTGTCGACCATTTAAAAAAAAAAAAAAAAAAAAAGATAATGAAAAACATTACTCTCCACCCTTTTGTTTTTCAGATTTCACAACGTATTGATAACAAAACCCTGTCACAGAGCCTGTTCTTGTCAAAACACATTAGTGCCTTTTATGAGCTTGACCCAGATGCTCTCCTCCTGAAAGGAAAGGATGACAAAACTCTCCTAAAAGCAGAAGAATAGCTAAAGAAGGAACTGGACTACAAAAGCATTACTTTAGAAGATGAGTCCGTAATGTCAATTTCAGAACTACTCATTTCCCTGGATAGGGCTAGGAATAATTTGCCGTGCTATCCGCGTAGTCCTGACACGTATGCAAAACTGTTTGATTTGTGAAATCTCTCTGTTGCAAACAAAAAACAAAATTACCACCTCCAGAGCTTGTGGATATCTTGGGAGTGGCTGCTATTAATTATTATTTCTTTTGTTGTTTTGGTCTACAGCTGCACAGTATGAAAATGGAACTTACTTTGCCGTTAATGCCAGCTATTCTGCTAATGACATCTACTCAAAACCAGATGCAAATGGGGAGCGGGTTCACCTGCACATGCCAGAAGACCAGAGATACAGACCTTCTGGACGCGAGCTCTCATTTAATACTCGTTCAATTTAAGTGTACAAGAACAGTTGCAAAGGACACTGTGGAAATTATGACAGAGTAAATCTAATGTCACCGTGTGCCTCCACTACAGCCTTCTCCAACAAGTTCCAAACCACTTAGTCAATGTATGACCACTTATGACGATTCAGATCCTCCGCTGGCGAATTTAAAATAAATTTAATATCAACAGATGCTAGAAATCCAATTATTGTTGAGTGAGTTACCTTATACCTTCTAGTTTTGTGTCCTTCTTGTAAGGAAATTGGCAAAGGATTGAAGAAAAAAAAAAATTCCCATCCTGCTAGAGTTTAGAGGTAAATAAGGAAAAGGAAGACTGCTCTGTAAGTTTCCATTTGGGACTCCAGATTGAGCATCTTGCTGTAACTACGGAAATAAAAAAAAATAAAAAAATTAAAAAAAAAAAATAAAAGACTTTTCTGAAATAATCTTTGAGATTTCTGTGTATCAGCTTTCAAAGACAGGCAGAAACACTCAGTGTCTGTTTATTTAAACTTCGGTCCGAAATAAGACCTTGTTACTGTTGGCTCTTACCAAGCAAGCCTGGAGCATAAAGCAGCTTTTCCCAAAAAACACTGGGATTCTTGCTTGTAGAGTAATTCCCAAGCTTCAGATTGGTTTGTTCCCGCAGCGCTTCGTTAGCTAGAGAACCGGACAAAATGGGTTCTGTTTACGTAGGAACAGCTATTAGTAGAGTCCATGGTCGCTTCCGTTGTATGCCGTACGAGGACATGCAACCTGACCAACGTGGCTGGCACATTTCATTTTCCCGAGCGGTCGCTGAGGTAAGCAGGGATAAGACAGAAAACAGAAATTTTACTGGTGATTAATTCTGTGGTCACCAGAGGGAGGGCTAATGAGATGGAAATCCCATTAGAAGTAATCACTGCATCTCTATTTCAAGAACGTTGGAATTTTAGGCTTACGCAGGCTTACACATTTGGCACACCTTTTAGCAGTGTTACCTTCCATCTTGCTCAGAGTGCTAGATGACAGCTGTAGTTAGGTTACCAAACAAGAAAGTGGTACAGAACTCGAGAGCAGAGCTGCTGAATGGCTTGTCCCTCCCTGGTTCTCCCCATTCCCTGGGCATCTCCTTATTTCAACGAGGATCTTTGCCTGAGATAGGCACGAGCCATTTAGCCGGTTCTCTTACTTATCTAAAATCCTTTTTACGGCCACTCTTATGCTAAGAAAAGGGGAAGAAAGAGGAATCAAAGCTTAAAGTAAATTGCGACGTTTTTTCTTCCCGCTGTCTGCTTAGCAGCCTGATTCAAACGCGGTTCCTGACTTCTGCCAGCAGCTCGCGCCGTTTGTCTTCCCCGCACCCAGAAACACAAGGCTTCCAACAGAAGTCTCTCCGGAGCCGCGCTAGAGCTGGTGTGACAAACGGGAGGGACAGCACGAGGGCTGCAAGGGAGAAGCGTCCCTACTTCTTCTCCGGGTCACGTGTAAGAGCGGCACGTGAAGGGAAGGCAGATGTACGGCGTAAGCACCCCTGTGTAACAGAGTGCTGCACTCCTTAACCGGAGCTGCATGAGTTAGCGTGGCCCCAGAGACACCTTAAGCGTGCAGCTGCATATACCGTCAGTTATAGGAGCAGCCTAAACAGTTTACAGCCTCAACAATCGTAAGAATGGCGGCTTGTGAAAAAAAAGCTTTTGAAATATGTTGTACGGTACAGTGAAAAACAACTTGTCACTGGCACACCCCGGTCTCGTCTAGAGGCTTTTCTTTTTAATAACGCTGCTCACAGCTGTATGTGACAGTGTCGGGCGCTCTCCACGCACGCACGCTTGTCCGTTCAGCTGACGGACAGGGTCTTTATTTTGAACACCTATGAAGCCTATGCAAGCACTGCTTTCTGTAAACAAAGCGTGGCTGCTGCCCGGAAAATAGCTCATGCGGGCAACTTGGAGACACGGCAACTGTCCGGCTTCTCGAGTATGACAGGAGCCAACGAATAATGTTCACTTCATACCAAAATCCAACCGATATCCGAAAAGCTTAGACGCTGAAACAGGTATATTTAAGCTGTCTTCAGGTGCTCAGTGTCTGAAAGCAGTATTCAAAATGTGAGTTTAAAGTGGGAGGTTGTTAGAACTTCTTTTTGCCCCATTCCCAGCATCGGTCTGATCCTGTCCTTTCGCCAGTTTGTGGGCTGACCCTAATGCTTCTAATGAGAATAAGAGGGTATATATCGATCTTTGAGCCAGTATTACTACTAGCATGGAAACGTCCCATGAAAGAAATACTGCACAGAAGGTGTTGTACTGTTTGCCGTATCTTATCCGCTACGTACAAGCGAAGCGGAGCTTAAAAAGAGAGCTTAACTTTAGAGATGGAAAGACATGCGGTACTTTCGCTCTTCCTCCCGTTGTGATACATTTATCTTCCCTCTTTTTGTGCAAGAGGACAGCAGGGAATTGCTTTTTATTAAGTTCAGAACTTTGTAGCCACAGCAAAGAAAATCTCTGTGGTACCGGTACATGTTAGATCTTTACTGGCTCGTAAGGGAAAACCTGAAAAAGAATATGGAAACACGGTAGCTCCGTAAGTAACGCCTCCCATTTATTTCCACGGAACTTACAGCAGAGTCCAGTAACACTAGCTGAGAGAGCAAATTCTCAGCTACAAAGTACTCTTTTTCAACCTAGTCACCGCCGGCAGCTATTCATTTTTGCCGCCTATGAACGAGAGCCTGCGTGCCACGCTCACGAAGATCTGCACCAGTGGAGGTGATCCGCTATTGCGGTTGCCACGTGCTGAAACGCAGCACCCACCACCTCACTGTGCTCACGTCCGCTGGCCGGTCTCCAGAAACGTTCAGCAAGTGTCGACCCGTGCTATTTTTCCTGCAGGGAGGAATGTCATTCTACCTCCCTGTCCCATCCTCGCTCCTGTGTTGGATGTCGTTTTGTCAAACGGCCCCTCTGCTGCTACCTATTGCACGGCAACAAAATGTAACGGAATATTGGTGGGAGGGTTCAGCCTCTGTCGCCGTACCATCAACATCTGCCTCTGACGTCGCTGACCGACGTCACAAAATAGTAGGCATTACTTTTGGATCAGCCTTCTTACGAGAAAGATGCACGCATCAGATCGAACCATTATTCAGCTCCTCCTGCAACGTGCTTTTGTCTGTCAGCGCTGCAGTTAACGGAGAGTCAGTGAAACTCCGATTGCAATTTAGTCTTGGCAGAAATGCAGTCGGAGTCTACGGCGGTTTTCTTTAGCAACCTGAAAGGCTCGAGACTAGTAACAGGAGATTCACTTTAAGGCAAGATAAGTACATAAAAACAGTTTTCGTTTACCATTTCCTTTGCTTTCAAAGGGCAGCATATTCTCCATCTAAACAATACAGAAATACAGTCAGATGTCCAACTCGTTATTAACCAGGGTAAAAATAATTTTTACAAACATTCTGTTAGAAAAATTCTAACAATTTCACAATCGGGAGGATCGTCAGAATTTCTCTAAGTAATTCAGTCAAAATGGCAAGCACCAAACTGGAATGCTGCCAGAAGACTTAGAACGACGGTCCGAGACATAACATGAAAGTCATAAGAAGAGAGCACTGATGCTGACACACTGTACACTTACGAACAAATTATCTCAACACGTTTTTCTGGATTATGCTTCAGACCAAGTTTTGAGTCTCCAGATAGGTAAAATAAAAAAAGAATTTTTGTAAGCATCGTTGACTTTTTTTTTTTTTTTTTTAATACTCTGTCTTCAGTGAGCAAGACAATACCGAAGAAACTTTATCCGATGTTTTCCCTGGCACTTAAGAGCTATTATTCAAAAGCTCAACTGAGATTGCAGTCACTCTTCTGAACTCCTATCCACCTTACATAAGAAAAAAAAAAAAAAAAAAAAAAAAAAAAAAAGATCCCCTGACTACTTTTCTGTCGTGCCAGTTGCTCTGAACTTGTAAGCTGTTCAGGTAACACAAGCATATTCCTGTACTGCCTATGTTCCCTTTTGTACTGCGTAATGCAGAGCTAACTCAAACACCTTTACATTGCACTGGGCTTTCCCTCGTAGTGTTCGCTAGCATCAGGCTAACGAAAGAAAAATACTCCACACCACCAGTGAAATAATTAAGCACCTAGTTAATTTACAGTGTTCCAAGGATTACCATGGCTTATCCGTCTCAGATAACACAGACCCCTAGTGCTGACCCGGAGAACCAAAACTGTGTTTTCTATAGAGTTCATTATACAAGCAGCTTTCTTTTTTTTCTGCCCCAAATAAAGTCAACTTGATCAACTGATCAAAGCTAGCAAAAACATAGCTCGGTTGACACCTTGGTGATTATATCCGAGCACCACCTCGAGTAATGAGATTGGCATAGCAGTAGAGTTCTCTTTCGCTATGGCGGGAGATCACCAATCGTGGATGCGGAGCATAAGAAACCAATGGGCTGGTATTTTATATTTATATCTTCTCTGCCACAAGTAAAACGTGTCATCTTGCAAAATGCCTGGAAAGCACTGCGGCTCACAAATAGCCTCTCTTCTCCACTAAATCGGTCCAAGATTCGAAAAGTAGCGCTGCCGCGTCAGTTACACTAAACCAAAATAGAGGTGACACGGGAATAACCTGTTCATTGGCACAGCTGGGCACTGATCCTTCGAAGGCTCCTAGCACTTAGATTAAGGTTTTCATTCTCTATCCAGAGTAACTGACAAGCAGTTAGGAGTCTGAAGCACGCTAGAATTTCCTTCAATACTTTCCCTTTCTAACAAAAAGACTCTGCAGCAAGAACCGAACTGTCGGCTGAAGAGTCTGCACAAAAGCCTGGCGGTCGCTCGGGAAAGGCTGTGGCTCAAAGCCCCCTGGGATGATGAGGACTTGTCTACTTCGGGCGTTCTTTGGAGAAGAGAAAGTCCTGAAGCATTTTGAGAGGCACTGACAGCTGTCAGCCCACAGTGCTGTCTACGCTCCGCTGCTCTGGGGTCCCGGCGGCAGCGGGCCGCAGCCCCCGGGCCACGGGGAAGGTCTCCCTGTTAGTGACTGGGAAGCTGCGGCTCTGATCTTCACGGCAGAGGCCGTGCTGTGCTTCTCATTGCGAGGAGATCCGTCCTCTCCTTCCTCTCCCGACTGCCACCACACCAGCCCCATCCACATGCCAGACCCTACGAGCAGTTATTTCTCTTAGCGCTGCCTCTGTGTCTTCTCGGTCAGAACACCGAACTTCAAGGTGTCGAGTTTAGGCACGGTGAAGTTCATCAGGAAAGCCGCTTCGTAAGCTGAAGCCAGAAATTCTCTGACATTTTTTACCCTTAGAAATAGTTGATCTAAGAAGTAAAATACTGTATGCATTAGCGGCGTGTTTTAGAAACATTATTACTGAATTACGTGATTAATTCTTTCTCGCAAAACTGTAATAGTTGCTTAAGTTTCCAAACAACGCGAGTATAGCGTGCTAAGGATTAGAAAACATATTGTAGAGCCGTTCTGTTAGGATAAGAAACTCTCAGCAAAAGACAGATTTAGCAGACATCCAAGAAGTTGGGGCCTCTGCACGAGGCCGAACTGTCTCACTGCGTGAGAAGGTTGGGGTGTGAAGGCAGGCACCAGGATACTCCCCTGCCTCTCTCCCGAGCTTATCTTTGTAGAAAGAAGGACAAGCAGATATCCGCAGAATAATGATCAGGGGTGGAATAAGTTAGTTAATTAACTACAGATTTACGCTTATGCAGCAAAAATTTGTGTTTGTCCAGTGTTTCCATGTTTAGCGAAGCGTCGAGAAGATTGGGAACCTGAAGTACTCAGCCAATGAGGAACCAGGGGGGTAAGAGAGAAGTGTCGGGGAATAGGGAAAGGAAGATGTAACCCTGTTTCCTGTGGGCTCTCCTGCTTGCAGGAGTCCCGCCATTGCAATTGCAAATAAAATCTGCTTTATCAGAGATACCGTCCTAGAAAATTATTTGGATATTTCCTACACGATGTCACCGGTCCATTCGGGCATTTGTCGCATCGCTACTCCCGTATTTCCACTGCCGCCTTCAGTCCCGTTTTCTCCACCAGGCACGAAGTTTTTACGTGGGGTTAGCAATCTTTTTATTTAGTTAGTTACTTAGTTATGGTTTTGGACGAGGGGGGAGGGAAAGCGGAGCGGAGACAGCACGCAGCAGGGGCCTCTGGAAACCGGTAAGGCTGGGGACGTTCTTCGGAATGGCGTCGCGTGAGATGCAAAAGGGATCCGTTTGAATTAGGCACAATTATGTGACTCATTAGCGACCGCCGCCACGAGGTGAGGAGAAGCGCATAACAAACCGTAGTCGAAAGAGCGGTTTAAATCCCTAATTCAGATGTAGAGTCCACGTGTCTAACTGTCAGAGTCCCCGGCCGGCCCTAACGAGCCCCGCCGGCGCTAACGAGGCAACGACTCTCAGCTGCCGCGGGACCGCGGGCACAGCTGCGCCTCGTCCGCGGGCGGGGCGGGTCCGCCGCAAAGCCTCTTAAGCCGCGCCGGAGGCCGCTGGGAGCCACGAGAGAGCCGCCGGGGTTCGTCGGCTGCGGGAGCTGGCGTGGGTTTCGTTTCTCCGGGTCCGCCGCAAAGCCTCTTAAGCCCCGCCGGAGGCCGTCCGGAGCCGCGAGAGAGCCGCCGGGGTTCGTCGGCTGCGGGAGCTGGCGTGGGTTTCGTTCCTCCGTCCCGTCCTTGTACCGAAGGAGCCCTCGGGATTCTGTGTGATGTTCTCTGTTTTGTTGTTTCGTTTCAGGCTGCGGTGAGGTGTCTCCCGGCGAAGATCAGCCGGAACCGGTGAGCCGTTCTGTTAGCGACGAGGCGGCCGGCGCTCGGGAGCCGTTCGGGGCCGCCCGGTTCTCGCCGCCTCCGGCTTCTCGGAGTCGAGGTAACATCGCCGCCCGGCAGCCTTCTCGCCTTCGGAGGGGGCTGCCGCTCGGTTCCCCGAGTCCCAGCGCGCTCTCGGCCCCTCCGGGGCTTTTTCGCGGGCGCTTCAGTTGCTCCCGATCTCACGGATAGGAGCGAGCGGGATGGGGCCGTATTCCTCCCACTTCGGCGCTGCCGAAACGGGTTTCTCCTGTTGAAGGCTGCAGCGGAGCCTCTCGTCATCCCGAACCGGTGAGATGGTGGAAGCGGTGAGCGGTTTGGGAGTCACTAGGTAGGATCTCTCTTCCTGGGGCTCGCGTAAGGCCGCCGCTCGGCCGCTTCCTTCTGTTCGGGATCAGCGCGGCGTCGCCGCCGGGCTCCCACGCCGCTTTTTTAGAAGGGCGGGATGGGACAATAGGCTTTTCCTTCCCCCCGCTCCCCTTTTGCAACTGCAGGAGCGTGACCTCGTTGCCGTCACGGAGACGTGGTGGGACAGCTCGCGGGAACGGAACGCTGTTGTGGATGCCTGTGTGTTCCTTATAGCAGGGGCAGACAGGCGAGGCGGTGGAGTTGCTCTTCCGGTAAGAGAACTCTCCGGTATTGAGCCCCGCTTCCCTTCTCAGCGAGAAGGTGACATGTGCGAGTGACTTGCACGACGAGAAGGTATTTCTACGGAGGAGTCGCGGTGGACCGATGAGGGGAGACGGTGCCGGACCAAGCTGGTAGCCTCGTGCGTTGCCGCGACTGGTTAGATGAGAGAAGGGCAGCGGAGAGCGTCCGTACTGTAAGTAAATAGCTGAAGAGCAGTAGCGCAGTTGACGGGGACGGGCTTGTTCAGACGCCAGTGGGGGCGGCATTCACGGACTTAAACATCAGAAGCGGAAACGCTTTTGCTGTGAGAGCGGCGCAGAGGTTGCGGAGCTCCCCTCGCTGGAGACGCGGAAGTCGCGCCTGGGTGATACGCGGTAAGGAAGCGGCACCGGCTGATGTCGTTGCAGGGTGAGGTGCTGCAACGGGGATCGGCTGGAGCGTGGAAGCGGTCTCATCGGCGACGGGACGAAGGAGGCGCGAGTCCTGCCCACGCCCCAGGGATCCCGCTGGTGAGAGTCTACGGGGCGAGGTAAGCGGTGTCCCCTGCTGCCTGACCACAGCACAGAAGGGCACAACTTGTTTTAGTTTGAGGGTGATGGTGTATCTGGCTTTCAGCCCCGAGGGTGCGTGACAGGTCTGCGGCAACTGTTTTGAGGGAGCTTGGGGTCTCGGTGCCGTGTTCTGTGGTGGGTTGCAGCAGTGCCAGGGTGTTTTCTTCCCCCAGGTCCTGGTGCAGCTGGTGCCCGGAGAGGAAGGCCCTTGTCCTAGGCTGGGAACTGTGGTGCTGCGCGTGTGGAGGAAGCAGAGGAGACTGCCCAGGTAGGCAATGTTTGTGGTGGTGGTCCTTGGGCAGGTTGCCTGTCCCTGTGGGGGTGTGTGTTGTGTCCTCCCTGGGCCCTGGGTGGGATCCTTGGGAGGGGGTGGCTTTTGTGGGTGGTTAGTGGCTGAGAGTGTTGTGAGGGGGAGAGCACGGCCCACACACTGTGTGGGCCGTGCTCTCCCCCCTGGCCTGGGGCTGTTTGCTGGGGATTGCACTATCTCAGAGAGATTATTTTTTTTTGGGCGGGAGGGTGGGTGCTGGTCAGTAACGGATTTATTTTCGCTCTGGGTGGAGTGCAGCAGCCCTGGGAGAGGCTGAGGTGGGGGCCCCCTGCCTGCTCCTCCCCCTGGGGTTGGGGGGGAAGAGGTGGGGGCCCCCTGCCTGCCTGCTCCTCCCCCTGGGGTTGGGGGGAAGAGGTGGGGGCCCCTGCCTGCCTGCTCCTCCCCCTGGGGTTGGGGGGAAGAGGTGGGGGCCCCCTGCCTGCCTGCTCCTCCCCCTGGGGTTGGGGGGGAGAGGTGGGGGCCCCCTGCCTGCCTGCTCCTCCCCCTGGGGTTGGGGGGAGAGGTGGGGAGGCCCCCCTGTGTGGGGCTCCCCCTGGGGTGGGGGGGAGACCTCCCTGGTTAAGGGGTCTCTTCCCTGGGTCCTGGAGTGGTTCCTGTGTGGTGATTGCTGGTTTGTGGTGGTGCTCCTGGTCCTGAAGATAAGAGCGAGCTGGCAGGAGCTGGATTCTGCTGAAAGAAAAACTGGTTTATTTCAAGCCTCAGGTAAAACCTGTCGGAAGCTCCCTCTGTGATGCAAGAGGATGCTTGGTCTGTAGTAATTTAATGTGCCCGGAGGGGGTGTGCAGCGATTTCATTTCTAAGAGTCTGGGTAAACAGCTGGAGGTGCAGCGCTCTCGTGGTGTGTGTCTTGGTGTGTGTCCTGTGTGCGCTATGAGCGGTTTATGATATCAGCAAGCTAAGTAGGCTGAGAGGGTTAGGAAGGAGGAAAGTTGCTGCTCTGTGACTTTTGCCATCTCCTCTCTAAACTAAAAAGAAATAGGGATCTTTGTGAGCGCTCCTTTTGGGAGCCCTCTGAGGCCCAATCGCTTATTTTTACATAAAGAAAGGTTGAGAGCTCTCCTTGTGGGTGAGGTCTTACTCTGCAGTGAGGAGCACGCCTCCTGTAAAATGTGCCCAATTGAATTGCTGGATAGGTGACTTAAAAACTTAATTGTCTGAAACTATGCAGTGAAAAGCTAGATCTCTCTCTCTCTGACAAGTCTATTGCTTCAGTTTTGCATCCTCAAGAAGAGTGAGGAGATAGCTAAGATAGAACTGTTCTTTTATCGTATGCTTCCGGAGTACTGCTGACTGAGCTCGCTTCTGCAAGATGGGAAGCGGGTTGTGCTATGTGCCTTCTGTAAAAGAAAAAATTACGGCCTTGTGAAGGCTTCTTGGAAAGATCTTTTCTACTGCAGGCGTGAATGCTCTGTGTGCAGGAGCTGGGATGCCTAAGGGTATCTGTGCTGAAGTGGAACTGTTAGGCTTAGCTAGCTTGAGTTGTTGTGGTGAAGTGGATACCTGTCTGTGTCTGACTTAAAATGATGAGTAAACCCTTGCTTACCGCCAAAAAAAGCGCTCTGCCTGTTTCTGCTCTTGGGTCTTGTTCTGTTGCTGCTGATGTTATTTATCTCGAGGAATGTGAAAAGGAAGAAAATGAATCCCTGAAGCCATCGGCTATTTGGTGGTGTGTGCTCTGTAAAAAAAAAAAAAAAAAAAGTGAGACTTAAATCAACAGTAAATATTTTTACACAGTATCTACTGTGAAAGCATGTGTCAGGCTTGCTCTACTCACCAAGTGAAATCGCCCAGTATGTTGCCAGTGTTTATGTTGTTGCAGCTGTATCTCTGGACAGAAACGTTTCTCGAATTTGGTAGAGCTCCCCGAGCTCGAAGGTGGGTGCGCTGCCCCGAGAGCGGGCTGGCAGCGACTGTCCTGCAAATAATAAAAACTTCTGCTTTCCTTTCTTAAGGTGAGTTCACCGTGAACTCTCTGGTTTCTCGGTAGGTAACCTGAGCTAGTGCTTCTTGGCAAAGCCCTTTGCGCCGGGTCTTGTAAGTTAGTTTCTGCGGACCTTTGTCCCAAAGGGAGACCGAACTCTAATGCTAATGACAAAAAAACCTTGTGCTCTGTACTGAGCTTTTAACAGAAGCGGCGGAGCTGCGTTGGGGTTCTCCCTCTGCGTTAAGTGTTTGCGCGTAGTATATTGTGTCTTTGTGTGAGAGGCTGCAATTAATTGTTTTCGCAATTAGTTGATGACAAATAGCGGCAGAATTATGAGTGCAACGTGTAGAGAATTTAGGATACGAAATGCAGTTAAATGAGTTAGATACGATACTGTTTTTCTCATGGCTTGACTTTATAGAGAACTTTGGTGAGTTACGAGGTTATTTTACTCACAAGTTTGAGGTGAGGTTGGCAGGTGCTCGATGTGCTGCTCCTTGTGGTAAACAGAACAGAGGCTTGTTTTCCGCAGGGGTGGGTGTCTAAAATGTATATTACTGAGACGAGAGGAGAAGTTTACAAAGGAACTAGTACACTGCCTCAATGAAATGTCTCTCTTTTTCATTATAGAATGAGAAAACGCCCCCTGCTGGAAGGGACCGCTGCCTCCTGGCTCTCTGCGGTGCTGCCCAGGCTTCAGCTGCGCCGTCTGAGAGTGACCTCCAAATGCCTTTTGAACTCTGGCAGCCCTGAGCGGTCGCTGGTGCCCGGGGAAAGCCCGTTCAAATACCTCGCCCCTTCTTTCTGACCTCCTCTGTCCTAACATCAGGCTGTTCCCTCCTATTGCTAGCTGCAGGGGAAAAGAAGCCGACCCCCTCCTTGCTCCAGCCTCCTTTCAGCTAGTGTCGCAGAAGGATTTTCCAGCCCTTCCTTGAATGCTTTCTGAGGCTTTTGTTTCTTTTTGGTGTTATACCGCATCGCCCAGAACTGCTAACAATGCTCACAGTGAGGCTGTAACGCCGTGGAGGGGGATGATCCCCTCCTCTCCTGGTGGTGCTGGGCCTGATGTTCCCCGCGGTGTGGCTGGCCCTCCCTGACGGCTGCTGAGGCGTGCTGGGGGTTCAAATTTAACTTGCTGTCTACTGCAGCCCCTGGGTTCCTTCTCACCGGGGTCGCTCTCTGTCCTCGTCCCTGCCTGTATACGTACCTGGGGTGAGACTGCAGCTCCTCTTAATTTAGGGTAATCGGCAAGCACAATAAAAACACTTTTGACTCCCGTGTCCTGTTCATTTATAGAAATACCTAAGAGAACTGCCCCTGACAAGAAGCCCTGGTGCCTGTCTCCCAGCCTCTCTCAATTGCGTTTATTCTAACAAATGCTTGGAGCCTCTTTTGCGTGGGGCTGAATCACTGTTTTAAGAGGTACGGGGAGGAAGGGCTGTTTACTGCCAAGTCTTTTCCTTACCTACTCAAACACATAATACGTGCTTGGAACTAAACCGTGAGCGAATGCATCTCCTTGCCGGGACGTGGGCGTTCTGTCAAGCGGTGGGGTGGCTCTGAGCGGTGATAAACTCCAGGAATAATGATAATATGGCAATTACTGAATCAGGCCGTATTAGACAGTTGAAGTTAATGGATGTGTCCCTCTCGTAGAGGAATGAAATAAGATCTGTCTCGAATCGGCAATGAATTCATAGCTATGAGTAAAGACGCCCTCCCACCTGAAGTTGAATATCTTTAACTGCTACAATCCGGGTCATTTTACAGTTTGCATTGCTAGCACGTATCCTACCATTCATATGCAGAACGGCTGAGCAAGACATACGGTTTGCAGCTATAAGACCCTAAACCACCAAAGTCGTCCCTCTCCTGGGCCATAATGTTTACTGGGCGCCTGCTTTCAGAAGAGAGCTGCCAACGTGCGTACCCGGTCTTCGTAATGTCTTCCCTCGTACGTGCAAGTATAAACTCTCCTTACCCTCACTTTAGACAGAGGCCTGGGTCTCCATCAGTGAAGAGAAAAAAATGATTTCTTTTGATAAAATCTTTATGACAAATCGGAAACAAAATCCTCAAGCCTCCATTCACGTAAGCTCGTCGGCAACGAACGGCGTTTGATCGTGAACAGTTTCAGTACTTCGACCTTTGTTCTGCCGCTGTCTATATAGAGCTCCTGTCCCGTGGCGCCTGAGGAAGCTCTAATCTTCTCTAGTTTCTATGCTTACGTGTGGCAGCATCCGCAGTCCTCTCCCTTCTCCATCAACTCAGGTTACCCAGCTGAGAAGACGCATTCCTCTGCCCGAGCCTACCCACTGAATGTCAAACTAAGGGGATTTTTCATTTGAAAAATAATAAAAATAAAACTAAACTGCGTGAGGACAATAGGAGGTCTCGTAACCTTCCCTCCCCGATTTAGCCTTTCTCAGCAGTTCACAGCTTCGTGAGCACCCAGCGCAACAAAAAACTGTGTGACGAGGAAGAAAAGCCGGGAAAGAGCGAGGTTTCAGATTTCATCTCTGTAACTGCACCGGGACCGGTGCAGGGAGGAGACGTCACAAAAAGAAGAACGCTCACCCATCTCTGAAGGTCTAAGAAGAGCTCCACCGAGGAGGGATCTCCCTGAAGAGATCCTTCCTCAGTGGCAGGCAGCCCTTATATGAAATGTAAGAGGGGCGGAGCCCGGTTCCAGTCCTTCCCTTCCTGCAGGTGAATCGCCTTCACCTGTGCTCCCATGCCCGACCCCTCCCTTCTCTTTTTCCAGGTGCTCAATCAGCAGTTCGGGCCCCGGCTAGGCAGTTCCCTTACAGTCACGCAAATCTTAGTGCTCACAATATTTAGACTACCGAGACGCACCAGTAAGGACCACTTGCAAAAACCGACAAGAATTTCGGAAGAAATATACGTATATTGCTTTTTCTCAAATGCCGAATTATAAAAGAACATAAAAAGAACTCCTTAAGGATGCCTTTCTGAGAGCACGGGAGTTCTCCAGCCCCCTGCAGTAGAAACCGAGCTCAGAGGGCAGAAAACCAGCACGTGACAGAGCAGTGACCTGCCGGGTTAAAAATGGGAGAAAAGGAGGAGAAAGTAAGGGCTGGGGAAACAGGGATGCTTTCCAGGCACACGGAGGCAAATCAACCGACACGCAGATGAAACCGAACTCGGTAGGAGGTACAAAAAATAACAAAAAAACATTTCTACGGGTACACCGCTCAGGAGAGAAGGGCCAAAGAAAGCGTACTCACTCCGATAGGCGAGAAGGGAGAAAAGGCAACAAAGGTCAGAGGGGTGCCCAGCGAGTTCTTTGCCTCAATCTTTGCTGACTGTCTGCTCTCTGCATCTCCCGTGCCTCTACGCTTCTGGACGGGAGCTGCGGGAGCAAAATCCCTCCCGAGGTAGGAAAAGAGCGCGTCTGAGACCACCCGACGAGGCTGGACGTGCTCAAGCCTACGGGGCATCCCAGAATCTCACAGAGACCGCCCGATGCGATGGCCGCACTGCTCTCCATCAGATTTCGTAAGCCACGGTCGTCAGGCAACTCCCCAGCTTCTAGAAGCCCACCACCCGCCCGTTTTTAAGACGCCCCGGCTAGATTCCTGTGCCTGTGCCCCTCGCCACGAGAAATAAGGTGAAGCTGCTGAAGTGGGTCTGGAGGAAGGCTGAAAAAACGTGCAAGGGCTGCATCGCCCCTCCTATCAAAAAAAGTTGAGGGAATCGGGTTCGTTTATCTCAGAGAAGAAAAAGCCTCTCCGGGGGCTCTTAGCACTCGAAGGGAGATTATAAACAGGAGGAAGACCAGCTTTTTATGCGGTCTGTGTAACGCTACAACACGATTGAAAGTACTGCAACAGTAGCGCAACAGTAGCGAGGTGGGAAAGTCCGGCACCGCAGCAAACGAAAACAAGCCCAAACGCAGGAGCTGCCAAAGATGCGCGCGCGCTGCTTACCTTCAGGAAGCCTCCGGTAGGCAAAGATCTCCAGCCAGGAGCCCTCACCTCCACTGCCAGCCCTCAAATGAGGTCTGGGAAGGGGTGGAGCCCGGCTCCACCCCTTCTGGTCAATCAGCTGCATTAAATGCACCTGAGCTCGCCTAGGTCGGCCCTGCCTACCCGCCAGGTGCTCAATCACTGCTTCAGGCCCTGACTTAGCATTTCTGCTACAACGTGAAATGAAAACTCACTTTCAAAGCGTAGCAAAAGGAAACTTGCACTGAGATCGTTCATAGGAAAACGTTATTTTATAGAACGTCAGTTTACGGACCACGAGAGATCGTGAAACGTTGGTGAAATGGAAATGCAAAGCGTAAAAAAAAGTTTGATTCCTCTCTTCACCGTATTTGGTGTTTTCAGCTCCCTGTGCATAAGACGGCTGCGGTACTTCTGGTGTTCGTTGCCCGTGGGTGGCTTGTGCAGTAACGAAAGATTGCAGCGTCTGCTACAAGTCGTCAAATGGTCACAGTGAAAAGACAGGCCTTATTTGCACGTTCTTACAGACAGGAAAGTAGCTAAAGCTTAATGAAGAAACGCATAAATATATGCACTAATATGTATGTAAGTATGTATACGGCGTCCGATACAACGCTGAGCTCAGCTAGCATTTTTACAAAGGTACTGCGATATAACTAGATAACGGTAATACGCGAGGGCTGCTCCAGAAGTTGGCCCGTGACATCGGAGGGGGACGTGGGCGGTACGACAGAAGAGTCTGAACCTTCCCAGCGGTATTCCCTTACGCTCTGTTGCCGTGTGACAGATGGCAGCATAGGGGCGGTCTGCCAAAATAGCACCTGATATGGAAGTGTGTATGAAGCAAAGGTGCGTCATCGAATTCCTTCACGGTTTGAAACCATTTCCCCTTTTCCTATCACAGCAGACCAAAAGAGTCTGTCCGCATCCTCCTCCTGCACAGAGATGAGGCTGACAGGTTGGCAGTTCCCCACGGCATCCTTTTTACCCTTCTTAAAAATGTGCGTGACGTCACCCTTTTTCCAGCCATCACGGACTTCACTTGGCTTCCGTGACTTCCGAAATATCATCATCATCATCATCATCATCATCATCATATCAGGAGTGGCTCGGCAACTATATAAGCCAGTTCCCTCAAAGATCTGGGATGCGCTTCATCGGGACGCGCCAGGTTCCTCAGGTGGCTGCGAACCCGATCGTTGCTTCCAGCAGGATGGACGCGGTCCTCGCCTTGCAACCAATCCGCTCAAGGTCTGGGTGAAGAGCAGCTGACAATGAAGAATGAGGCAAAAATGCTGTCAAATATCTCGGCCTTCTTCACTTCCGTTATTAACAGCCTGCCTGTAGAGCTCCCTAGGGTGTGGTATGCCTGCTTGAACTTTCTTTTTCTGGCTAAAGTACCTGTATTTTTCTCGGCACTCCGAAATAACATCACAAGTTTGTCAGGACCTATTGCAGTAATACAAGGCTCTATCGGCAACGAAAGCAACGGTGCCTGAGAGATAAAAGTTTGGCATGCTAGAAACAGCAAAGTAGTGAAGGAAGTTACCGTTCTTGCTGGTCTTTCTAAGGTGCTAAACTTTAAACAAACCTCTGATAGAAAAAAATAAATAAATAAAAAGTCAATATTTGCGTATCTTAACCATCCTGCAGCGTCGTAGATCACGGCATTTGCTTACAACGAGATGTGTCATATAAAACGTAGAACTGAACATAAATGCTGAAAAGAACGTCGCCTTAGCGTTAAAAAACAAAATGGTGGTATAGTTCTGATTGTTAGCGACTTTCAGCTGCTCGGAAGAGGTGGTTATACAGCATTGCTCCAGGCTTGCAGAAGCACTGCAAAAAGCTGTGGCTCCAACGGAATTTCAGAGACATTAAAAATTAAATTACACTCTCCTCCTCAGAAAGAGGCACGGCGTCCACTTGAAAAGGCCGTCCTCTTGTGAGCGCTGTAAAAAGTCCTTTGTACAACAAAGCTATAACGAGGCAGAAGATTCACCAGCCATCCAACACGCTCGAGGACAAAACTACAAGGAAATCTTTCAAGCTGGATGCCAAAAAAAAAAAAAAAAACAGAAAAAGAAAAAAGAAAAAAAACACACCGTGAACCCACTACCAAAAGATCCCAGTAAATAGTCACCTGGAAACTGGAAATCCTTATTATTTATTTATTTATTTTCCCCTCTCCATCTCTAACACGTTACTCCAAACTCCAAACTTAAACACACAAAAGGTGGTTTCGCACATTCACGCCAGAGAGTACTTTTTAAATGCTGGCTTTGCAGTTGTCAGATATTTGTACGCTGAACAGAAATGATATCATACGTCGAATAAGAATCATCAGCAGAAAGGGTGGGAACCGAATCCATCCCCAGCGTAACCTTGCGGTACCACGGGAAGCCACGTATCGACATTTGAGAAAACTGAATGATTGCTGACTTACTGCTGCGTCGCACAGAAGTTTTTCTTTCCGCCTTATTCGGACGCAGTGTTTTTCATTCGTATTTATTTAAGCGATCCAGAACATGCGTTTTCCCTCCTTTCCACTCTCAAAATGGCTTAGGCATGTAGTAACTCTGTTTCAAACACCTTTAGTTTAGAGCGGCGGATTCTGATTCGCTTCTACATTAACTCATCGTTGCTTATAATTTCCATACCTTTTCACTTTGTAGAGAAGAATTATTTGATAGTTTTTTCACGTTATATCTCAATAACGTTACTTGCATTTTACACAAAATGTAGTGCAGACGAGGCAAAGGATGCTCGTAGAACAACGTCGACCTTTTACATACGTTAAACTGGATGAAGCAATTGCTCGTGGCACGCGGAACCAAATGGTATTTTCATGAAAATCAGTGAGTGCCACCCTCTGGGTACGAACAGGATTTCACGTAACAGCCACATTCGCATCTGAGTTACTGTAGCATGAAACTGAAGTAGCCCGAGTAACCCCGGTTATCACGATTACGTACTTCTAATTGAATAGCTGACCGTAAGCATTTGATTAGCAATGGGAGCTAATTCAAGATACGCAGACATTCGAGATCTATTCGAGTGCTCGAAAAGCGGACGGGCTTCCTAGATACCCGGACATCCGCACACAATCTGTACTGCGAAGAAAACGTTAGATACAAAATTTCGCGAGGGATGAGCCTTCTTGCTGGCGCGCGCTGTGTTAAATTACTCATTCCTTGCAAACATCTACATCGCTACCAGAGATGAATCGTAGCACTTACAGTTCAGGTTAGCGTTTGCTGTTTGCAAAAGTACACTTTTCAGATAAGTTGTCACCACCATACCAAACACAAAATCCTCCTAAGATGGAATTTTCATATAAAGCCCACAGCGCTCTGTACTTATCTGAACTTTGCGTAACCTTAAGAATATGCCAGGAGAGCATAGCATAATTTGGAGTACGCCGCGCAGCAGAGTAGGAAGTTTTCTTGGCTCGTGCAGTATTAAGAGAGAAGGCAGAGTATTCCTTCCTGACTACTGGCGGAGATTTCCATAACAAAAGGTGGTTTTTTTCTGTCTTTTCCGCCAGATTTTCTGCATCTGTCCTTCCGAGTAGCTTTCTTTCTGCCCTCGGCGTTTTTTCGTTTTTTATATGATTTCGGGCACCTTTATCGTCGCTCTCTGCCTGTCCATTGTTCTTTGATGCTGACGGTGTGCACTGGGGCCCTAAGTCCGAATCTGAATTTCCAGTTACCTAACCCATACTCATGTAGACCGTGCGTAAGTTCTAGAAATGTATCGTATTGAACTTAAAAGGTAAGGAAATTTCCCTATGTCCCCTTGCCCTTCAGTAGACTTACGCAGGAAAAAAAAGTGCTGGTGCTGGGCCAAGGAAGTCCGATCGCTTTGCTCCAGATCTATTCTATAGAAATCTCACGATGTTTTGGAACTCACCGTTTTGAAGTAGTTACTATTTAATTCCTCTTTAAATTAAAAAATAATAATAATAAAATAAAGCACAGGAAGAATTTAGTGCTCGACTTCCAGTTGTACCCAGCTTAACCCTAGTTAAAAATATAACTCTTCCCGTCCTTAAGCCACGGTATTGCAAACAGAAAATATCTACAGTTTTAGTAGCTGTGACGCAGAGCTGAAGTTATCTTTATTTATTGTTTTATGTAATAACGTTACTCTTGCAAGATCACGTTTGCACTCATATGAGGTTTTGCACGCTTCTCCCCCACTTCGTTGACGTGCTTAATCAACCTCAATAAATGTCTTAATGCTCCTTCTTCCTGCCATAAATATTGTAAAACTCAAAGCTGGTGGTTCAGCTTTTTACTCTCTACAGCCCGGTTATCAGAAATAAACCTCACCTGAAAATGGAGTAAAAGATTTTCCTCACTAATGCTTGCAATACGTTCCTTGTACTTACTCTAACGTTTCTTTGCATTTGTAGCTGGTTTTGTGAAGCGTGTGTTTTGTTTTTCCCCACGCCCGCAGTCTAGAGCAACGTCACTACGTGTTGTGTAAATTCCACGGCCAGTTCGGGTTTTCAAGATAGGCGTGACAGTTGAAGTACGTGGCATGATGCAATCGGAATTAAAGACCGCACTACGTCTCTAATTTAACGATATCAAACTTTATTTTGTACTGGAAAGCACGCAGAGCTACGTGTACTCTTTTGAAATCTTTATGTAGTAGGCTTTAGGAAGGGCGAGGCTGCTGCGGTTACTCGTGAAACCCATCGGTTGTAGCGTTCTGAAGTTCTCCAAGGGACTGGCACTATCTTCTCGACAGAAAAGCTGCCAAAATTCCAGTGGATTTGTGTTAGGATGACATAGAAAGACTTAAGGACAATTACTCTTGCTCATTTTCAACATTTCATATGTATTAGTATCATTTCAGTAGTGTCAGATTAGCATCTAATTCATTTTAATGTGTCTTATTCGTCCCTAACGTGCGGTTCGGGGTCTGTGTGCTACGCTACGTGAGGTCGGTCTTCTCCCTGAGTCACGAGCAAGTAGCTGAATTTCATTGTATACCAGCTATTGCACAGCTGTTCTTCTAATTTGCATTAAAAATGTGAAAATGAGACGCGTGTAGAAGAACTCAACATAAAATAGTTTGTAAGTTTGAATAAAACACTGCTTTCCAAACACAGGTAATCACTTCTCATATTCACTTCTCATATTATCTAGGTGTGTGGAAGAAAAGTCCGTAGGAAAAGCTTATAACCAATTTAGACAGAAATTACCTTCAGCATTCTGGTGATTTTCTCTAAGGAAAACATTTTTTCCTACTTTAGAAATGAAGCTCAAAAATCCAAACAAAATACGAGTAGCAGAAAAAAAAAAAAGAAAGAAAAAAAAAAGAAACGCAAAAGCAGTATATAATCCAGGTTGATTTGTGACTGAACTAGAAAGACAATCTGGATTCCCCGTTTCCTCTCAGTCAACGAGTGAGTTCTATAACAGGCGGCCCCTTCCAACGTCAGTCGTTTTGTGCTTGCAGTTGAGGCAAACAGATCTTCTCAACTGCTGACCTTAACTGAAGGTCTCTCTATTGTCTTTGACTAGTTTTTCTCACAAAGAAATCGTTCTGTCAAAGACAAACCAAAGATTTAGTTTGGAATATCCACGTCTGAGTACACTGATGCTCCAATAGCAGGACTTTTTAACTCGTATATTTATCTCTAAGCCGATTTTCAGTTTAGAAGGTGGATAACAAATCAGTTCCTCCCATTTTTAGAAGGAAGTCTATACATAAACTTTGCCCGTTGATTTTCTTTTGCTTCGCTCTCTGAATATTCCTACGTTGTTGTTGTTCTAGCTATGACACGGATATTCAGTCCATTAAATCAGTGTCAAAATTACAGGGAAGCTCTTAGTATCTGAACTATTGACTTGCTAAAAGACGCAAACAAATTTATTCTCTTCTTCTATGAAAAAGAGGAGGAAGCGGCACGAATGTGCGCCCCGGCTGACGTTTCTGGAGTTCTAGTAAGTTTCAGCTGGCACAGATGAAAGAAGGATGGAAGTGAAGAAACTCAAGAAAGAGACAGCCAGTAATATGCGTTCATCACTCTGCAACAACCAAACCACCTGTATAGCATTAACACTGTCTCAGCTAGCATGAAAATAGTTAATGTTATTTACTAATGTTATAATTGAAATCTATAGAAAGAATATTCTACGCAAAATAGCGTGACTGATATCTATGTCTCAAAGCCAATTTTCCTTTCTGTTTTGAAATGAAGGTGTATTTATTTTCAGAAGGTCTGGAAGGTTCTGCGATAAGCAGGGATCTCCAGATTAGAAACCACCGCCTCTACCGCCAACCCTTAAATGAGGTCTGGTGCATTGCATGCACCCGAGTTCCCCTGCGCTGGCCCTGCCTTCCCAGCGGGTGCTCCATCACTGGTTCATGCTGTGACTTAGCATTTCCACTGCAACTAGATTATATCATCCGGTAAGTAGTAAAATGTGCATGACTTGGACACGTTGACTTCCAGAACTGAAACACTAGTGGACTTTGAAGAATCTATCTATCTATCTATCTATCTATCCATCCATCCATCCATCCTAAATACACGTAGGCTGCTCCGAAAGCAGTGCTTCCTATTTATTGCCATGAGAACTGCAGTGGATACAAAGAGCACAGTAACGCTATTTGATAGAGCACATTCTCGGCTACAAAACACTGTCTTTTAACATACTCGCCACCATTAGCTGTGCATTTTCACCAGAAACGAGCAAGAGCCACACTAGTCAAAATCTGCACCAGCACATTCCGGAGCAGCTCTTGTGTGTAAGTATATGCACACATGAACTCACAACATCAAACTCTACAGCAACCAGAGATAATCAATACTCGTACAAACGTTGTTTAAGCTCTCCGGTACCATCAGCCGCAAACAAGTCTCTTTGATTGACTGGCCCCTCCTTCATAGGAATATCGCATGCAGACAATTACACAGCTAAAACAAGTAGCGCAGGAAATACGTTGCTGACCACTTCAGTTAAAAAAAAAAAAAAAAAAAAAGCCAACAGAGCAGAGGCAAGCGTATGCAAATAGCAGGTATGGAAAAAGAGAACTCATAGAAAGCCTAACAGGTTGAAGACAGTACCAAAAAATATAAAACGCTCACTTGTCTTCAGAAAAACAGTACCCTACTAATAAAAGTAGAAAATGAACAAGAGGAAAGAACACTGCAAAGGAACGAAAAGTAGTGGACTTCACACACTAGAACATAACGGAAGTTCCGTAGCAGACTAACATCCCCTTTTAGATGGGTCAGTTTTCTACGCACTTGAATATGCTAAGCGTTTTTCAATATTAAAGATGAGCACAATTTTGACGCGGAATAAAAATCATCAAAAGAATCAACAGATTTTAGGTGATTCTAACCGAAAAGACAGGCACGCGCAGAAGGCTGGCAAACACAGCTCTGCTATCTATAGAACTAACCAGCTCTGATTTGAATCTGACTACAGATTTCCTAAAATATTTTTTTGTTTATAACAGTTGGTACCTCACCCGCTAGAATTTCACACGCAGAAACTAGAAAAGAAGAGCAAACCCTCTTTGAATGAAATAATGATCCATACCAAAAACTACTATTTTCCCAAAGTGATAACGTGTTTAACATACAACATCTGGTACTGTGAGGATGATATCACATGTATACGTTTCATTTTGAAACGCTAAAACACGTTTAAAATATGTTAATAAAAATCAACTTCTGTGCTGAAGTGAACGATTTCGACTTTTTGTCTTTTTTTCCCTCCATTTGAATACCTCGGGACTGAGATTCAGCAATCACTACAGAGGAATGAATGGTGACTTTTGCTACTCAGAGAAGAAAACTGTATTTCATAGCACTGAATGGAGCAGGGAAAACATTTCCAAAGGAGCTGTTTCAAGGACCGTCACGGATTTTTCTGCTTGAAAATACATAGGAGGATAAGATAAGCAGACTTGGTCATATCAAAAGTAAAAAAGATTCCGAAATGATAAAGTTTGAGAATAACCAGGCAGATTAACTGCATTTTAAGAGATGGGATGCGAGTGGTCTTACACTCTTACAGAAGATGAAAAGTTAAAGGTCACAAATTTACAAACTGCTCCAAACTTTTTGTTTAGTTTTAGCATTTCAATTCAAAACTTCAGAATTCCAGAAGGCTACGTCCAGGGAAACAAGCAGAGAATAATACGGGTTATCACCGTGAACCTAATCAGCTTTTGGAAATCTTTTTCAAAAGGTAGAACTGAGGCCAAGAGCCTAAAGTATTAAAAATACTTTAAAAAATACTAAAGCAAATGGAAATACATAATGAACGAGTCCAGAATCACGACAGCAACTTAGATCGTATGTGGTGATTGCATAACCGCAAGGAATTTTTCATCTTCTACGAGCGTGTGACTTCCAGGTCACTTCCTGGTAATAATTTCCACGTAAACAGAAAAACAACATTTCTCTTGTTTATGATGAGGAATTAGTAAAGCCAACCTTTAAAATCCAACAAAAAACAGAAAGAAAACCCACATAGCTATGTGCTGAAGTAAAAGGAAAGCCTCAGTGCCGACGAACACATGAATTTACAATCAGCAAGATTTCCAAAAAAATCCCAATGCAGAGATCCCTGGACATGATCCCCGTTCTCTGATACGAATGACATCAGATTAAATGAACAAAACAATCCCCAACTGGAGTTAAAAACCTATCAATAGCTCTAATTTAGTGATTCATTATGGCTTCATAAACATATATGGGAGGACAACAGCAAGGATTTTGCCTTCCCAAATCCCAGCACATCCTATTACAGACATACAAGAAACAGAAGATTTTTTCTCCTATCGTTCACCTTTTATTGTATTTGCGGGCAGGAGGATGTAAGAGAAAGTTCTTTCTGACTTTCGACTAGCAGCTAGTAGGAAATGTTTGAGAGGATATGTGCCAAGGACAACAACGTTGAAAGAACGCTTAACAAGCTTAATTTAGAAAACGTGTACGTTCCATAACTACACGAGATAAATGAGAAATATCAGACAGCGTGACTCGACATTCTCAGAAGGGACCCAGTTTGGGACGTGATTTCTTTTTCATGTATTTGGCAAATTAACAATCTTTTTTTTTTCTTAATTATTCTTTTTAACAATATCAGATATATTAGGCAACAGACACTAGCACTCAGTACTGATGTCTAGACTTCTGCAACTTCTAATTCACTTTTATTATCTAATAAATATTAATAATAGCTACAAGTGAATTTAATCACAGTTCCGAGAATTGAAAACAAAGCAGGGTGACCCAATGATGAAGAACAGCCAGGTTGCATCCTCTGCACTCCTGTGGTCGCTCCAGCACCTGCGACGGGCTCTGCTGCTGCTCCAACCCTTGCAACACATCCTGCAGCTGCTCCAATCCCCGCAACAGGCTCCGCAATTGCTTCAGTCTTTGTAATGGGCCTGTGCGTACTGTAACCCTTCTAAAGGGCCCCACAGCTGCCATGACCCTCACAACTAGTTTGTGGTCTCTCCAATCCCTATAAGTCCAACAGTACAAACCAGAGAACCAAAAGTGCTCGTAACTGTTTTCTTCCATAAGCGGGAAGGAAAAAATGCCTACAAAAGCCAGAACATTTAACAAGATAAGACGAAGGTGGAGAAGGGCCATTACTAAAATGGGAGGAGAACAAAGAGAAAGTGTTCATTAACTTAAGCGAACCATGACACGTGCAAAAAGAGTACAGCCGTTGGCCAGCCGAGCACCATATGCAATGGTGGAAGCAACCGCCGCGTGGATGGAAACAGGCCCCGTGCACATTGCTACAGCCCTAAGTACTATCTTGGGCCCTGAAAAGCAAGCCTTCTGGTGACACTGAAAAGTGTCAGACAACAGAACTCATGTCTGAAACAACCTCATAATCACCTGGGCAAAAGAACACAATGCTGAGTTGGTATATCACATCCCCTACCACACACAGCATCTGGAAAAATCAGATGATACACTGGCCTATTAAAGACTACCTTAGGAGAGAGCCATGGGTGCATTCCATTCAAACACTGGGACACATATTTAGCCAAAGCCACCTGGTTAGTCAACACTCAGGGATCTGCCAGCCGGGCCGGTCCTGTCCAATGAAACATTCTGTGTACCACAGAAAAAGGACAAAAACCCAGCGGTGCAAGTAAAGAACATGCTGAGCAACACAGACTGGATTATTCCTGCCTTAAGCAAAGACAAGCCTATCTGCGGGATCGCTTTTCCTAAAGGACCTGCAGGCACATGCCGGGTAAAGCAGAATGGTTGGTGTCTGTTGTGTACCTCAAAGGGAGTTGACGCTGTGTAAGAATTAACAGTTGCTACACAATACTGCATGCCATCATCGCTACAGTTGTTACAGGCCTCGATACACTATTACAATAAGAACCACCACAACTAAAGAGGGATGAATTCTGCAGGTCAGAACTGGTTTACCAAGCAGTAATCTCACAATGGAGTCTCTCGCTCATACTGAAGGACTGCTACGACAGACAGAGCCCAAAATCATGAACTAAGTGAACATCACGCACAGACCATTTACACGGACGGACCACAGGACGTGGAAATTAGAAATGTGTAAACATCAAGTAAGACAGGAAATAGTAAATAGCTAGGATATATAAGATTAATACAAGACCACAGCATAAAATTAATGGGACAGAACAAGGGGTGGATACTGCATTAATTTCAGCAGGGACAGAGTACTGTTTCCTCAAAGAGGATGCTACATAGCTGTATTGGAGAAATACAATACTGGTAACACTCCAATGTTTCCAGTTGTTACGGAGCAGTTCTGAACAGAGTGAACAATGTTCGTTTTCATGGTTTCCCCGAGCACACAGCAAAAGGGTCCGGAGCAGCACAGGGAGCTGGAACAGAAACGGGAGAGCAGACCTAAACCATGCCAAGGCAATATTCCATACTCTATGCCATGATACGTAAGGAAAGACTGGAAAGAAATCACAACACCCCAAAGAAAGGCCACCAAAATCCTCAGCACAGAAAAAAGTTGTTCCTTACGGGTGAAAGAAAGAAACAAAAGCCTGGCTGGCAATTCAACAAGAAATCTTATGATAACAGAGGCATAAATTAACACCAAAATTCAATGCAGGAAAGAGATTAAAAGCCAATATCATTGCAAAAAAACCACACAAATAAATTTTATTCGCAAAGACCAATGGAGACAACACAACAAACAAGAGAAATACACACATTTCAACTGCGGGTCCAAAAGACAACTTAATTGCACAAGATTAACAGCCAATAGAATCTGCGTGCTTGCTCCTGCCTCCCGCGTCCCCACGCCGCTTCTTCTTCTTTCTTCTGCAGCAGCTCCTGAAACGTCAGCGGGGACACCCTTAGACCTGCCGAGCGGCAAGCCCTCACCACCACCACCCCCCCCCCCCACCTGAAGGAAAACGGAAACCCAGCATCGCAGAGGAACTCGGCATGCGACCACCCAGCCAACAAAGGCCTTGCATCCCCCCTCCCCAATCCATCCCAGCAAAAACTCCTTTGACCAGCTTTTCTCACCTCACTGGCGCACGGCGCGCCTCCAGCCGGTGCCGCGGGGGATCACAGAGGCGGGCAGACTGGGCAAATGGAGCTGGGCACACAAAAAGCAGCGGCCAAAGAGTCGGCTGCCCTGCTTACAGGGGGACCCCAGCCACTGCCACCACTGCAAAGGGCCTGGGACTCCGGGGCACTGTCGCTCCCTGGCTTACAGGGCAGCCCCCATCCCTACCGGCCGAGGGAGGCTCCTTCTCTCCCAGTCCGGGCCACCTCGACCCACACCCCGCTAACGGGGCCGTCACCAAACACAGGCTGCCAGCTGAGCACAAGCGCTCGCGCACCCAGATCCTGGTTACAGGCGGGTGGACGACACCCCTGGAGCCACAGAGCTCGGTTTCCCCCCCAAGCGACAGGAACAACTCTCAGCAGCCAGGCAGCGGGGCAACACGGCCAAAGGCCGCGCTCGGGATCCCAGCCCCGATTTCCAGGGAGGGCGCAAGCCCAACCCCACATCTCGCGGCCCCGCGCCTCTGAAAGGCCGGGGCCGCGTTCCCGCCCGACTACACGGGCTCCCTCACAACGCAGCTCACCAAGCACTCACGGGGGGCACGCACAGCCCTGCCTACAGGACGGTACCCCCACATCCCACCCTCTCCAAGAAGCCCCGCGGAGCACGAGGCTCCCGCCAACGCCTGAGTTACAGGCTGGCCTGCCCGGCAGCACCAGAACATCACCAACCTCCTGTCTTTGGGAGCCTGCGCAGCAACCTCGACCCACCCAGCGGGGAGGTCACCGCACCCACAAGCACAACCTCAACCTGCGCCCTCCTACGGGACAGGGAGGGGTCGTTCCCATCAGCTGGACGGCTAGAGCAGCCGGCTGCAGTGCTGCAGCCTCCCCACACCTGGTTACAGGGCGGGCGGGCGGGCCGCTCGGGGGACAGAAGGCTCCCAGATAAAGCCAAAGGCCAAATGCCGTGACGCGCACCCCGAGTACGGGGCCGTCACCTTGACGGGCCACCACCAGGCAACGATGCCGAGGGGCCGGAGGAGGAAGCGGGGCAGGGGAACGGCACTACCCTGCTTACAGGGCGGCCTCGGGGTCCGGCGAGCTCCATTTCCCACTCAGGTGCGGAGAGGTGGCTTTCGCCCTCCGTTACAGGGGGCCACGCTCCCCAGGCAGCCAAAGGAGCAGCAAGGCAAAAGGCCAACTACAGCAAAGACCCAATCCCTGCTTACAGGGAGGTCGCCCAGCACAAAGCCGGCCTGGTCAACCAAGGCGCCGGCAACGCTCAACTCAAATGTGACTGCGCCCCTGCTAACGGGACAGGTGCTTTGCCCAGGGTGCCTCTCTCCTTCCCCCCCGCATCTGCACGCTTCTGCCTCCTCTTCTTGCTCGCTCCTGCCTCCCGCGTCCCCACGCCGCTTCTTCTTCTTTCTTCTGCAGCAGCTCCTGAAACGTCAGCGGGGACACCCTTAGACCTGCCGAGCGGCAAGCCCTCACCACCACCACCACCCCCCCCCCCCCCCACCTGAAGGAAAACGGAAACCCAGCATCGCAGAGGAACTCGGCACGCGACCACCCAGCCAACAAAGGCCTTGCATCCCCCCTCCCCAATCCATCCCAGCAAAAACTCCTTTGACCAGCTTTTCTCACCTCACTGGCGCACGGCGCGCCTCCAGCCGGTGCCGCGGGGGATCACAGAGGCGGGCAGACTGGGCAAATGGAGCTGGGCACACAAAAAGCAGCGGCCAAAGAGTCGGCTGCCCTGCTTACAGGGGGACCCCAGCCACTGCCACCACTGCAAAGGGCCTGGGACTCCGGGGCACTGTCGCTCCCTGGCTTACAGGGCAGCCCCCATCCCTACCGGCCGAGGGAGGCTCCTTCTCTCCCAGTCCGGGCCACCTCGACCCACACCCCGCTAACGGGGCCGTCACCAAACACAGGCTGCCAGCTGAGCACAAGCGCTCGCGCACCCAGATCCTGGTTACAGGCGGGTGGACGACACCCCTGGAGCCACAGAGCTCGGTTTCCCCCCCAGCGACAGGAACAACTCTCAGCAGCCAGGCAGCGGGGCAACACGGCCAAAGGCCGCGCTCGGGATCCCAGCCCCGATTTCCAGGGAGGGCGCAAGCCCAACCCCACATCTCGCGGCCCCGCGCCTCTGAAAGGCCGGGGCCGCGTTCCCGCCCGACTACACGGGCTCCCTCACAACGCAGCTCACCAAGCACTCACGGGGGGCACGCACAGCCCTGCCTACAGGACGGTACCCCCACATCCCACCCTCTCCAAGAAGCCCCGCGGAGCACGAGGCTCCCGCCAACGCCTGAGTTACAGGCTGGCCTGCCCGGCAGCACCAGAACATCACCAACCTCCTGTCTTTGGGAGCCTGCGCAGCAACCTCGACCCACCCAGCGGGGAGGTCACCGCACCCACAAGCACAACCTCAACCTGCGCCCTCCTACGGGACAGGGAGGGGTCGTTCCCATCAGCTGGACGGCTAGAGCAGCCGGCTGCAGTGCTGCAGCCTCCCCACACCTGGTTACAGGGCGGGCGGGCGGGCCGCTCGGGGGACAGAAGGCTCGGCAGCTTGGGACACACGCCCCGAGTACGGGGCTGTCACGCCACCAGCGGAACAGGCGGCCACGCAAGGACAGGCCCAAGCCCCGACTACAGGGCGGCCTCGGCCACTGAACTACCACGTGGCTCTGACCCACACTAAATAAAATGGAGGAAGACAGGACACTCGCTGCGCCCGCGGGACTGAGAGGGAACACCCCTTTTGCGGCATGCACCAAAGTCCTCCATTCCCCCCAGGGAAGTCAAAGCTAAGCTGCAGCCATCTTTGTGGAGGCCTAAAGGGAAAGCTCAGTCACTCCGTCACTCCACAAACACAAACAAGGAAAGGAAGGGGAACGCACACACACAGACGCGACTTTCCAGAAGGGAAGGACAACCCAGCGCAGCCAAACCCTAGGAATAAACCCACAACCGCGGGCAACAGACAAGAGCCTGTGACCTGTCCCTAGGCTGCACGGAGGCCGCAGACCTCAACGTGCCAAGGGGCTTCCCAGATAAAGCCAAAGGCCAAATGCCGTGACGCGCACCCCGAGTACGGGGCCGTCACCTTGACGGGCCACCACCAGGCAACGATGCCGAGGGGCCGGAGGAGGAAGCGGGGCAGGGGAACGGCACTACCCTGCTTACAGGGCGGCCTCGGGGTCCGGCGAGCTCCATTTCCCACTCAGGTGCGGAGAGGTGGCTTTCGCCCTCCGTTACAGGGGGCCACGCTCCCCAGGCAGCCAAAGGAGCAGCAAGGCAAAAGGCCAACTACAGCAAAGACCCAATCCCTGCTTACAGGGAGGTCGCCCAGCACAAAGCCGGCCTGGTCAACCAAGGCGCCGGCAACGCTCAACTCAAATGTGACTGCGCCCCTGCTAACGGGACAGGTGCTTTGCCCAGGGTGCCTCTCTCCTTCCCCCCCGCATCTGCACGCTTCTGCCTCCTCTTCTTGCTCGCTCCTGCCTCCCGCGTCCCCACGCCGCTTCTTCTTCTTTCTTCTGCAGCAGCTCCTGAAACGTCAGCGGGGACACCCTTAGACCTGCCGAGCGGCAAGCCCTCACCACCACCACCCCCCCCCCCCCCACCTGAAGGAAAACGGAAACCCAGCATCGCAGAGGAACTCGGCACGCGACCACCCAGCCAACAAAGGCCTTGCATCCCCCCTCCCCAATCCATCCCAGCAAAAACTCCTTTGACCAGCTTTTCTCACCTCACTGGCGCACGGCGCGCCTCCAGCCGGTGCCGCGGGGGATCACAGAGGCGGGCAGACTGGGCAAATGGAGCTGGGCACACAAAAAGCAGCGGCCAAAGAGTCGGCTGCCCTGCTTACAGGGGGACCCCAGCCACTGCCACCACTGCAAAGGGCCTGGGACTCCGGGGCACTGTCGCTCCCTGGCTTACAGGGCAGCCCCCATCCCTACCGGCCGAGGGAGGCTCCTTCTCTCCCAGTCCGGGCCACCTCGACCCACACCCCGCTAACGGGGCCGTCACCAAACACAGGCTGCCAGCTGAGCACAAGTGCTCGCGCACCCAGATCCTGGTTACAGGCGGGTGGACGACACCCCTGGAGCCACAGAGCTCGGTTTCCCCCCCAGCGACAGGAACAACTCTCAGCAGCCAGGCAGCGGGGCAACACGGCCAAAGGCCGCGCTCGGGATCCCAGCCCCGATTTCCAGGGAGGGCGCAAGCCCAACCCCACATCTCGCGGCCCCGCGCCTCTGAAAGGCCGGGGCTGCGTTCCCGCCCGACTACACGGGCTCCCTCACAACGCAGCTCACCAAGCACTCACGGGGGGCACGCACAGCCCTGCCTACAGGACGGTACCCCCACATCCCACCCTCTCCAAGAAGCCCCGCGGAGCACGAGGCTCCCGCCAACGCCTGAGTTACAGGCTGGCCTGCCCGGCAGCACCAGAACATCACCAACCTCCTGTCTTTGGGAGCCTGCGCAGCAACCTCGACCCACCCAGCGGGGAGGTCACCGCACCCACAAGCACAACCTCAACCTGCGCCCTCCTACGGGACAGGGAGGGGTCGTTCCCATCAGCTGGACGGCTAGAGCAGCCGGCTGCAGTGCTGCAGCCTCCCCACACCTGGTTACAGGGCGGGCGGGCGGGCCGCTCGGGGGACAGAAGGCTCCCAGATAAAGCCAAAGGCCAAATGCCGTGACGCGCACCCCGAGTACGGGGCCGTCACCTTGACGGGCCACCACCAGGCAACGATGCCGAGGGGCCGGAGGAGGAAGCGGGGCAGGGGAACGGCACTACCCTGCTTACAGGGCGGCCTCGGGGTCCGGCGAGCTCCATTTCCCACTCAGGTGCGGAGAGGTGGCTTTCGCCCTCCGTTACAGGGGGCCACGCTCCCCAGGCAGCCAAAGGAGCAGCAAGGCAAAAGGCCAACTACAGCAAAGACCCAATCCCTGCTTACAGGGAGGTCGCCCAGCACAAAGCCGGCCTGGTCAACCAAGGCGCCGGCAACGCTCAACTCAAATGTGACTGCGCCCCTGCTAACGGGACAGGTGCTTTGCCCAGGGTGCCTCTCTCCTTCCCCCCCGCATCTGCACGCTTCTGCCTCCTCTTCTTGCTCGCTCCTGCCTCCCGCGTCCCCACGCCGCTTCTTCTTCTTTCTTCTGCAGCAGCTCCTGAAACGTCAGCGGGGACACCCTTAGACCTGCCGAGCGGCAAGCCCTCACCACCACCACCCCCCCCCCCCCACCTGAAGGAAAACGGAAACCCAGCATCGCAGAGGAACTCGGCACGCGACCACCCAGCCAACAAAGGCCTTGCATCCCCCCTCCCCAATCCATCCCAGCAAAAACTCCTTTGACCAGCTTTTCTCACCTCACTGGCGCACGGCGCGCCTCCAGCCGGTGCCGCGGGGGATCACAGAGGCGGGCAGACTGGGCAAATGGAGCTGGGCACACAAAAAGCAGCGGCCAAAGAGTCGGCTGCCCTGCTTACAGGGGGACCCCAGCCACTGCCACCACTGCAAAGGGCCTGGGACTCCGGGGCACTGTCGCTCCCTGGCTTACAGGGCAGCCCCCATCCCTACCGGCCGAGGGAGGCTCCTTCTCTCCCAGTCCGGGCCACCTCGACCCACACCCCGCTAACGGGGCCGTCACCAAACACAGGCTGCCAGCTGAGCACAAGCGCTCGCGCACCCAGATCCTGGTTACAGGCGGGTGGACGACACCCCTGGAGCCACAGAGCTCGGTTTCCCCCCCAGCGACAGGAACAACTCTCAGCAGCCAGGCAGCGGGGCAACACGGCCAAAGGCCGCGCTCGGGATCCCAGCCCCGATTTCCAGGGAGGGCGCAAGCCCAACCCCACATCTCGCGGCCCCGCGCCTCTGAAAGGCCGGGGCCGCGTTCCCGCCCGACTACACGGGCTCCCTCACAACGCAGCTCACCAAGCACTCACGGGGGGCACGCACAGCCCTGCCTACAGGACGGTACCCCCACATCCCACCCTCTCCAAGAAGCCCCGCGGAGCACGAGGCTCCCGCCAACGCCTGAGTTACAGGCTGGCCTGCCCGGCAGCACCAGAACATCACCAACCTCCTGTCTTTGGGAGCCTGCGCAGCAACCTCGACCCACCCAGCGGGGAGGTCACCGCACCCACAAGCACAACCTCAACCTGCGCCCTCCTACGGGACAGGGAGGGGTCGTTCCCATCAGCTGGACGGCTAGAGCAGCCGGCTGCAGTGCTGCAGCCTCCCCACACCTGGTTACAGGGCGGGCGGGCGGGCCGCTCGGGGGACAGAAAGCTCCCAGATAAAGCCAAAGGCCAAATGCCGTGACGCGCACCCCGAGTACGGGGCCGTCACCTTGACGGGCCACCACCAGGCAACGATGCCGAGGGGCCGGAGGAGGAAGCGGGGCAGGGGAACGGCACTACCCTGCTTACAGGGCGGCCTCGGGGTCCGGCGAGCTCCATTTCCCACTCAGGTGCGGAGAGGTGGCTTTCGCCCTCCGTTACAGGGGGCCACGCTCCCCAGGCAGCCAAAGGAGCAGCAAGGCAAAAGGCCAACTACAGCAAAGACCCAATCCCTGCTTACAGGGAGGTCGCCCAGCACAAAGCCGGCCTGGTCAACCAAGGCGCCGGCAACGCTCAACTCAAATGTGACTGCGCCCCTGCTAACGGGACAGGTGCTTTGCCCAGGGTGCCTCTCTCCTTCCCCCCCGCATCTGCACGCTTCTGCCTCCTCTTCTTGCTCGCTCCTGCCTCCCGCGTCCCCACGCCGCTTCTTCTTCTTTCTTCTGCAGCAGCTCCTGAAACGTCAGCGGGGACACCCTTAGACCTGCCGAGCGGCAAGCCCTCACCACCACCACCCCCCCCCCCCCCACCTGAAGGAAAACGGAAACCCAGCATCGCAGAGGAACTCGGCACGCGACCACCCAGCCAACAAAGGCCTTGCATCCCCCCTCCCCAATCCATCCCAGCAAAAACTCCTTTGACCAGCTTTTCTCACCTCACTGGCGCACGGCGCGCCTCCAGCCGGTGCCGCGGGGGATCACAGAGGCGGGCAGACTGGGCAAATGGAGCTGGGCACACAAAAAGCAGCGGCCAAAGAGTCGGCTGCCCTGCTTACAGGGGGACCCCAGCCACTGCCACCACTGCAAAGGGCCTGGGACTCCGGGGCACTGTCGCTCCCTGGCTTACAGGGCAGCCCCCATCCCTACCGGCCGAGGGAGGCTCCTCTCCCAGTCCGGGCCACCTCGACCCACACCCCGCTAACGGGGCCGTCACCAAACACAGGCTGCCAGCTGAGCACAAGCGCTCGCGCACCCAGATCCTGGTTACAGGCGGGTGGACGACACCCCTGGAGCCACAGAGCTCGGTTTCCCCCCCAGCGACAGGAACAACTCTCAGCAGCCAGGCAGCGGGGCAACACGGCCAAAGGCCGCGCTCGGGATCCCAGCCCCGATTTCCAGGGAGGGCGCAAGCCCAACCCCACATCTCGCGGCCCCGCGCCTCTGAAAGGCCGGGGCCGCGTTCCCGCCCGACTACACGGGCTCCCTCACAACGCAGCTCACCAAGCACTCACGGGGGGCACGCACAGCCCTGCCTACAGGACGGTACCCCCACATCCCACCCTCTCCAAGAAGCCCCGCGGAGCACGAGGCTCCCGCCAACGCCTGAGTTACAGGCTGGCCTGCCCGGCAGCACCAGAACATCACCAACCTCCTGTCTTTGGGAGCCTGCGCAGCAACCTCGACCCACCCAGCGGGGAGGTCACCGCACCCACAAGCACAACCTCAACCTGCGCCCTCCTACGGGACAGGGAGGGGTCGTTCCCATCAGCTGGACGGCTAGAGCAGCCGGCTGCAGTGCTGCAGCCTCCCCACACCTGGTTACAGGGCGGGCGGGCGGGCCGCTCGGGGGACAGAAGGCTCCCAGATAAAGCCAAAGGCCAAATGCCGTGACGCGCACCCCGAGTACGGGGCCGTCACCTTGACGGGCCACCACCAGGCAACGATGCCGAGGGGCCGGAGGAGGAAGCGGGGCAGGGGAACGGCACTACCCTGCTTACAGGGCGGCCTCGGGGTCCGGCGAGCTCCATTTCCCACTCAGGTGCGGAGAGGTGGCTTTCGCCCTCCGTTACAGGGGGCCACGCTCCCCAGGCAGCCAAAGGAGCAGCAAGGCAAAAGGCCAACTACAGCAAAGACCCAATCCCTGCTTACAGGGAGGTCGCCCAGCACAAAGCCGGCCTGGTCAACCAAGGCGCCGGCAACGCTCAACTCAAATGTGACTGCGCCCCTGCTAACGGGACAGGTGCTTTGCCCAGGGTGCCTCTCTCCTTCCCCCCCGCATCTGCACGCTTCTGCCTCCTCTTCTTGCTCGCTCCTGCCTCCCGCGTCCCCACGCCGCTTCTTCTTCTTTCTTCTGCAGCAGCTCCTGAAACGTCAGCGGGGACACCCTTAGACCTGCCGAGCGGCAAGCCCTCACCACCACCACCCCCCCCCCCCCCACCTGAAGGAAAACGGAAACCCAGCATCGCAGAGGAACTCGGCACGCGACCACCCAGCCAACAAAGGCCTTGCATCCCCCCTCCCCAATCCATCCCAGCAAAAACTCCTTTGACCAGCTTTTCTCACCTCACTGGCGCACGGCGCGCCTCCAGCCGGTGCCGCGGGGGATCACAGAGGCGGGCAGACTGGGCAAATGGAGCTGGGCACACAAAAAGCAGCGGCCAAAGAGTCGGCTGCCCTGCTTACAGGGGGACCCCAGCCACTGCCACCACTGCAAAGGGCCTGGGACTCCGGGGCACTGTCGCTCCCTGGCTTACAGGGCAGCCCCCATCCCTACCGGCCGAGGGAGGCTCCTTCTCTCCCAGTCCGGGCCACCTCGACCCACACCCCGCTAACGGGGCCGTCACCAAACACAGGCTGCCAGCTGAGCACAAGCGCTCGCGCACCCAGATCCTGGTTACAGGCGGGTGGACGACACCCCTGGAGCCACAGAGCTCGGTTTCCCCCCCAGCGACAGGAACAACTCTCAGCAGCCAGGCAGCGGGGCAACACGGCCAAAGGCCGCGCTCGGGATCCCAGCCCCGATTTCCAGGGAGGGCGCAAGCCCAACCCCACATCTCGCGGCCCCGCGCCTCTGAAAGGCCGGGGCCGCGTTCCCGCCCGACTACACGGGCTCCCTCACAACGCAGCTCACCAAGCACTCACGGGGGGCACGCACAGCCCTGCCTACAGGACGGTACCCCCACATCCCACCCTCTCCAAGAAGCCCCGCGGAGCACGAGGCTCCCGCCAACGCCTGAGTTACAGGCTGGCCTGCCCGGCAGCACCAGAACATCACCAACCTCCTGTCTTTGGGAGCCTGCGCAGCAACCTCGACCCACCCAGCGGGGAGGTCACCGCACCCACAAGCACAACCTCAACCTGCGCCCTCCTACGGGACAGGGAGGGGTCGTTCCCATCAGCTGGACGGCTAGAGCAGCCGGCTGCAGTGCTGCAGCCTCCCCACACCTGGTTACAGGGCGGGCGGGCGGGCCGCTCGGGGGACAGAAGGCTCCCAGATAAAGCCAAAGGCCAAATGCCGTGACGCGCACCCCGAGTACGGGGCCGTCACCTTGACGGGCCACCACCAGGCAACGATGCCGAGGGGCCGGAGGAGGAAGCGGGGCAGGGGAACGGCACTACCCTGCTTACAGGGCGGCCTCGGGGTCCGGCGAGCTCCATTTCCCACTCAGGTGCGGAGAGGTGGCTTTCGCCCTCCGTTACAGGGGGCCACGCTCCCCAGGCAGCCAAAGGAGCAGCAAGGCAAAAGGCCAACTACAGCAAAGACCCAATCCCTGCTTACAGGGAGGTCGCCCAGCACAAAGCCGGCCTGGTCAACCAAGGCGCCGGCAACGCTCAACTCAAATGTGACTGCGCCCCTGCTAACGGGACAGGTGCTTTGCCCAGGGTGCCTCTCTCCTTCCCCCCCGCATCTGCACGCTTCTGCCTCCTCTTCTTGCTCGCTCCTGCCTCCCGCGTCCCCACGCCGCTTCTTCTTCTTTCTTCTGCAGCAGCTCCTGAAACGTCAGCGGGGACACCCTTAGACCTGCCGAGCGGCAAGCCCTCACCACCACCACCCCCCCCCCCCCCACCTGAAGGAAAACGGAAACCCAGCATCGCAGAGGAACTCGGCACGCGACCACCCAGCCAACAAAGGCCTTGCATCCCCCCTCCCCAATCCATCCCAGCAAAAACTCCTTTGACCAGCTTTTCTCACCTCACTGGCGCACGGCGCGCCTCCAGCCGGTGCCGCGGGGGATCACAGAGGCGGGCAGACTGGGCAAATGGAGCTGGGCACACAAAAAGCAGCGGCCAAAGAGTCGGCTGCCCTGCTTACAGGGGGACCCCAGCCACTGCCACCACTGCCACCACTGCAAAGGGCCTGGGACTCCGGGGCACTGTCGCTCCCTGGCTTACAGGGCAGCCCCCATCCCTACCGGCCGAGGGAGGCTCCTTCTCTCCCAGTCCGGGCCACCTCGACCCACACCCCGCTAACGGGGCCGTCACCAAACACAGGCTGCCAGCTGAGCACAAGCGCTCGCGCACCCAGATCCTGGTTACAGGCGGGTGGACGACACCCCTGGAGCCACAGAGCTCGGTTTCCCCCCCAGCGACAGGAACAACTCTCAGCAGCCAGGCAGCGGGGCAACACGGCCAAAGGCCGCGCTCGGGATCCCAGCCCCGATTTCCAGGGAGGGCGCAAGCCCAACCCCACATCTCGCGGCCCCGCGCCTCTGAAAGGCCGGGGCCGCGTTCCCGCCCGACTACACGGGCTCCCTCACAACGCAGCTCACCAAGCACTCACGGGGGGCACGCACAGCCCTGCCTACAGGACGGTACCCCCACATCCCACCCTCTCCAAGAAGCCCCGCGGAGCACGAGGCTCCCGCCAACGCCTGAGTTACAGGCTGGCCTGCCCGGCAGCACCAGAACATCACCAACCTCCTGTCTTTGGGAGCCTGCGCAGCAACCTCGACCCACCCAGCGGGGAGGTCACCGCACCCACAAGCACAACCTCAACCTGCGCCCTCCTACGGGACAGGGAGGGGTCGTTCCCATCAGCTGGACGGCTAGAGCAGCCGGCTGCAGTGCTGCAGCCTCCCCACACCTGGTTACAGGGCGGGCGGGCGGGCCGCTCGGGGGACAGAAAGCTCCCAGATAAAGCCAAAGGCCAAATGCCGTGACGCGCACCCCGAGTACGGGGCCGTCACCTTGACGGGCCACCACCAGGCAACGATGCCGAGGGGCCGGAGGAGGAAGCGGGGCAGGGGAACGGCACTACCCTGCTTACAGGGCGGCCTCGGGGTCCGGCGAGCTCCATTTCCCACTCAGGTGCGGAGAGGTGGCTTTCGCCCTCCGTTACAGGGGGCCACGCTCCCCAGGCAGCCAAAGGAGCAGCAAGGCAAAAGGCCAACTACAGCAAAGACCCAATCCCTGCTTACAGGGAGGTCGCCCAGCACAAAGCCGGCCTGGTCAACCAAGGCGCCGGCAACGCTCAACTCAAATGTGACTGCGCCCCTGCTAACGGGACAGGTGCTTTGCCCAGGGTGCCTCTCTCCTTCCCCCCCCGCATCTGCACGCTTCTGCCTCCTCTTCTTGCTCGCTCCTGCCTCCCGCGTCCCCACGCCGCTTCTTCTTCTTTCTTCTGCAGCAGCTCCTGAAACGTCAGCGGGGACACCCTTAGACCTGCCGAGCGGCAAGCCCTCACCACCACCACCCCCCCCCCCCCACCTGAAGGAAAACGGAAACCCAGCATCGCAGAGGAACTCGGCACGCGACCACCCAGCCAACAAAGGCCTTGCATCCCCCCTCCCCAATCCATCCCAGCAAAAACTCCTTTGACCAGCTTTTCTCACCTCACTGGCGCACGGCGCGCCTCCAGCCGGTGCCGCGGGGGATCACAGAGGCGGGCAGACTGGGCAAATGGAGCTGGGCACACAAAAAGCAGCGGCCAAAGAGTCGGCTGCCCTGCTTACAGGGGGACCCCAGCCACTGCCACCACTGCAAAGGGCCTGGGACTCCGGGGCACTGTCGCTCCCTGGCTTACAGGGCAGCCCCCATCCCTACCGGCCGAGGGAGGCTCCTCTCCCAGTCCGGGCCACCTCGACCCACACCCCGCTAACGGGGCCGTCACCAAACACAGGCTGCCAGCTGAGCACAAGCGCTCGCGCACCCAGATCCTGGTTACAGGCGGGTGGACGACACCCCTGGAGCCACAGAGCTCGGTTTCCCCCCCAGCGACAGGAACAACTCTCAGCAGCCAGGCAGCGGGGCAACACGGCCAAAGGCCGCGCTCGGGATCCCAGCCCCGATTTCCAGGGAGGGCGCAAGCCCAACCCCACATCTCGCGGCCCCGCGCCTCTGAAAGGCCGGGGCCGCGTTCCCGCCCGACTACACGGGCTCCCTCACAACGCAGCTCACCAAGCACTCACGGGGGGCACGCACAGCCCTGCCTACAGGACGGTACCCCCACATCCCACCCTCTCCAAGAAGCCCCGCGGAGCACGAGGCTCCCGCCAACGCCTGAGTTACAGGCTGGCCTGCCCGGCAGCACCAGAACATCACCAACCTCCTGTCTTTGGGAGCCTGCGCAGCAACCTCGACCCACCCAGCGGGGAGGTCACCGCACCCACAAGCACAACCTCAACCTGCGCCCTCCTACGGGACAGGGAGGGGTCGTTCCCATCAGCTGGACGGCTAGAGCAGCCGGCTGCAGTGCTGCAGCCTCCCCACACCTGGTTACAGGGCGGGCGGGCGGGCCGCTCGGGGGACAGAAGGCTCCCAGATAAAGCCAAAGGCCAAATGCCGTGACGCGCACCCCGAGTACGGGGCCGTCACCTTGACGGGCCACCACCAGGCAACGATGCCGAGGGGCCGGAGGAGGAAGCGGGGCAGGGGAACGGCACTACCCTGCTTACAGGGCGGCCTCGGGGTCCGGCGAGCTCCATTTCCCACTCAGGTGCGGAGGGTGAAGCCTGCGCCCTCCGTTACAGGGGGCCACGCTCCCCCAGGCAGCCAAAGGCAGCAAGACAAAGGCCAACTACAGCAAAGACCCAATCCTGCTTGCAGAGTGCATGCCTAAAGCCGGCCTGGTCAACCAAGGCGCGACAGCGCTCAACTCAAATGTGTGTGTACGCCCCTACTTCTTGGGACAGGTGCTACCCCAGGTGCCTCTCTCCCTTCCCCCGCATCTTGCAGCTTCCTCTCTTCTTACTGTCCTGCCTCCCAGCTGCCACTTCTTCCTTCTTTCTTCTGCAGCAGCTCCTGCAAACGTCAAGCGGGGACACCCTTAGACCTGCCGAGGCGGCAAAGCCCTCACCACACCACCTGAAGAGGCAGGGAACCAGCATCGCAGAGGAACTAGGCACGCGACCACCCAGCCAACAAAGGCCTTGCATCCCCCTCCCCAATCATCCCAGCAAAAACTCCTTTGACAGCTTTTCTCACCTCACTGGCGCCGGCGCGCCTCCAGCCAGTGCCGCGAGGATCACAGGCGGGGCAGGGCGCTGGGCAAATGGAGCTGGGCACACAAGCAGCGGCCAAAGAGTCGGCTCATGCCCTGGGGACCCCAGCCCTGCAAGGGCCTGGGACTCCGGGGGCACTGTCGCTCCCTGGCTTACAGGGCAGCTTATCCTACCGGCAGAGGCTCCTTCTCTCCAGTCCGGGCCACCTCGACCCACACCCGCTAACGGGGGCCGTCACCAAGCACAGGCTGCAGCTGGCTGGCGCTCGCGCACCCCAGATCCTAATTTACGGGCGGGTGGACGACACCCCTGGAGCCACAGGCTCGGTTCCCCCAGCAGCAGGAACAACTCTCAGCAGCCAGGCAGCGGGGGCAGCACGGCCAAAGGCCTCGGGATCCCAGCCGATTTCCAGGGAGGCGCAGCCCACATCTCGCGACCAGCTCTGAGGCCGGGGCGTGTTCCCACTCCCGACTGCGGGCTCCTCCTGCTTGCTGGCTCACCAAGCACTCACAGAGCAGCACAGCCCTGCCTACAGGACAGTACCCCCTCCCACCCTCTCCAAGAAGCCCAGCGGGCACAGGCTCAACCAGCGCCTGAGTTACAGGCTGGCCTGCTGACAGCACAGAACATCACCAACCTCCTGTCTTTGGGAGCCTGCGCAGCAGCATAAACCCACCCAGCGGGGGTCGCACCCACAAGCACAACCTCAGCCTCACGCCCTCCTACGGGACAGGGAGAATTCGTTCCATCAGCTGGGTGGCTTCAAACCCGGCGGCTGCAGTGCTGCAACCTCCCACACCTGGTTACAGGGCAGGCGGCGGCGGGCGCTCGAGGACAGAAGGCTCGGCAGCTTGGGACACACGCCCGAGTACGGGCTGTCCGCCCACCAGCGGAACAGGCGGCGGCCAGGACAGGCCCAAGCCCCGACTGCAGAGCGCTCGGCCACTGTGAACTGCCACGTGAGCAATACTAAATAAAATGGAGGACACTCGCTGCGCCCGCGAGACTGGAGGAACACCCCCTTTTGGCTGCACCAAAGTCCTCCACATTCCCCAGGAAGTCAAGCTAAGCTGCAGCCATCTTTGTGGAGGCCCGGGGAAAGCTCAGTCCTCCGTCACTCCACAAACACAAACAAGGAAGAGAAGGAAGAGCATACACACCTGACGCGACTTTCCAGGAGGAGGACAACCCAGCCATGGCCGACCTAAGACAAACCCACAACCGGGCAACCAGACAAAGAGCTGTGACCTGTCCCTAGGCTGCCTGAGCCGCAGACCTCAACGTGCCAAGGGAACTACAGATAAAGCAAAAGGCCAAATGCCGTAGCCGCACCCCAGTGCAGGCCGTCCACCTTGACAGACCTACCAAGCAACGATGCCGAGAGCCGGAGGGAGGAGGCGGGGAACAGAGGTGGCACCCTGCCCACAGGCGGCCTGGTCGGCAGGCTCATTTCCCACTCAGGTGCGGAGAGGTGGCTTTGCGCCCCTCCGTTACAGGGGCCACGCTCTGAGCAGCCAAAGGAGCAGCAAGGCAAAAGGCCAACTACAGCAAGACCAATCCTGCCCAGGAAGGTCAGCCCAGCCTAAAGCCGGCTGGTCAGCAAAGGGCGCGGCAGCGCTCGCTCAAATGGCGATACGCCTGCCCCTAGCAGGACCCAGGTGCTTTGCCCAGGGTGCCTCTCTCCTTCCCCCGCATCCTGCACGCTTCTGCCTCCTCTTCTTGCTGTCCTCCTCCGCGTCTGCGCGCTGCTTCTTCTTTCTTCTGCAGCAGCAGCTCCCTGCGACGTCAGCGGGGACACCCTTAGACCTGCCGGGCGGCAAGCCTCCACCACCACCCCCACCCTGAAGGAAACGAAACCCAGCATCGCAGAGGAGCAGCACTTGCGGCCACCCAGCCAACAAGGGCCCGTCCCCCTGCAATCCATCCCAGCAGCTCGCTGACAGCTTTTCTCACCTCACTGGCGCACGGGCGCGCCTCCAGCCGGTGCGCGGGGGGATCTGAAGGCGGGCAGACTGGGCAAATGGAGCTGGGCACACCTGGCTGGCGGCCAAAGTGCGGCTGCCCTGCCCCAGGGACCCCAGCCACTGCCACCACTGCAAAGGGCCTGGGACTCCGGGCACTGTCAGCTCCCTGGCTTGCAGGGCAGCCCCCATCCCTACCGACGAGGAGGCTCCTTCTCCTCTGATCCGGACACCTCGACCCACCCCCGTCGCAGGGCCGTCCTGTACAGGCTGCCAGCTGAAGCACAGGCGCCCGCGCACCCAGATCCTGGTTACAGGCGGGTGGACGGCACCCCTAGACCTGGGCTCAGTTTCCCCCAGACAGGAACAACTCTCAGCCAGGCAGCGGGGCAACCCGGCCAAGGCCGCTCGGGATCCAGCCCCGATTTCCAGGAGGCGCAAGCCCAACCCCATCTCGCGGCCGACGCCTCTGAACCGGGACCGCGTTCCCTCCCGACTACCGGGCTCCCTCTGCTTACGCAGCTCACCAAGCCTCACGAGGCACGCACAGCCCTGCCACAGAGATGGTACCCCACATCCCACCCTCAAGAAGCCCTTGGAGCACGGGGGCTCCGCCAGCATGCAGGTTACAGGCTGGCCTGCCCGGCAGCACCAGAACATCACCAACCTCCTGTCTTTGGGAACCTCACCGCATTCCGGCTCACCAGGCGGGGAGGTCACCGCACCCTGGCACAGCCTCAGCCTGCGCCTCTACGGGACAGGGAGGTCGTTCCCATCAGCTGGACGGCTGGAGGCAGCCGGCTGCAGTGCTGCAGCCTCCACCTGGTTACAGAGTGGAGCGGGCGGGCATTCCCCGGGGGACAGAAAGCTCCCAGATAAAGCCAAAGGCCAAAATGCCGTGTGGCACAGTCACAGGGGCCGTCACCTTGACGGGCCACCACCGAGGCAACGATGCCGAGGGCCGGAGGAGAGGCAGGCAGGAGCAGCACTACCCTGCTTACAGGGCGACCTCGGGGGTCCCAGCCGAGCTCCATTCCCCACTCAGGTGCGGAGGTGGCTCGCCCTCCGTTACAGAGGCCACGCTCCCAGGCAGCCAAAGGAGCAGCAAGGCAAAGGCCAACACCAGCAAGACCAAACCCTGCTTACAGGGTAGAAGCCCCAGCACAAAGCCGGCCCTGGTCAGCAAGGCGCCGGCTGCCAACAGCCAGCCCTTGTTCCTTCTGCTATGGGACAGGTGCCAGAGTGCCTCTCTCCTTCCCCCGCGCATCTGCAGCCACCTCCCTCTTGCTCCGCTCCTGCCTCCCGCGTCCCCACGCCCGCTTCTTCTTCTTTCTTCTGCGGCAGCTCCTGCATAAAACGTCATGAGACACCATAGACCTGCAGCGGCAAAGCCTCACCTACCACCCCCCCACCTGAAAACGAAGTAGCATCGCAGAGGACTAGAAGCACGCGACCACCAGCCAACAAGACCTTGCATCCCCCTCCCAATCCATCCCAGCAAAAACTCCTTTGACCAGCTTTCTGCACCTCACTGGCGCACGGCGCGCCTCCAGCGGTGCCGCGGGGGGGGATCACAGAGGCGGGCAGACTGGGCCAAGTGGAGCTGGGCACACAAAACGCGGCCGAGTCGGCTGCCCTGCTTACAGGGGGACCCCAGCCACCGCCACCACACAAAGGGCCTGGGACTCCAGGCACTGCCGGCTCCCTGGCCCTGAGGCAGCCCCATCCCCTACCGGCCCGAGGAGGCTCCTTCTCTCCCAGTCCGGGCCACCTAGGCCCGCACCCGCTAACGGGGCCGTCACCAAGCTTACAGGCTGCCGGCTGAGCACAGCTCGCGCACCCAGATCCCTGGTTACAGGCGGGTGGACGACACCTGGGCCACAGAGCTCGGTTTCCCCAGCGACAGGAACAACTCTCAGCAGCCAGGCAGCGAGGCAGCACGGCCCAAGGCGCTCGGGATCCCAGCCCCGATTTAGGGAGGCGCAAGCCCAACCCCACATCACCGCGGCCAGCCTCTGAAAGGCCGGCCCGCGTTCCCTTGACTACACGGAGGAAACCCTCACCGCCTGTCACCAAGCACTCACGGGGAGGCACGCCCTGCCTACAGGCCAGTGCCCCCACATCACCCTCTCCAAGAAGCCCGCGAGCACCAGGCTCCGCCAACGCCTGAGTTACAGGCAGCCTGCCCGGCAGCACCAGAACATCACAACCTCCACCTGTCTTTGGGAGCCTCGCAGCAACACCATTACCCAGCAGGGAGGTCACCGCACCCTGGCCCTGGCCTCAACCTGCGCCCTCCTCCCAGGACAGGGAGGGTCGTTCCCCATCAGCTGGACGGCTAGAACGGCCGGCTGCAGTGCTGCAGCCTCCCACACCTGGTTACAGGGCGGGCGGGCGGGCCGCTCGGGAAACCGGCAGCAGGACACACGCCCGATGCGGGGCTGTCACATCCTGTGGAACAGGCGACACGCAAGGACAGGCCCAAGCCCCGACTACTGGGCGGCCTCGGCCACTGAACACGCTCAGCCCACACTAAATAAAATGGGAGAAGACAGGACACTCGCTGCGCCGAAAAGCGAGGCTGAGAGGGAACACCTTTGCGGCATGCACCGTCTCCATTCCCCCAGGAAGTCAAGCAGCTGCAGCCATCTTTGTGGAGAGCCTAGGAAAGCTCAGTCACTCCGTCCTCCTGAGAAACACAAACAAGGAAAGGAAGGGGAACGCACACACACAGGCGACTTTCCAGAAGGACAACCCAGCGCAGCCAAACCCTGGAATAAACCCCTGACGGGCAACAGACAAGAGCCTGCCGACTTCTGTCCCTGCCGGCTGCCTGAGCCATGGACCTCAGCGTACTGAGAACTTCCCAGATAAAGCCAAGGCCAAATGCCGTGACAGCGCACCCAGTGCGGGGCTGGAAATCTGTGGCAGGCCACCACCAGTAACGATGCCGAGGGGCCGGAGGAGGAAGCGGGGCAGAGGCAGCCTGCACCCTGCCTGGGGCGGCCTCGGGGTCGTGAGCTCCATTTCCCACTCAGATGCGGAGGTGGCCCACAGCCCTCCGTTACCAAGGGGAACCACGCTCCCAGAGCAGCCAAAGGAGCAGCAAGGCAAAAGGCCAACTACAGCAAGACCCAATCCCTGCTTACAGGGAGGTGGCCCAGCACAAAGCCGGCCTGGTCAGCAAGGCGCCGACAACGCTCAGCTCAAGTGTGACTGCGCCCCTGCCTAGCAGGACTGAGTGCTTTGCCCAGTGCCTCTCTCCCTTCCCCCGCATCTGCGCTTCTGCCTCCTCTTCTTGCTAGCTCCTGCCTCCCAGCGTCCCCGCGCTTCTTCTTCTTCTTCTTCTGCAGCAGCCTCCTGCTGGAAACGTCAAGCGGGGACACCCTTAGACCTGCCGAGCGGCAGGCCCTCACCACCACTACCCCACCCTGAAGGAAAGCAGGAAACCCAGCATGCAGAGGAACCATTGCCGACCACCCAGCCAGCAAGAGCCTTACATCCCCCTCCCCAATCGCATCTGTAAAAACTCTTTGTGCTTCTTTCTCCCTCACTGGCGCCTGGCGCGCCTCCCCTTGATATGTGAGGGGATCTGGCGGGCAGACTGGGCAAATGAGGCTGGGCACACAAAAAAGCAGCGGCCAAAGAAGTGGCTGCCACACTGCTTGGGACAGCCCTGCCACCACTGCAAAAGGCTGGGACTCCGGGGCACTATCATCCCTGGCCCTAGGGCAGCCCCCATCCCCTACCGGCCGAGGAGGCTCCCTTCTCTCCCAGTCCGGGCCACCTCGACCCACACCCCGCTAACGGGCCGTCCTGCGCTTGGGCTGCCAGCTGAGCACAAGCGCTGCACCCAGATCTGGTTACAGGCGGGTGGGCCAGCACCCCTGGAGCCACAGGCTCGGTTTCCCCAGCCGACAGAACCTGTCTCAGCAGCCAGGCGAGCGGGCAGCACGGCCAGGCGCGCTCAGGATCCCAGCCCCGATTTCCAGGAGAAGCTCGTAACCCATCTGTGACCCCAGCGCCTCTGAAAAGAGCCGGGGCGCGTTCCCTCCCGGCTTCACGGGCTCCCTCTGCTTGCCCAGCTCCTGAAAAGCACTCAGGGAGGGCGCACAGCCTGCCTACAGACCAGTGCCCCACATCCCACCCTCTCCAAGAAGCCCCTTGGTGCAGGCTCCATGCTTTGGAGTTACAGGCTGGCCTGCCCGGCTGGCACCCAGACCTCACCAACCCTCCCACTGTCTTTGGGAGCCCTCGCAGCAGCTCTGAAACCCATGGCCAGGGTCACACACCCTAAGCACAGCCTCAACCTAAGCCTCCCTGGGGACCAGGGAGGGGTCGTTCCCATCAAGCTGGGCAGCTGGGGCAGCCGGCTGCAGTGCTGCAGCCTCCCCACACCTGGTTACAGGGCGGGCGGAAGGCGCGGGCGCTCGAGGGGACAGAAGGCTCCAGATAAAGCCAAAGGCCAAAATGCGTGGCCAGCACCCAGTACAGGGCCGTCACCTTGACGAACCACCACCAGGCAACGATGCCGGGGGCCGGGAGGAGGAGCGGGGCAGGGAGCGGCACTACCCTGCCCAGGCTCGGGGGTCCGGCGACTCCATTTCCCACTCAGGTGCGGAGAGGTGGCACTCGCCCTCCGTTACAGGGCTGCAGCTCTGGGCAGCCGAGAGCAGCAAGGCAAAGGCCAGCACAGCAAAGACCCAATCCCTGCTTACAGGGAGGTCGCCCAGCACAAAGCCGGCCTGGTCAACCAAGGCGCCGGCAACGCTCAACTCAAATGTGACTGCGCCCCTGCTAACGGGACAGGTGCTTTGCCCAGGGTGCCTCTCTCCTTCCCCCCCGCATCTGCACGCTTCTGCCTCCTCTTCTTGCTCGCTCCTGCCTCCCGCGTCCCCACGCCGCTTCTTCTTCTTTCTTCTGCAGCAGCTCCTGAAACGTCAGCGGGGACACCCTTAGACCTGCCGAGCGGCAAGCCCTCACCACCACCACCCCCCCCCCCCCCACCTGAAGGAAAACGGAAACCCAGCATCGCAGAGGAACTCGGCACGCGACCACCCAGCCAACAAAGGCCTTGCATCCCCCCTCCCCAATCCATCCCAGCAAAAACTCCTTTGACCAGCTTTTCTCACCTCACTGGCGCACGGCGCGCCTCCAGCCGGTGCCGCGGGGGATCACAGAGGCGGGCAGACTGGGCAAATGGAGCTGGGCACACAAAAAGCAGCGGCCAAAGAGTCGGCTGCCCTGCTTACAGGGGGACCCCAGCCACTGCCACCACTGCAAAGGGCCTGGGACTCCGGGGCACTGTCGCTCCCTGGCTTACAGGGCAGCCCCCATCCCTACCGGCCGAGGGAGGCTCCTTCTCTCCCAGTCCGGGCCACCTCGACCCACACCCCGCTAACGGGGCCGTCACCAAACACAGGCTGCCAGCTGAGCACAAGCGCTCGCGCACCCAGATCCTGGTTACAGGCGGGTGGACGACACCCCTGGAGCCACAGAGCTCGGTTTCCCCCCCAGCGACAGGAACAACTCTCAGCAGCCAGGCAGCGGGGCAACACGGCCAAAGGCCGCGCTCGGGATCCCAGCCCCGATTTCCAGGGAGGGCGCAAGCCCAACCCCACATCTCGCGGCCCCGCGCCTCTGAAAGGCCGGGGCCGCGTTCCCGCCCGACTACACGGGCTCCCTCACAACGCAGCTCACCAAGCACTCACGGGGGGCACGCACAGCCCTGCCTACAGGACGGTACCCCCACATCCCACCCTCTCCAAGAAGCCCCGCGGAGCACGAGGCTCCCGCCAACGCCTGAGTTACAGGCTGGCCTGCCCGGCAGCACCAGAACATCACCAACCTCCTGTCTTTGGGAGCCTGCGCAGCAACCTCGACCCACCCAGCGGGGAGGTCACCGCACCCACAAGCACAACCTCAACCTGCGCCCTCCTACGGGACAGGGAGGGGTCGTTCCCATCAGCTGGACGGCTAGAGCAGCCGGCTGCAGTGCTGCAGCCTCCCCACACCTGGTTACAGGGCGGGCGGGCGGGCCGCTCGGGGGACAGAAGGCTCGGCAGCTTGGGACACACGCCCCGAGTACGGGGCTGTCACGCCACCAGCGGAACAGGCGGCCACGCAAGGACAGGCCCAAGCCCCGACTACAGGGCGGCCTCGGCCACTGAACTACCACGTGGCTCTGACCCACACTAAATAAAATGGAGGAAGACAGGACACTCGCTGCGCCCGCGGGACTGAGAGGGAACACCCCTTTTGCGGCATGCACCAAAGTCCTCCATTCCCCCCAGGGAAGTCAAAGCTAAGCTGCAGCCATCTTTGTGGAGGCCTAAAGGGAAAGCTCAGTCACTCCGTCACTCCACAAACACAAACAAGGAAAGGAAGGGGAACGCACACACACAGACGCGACTTTCCAGAAGGGAAGGACAACCCAGCGCAGCCAAACCCTAGGAATAAACCCACAACCGCGGGCAACAGACAAGAGCCTGTGACCTGTCCCTAGGCTGCACGGAGGCCGCAGACCTCAACGTGCCAAGGGGCTTCCCAGATAAAGCCAAAGGCCAAATGCCGTGACGCGCACCCCGAGTACGGGGCCGTCACCTTGACGGGCCACCACCAGGCAACGATGCCGAGGGGCCGGAGGAGGAAGCGGGGCAGGGGAACGGCACTACCCTGCTTACAGGGCGGCCTCGGGGTCCGGCGAGCTCCATTTCCCACTCAGGTGCGGAGAGGTGGCTTTCGCCCTCCGTTACAGGGGGCCACGCTCCCCAGGCAGCCAAAGGAGCAGCAAGGCAAAAGGCCAACTACAGCAAAGACCCAATCCCTGCTTACAGGGAGGTCGCCCAGCACAAAGCCGGCCTGGTCAACCAAGGCGCCGGCAACGCTCAACTCAAATGTGACTGCGCCCCTGCTAACGGGACAGGTGCTTTGCCCAGGGTGCCTCTCTCCTTCCCCCCCGCATCTGCACGCTTCTGCCTCCTCTTCTTGCTCGCTCCTGCCTCCCGCGTCCCCACGCCGCTTCTTCTTCTTTCTTCTGCAGCAGCTCCTGAAACGTCAGCGGGGACACCCTTAGACCTGCCGAGCGGCAAGCCCTCACCACCACCACCCCCCCCCCCCCCCACCTGAAGGAAAACGGAAACCCAGCATCGCAGAGGAACTCGGCACGCGACCACCCAGCCAACAAAGGCCTTGCATCCCCCCTCCCCAATCCATCCCAGCAAAAACTCCTTTGACCAGCTTTTCTCACCTCACTGGCGCACCTCCAGCCGGTGCTGCGGGGGATCACAGAGGCGGGCAGACTGGGCGAATTTACCTGGTGATACAATCAGCAGCAACCAAAGATTCAGCTGCTCTGCTTATACAGGACCCCAGCCACTCCCTTCATTTCAAAGACCATGGCCCTCATTGTGGTAAGTGTTCTGCATAAAGTCAACCGGTGTGCCACCTTGGCACTGGGAAATTGTCAATGTAGCACTTCTGATAGAGAGGTTCTTTTTTTGACATTCCATCTCCTATAAATTCATGTCATTTCTCATTCTCCAGTTGATAGCAGTAATGGAGCATGAAGTTACAAGGAAGTTTTCCAACTTGTAGCATATACTGCCATGGACTGTCTTAAAGTAGAATACTAAATTTGACTTTGAAGCCTACGTTTTTCTCTTAGCATCCACCCTTTACTTCCTACAGTGCTTCTTTAACACACTTATATTCTGAAACACTAGAACGCTACTTTACTTCTTCCCCCCTTTCATCAGCAGTGCAGCTCTCATGTCCTCCCCCATCCCCACCACTCTGTTCGCGAGAAGTGAAAAATAACCGTGTGGTTCAACACTGCGGTAGCAGTAACTATTGCTTTATTTTTGCTGCTCGCTGTCGCCTCGGAGCGTCTTCCTCCACGCGTCAACTTGCCGCGCCCGTCGCGCCTCCGCCCCTCCTCTCAGAGCGCGCTCAGAGGTCCCCGCCATCGGCGCCCGCCATCGGCGCCCGCCATCGGCGCCCGCCATCGGCGCCCGCCATCGGCGCCCGCCATCGGCGCCCGCCATCGGCGCCCGCCATCGGCGCCCGCCATCGGCGCCCGCCATCGGCGCCCGCCATCGGCGCCCGCCATCGGCGCCCGCCATCGGCGCCCGCCATCGGCGCCCGCCATCGGCGCCCGCCATCGGCGCCCGCCATCGGCGCCCGCCATCGGCGCGCCCGCCATCGGCCGCCATCCGTCGGAGCCCGCGCGGCAGCAGCGGCGGCCCCGACCCACGTCAACCCGAACCCGAACCCGGCCCCGCCGCGCCCCTCCGCCGGCCCCGCTACGCCTCGCCCCGGATCCGCCTCGCCCCGGATCCGCCACACCCCGGCCCCGCCGCACCTCGGCTCTGGAGATCGCCTGCTGCCGCCGTCGCCTTTCCCTCACAGCGCCCCGCTTCTTCTCACACGCTGTGGAAAACGCCTCACTCACCTGCCCGCGCGCGCCCCTTTTATACCTGTCCCTGCAGCGCGCCAGCCAATAGGAGCCCTGAACGCCGCTGCCGCTTCCCGCGCTTTTCTTCCCGCCGCTTTCTCTCCATCCCCCTCAGCGTTCCCGCCCTTTCTTCCTACGGGAGGCCGGGCCGGGGTCACCCGTCGGTCACGGCCCCGCTCACCGGTGCTGCCGTCCGTCCCCTCAGGGCAGAGCCGCCTCACAGGTGATCTCACCTCACAGCCCCAGAACCGGGCAGAGCTGGCTGTGGGGAACTTATTCCTTTCGGTTTCTTTTAACAGTCATATACGTAGTAGTTGTTCCTTCCTGAGCAGTAGGTGTCCACAAACATAATTATTATATTTATATTAATGTTTTTTCTAAGGAATTCTTCACAGTGACACCTCCCACCTCTACAGCAAAGCTCCCTTCTGAGCTCAGAAGTATCATTACCAAGGGAAAAGGGTGAAACAAGCTACAGCTGATGTATGAAGGATATCATTTATTTGTCAGCTCAGGATGCTCTTGTTGTGTAGAGCTGCTTCTATTTTACAACTCATTTACACACCGTGCTTGGAATTGCTCACCTAATTGCTATGCACCGCAGTGTGTTTGCTCACTTCATTTCCTTCTGCCCTCAGCTACGTTCTCACTGTAGCAATGGTACAGAAAATGTACAGAAAAATAGGACTGTGGAAGAGACAAAATGGTGGATACAGAATAAATGCTGCCCCCACCAGTGCCGAGATAGGATGTAGCAGCAATGACTCAGCTGTGAGTAAGAGGTCTCCTCCAGGGAATCTTTTCCCGGAATGTAACCCCGGCCAATGGAATACCCTGAAGGAGAAAGGCACCCAGGACCTGAGGGAACTGGCTGTGATACAGACAGCGTATAGCACCAGCGTCCAACCTGTTGGCTTGCCTAGGTTGCACTGAGTGAAGACAAATTGTCCTGGGCCACGTATATTTGCTCCAAAAGTAATGCCTCCTATTTATTTTCATGGAAACTACAACAGGTAAAATGAGCACGTTAATTCTGTTTGATAGAGCAAACCCTCAGCTGCAATCACTGTCCTCCAACATAGCCACCACTTTAGCTATGCATTTTTGCCTGCAATAAACATGAGACTGCGTGCTGAGCTCATCAAAATCTGCATCAGCACAGGTGACCCACAGTCACTGACACCACTGCTGAGCGCACTGCACACTGCCCCTGTGTGCTCACACCCACAGGCATTCAGCAAGCACCTAGTGGGTGCCACTTTCTCCACACAGAGGAATTCAGTGACACACCTTTGCTTCAAACAGACTTCCTGGATGTCAGGTGCCATTTTGTCAGTGCTTTTCTGCTGCCATCTGTCACACGGCAACAACGTGTAATACATACAGTACTCAGACAGACTCTTACTGGTGGCATTAAATCAATTTGATCTGTGTGAAGATGGTGTTTTTCCTCATCTACTTAAGGGCTCGTACAGAAAGATATTCAGTTGAAAACATTCACAGAAATTCTGCATAGCTTGAGACAAGAGTCTCAACTTCCTTGACAATTTATCCTGTAGCTTACCCGTTTACAGAAAAAAACATATGTTTTGTAAGTGCCATTTAAAAGCATAAGCTGTATAGAAGGCTCCTTGCCCTATGCAAACTGTTTTTCTTCCTTTAAGCAGAGTGTGCCTTCGGAGCACAGAGCATGATTTCGGAAGTGATAATTATTACAAAAAACAAAACCACTGGAATCTGGTGCAAAAGCAGTGTACAAATCCGTACAAACAAACCAACGTTGGAAAGTAGCAGGCGTTTCCTAAATGGTAGCACAATTATCTCCCCTAAGAGAAAGAAAAACATGCAGAAACTGATTTGTTGCCTACAAAAAACTTTAAACAGGTTTTGTTAAACTACGTTATGCAACTGAAGATAAAGGATGTTGTGCATTTCTAAAGATTAGCATATGGCAATTCTTATATTATTTTCAAAACAATATTGTGTGAATACATCAGCATCCTTCATGCTCAATGAATATCACCCTCCTGTCATTTTATCTGCGAACTGCAAAATTGAGCAGGTTTTCACTGACAATATCAATTCTCCCAAGAGGATATAATAATCACAAAATCATCAATTGTCCATGCCATTACTGTGTGGAATCCACATAAAAAAAAAAAAAAAAAAAAAAGAAGTATTCATTTAAGAAAAATAAGAATTGTTACGACAAATATGCTGACCTTCTCTGCTCAAGAGCGATTACAAATCGAAGTAAAACAAGAGGCCAGCAAAATCATGGTACTCTACAGTCTTAATTTGATTAAAAAAATAAGAGAATCCACTGGAGTAGCATGAAATTCAAAAGCTTTTTGTCGGACTGGAACATGATGTGCTGGCTGGCACATGTTGGGAAAGATACTAAAATGTATCTCTTATTGTCCACAGAATCTTGTTAAACTCTTTCAAGATACAAAGTGACAGCCAGCTAGATGAACAGGAAAATGTATGTAAACACCCAGAACTAACAGACCCAGGCCAGCGCAGCTGGGCTTGGATTAGGCACTGAGAGAAAGCTCAGACAACGCTTATGCATGCTTTTAGTATTCAAATTAATTGCCATTGCTAGTTTGGGGCAAGCACTCCAAAGTGCAGATACAGCGGACTGTATTCAAGTACAGTATGCACGAAAAGTTTATTTTAACATTTTAGTACAGTTCTTTACATTAAGAAGAAATATAGATGATTCTGTTCTTAAAATGGATCTTGTTGGTAGCAGGTTATCCAACAAGGTCCATTTCCACTCTGCATGAATATACAATACTCAAGACCATTCAAGTCTTTAACTGTCATATAGACTAGATCAACTTCTGCCCACAAAACTTTCAGAATATGGTGCTACCTTAACCAGTAACCTAGCTCTTAAAGGTTTGCTTGGACGTATTCTGGTAGTATTCATTGCCTACTTTCCACAGAGATACTCTTTGTGAAGGGCATGCCCCAGCCGTATTTCCACTTCAAAGCAGAGAAACAAGAGTTCACTCAAATGACCCCTACCTGAGCTCAGGTAAGAGTTTTACAGAAAAGTCACAAGAAAAGACTGTACTAACCCCTTTTCTCCTACAGTTTGATACTGAAGAACAGCACTGATTTCTCCTTCTAGTGTCACCCTATCATTCTTCCTATTTGTTTCTTGCTCTTCTCTAGAGGTCTGAACTCTGGAGAAGTAGAGAAATAGAACCAACAGAACATAGCTCTTATTCTGGAGGATGATTATCTATGCTAATTACTCCTTAAGAACCATCATTGGGAAGACAAACGCATAGATCTCCAGGGGAATCATTTGAGTTGGAAGGGACCTTTAAAACTCCCCTGCAGTGAACAGGGATACTTGCAGCTAGATTAGGTTGCTCAGATCCCAGTCCAGCCTGACCTCGAAAGTCCCCAGGGATGGGGCGCATCCGCCACCTCTCGGGACAACCTGTTCCCATGCCTCAACACCCTTATTTTAAAGCACCTTTTTCTTATAACCAATCTACATCTGCCCTCCGTTAGCTTGAAACTATTACCCCTCGTCCTATCACAACAGACCCTGCTGAAGAGTCTTTCCCCTTCTTTCTCATAGCCCCACTTTAGATACTGAAAGCCTGCTATATCAGGTCACCGTAAAGCTTTCTCTTCTCCAGGCTTAACAGCCCCAGCTCTCTCAGACTATCCTTTTAGTGAAGGTGTTCCATCCCTTGGATTGTTTCTGTGGCCCTTCTCTGGATGCGCTTCAACAGCTTCACGCCTCTCCTGCACTGAGGATTCCACATCTGGATGCAGAACTCCAAGTGAGGGCTCACCAGTGCAGAGGGGCAGGACCACCTCCCTTATCCTGCTGGCCATGCTTCTTTTGATGCAGCCCAGGATACAGTTGGCTTTCTGGGCTGTGAGGGCACACTGCTGGCTCACATTCAGCTTGCCGTACAGCAGTACCTCCAAATCCTTTTCACGGGGCTGTGCACAATCCTTCCATCCCCTGGCACGTTGCACAACCATGGTGCAAAACCTTGCACTTGACTTGACTGAACCTCGTGAGGTTCACCTGGTCCTGCTACTCAAGCTGTTTGTGCCCTGAAATAGAGTAGCTGGGTGACTCACCCTTAAAGAAGCTTTCAGTAAATACGAAATGTCACAAGGCATTTGAGCTTCTCCTAAGACCGCTTAAATTACGGGCAAGAAAAACAGGCATCTCAGAACCACAGTGCTATTATCTGTTGTGCAACACAAGTACATCTTCAGATGAACCTTCGGGGAATGATAAAGTCAGTTGCTAAAGATAGGATGTATTCCCTTAGGCAGAAGAGAGAGCAATTTAGAAAAATGATAGAATCCTTTTAGACCTCTTCTTTGTCCCTTTCCTGTGAACTGTCTGGCTTGCAAGACTCAAGAAACGAGGGTAATGTAATCAGGCTTCTTAAATTTTGCAGTGAGATTTCCCATTGGAATCCATAGAGTTTAAAGAATCTGCCTTAAGACAACTCATAGCTCCGACAGCGAAGACCCTGCATGTTCGGTAGGAAGAGTTTGCTGATGTTTTCCTAACATCCAGAGTCAGAAGTCACACCAGAGTTGCAGTTTCTTTGTTCTTACAGCTAAATGAATAATAGAAAGTAAATGACAAACTGAAGCGTTTAGCTATCATTGCCGATAAGATGATCACAGGTTGAGGCAGAAGGTCACTTTCACCTGATCGTTCCCCAGACCCTGGCGGACAGTTTTATCTTTGATATTTGTAAGAAAGAATAACATCCTAATGATTATTGCACTAATGATTTGTTTCAGAGCTCCAGCAATGTCTTTTGCACAATGCCTATATTCAATTGTACAGGTGTCTTTTTGTTGATGCTGTTTGGTTTTGTTTGTATGTTTTTCAGTTCTGCTATGCATTACAGTCAGAAACTTAAAATGCAACATTTATTACTATTATTTTACTCCACAGTCAACTGATCCATGCTCTGATGAGGCCCTGAGAGTTTGTCTTCTAGTTTAAGTTCATCCTAAAGGAATCCAATTCCAGTCATACTGACCAAAACACAATAACTAGGATAAATTAAGTAGTATATCCTGCCTGCTTTTTTCTTCTTCAGCAATAAGGCTACTTTAAGGTTTAAATACAAGAAAACTTTAAGCAGTTTCTACAGATGTTAATTCTGTCATGTATGACTGTTGATGTTCATGCAACTTATAATATAGTTTTCAGCATCTGCAAACAACATAAAAAAATTCTCTTTGATGCTTATTATGAAGTCCTTTAGATTTACAGATGAAGTAATCATAGTGATTGAATAAAGTATCTATATGCATCACCACGGCAGTAACTCATCGGTTGCATTTCAAGGGCATAGCAGGGCACTGAGCGACATTTCAGAAAATAAAACTCCCTGAGAATTCTTTGGCAAACCACTACATTGTAAACAACCTGTACAAAACAAATATACTCTCTTAACACCACTGCTTTAAGGGCATTTCTCTCTGAGAAGATCTGGATGATTCTTAGGATAAAGTTGCTGTAAGGATATATCCAGCATATCCGTGTACTCAAAATATAGATGCTGTGTCTTTAATGTCACTTGTGTGCTGACCTGAGAGCATATTGAGATAAATTTCTTCTATTTCAAGACAAACTTGAAAAAAAAAAAAACCAATAAAACAAAAACAAACAAACAAACAAAAAAAAAACAAACCACCAAACTGCACAATACACAGAATGAGCAAATTATCTATAATGAAAATTAGTCCAAGTTCTCAAATAACAATCCCACTTGTTTGACTATCTAGTGGCTCCATTACTATCACTACACATGTGAAGACAATATGGAGGAAACATCAAACAGTCCAGAATGTCCCAGCCGGCATACAGTCCTATCAAAACACAGAAAGAGAAGACCATCACCATACAGAGGTTCTTTGTACTACTATGTGGTCCTCTGCTTAGCATTCAAAGTCACATTTGTCAAGACAAATGCTACATGGTCCAGCACATCTCAATCTTACACATTGGAGCAATGGCAATTTCTGCACTACCTCGGCAAGTGGTGGTGCACGCTACTGATGGGTATCCACAACATGCCAGTTCTCAACCAATTTACTAATTTGTAATGACAAATTGGCTGATAAGGACTGCAATGCAGACAAGTCCAAGCTTCGGCAGTAACACTTCAACAGCAGTAAGTAGATATTGTGAAACAGCCCTATGTCAGAATTAGCATAGATTTTCGTCAAGCTGATATCGATTGATTACAAGTATAGGAGTGTGTTGAAGATTATTCAACCTCACGAAGACTTCATTAACTGAAGCATACAGAAACAAGATGCAAAATAATGGATACCTAGGTTCTATTGCAAAATCCAAAATGATCTCAATTTGGTCTCAGAAACTTCAAACATACCCTGGGAAGAAGCCTTACACCATATGCAATTCACACATCACTGTCTCACCTGATGCCTACAGTCACAGAATTGTAGGGGTTCAAAGGGACCTCGAGAGATTGTGCCCAAACCCCCTGCCAAAGCAGGATTCCTACAGCAGGCTGCACAGGTACACCTCCAGAGGAGGCTCCACAACTTCTCTGGTCAGCCAGTTCCAGTGCTCCATCACCCTCCATCTTTCACATGCTGGCACAGAACTTCCTATGCTTCAGTTAACAGCCATTTTCCCTACCCACTCCAAGTGAGGCCTCACCTGGGCAGAGTAGAGGAGGAGGAGCACCCCTCTTGATGTGCTGGCCATGCTCCTTTTAATGCATCCCCAGGCTTCCATTGGCACTCTTGGCCACAAGCGCGTACTGCTGGCTCGTGGCCAACCCCTAGGTCCTTCTCTGCAGAGCTGCTCTCTAGCAGGTCATGCAACAACCTGTACTGATAATTGCAGTTATTTCTTCCCAGGTGCAGGACTCTACACCTGCTTTTGTTAAACCTCTCCTGGTTTCTTACTGCCCATCTCTCCAGCCTGTCCGGGTCTTGCTGAATGGCAGCACAGCCATCAGGTGTGTCAGTCACTCCTCCCAGCTCCGTATCAGCAGCACACTTGTTGAGAGTGGACACTATCTCCTCATTAAGGTCATTGATGAAGATATTGAACAAGAACAGATCCACCACTGATCCCCGGGGGAACACTGCTAGTCACAGGTCTGCTGTACTTGGGATCACAACAACCAGCTGCTTATCTGGCAGCGGTTATGACCTCAATCTTCTGTTAGTCAGTAACTTTGAATGTGGTCCTGATGGCCAGGTTTAATTGGCTCAGCACAGTTTACAGAGCCAGCTGGTAGCAGAATGTGTGTAGTGAAGGCTTTAATTAAGGATTAGGGGACTGGGAGAATATGAAATGAGTGTGTCCTTATCACCCTCCCTGTTGCTTTCAATGAGGTCTAAAAGAAGCAACGGATATTTTTAAAGAAGTAAGATTGATTAAGTTCAAATATTTACTAGATAATATTAATTTGAAATTATTTTATGGTGAGATGCAAGTTGTTCATAGTAAGAAAATGATGCTTTTGTGGAAATCTGTGCTAGATCTTCCTTAATTAAAAAAGGAATAAAGTCACTGCGTACTAACTATAAAAAGCAAATACAACAGTTTTATTTGAAAAGCATATGAGCAACCAGTGTCACTTGTCTACCTTCCTCATTCTCTCTGCATTTTAGTACCTCTGCATGCAAGAGATGGTTATTACTCTAATCTCTAGTTATTCTGACCGAGCTCATAAATGCTTTTACCATCAGGGATACTAAAATTTGGTTCTGCTCTTGGTGAGCAGCCAATATCTGAAGCAGATGCAGGACTTTCTAGGTTAGTGCTTTAACCAACAGCCCAGATACACAGCGATGCTTGTTCTCTTCTTCACTCCTTTCATTATTTGCTAATAGCAGAACAGCAGCTTCAGAAAGAATCCTACCTTAGAAGACCCTGTGAAGATCTCATTTTGAAAAGGGAACATTGGTTAAATTTTCATCTGGATGATAGTAGAGTTGAATATTTAATCTTTGAGTACTGAAGTTGCCTCCTGTCAGTCAGCCTTTGTGAGAAAGGGCTTATGGAGGCAGTGGATTCAAGATAACTACTTTATTATGAAGAAAAATCTTGGCCATGTACACTGTGTAAGGTTGCTGTGGTGACATTTTCTCTAAGGGGTAAACTGACTGTCTGTAGTCCCACGGAAACCACTCCTTGCTGAGACAGGTGCTCCAGGGAAAGTGAGAGAAATGTAAATGAGACAGAGAGATGCACACAGATGTTGTGTGATCTCTGCAGCATCCCTGCATTGTTGTAAATTCAGCCATATATTTCTGGGTTTTGTTTTTAGTTCATAGATTTGGACTGTGTGACTGGCACCTTCTCTTGGCATGTAAACTCTGCGCACCCCTCCCTTCCACTGAACTGGTTGTGCAGATGCTCTGCACTGACACGGAAGCGATTGCATCTGGTAAGAAAGTCCAGATCTTTAGGGACCGCTGTGCAGGAAAAGATCGAAGGAGTAAATGAGAACTTCCCCCTTTAATTAACTCTGCTTTTCTGAGAGAAGTCAGCAAAGACAAGTATGTAAATAATTCCTTGTGGAGAGGAGTGATTCTCAACTATTTTGTTGGTGAATGATTTTGTTCTTTTGAGGTATGAGCACATGCTGCTTGGCAATGTGTATCTTTGAAGATCAGGATGTCTTGAAAAGGAATTAACTCCAGTCCTAGGATTTGTTAACTGACCGAAAAAAAAAAAAAGCCGTTTCCTTACTGTTACTTCAAAGTCACTGAAGGCAAGTATGGATTCGCATTTCTGAAATGCTTTTGCATTTTTTTTTTTTAAGTAATGTTGGCTGGTTTTATTTTTTTCTTCAAGAGCAATGAACTCATTATATTCGTTCAAGGCTTAAAGTGGCCGTAGCTACAGATCAACACGCTGGCTACTTCATCCTGTCATCTCTGCTGCTTAATGGAGAAAGCAGGCTGACGTGGTTATTAAATCTGGCAGCTGTGTTGTATTGCACAGGGGCAGCAAGTAGCACACAGCATATAGAAAACAAGTAGCTTTCTGATAACAGCCCTCCTTTCACTGCCACGAGGCTTGAAAGGCAGACTCAAATCTCCTTCTCCTTTTTGTAATCACGAGTCGCCAGAACAGAGTGCAAATATTACAAACACGGTGGCAAATGTAAGTATTCTTTGCCTGTGCAGTGCTTTCAGATTGCTAATTAGGATTTCTGCCTTGGTGTTCTGATTGAAAAAGCAGAGGGATGAAAGCTGAAACCATCCTGAGAGTGGGTGCTTCTCTGCAGTATTGTTTCAGCTTCCAGTGGAGGAGCTGCTGAGGGAAAGGGATGTATGAAAGCTTTCTGGAACAGTTTACAGTTGTTTGTTGATTTTTGGGGATGTCTGCTCACTACTTTGTGAGGGGAGAAGCCAAGCAAATGCAGGAGGTGCTTCTAGATAGATGGTTTTCTGCTTATGTTAGATAATACTAGACATGCAGCGAGAAAGAAACTTCAGTATTAACAAGCTGCTCGTGAACGTGCAGGAGAGAACTCTGTCACGGTATTTTTCACCATGAACCTTTAAAAATTCATACATGCAGAACTGGACTTCTTATTAAGAATCTCAGCAGTACCTTATTATCAGAAATGCAAGCAAATAGTCATCATTCTCTCCCTCCTATTCTGTACACCTGGCCTTTCAGCTGACTGGGAATGCTGAAGGAAACAGGCATCAGCAATATACAGATACCTGATACAGATACTGGCTCTGCTGTGTTCCCGTGCTGGGAAGATGATCCCTTGACCTCCACAGGCAAACCCTATGCTTTCTCCATACTGGAATCACTGGTTTATGGGACTGAGCTGTCTGCATTGTAGCCTTGTTTTGGTAGTGTGGGAAAGGCACAGTCTAGCTAACAGTCGTCTTTTAGGGTATGTACAGAAGTGGTATAAAATATATTGCAGCCACCAGGTGGCAGATTCTTTTCTCTAGCTCACTTCTCTCAGACCTAGAAAATTGTCTGTGTCCCACATGTGCTTAAGTAGGCAGGAAATAATATGCCACTGCTCCTTCATCCGCAAAGGAGCTTTGAATAATTCATTTCCTTCCTTATTGTCTGTATAGTTGGGTTGGAGCTTTAAGAAAGCAGCAATTTGAGCTTGTAGAATAAAAAAACCTTAATTGAGTGGGCAGCATGCTGGGTTCTGTCCTGGTTCTGTCCATGGCTGTTGTCAGCCTTTCTGTCTTATTGCTGGCTGTTCACAGCATGTGAAACTAAGAAGCACAGTACCCATTAAGCTTCAAGGCTGGCACTGCAGTTTCAGTTTCCCTCATCACTTCCTACTGGGGCTCACTTTCTTTCTGACCTCCTTCTCCTTGCACAGTGTCTTCAGTGGACATTTTACCTAATGCTCCCTAAGGTATAGTACAATGCCCTAATCTACTTTAATTTAGGTGCTAATGTTTGTTATAACAATATCATAGCATGGAATTCTGCAAGTCTCACGCTGGCAAAACTCCTGCTAATTCTATGATTCTATAATAGCAGCAGGCTTGGTTACTTAAGGACTGAAAGCAGACTGGTATGGTTAATATTAGTTCCAGCATCTGAACTTTCAGCAGTTTTTTTAGACATAGTGCTCTTGAGACTCGTGGTCTAAAGACATTTTCCTCCTTTCCTCCATTTTTTCCTCCTTTCCTCCGTTTTTCCCCATCATTTCTTCCTGATACCCTCTCTTAGTCTCTTTGACATCTATGCTTGATTCTCATGTATATTTTGGGATCCAGAGCTACAGCAGAACATTTCCTTGATTCCCAATAGCTGGAGAAAATGTAATGCTTTTATGCTGCAATACAGAGATTGTAATATGTGAGCCAGAACTACTGTGGCTCTGGCAATAAGAGTAGGAAGACTTGATTGTGTGGGTAGGAAGATCAGGGGAAACATTCTCAAATACATGCCCAAGTAGATACCTAACTTAAAATATCCTCAGCTGAGCTTCCTTCTGTTTGCACCTGCTTCAAAGCCCTACACCCCCTGCAGGGCTTTCACTCTAGATTTTAATGTCTCCTAGCCTAAAGCCCTTGACTGTTTGCTCCAGTTTCCAGCTCATTCTAGTACAGGGCATCTAGATCCTTGCTTTCTACAGCCCATGCCTACCCCCTACATCAACCTCATAGTTCACAACCTCTCCAGCTTTTTGCCACAACTCCTCTCTTCCACCAAAGACCTCCATTATTCCCAGGTGCCCCAGATCCTCTCCTCCTGCATCTCTTCACTCTGTGCCAATAAAAATACTTATTCTGCTTGTCACACAGCCCTTAAAAGCTCCCCCAAAGCGTTCTGTTCCCTAACATAGCCTCCTCCTGCCCTCAGTCCTCCCACTACTTTCGTGTTTGCAACTGGAGAAACAAGTAGCTGTTTCTTCTCCCGTACAATTTCAAGTTCCCCAATGCAGGGACCTCAACATTCCTCCTGCTTTCAAGGAGGAAGAAAAGAAGCAGGGTAAGCTAGCCATATTTCTAGCCCTTTATATGCTGTAAGGATGGATGGCTCCAGGCAAGGTTTGGAGGAAGACTAAGCCAAAAAATTTCTAGCATAGATGCTTTTTAGAAGATGTAACACTATTTCATCTCCCCTGGGCTTTTGAACTGCTTGGTGTGGTTCTCCACATGCTCATTTCTTAGCACAACTGGTCACACGTTAACATCTCTGATTCTTGGATGATCAGTGTTTTCAAACAAAAAGGATTTGGATGCGTTACTTTTGGTTCAGAACTTTTTATGAAAATTACACGAGTGGTTCCTGGACACTTGCTTTTGAAAGAAAGCTTACTTACATAAATGACAGTTTATGAAAAAAAGTAATACTGAGACATCATGGTTTAGTAGATAGTTTAATACAATTTATACACAGTTTAATATGATCTCTGATATTACAGATAATTCTACTTTAAAAATGGGTTACTGTCAGTGCAAAAAAATCTACATTATTATAATTCATCAACAGTAAGTGAACTGAAGCTCCCCCTTAAACTTCTCTAAGGGTAGATTTGTCTCAGTTCATCTGACCTACACCTTTACAGTCTGTACAAAGTATGCCAGCTTGTTTGCATTGGAAGGCTCATCTAGAACTTAAACTACATAGATTTCAAAGCAGTCACAAAGTCCTGCACCAAGTAGTCTGCTATTAGAACGAAAGGTGAGTACCATCAGCGACAATTTTCCTTCCTTTAACAAACAGACATTGTAGTTTAAAAAATATCTTTCAAAAAATTGGTTGGACAAACCAGAGCTGCAGTCTTTGTACCTGTAAGTTACTCCATCTACCTAATCTCCGTGGCTATAAATTACTTCACCTATCTGTTGAGCATGCAAAGACTAGCAGAGACCCCTGATGAAGTAAAAAAGACCTCCCCAGAAAGAATTATTTGGTAAAATAATAATCATCTTGTTAGTTCTAAGGCAGAAACAACGTTCCATTCCTACAATTTCTGCCCCACATAACTTGTTCTCATACACTCGCATCCAAACTTAACGCTATCAAAAATGTAAGCCTCAATCCATTTTGCTATTTAGTGTGAGACTTCCATATATCTGATTCAGGCTGCTTCCAATCTTCTCCCATTAGTTCTTTCAGATTCAATTCTTGGAAAAATTCCAGGCGATGACTATAGACAGAGGAGGAAAAAAAAACCATTAAGTTCCATAGTACCATCTTAGAACATTCTCAGTAGGCTTAACTGATGGTTTTTTCCCACCCTTTCTGGGAATGTCAACACTGTGTCTGAAAATCTTGTGCTGGAAAGGAGGCAAAATCCTGAGCTACAAACAGGAACCACAGTACAAAGTTAAAAGGGGAAGTTTAGAGGTGAGCTCTTATGTTGACCAAAAATGCAGTTAGAGCAAAAACAAAATGACTACCTGCTCTACAACATATCTGCACTCCAGCCAAATATTGTTTCCAACTTTTGACCAATTGGTAAGTCATATCACAAGGATATCCTCTCCTTACAGAAAAGGGGAAGACAGAACAGGATAATGAAGCTAATAAGCATTCTTCCTCCTGTAAGACCACACCTCACTTTTAAACATTATGAACTGGTTCTTGCTAAGAATTTCTCCTTCACATTGCCAAACAGAATCAACTGGGGTAAGACTGAGGCTAATTTCTTATTAATACTTAAACAGCTGCCAAACAGTAAATAGAACACCTGATACCATCATTTAAGTAAATGAAATTCTCTAAAGAGGTAGTGTCCATCTAACATGTGAAGACCAGCTAAGAGCAATTAAAGCAGCATGGAGTGACCTCTTCACATAAATACATTTACTGTTCACCTCTGAAATAGTCAGGATTTTTATGAAGACGTACTCTTAGGAAAAAAAAAAAAATCCCTTCTTGAAAAATATTACAGGCATTCTGCAGTTTACCTAGCCATCGCTATGTTGAGTAACAAGTTGTCATGAGAACTGCAGCAGTCTTCTAGAGCTAGTTCATTTACATAAACTGTCCACAAGTAACAGCCTGTATTAAGTTGTTTCAGACTCAGAAAATAAACAAGCCCACTCACAGCACAATGTAAACATACTCTAGTTTTGCTATTGATAATGGGCATCCTTTCCTTACACTTTCAATTTCATCTGTCTTTTCTAGTTTTTCCATAACTCAGAGCCATCTGTAAGGCAAAAGAGATCCACTGGATATTACTCTGGTACAACTAACATTAAATAGCACTTCAAGAGGTGCTGTAGGCAAGGAGAAAAAAGAACAAGCCATCTGTGATTTAGATGAGAAGGTGATAACATGCAAATTACATTGAATGCATCATTTGCTGCGCAGCTAGGGGATAACACAGAAATCAAGCACTAATTACAGCTATCTGGAAGTTCTTTACTCAAAGTACAGTGGATCTGGGGCTGAATGGTATAATTAAAATATCAGTGGCACTCGGATTGGTATTCCAAGAAGATATACAAGTATTCCAAGAAGAGTGCAAATATGTTACAGAAGAACTAATTTTATGCTTACAAATCTGGTGTCTGGCCTTCCTGAAGTTGGTGTCGAGGCACAGGGTAAAGTGCTTCATATTGTCTGTGTTCTCCTGAGCCATGGATTGCAAAGGCGTTGAACTTGTTAATGTCTGGTGGAAAATAATTCCAAGGAAGACGAGCTCTACCCTTCCATTTGGTTTCCGTTCTGGTCACATCGAATTCTAAGGGAAGTTCTTCCTGTTACACGTGAGGGGGAAAAAAAATGCTATTTATCTCTTAATCAACCAGCAGGTATCCAAACACAGTTAGGTTCTGTATGTTATGAATGCCCTTGACCACTTACTTTCCACACTCTTCTTTTGCCAGAAAGCAGCAACAGTAAGTGTTGTCCATGACTGTCAAAAATCAGAGCCACAATTTTCATAGCGTGATGCCAAGTTTAGCGTATTTATCTGCCACAACAATATACATCCTCCATAGTGAAGTCATTCCCGTACCCTACGCCGCGTACACTGCATACCACACCATGCGTACACTTTATGAGCATTAAAACAAGAAACATAAATTGCATTCACAGCTTCTTAAGCAAGCTATACTTACGGACAAAGTTCAACTTCTAGATACCGTTCACTTCTGCCGCTCAAGAAAAATGCTTCTACAACTTAGAAAGAGACAAGCCGTCAATATTTTATACTAGTTGTCAGTTTTGTTATATTCCAAGACTTTCACAATCAATTGTTTTCACAATGGTTTTTGGCCTGTGCCGTCCCTGAGTTTGACTAACTGTGTACATGCTACTGATGCTTTCTAATTCAAGAGCTGTGCTGTAATCCCAACTCCAGAGCTTTTTTAAATCCTATCAAGGTGAAGACAACAGCACAGTTCTATTTATTGACTGTTCACTTTACTGTCGATTGTGTGATGAAACTAGAGTCTCTCTCTTGATTCAACTTTATAGTTGAATACAGCATGATGTTCATGTTACTTAAGGAGCTTTCTTAACCGTGGTGGTGGTTACAATCAAGCTTTTTTGCCAGCAGCCTTTTCCAGAGTGCTCAGGATGAAGCTGTCAAATTAGAACAAGTTTTAGAAAGTAACCAGAGAATCTTAAATAAAGACCAGGTATATTAATTGCATATAAACATCAGTGACTTCGCAAATCAGATACTTGCAGCGGAAGTTGCGCTTACCTTCATAGTCCCACAGTTTTCTAAAGGGTTTCCCTGGCGCTCCAAGCGGTGCTGGAGGATCATTGAAGAAGGGAGCACTGACTTGCATTAGCAGCCCTGCATCATACGACTTAAGAGCAATTGTTACTGGGTCATGGCTCGCAGGTAAACCATCCCATGTGTGCCCAATTCTTAACTGCATCTCAATATTCTGCATAAGATAAATAAGAAAAGAAGTTCCTGTCAAAGCACACCGAAACCATTCCAACACCAACTTCACTGTCTGGCTAAGAAAAAAAGTCTCGCAGTTAAGTAGGTAATAAGCATAAAGCTCCCAGACATAACCAGAAAGACTCAACTGATTCTTCTCAGTCCTGTTTAGGAACAAAGGAAGACAGACACTGGAACAAGTCACTGCTCTAAAAGCATTATTTCACAGAATCATTGAGGTTGGAAAGGACCTCTGGAGATCATCCAGTCCAAGCTGTTTGCTGGCAAAACAGTGAGAAAGATGAGATAAATGGATATAAGAACCCACGACGGTGATGTGGGAGGCATGATGAAGATTTAAAGCAATACATTAAGTAATCAGTTGACTTAAGACATCCAGTAAAAAGGTGAAGGCAAATATTGGACTATCAGTTCTGACAAGGTAACATGTAAATCAAGTGAAAACTAAGTAAGCTTTTATGTCCACGCTTTTTTCTCAATGATACGCAGGACCAATTTCAGATGTGCTACGAGACACCATGGATAGATAGCTTTGGAAACCACGGAAGCCTCGAGTATCGTTAACGCCCCCTGCAACTCAAGCAGCAAGCTTACAGAAGTAGATGCTTCTGTAGGGAAAACGATCAGCATATAAAGAGAGGCAGGTACCTCAGCGTCTTAGCATCATTCTCGAGGCAGAAAATGAAGAAGCTGGTCTAAAAACACTGCTTGACTGACACAGCGGAGGAGGCGAGAGCTCCCCGTTAGCAGCAGCCCGCGGGGGAGCCGCGATGGTTCGCCTTAGGCTGCGCGCAGCAACCGTGCGGAGCGAAGGAGCCGTTTACAACCGCAAGAGAAGCCCTTTCACCTACCCGCAACGCCGCAGGTACAAGAAGGGCCGGGCAGCGTCAGCACCCGCACGGGCACGCGCTTCCTCAGCCGTACCTGCGACCCCAAGCCCGCAGCTCCCTCGGAGGAGTTAACAACGACCGCCCCGCACCGCCAGCCGCTCGCCGCAGCCCCGCCCGACGAAGCCGGCCACGGCCGCCGCCCGGAGGCTTTAAACCCGGCACGGCTCCGCCCTCCTCCCGCCGCGTGACCGGCGCCGGGCGCCGCGCTCGGCCGCCCGTTGGGGGAGGAGCCGGTGCCGACCGTTTCCCGGTCGCGTCGCGTCGCGTGGCGGTGCGGCGAGGAAGGAAGGCTGCGGTTACCGCCCCGCCGTGCCCCTGGCTTTCCTTCGGGGGGAAGGAGGGGGTGAGCGAGAGAGGAGCGGTCGCTCTCTGCCCGCCCGGGATGTCTTTGTCGGAGCGGGAGGGCGGCGGAGCTTTGGCGTGACGGCACGGCCGCGGAGTTCGGCTGCGGGGGAGAGCCGGAGGAGGGCTGGGCGGGCGGCCTCGGGGCTGCTCCCGGCCCTCGTGGGGGTGGGCAGCTTCAACCGGAGCTTAAATCGAGCGCGCCTTTGACGGCAAAACACCGTCGAAGAAAACCTTTCCTTAAAGCGCGCGTAATAAGCGGGGAGTTGATGCGTTGCCGTAGAATCGCGGAACGGCTTGGGTTGGAAGGGAGCTGAGAGCCCGCCCAGCCCCTACGTCGTGCTGTAGGCAGGGCTGCCCCACAGCTCAGCTGCCCAGGGCCCCATCCCGCCTGGCCTGGAGCGCACCCGGGGATGGGGCAGCAAGCACAACTTCTCTGGGCAGCCGCGCCAGCGCCTCACTGCCCTCTGAGTGAACGTGTAGTTACTTTTGTATAATTATGTCACTCTTGTAGGTAGTTGCTTATTTCATAATCACGTGCCTCTACATGGCGCTCAGAGCAAATTTGCATCTTTCTGAGTGCCAGCCGGCTTCATCTAGCTCACTGTTCATGATCCTCTAACCTGTATTACAGAATTATATAATTGCATTTTTCAGATCAGAAGCTAGAAGTTGCATTTGAGCAGGATGAAGCAGATGAGATTTTGAGTAGTGCTGCTGAGGTATGTAAAGTGAGGACTGAAAGTGGGTAACAATAAATATAATTTAAGATATGCATCTTCGTATACGTAGAACAGTCTGTTTCAGTGTGGTCTTGCCTGGCTTCGAGCCCGTCACTGAACTGTAGAGTTACTTATAGTTTTTCCAAGCAGCAGCAAAATAAGACTGTTTAAAAAGCGAATTCTGCTTGGTTGTTTTTTGGGTTTTTTTTTTTTTTTTTGGAGTGTTTTCAAAAATTGGTCATATGTAGGAGAACGCTTGGTTTCTCCAAAGTAAGTTTTTTAACTTCTATGGAGAGATAACGTTTTGTGGTGGATAGCATAAACCTGTCTGAAGTCTGTGCAAAAGCTGGGGCATCGGCACCACCGTGGGGCTCATGTGCACAGAGGTGAATGTGGCTCTTGCACAGACTTAAAATGGTTGTGTTAAGAAAGAGCCGATTGCTCATTTGATGCAGTTATGCTTTATATCAAAGCATCTCCAGAAAAAAAAGCAATGAAAATTTTTTCAAATCTGGCCAATGTTCAAGGACTGTAATATCAACCTGAAAATGATTGCTGGGGAGCCTGTATATTCTTTTCAATATAGACAAAATAAACAGCTTTGTTTTGCGTGCATTAGAATAAAAACAAATCACAATGACCCATGTGCAGTCATGTACAAGTACTAAAATATAAAATAATCAATTACAGAAAAGTGTCGCCGGAGGTGACGGCATATCCAGATCCAGGATGATGGACCAAAGGTAACTGATTCCAAATGAGTGGGAATGCCACTTCAGAAGGACTTGAAAAACAAATAAGTGCATGAGTAGAACTGTGTTTATTTATTTGATTTTTTACATCCTCAAATAGGTAACTGTACTGTTGTACTGAAAGCAGTAAGAAAGCCTGGTTTCTAATCTTTCTGGATTTTGATCTAGGTATGAAATACAAATGTATTAGAGCTCATCTAGAAAGCATGTTCTGCTTCTGTTACACAGGAAGTCCGTGGTTAATGATCATACTTCAAAGGCAGTGATGAAAGTTGCTCACTTGATGGTGGTGAGTGTTGGGCTTGGAAATAAAGAGAAGCGACAGTTTTGTTCTGTTCTCCAGATCATGAGTTCTGTGAAGCTGGTTAATTGTCAGAACGATGTGTCAGCATTTACAGATGGGTTCTAAGCATGTTTTTCCATGTTTCAGCTTGATAACAAAAAGTGTAGAGTATGAAAAATGCTTGGAAGAAATGAGGGAGCAGCTGCAGATTTATCAGGTATGTTTCTGGAATCTGTGACTCTTCTTGCAAAACCGTCTTAATTTCACCTATGGTATTGTGCTGAATTAACATTGTCGATGTTTTCAGTATTGCTTATTGAAAAAATGAATTGCCACAGTTTGCCACTTAGATGTTTTCTTATTAGGTGCAGATGAGTGAGATGAGACAGAAGTTTGAACAAGTCACCGCAGAAAACAGAAGGTAAATAAGTGCACTTTACCTACTGCTGCTATTTTCTTGTGTTTTTTTTCTTTCTTTCTTTCTTTCTTTTTTTCCTGTCTTTTAAACCTTAAACTCTTTTTCCTAAGACTTGGAAATATTTGAATCTGCTTAATAGTTGAAGATTTCATACTCGCGTGCTTCATGTTACTCTTAAGTGCTTAATATAGGTTACAGCACCAAATTTAGGAGGCTTAGCCATATCTCTGCAAAAGAACTCGGTATTAATTTCTAACCCTTTTTATAGAACATGTCTTGCTCAATAGATTTAAATGTGAGCCAGGTGTATATGGTACATGCAAATCAAAGGTACAGTACTTCAGTTAATTTAAAAGCATTGTATTAAATCAATACTGTGCTGAACTTATTCCTTTGAATTTCAGGCTGCATTCAGAGTTGAAAGAGGCTCTTGAGATGCAGCTGGATGCTCTTCCTTTTATGCCTCTGGGAACTGCTGTTCCTGCAGATGAAGAAATACTGAGAAACCTTCAGGAACAACTACAACTGACTAATCAAGTGTGTGAGATGAAACACTTGTACTCTTCTGTTTCTTCTGCGCCTCGGCAGATTAGGGAAGGATAGTTTATTTCTTGGTTCAGTATTTGTTTATAACAGCTCCTTGACTGTATTTTGAGGCCTTCCTGATTGTACATAGCTTTAAAAAAACAAAACAAAACAAAACCTCAAGTGCACCCATGCTTATATTTTCAACTTCAAAACCTGAAGGAAGTTCCTCTCTAGTTTCATACAAGTAGGAAGTTTTTATGTTCATTTGCGCCTCTAATTTTACCTCGTTGAATTTCTGTCCAGAACATGAATCAAATATTTTGTTGGATTGAAGTAACTGTGGTAGGCTGTCTTTTTTTTTATTATTATTATTAAAGTGTAATGTGAAATGAGGGGCAAGTATATGTGGAATACAGAAAGTAACAGTTAGATCTGAATAGATCGGCCAAATGGCCTGAATATATTACAGAGATGTTTCAGTTCTTTTGCAGTGGACTAAGTTGAGGTTAAATTGACTCCTGAATTTTGGTATTTGACTATTATATATACTGTAGTCCTAAAGTAAATAATTGCAAGAGTTTGACAGTTTCAGAACGTGAGTGGAGTTTTACTTTTGGTAAGTGCTATTAAAATAGCGCAGAACTTGCAGCTCTTGTCTAGATGGAATGCGATCTTATAAACATCTGGGTTTTTTTTGCCTCTGAGTTTGGTGTCTTGTGTGGTTGTAACGTGTGCGGAGAATAATAATAATAATTAAAAAAAAAGCATTTCAATAGAAATGTACTGTAAATATCTTAGAGACCTTTATTCTTTAACTTTTTAGGAAAAAGAACAAGCAATAGAGCTCTGGCAGACTGTATCACAGGAGCTTGATCAACTCCAGCAGCAGTACCAGGAACACATGACTCAAACACAGATTCACATGGCTGAAAGACTTAAACAGCAAGTAACTTTCATTTACATTTTTGTTAATTTTGGAATGCCTTCATATACTGTAGAGTTTTTGCGTCTATATGTAGCCAAACTGAAGTGCAGCGTTCTACCAGTATCATAGAATCATCATAAAATCATAGGATGAATTGGGTTGGAATGGACCTGAGGGATCATTATGTTCCAACCCTCTGCCACAGGCAGGGTTGCCAACCACTAGGTCAAGTACTAGGCCAGGCTGCCTAGGGCTCATCCAACCTGGCCTTGAACTCCTCCGGGGACGGGGCATCCACAGCCTCTCTGGGCAACCTGCTCCAGCACTTCACCGCTCTCTCAGTGAAAAACGTCCCCTGACATTCTCATCTAAATCTTCCCTCCTTGAGTTTAAATCCATTTCCCCTTTTCCTATCACTTATTTACCCGTGTAAAAAGTTGATTTCCCTCATGTTTACAAGCTCACTTTAAATACTGGAGAGGCCATAATGTTGTCTCCCCGCAGCCTTCTCTGCTCCAGTCTGAACAAGCCCAGCTCCTTCAGCCCATCTTCACAGGAGAGGTTCTCCAGCCCTCTGATCATCTTCGTGGTCCTCCTCTGGTCCCGTTGTTGATTGTTTTCTGTAATAGTTGTTACCAAAAGTTGAGTGGTCAGATATAGTCAGTGATTCAACAGTTAAATGCACAGTTGGGGTTGGAAAGTTTATTTCAAATACGTGGGCAGTAACTTAGGGAGTGCACTGTGAGTTTTGGTGCGTGTAGAGAAGTGCACGAGATAGACAAATATAAATAATCAATCCTACTGTTGTTCAATTACAACTACAACAACATAAGTAGTTTCACTTACCTTTGGTCATTCAATAGGGAAGCTGAATAAACAGCTGAAGAATGAAGGTTGCTAATGCTCTAATGTTAGTGTTTAGCATTCTGTTTCTTCAGAAGCTGCTTCTTGGGAAGCCTTTAAGCTATTTGTTAGTGTCTGAGCTTGCTAAGTTAACTGGGTATGTTTCAAGAAATTTTCTTTCAGGAAGATAAATTAGGCTGTAAGAAGCTGTTTTGCTCTGAGCTGTAAAGAGTGCTCAGTATTCAAAGAATTCATAAAGCTCACGTGTACGTGTAGCTCACTACCGCTATATTCAACCATCTATGAAAATTGCATTCCATTTTCAAGTACGTTAGACTTGTGGGTGCAATTATTGCTCATGTATTATTGCTATGTAGCAGGAATTTGTTACTGATTTTTTTAGTCCATCTAAGCAATACGCTCCTTTCTACAGCTGCTGTGTTCTCTCAAGTTTTACTGTTGTTTCAAACGACAGTTACGAGGACTTAGTTGTGAGGAGTTTCTTTGTTGTTCCAACTTCCTGTTTCTATTACTGTTACTGGATTTTTTCCATTGTTGGTCACTGGTAAGTCGTAGCAGTTGAAGAGTTAAGGGGGTGTAAGAGTCCACTTCTGATGACTAAATTCTTAGTGGATTTTAATGCCATTTTCTCAAGAATGAGATTGAGCAGCCTTTTATTCCTAAAAGCACTTCGTGTCTGCCATAGGCTTTTCAGCTGAATCAGCTGTGTTTTACGTTTTGCTTTGACCAGAGGAGCAGGAAATAGCTATCAGAGGTAGACTGAGTAGAATCACAATCTACCAGAAAGCAAAGATGAGCTACGAGATCCTTCTTTATGCTGTCCAACCTCTACAGTGAAGTTAGTTGCTGGAATAGGTTGCTTGCATGCATTTGACCATGAAACACAATTAGCATATATTTCAGCTGAGGGACTGAACTCTTGGCTATGCTCTGAAGATACTTAGTATGCTGCTGCTGACTATTTTGTGTTATTCAAGTTTCCCTAGAAAGACAGGGCTAGAGTTTAAGTACAGTTTTCTGTATGGAGAGTAGGTGTTCTATAAGGCAAAGAGCAAACAAAGCCTCTTCACGCAGGCAGACACGTTTTTAATTCTTAGTGGATGCATTTCTGCTCCTGTGTTAGCAAAAAAACTTGCAGCACCACCATAATCTGTGTGGCTCCGAGGCTCTGCTTTTGTGTTTTGGTATTAACTGCACAGGTTTTAGAAATTTGTAACTGAATGAAATTCAGATGCGTTTTGCATTAGTAAATCTGATTTACCAGATTACCAGGCCAAAAAACAGAAGTGATCTAATTAAAACTTAAAAAAGCTTGTTGGATTTCCTGCATCATACATTAATTCTTTGAAAATGTTTTCAGTTGACCGTGACTGTGATAACTAAATGTTCTTTGTTGGTAATGATTCTAAGAAGCTGAATTCTACTTTTTAGGATCAACTGGCTAACTTTTACCAGCTTACTTCACACCTGCATGCAGCCAATGAGAAAACAGAACTGGTAAGTAAAACCTAAGCAATGACCTAGTGATTTTTTTTTTTAAATCCTGGATTTAAATTAAATTGGATCGTTAAGGTACAAACCAAAAGAAAAATATCCTTCCAGCTTATCTAATTGGAGAAGAACTCGCGTCACTCGGATTTGTAAACTTGTCTAGCAACCAGTCAAAAATCAAGAAGCAATGGCTCCCTTCCTGTAGACAAAACACTTAAGTCTTGGTGGTTCAGAGGTTAGCTCTTGATATTATAGCAACTTTTTTTTTTTTTATAAGAAGCCACTTAGGCTCAGAATTCTAGCATGTGGTATTTCAAACATTCAAAAAAACATCCTCAATAGGGAAGAAATTAAATAATGTCTTACCAAGGCTAGCTCTGCCACATGTTAGCAAGTCCTAGTTTCCTAGTAACACCAGCATTTTCACAGCTGATCCATTGAGAGATTTTTGCCTTGTAAGAATCTTTAATTGTATAGGCTGAAATTGAGCTTTAGCCCTGGACTTCCAGGAGTGGCAGTTTTGATACCATAGAAAAATAGGAGGCAAAAGACTTAAGTTCCTAGCTGAGCAACTTCCTCTCTGTAAGACATGCTTCCTGTGTGATTTTTTTTTTTTTAAACCGTGTTTGTCCTGGATGCTGTCAGTGTGTAAAGTAAGGAGGAAAAAAAAAAACCAACAAAAAACCCAACCCTCTGTATCTTGCAAGCAGTTCTGTTTACAAGCTATTTCATTATCTCTAATAATAGCAAAATAATGCACTTAGAGAGAGGGATTTTTACCTTCTGTAGTCAGCAACCTCAATCAACTGTTCTTTCAGCATAGCTACAATTAGAGCTGAGGGATTGCTGTCAGAAAGCAATCTCAAGAAAATACCATGAGCTTTCAAAACAGTTGTTTTGATTTAGAAGTTGCATGCTAATCTGCTATGTATAAACAAAGCAAGAGGTATCAAGAAACAGAATGACTGGATGCTTAAAATCATGATACGGAAAAGAAACTGTGGGCAGAAAAGTGAAATAGCTGTATTCTTTGAAAGAGACAGCGTTAAGATAAAGGCTGTCCATTTGTCTGCATTCTCCAAAGTGTTTGACAAGGTCTATTGCCAAAGATGTAAAGATGTCATGGAATAAAGGTGTCCTTTCTTGAACTAAAAAACTGAAAAGTGAGAAGTGGAGAGCAAGATTGCTGTCAGGTTTTTTATCAGGGCGAAAAGAACTGTGTTCCCTGGCTGTGTTCAGGTTTAAAGTTTTCAGCATACTTAGAAATGTTCTGGAAATGAAATCTAGTGAAGAGGTGACAGTGCTCACCTCAAATAAAAGTACTTAAGGTAATGAAAACTAAACTAAGCTGTGGAAATCTGCAGAAAAATCTCATGACATTCAGTGTGTGAGTGAATTTTTGATATTTTGTTAGTAAAATGAAAGCAGAAAAAAACCTCTACAAATCTCTCCTTGTTTTGCAGAGCAATCAGTTTCTGAAAACTGTAGCAGAACAGAATGTGGAACTACAGCAGCTACAGAAACAACTGAGGTATAAACCAGGCAATTTAAAATGATAAAAATATTCTCTATAGGCTTTCCTAACTTAAGTTTCTATCATAAGCCTTTTTTGTCTTGCAAACTGTCTTGACAGTGATAGTTGAAATGGTTTCAGTTAATAGCTTCTTAATGGCTTGCTATAAACATGCATCAGTAGTGGTAAAGTACAATTATTTCTGGTCCCTGTTAGTTCATTTTTAAAAGTAATAAATGTTTTCTAGTTTCCTGCATGACTTAGTTGTTCTCCAGTTTGCATTAATTTGTTTGCTGTTTTTTAACTTTATCATATACTCATTGGTCTTTAAATTTGTCCTAACACAAAGCCTGGATAATTGGGTTACACCCCAGTCTTTTTGTTCCCAAGACAGAGGAGTAGGAGTGTGCTTGTTTCAATGGATTTTTGTACTGTGGAGAAGGTCTGGTACATTAACTTCTTTCCTTTCCTGTTTCTGCTCTTGTAGAGCCTTTTTAGATTACAATGCATATCAATTAATTCTTGAGAAATGGTTAATGATTTGTAATTCCTAGTACAAGTTGCTTTAAAAAGTGAAACCAAATTCTGAAAAAGATTACTCTCAAATATCTGAGGCCACCTGTATTTACATTATTGGAGCACTTTAAGTTCCTGATGGCCTTGTCCTCCCAAATATTCATTCCACATAAACACGTTATGATTAATTCAGCGTTTCTGGCTCATCGTTCCACATAATAAGAGAAAAACCTCTTGCACTGTATGAAAGAAGTTATATGAAATCTGACTGCCCTTCACAGCCATCTCAACAAAGTTGTAAGAGTATGATTTTTCCTCTGTAATTAATTAAAGTGTAATTCACAGTCTGTTTTCTTTACATAGGCAAGCTAAAATAGATAGGTGGACAGCGAGTGCTAAGGTTGATGAAATGATCAGATTGACAAAGACGCTTCAAGGCCAGTTGGAGAGAAAGGTATTCTAGAGAAAGGGGTAATTTTCCGTTGCAACTGAATGACTATACAGTTATCTCATTGCTGATATTAATCTCGAGTTGTTCTCTAATTTATTTTATATTGTATTAAATTTAGTTTGTTTTATATATCTTTGTTTTTATAAATGAAACTCAGATGTTGCCTGGAAAACATGTATGTTCTTCCTAGGAAGAAGATGTGGTATCTGCCCAGCAAAGAGAAGCAGCATCTGACAAACTCTTGCAACAAGTGCAGTCTAGTATAAAACAATTAGAAACAAGGTAAGGACATGTTGTTGGATGTTACTGATGGGATACGTACAAAAAAAAAAGCCAAACGGGAACACAGTCCTGGCAACTTACTTTCTTTGAGCTTAGTTTGAAAGAAGTACAGTTCTTTAATTAAGCTTTGTATTGTTCAATGAGTAAAATTACTCATTTGTTTTAGATTACGTGTTACTGTCCAAGATGCCGAGCAAATGAGAACAGAAAGAGCAGCCCTGGAGAAACAAATCAGAATGCTTCAGACAAAATGTGCTGATTTAGAAAGGGAAAAGTATGAAGCAGTTGCAAAAGTCCAAGATTGCGTACAGCTGTTAGAAGAAGCAAACCTACAAAAAAGTCAGGTAAGTCACGAGTGAAGGCATTTCTTAGATGTTAGAAAACTTTCATCACCTGCAGTTATGAAGTGCCCACTTATGTACATGTGGAGGTATACACACATAGACAACCAAATGTCTTTTATGTCTGTTGTGCTAAAATGAGTAATGCAGAAGAGAGCCAACTTATGATATGACCACACATCACTTAGTCTTGTATAATCAGTATAAATCTTACTGAATATTTAAAAACAAATTGGGCTGTCAGAATAAAAACAAAGGCCCTATTATGAATTTATGACTTAGTAGTGGTTAGGAAGGGAAAGTTGAAACTAGAGAGACTTCTTTTTTAATGATGAGACAGGTCCAAGAGAGTGGGCTTTGTGTTCAACTTCTCATGATCCTAAAGAATTCTGAAAAAGTGATTGTGTAATAAGTCAGCAGAATCTACAGTAAGGGAAAAAAAACCCTCCAGAGGATTTGAGTGTGTGTGCTAGATGGGGGGTGAAATTCAAATGCGCTGTACTGGCTGCTGAACTTACTGTTTGACAGTAATAACATGGTCCTATGATTACATTCATGCGATCCTCAGTGGTATTTAATAAAATTAATAGTGTTTAATTAATAAAATTAATAGGAAAAAAAAACAAAAAAACCCAAAGAAACACAGTGTACCTTAACATGCAGTTTTGATTGGCACGTTTCATGTGAGACAAGAGAGTTAGAAAAGTGCAGGAGTCAACAAGACACATAATAGAAACTGTAATAAAAGGTTTCAAATAATATTTGATTAAACTGTTAGGGGATAATGCTTGTGCCAAAAGCGTAGATACAAAAGCAGTCAAATAAAAATGGAAGAATCCACCAAAACTTCCTAAAGGCAGGGTCTAATCCAGCAGGTTTGAAAGTATCTATCGATTCACACGCACATAAAAAAAAGTCTCCCTTTTTTCCAGTTCTTAATTTCTCCAAAGTATCTACTCTTTGACCCTACAGGAGACAGCGTGCAGGGACTGGTAAACTTGTGTCTAATATGGACACTTATGTGTTTTCATGTTAAGCTTCAGCTGTAATCAGGCTTCCAGCAATCTAATGTATTCTGTTTGCTGGAAAGACAGAGCTTCAGTGTGCCTAACAGACTTTAGCCAACAGTAAATTGTCTAGATTATTTAATGCCCACGGGAACAAATAAGGAATCTTAGAATTTATTCTGCTCAGGCTAGCATGTTGGGCAGTTAAGGAGATAAACATTCTCTCTTAGCCTGAAGTCGCTTTTCAAACGCGAGCAACGGCCTTATAATCTAAAATAACTTCATCCCTTTGCAATACAGGAGTTAGCGCTGTCTTTTTTGTTCATGCTGATTTCATGTCTGTGACAAAGGAGGAAGACCCTGTCTGGAAGGAGGATCTGAAACTTTAAAGAGTTCCTGCTACCATCTGATCTGTTTCTGGAAGGGATCAAAATGTTGACAAAACTCTGGGGTTCTGGTTGTTAACGCACTGCCATGTAATTTGTGTGATTCTTCTTGTTACACAGAAGAGGATTATTGTCTGCTATAGATATTCTTCTTATACATTTATAGCATTTATGATACTCTCTGGCATCTTTCTGGCATGCTACTTCCTTTTCATATTTGTTGTTAGTCTTCTGCATCTCATTTGCTTTCTGCTCTTATTTCCAAGAACTCTCTTCACTTATGAGGCTGTGTTCAAAATGGGTATTAGAAATTATGCTTTATGTCCTCCAGCTCTCGCTGGCTACCTTTGAACTTGTTAGGTCCTTTTTCTTAGTAAGATATTTTTACCTTTACAAGTACTTCCCCAAAGCCTGTGTATGAGGAACAAAAAGTAAAAAATATTTTTTTTCCCATCATAGTTTAAAAACCAGAAAAATTTTCATTTGAAAAATATTGGTTAACTGTATAAATCTCATTTTCAGTTAGCTATGTGTTAGAACATAGAAAACTGTGTTTTTCATACCATTTTTGACAGAAAGAAGCGAACAGATAAAAATTACGGTGTAACTAACATCTCCGAGGTGGTTAGTGAACATTTAAGATAAAGAAGATAAATAAGAGTCTTGCTATAAACAACAATTTCGTGCTATGCTCTAGGAGGACAATTTTGAATTTGCAGACACTTGCTAATTTATTGCTCTGGCTAAAACATCCTTCATTTTGCAAAGTGCGCATTTTATGAATAAAAAAACACAGCCTAATATATGCAATTAGTTAACTAAACTGTGGCCTCTCTGGTCGCTTAAGAGATTATATTAGGGACTAACAGGTTGTCACAATAATGCTCCTTTTTTCATGTTACCATTGTAAAGCACCTAAGCTAAGCTTACAAAAGGAGATCGGAAGAATTCTAAGAGTACTTTGAGAAACACAGAACAAACTGAATGGGAGCAGTTGAAGAGAATGTGACACGTGAAGTGTCATGTCACGACTGGAGAACCTTCTACAGACTGAAATCATGTCTACTAGTGACCTTTCTCATGTATTTCTCCTTTTATCCATCTACATAACATCTATTCTCTGTGCCATCTAGGATTTTTCATCTCTTCCACCAAGAAGATTTTTTTAATCTTTCCAGACCAGCATCTCTTACCTAACAGTAGTGCCTTAGTGCCTTTCCTTCATCCTTTCCCGGAAGGGTTTCTTACTGCACTTTTGTTCTGTAATTCCCACCACCTTTTCATGCTGAAGAGCTGTTTGGTTCACTATTATCCACTGTGAAAGAGTTTACATATGCATTCCTTAGCTGCTTATGAATTTGTACCTTTGGTTTTCTGAGAGGTAACTGATCTAGTCTATCAACCGTAAAAAAAAAAAAAAAAAGCTCAGCTCTATGTAGGAAAGTGTGTGTGCTCCCATACACACACTCTGATTCTTAAGAGATCTTTGTGTCATTTCTGTTCTTGCTTTCTTATTGGGTCTTCATGTCAGTTGCTCTAAAGCACAAGGCAGAAAGTTCTTTCAAACACCTATTACGTGTGGTTTCTTTTCTCGCTGCTAGATATGATGTCACAACTGAAGTATTATCAGTAATATTTCTGTTCTTTTTTTTTTAGGCACTGTTTAAGAATAAACAGAAGGAAGAGGAAATCAAAAAGATGAAAGATGAAATACTTCAGCTCACAGAAGATACTGCTGCAAGAATTAGAAAGGCGGTAAGTGACGATGTTTAGAAAGAACCAACTATGAACTTAAGAGTTAAAAATGAAATCATTATATGTTATGCGTGGCCACATCAGCAGTTTTCTTGTGCTTTGATAATGTAAGTAGCGAGGACAGTATACTGACAGTATTGTGCTCTTTGGCCTTATCACCTAGATAGGTACTCTTCCAACCCAACTGATATTCATACAGCCCTCAGGAACCAGAAGTACTGCTGTCTGTGCAGATACTGCTATAGAGATGGTGAAGATGTGGCACTTATTTCAGAAATTCTGTTCATGTGGTCTCATCTTGGAATTACTAATACTTTTTGTATAAATTCAGGTGATAAGAACTGTTCAGTTATAAGATCGGATTTTTGGCATCTCAGTGCTTCAAAATATACTTCTGTTTAGACAAATAAGACTCTTGCATGAAACACAGCTAATGATAAAAAACTCAGTATCACAGCACACTTAAAAAAAATTGGTAGAGAAACTACGAAATCTTATAGTTATCTGTTTTTGACGTTTCTTCTTCTCACAAGTGGCTGGAAATTAGGAGCTTTTTGATAACAAACTATTCACAAATTAATTTGCTCTCGGTTAATGTCCCACCTGCAGTTAAAATAAGGCTAATCATATCTCCCTGGAGATTCTTAACAATTATCCACATGTCAAATAGACTCGCTTTATTCTAAGGCAAACTCCAGAGGAAGTTGTCTTACAGAAACGTGATGCCAAAGTCTTTTGTTGCAAGTAGAAAACACTGTAAATCAGTTACCTGGCTTGTAATTTTTCAGAGGTGTAATTGATTTTGCCTTCTTTCACTTTCTTCATTATGATACAAGCCTGTTATGAAAGGATTCATAATAGATCAAGATTTTAATTAATATATACATTTTTGAAGCCTTTAAAATGAGGATGATTTGTTCCTTCTACTTAGTGATTATCCAAAAAAAAAAAAAATCCACAGAATTGCGTGGATTACTTAAAACTGCAGTATTTAACGTCACACATGGTTTGAAGGAGGCACATGAGCCAAAAAGCAAATAACCACTGTCTATTTGTGACAATGCTGCACTGGTCAGAATTTAGAAATTCAGACTTGTCTCCCATTTCTTATTTCATGTAATCCCACTAAAAGAGAATATATCAAAAGCATAAAGACTAAAATTTTAAGCATTGTCATATTTCTCTAGAAGCAACAAATATTTCCTTTTTTACATGATCAGTTACACAAGTTCCAGATATCTTGCTCCTAGTGGACAGTGGCTTTCTGGTAGTCTTAGTTGTATTTTTTTTTTTTTAAGACCTTGTTGCGATGTCTTTCTGCTTTTATTCTAAATTAAAGTAATATGGATTGATAACATTCACGTAGTACCATTTGTCAGCTATTATAGTCTATTTCTGTGTACAAGCACCACACATGTACAAAGTATATTTGGGGTAACAGCCTCAAGTTGTGTTGGTGAGGTTTAGATTGTATATGAGGAAGAAGCTCTTCGTGGAAATAGTAGTTAGGCATTAGAACACTATAGTGTTCCGATACAGTGGAATAGTAGTTAGGCATTGGAGGAGGCAGAGTCGCCATCCCTGGAGGTATGTAAGAGATGTGTGGAGCGGTGCTTAAGGACACTGCTTGGTGGTGAACTTGCAGTGTTAGGTGGATGGTTGTAACTGATGATCTTAAAGGTCTTTTCCAATCTAAACGATTCTGTGACTCTGTATGTAAAAATGGGACGGAGAAATAGTTTGCAATATTAATTTTTCAGTTTTGCTTTGCTTTTGATCACAGGTAGGCTCTGCGAAGAAACAATACAACGTGCAGATCTCTCAATTAACAGAAGAACTTTTAGCTCTTCATATGGTATGGTTGGCTTTTGAGAATGTTTGTGCTAGCAAGACATTTGAGACTTTTGTTTATCAAGTTAAATGTTTAATTAAATATAAAAGTAAAATCCTACATAATATTATTAGCAGTTGGTGAAGAGGGGGTTCTTAGTTTTAGACAAAGAGATCAACCCTTTTGATATACTTTCTTTAGACTTGTGTTTCTCTTAATTATTAAATAGAAGTTACTAGTGATTAGTTGCAAATAATCAACCACAATGTTTTTCTTTTATAATTTTAAGATGTCTTTGTGTGCATACATGGGTCAATAATGGTAGGCTTGGGATACTTTTATCTTGGCCCATTTGAGAGGTTTGGCTAGAATTGCTTTGTTTACAGTGTTTTCTGGAAGGAATTGTGTCTAGATTTGTATTAAGGCCAGTAGAAATATTTTTAACAGCACAAGAAACTTTCATTTCAGCCCCAGCAATCTAACAATTTGGGTGCATACATGGTGTACTAGTAGGCATCGATGCTGTGTAGCCCTGGTGTTTCAGTCACACTTAAAGGATACGAGTATGTGAATAGCAACTTTCCTACAACACACAGTTCTGATTTCTTTTCTTCTACCTGTCTGGATTTGCCATAAGGCTAAGGCAAAGAAATGAGGGCGAATAAGCAGGCAAATGGAATAGAACTGATACTTTTTTTAGTTCTCTGCAAATACGTAAGTAGTGAGCTAGATCCTATCCTGGGTCTCTTGTGCTGTCAGGGAAAGGGGAATGAGCTAGACTTTTAATGCGCCTGTGTAGGGACTGTAGGATCTACTGTGGGACCTCATATCGCTCCACTAATCCTACTATAGCTCTGGATCTGTACCAGGTCTTCACAGGTGCCTGTTTGCAGACAGCTTAGTACTGCTGTGTAACAATGTCCTCGCTACCAGTACAGAGTGTCTTCACATCTCTTTTGTACAGCTTAGTTTGCGTAAGGGAAAATAAGCAGCAAAAGTAGATGGCAACATAGTGTGTGGAATTTTTATCGTGAGTTGTTTATATATATAAAACATGAATGAGAGGTTTATTTAGATGACTTTTTGAAATAGGAATGTGGCGAAAAGCAGGGTCAAATAGAACGAGCCATTAGAGAAAAGCGAGCAGCGGAAGAAGAACTTGAAAAGGTAAGGCCATCGTGTGCTTTTTACATCGTGTTTAAGATCGATCCTCAGTATGAAAATGTCCATTTTATTTTTTTCCCACCTCCCATGTTTTTCCCTAACACGAGAATGAAGGGTGATGCTATGATCTTTAATTTCCTTATTTGTTGAGTTGACTTTCAGAACATTTAACACGCATGTCAGTATTTTAATTTTTAATCCTGGAAATTAAAGTTTTAATACTAAACTGAAAAAGACCATTCTTTGAGAAGCGTAAAAAGTAAAAGGAGATGTTCAACATGATCTAAAAGCACACTGGTACACGTTCCAAATTAAACTTAAGCACAGCATGCTGAAAACTAAAGGAATGCAAGATCTTGGAATACCTTCTTAGAAGCAACACCAAAATTCAATTGTAGTCAGTTTTGTTTTAAAACCCTGGAACTGAGAGACAATGAAGAGTAGACTTTTTAATCATTACTACTGTGTCACTGTGTGTATAATCAAAGAATATTAAGATAGCATATAATCATGGAAAATTGTATAAAGGAATATTGTATAATCAAATAATATTAAGATGTTATAATAATGAAATAAACAAGAGAGTTAGGCAAAGCAAGACAAAGAGAATAGATAAGATGCTTACCTGTATCATGGGCTCACTCAGGAAACTCCAGTGGAGTGGATCTTCAGAAGAGAAATCCTTCCCCACTGGTAGTCAGCTCTTAAATGGGTCTAGGAGGGGTGGAGCCTGGCTCCACCCCTTCCTGCAGCACAGGTAAATTGTTTTCACCTGTGCTCCCCTGGCTGACTCATTGCTCGCCTCAGGTAATTAATCAGAGGTTCAGGCCTCTGATTGTGTAGCCAATGAAAGGTAAAGATGATCTGGCATGAAATCGTATTCTTCAGATTTGCAGAGAATATGGAGGACATGAGTCTGACAATAGAAAACTAGAGCAACTGCATCAGAAATATCTACTTGCAGAGACTACGAAATGTGACCTTCAGCTGAGTCTGCAGACAACACAACATAAACTGAAACTGCTGGAAATGAAGTAAGTAGCGGACTATAAATCACTACAGAAGTATTAAAGAGCGACAGAAGAACAAAGAACACAGAATGAAAATTCTTCTCTACAAAATGAGAACTGCAAGCAGTTATTCAAATTTTCATTGTTTTATAAATTACATTGTTTGAAATCTTGCCATATGTCTAAAAACTGTTTGTAGTAAAGGTTACTCTCTGAAATACTCAGGCAGAAATTATTACTCTGTATAGTCACCTACAGTGTGGTATCTCCTAGCATACACGTAACGCTCCATGTTTACATTGCATACTGAATTTCAGGTCTGTGTTCAGAGGTAATAGATGCTATTGCAGTTTCAGTAATATAATGGTAAGAACTACAGCGTGATACACATCTTTAGATCAGGTTATTCTCAGAATGAAAAGCCTAGGGTTTTTGTTTTCAGAAGCTCATGCCATTTATGTATTCAGATTGTAAACCCTATCTATTGCGCAGAACAATCACTTACAAATCTGGAATTGTTATTGAAATGAAAAGCTGCTCTTTCACAGTGCTATTTTCCTGAGATGGATAGAAATTTGGGTTGCTTTCATGAATTCCCTAGACTTGATGAAATACTTCACTGACTTGTGCATAGTCCTACAAACTTCCAGGAAGCAGCAGGGGAATGTGTGTGTGTGTGTGTATTGAGTCACACCAAAAATCTGTCCCAAATAGATCAGGGCTGCTCCAAAAGTAATGCCTCATATTTCATTGCATTGACCCATGATGTCAGAAGTGTCTGTTGGTGGTATGGCAGTAGAAGTTGAACGTTTCCACCAGTATTCTTACATGTTGTTGCCATGCTGTAGATGGCAGCAGAGGGGCAGTCTAACAACATGGCCTCTCAAGTAGAAGAGTTGATGAAGCAAAAATGTGTCGCTGAATTTCTCCACGTGGAAAGAATGGCTCCCATTGACATTCATTAACACTTGCTGAACATTTATGGAGCCCAAACAGCGGATGTGAGCACAGTGAGGCAGTGGGTGGTGCATTTCAGCAATAGCAACAATGGGTCACCTCCACAGGTACAGGCAGGCATGGCATGCAGGCTCTTGTTCATAGCTGCCAGGAATGCACAGCTAAGGGTGGTGCTGAAAAAGAGCATATTCTTAGCTATAGAACACTATCCAACCATGTTACTGTTCTCTTTGTATCTGTTCTAGTATCCATGGAAATGAATGGGAGTAACCTACGTGTACATCTTCTCCAGTACTGTCCAAAAAAGTAATCAATAGAAAAACTGAACGCTAGAGCAAACTGACAGTGGTACATAATTGGCATGTTTGCTTTGCTTAAAAACATACAATGCCACATCTGGATGTTTGTTTTTTTTTAATTATTGCTCTTACTGTTACATGGATTACTTAAGTCTCAGTAAAATCTTCTCCTCTACAGCTATGTGTGGCAGTGAGTTCCATACCTGAAATACAACCATTTGAAAAACTTGCTTTTTCTGTTTTCAGTTGGCCTCTATTGCCACTAAAGAAGCAATCACAAGGCTATGTCATACTAGACTAACTGATCTATTAAGATTTTTTTGCTGCCTACAGATATAGTCTCCCCTATCTCCAAACCATCACAGCTTCAGCAAAATGACAGTAGGAAAGTGTAAAATTGACTTAATTCATGACTTTAAAGAAGGGTTCTCTTTCAGCTTTGAGGAAGAGAAATCTAATTACCAGAAAAATATCTGCAACTTGCAAAGCATTCTGGATTCAGAAAGAGAAAAGAGCGGCTCCATTGGTGAACAAAGGTTAAAGCTTCAGCAAGAGAATGAACAATTGCAAAAAGAAATTGAAAGCTTGAAAAAACTGGCCTCAGAGGCACAGCAAAAAGCCAAAATAAAGGTATGGTTTTGTAACACTCTAATGCAATGGGAAGTACAGCAGTGATAGCAGGGTAGCAAAGTCCTGCTGCTACAGGAATGCAGCAGCTATAGACACAGAAACAAAAGAAAAAAATGTACTTTCCCTTGGAAGACCTCAGGTGGACAGGGATATCCAGCAAGACACCCTTACCTCCACTGCTAGCCCTTAAATGAGGTCTGGGAAGGGGTGGATTCTGGCTCCACCCTTTCCAGTCACTCAGGTGCATTGCATGCACCTGAGCTGCCCTGGGTTGGCCCTGCCTTCCCACCAGGTGCTCAATCACTGGTTCAATCTGTGTCTTAACATTCCTGCTACAGGTTTATATGCTGTTTTTAAGGCTAATGTTAGGGTAATAAGACAGCATTTCTAGGAAAAAATATGTGGAAGTTTAAATAGAGGGTGAAAGTTTCAATGATGCTTGCTCTTTTTCCTTTATAAATAATTTTTATTTCAGCACTGTGTGTCCTCAAGATTTAACTGATTTCACTTTAATTCTAGATCTCCATTAATCTACTGTCTGTATTAGGAATCTCTGTACAACTTTCAGTACAGTGCTCCTCTACATGGACATCTACTTACATGTCCGCCACGTTATCAGAGCTGTGTAGCTAACAAATAATATCGCAGTGTGGTGGTCAAATGCTGCTGCTGTGCATTCTGGGAAAGAACGTTTTTCAGAGCAGATAGTTGCAAACAAGGACATTTAGCTGGAAGATGGATCTTCTTTTTGAAGGGTTCCATTAAATGCACCTGAACAGACTGCATTATGGGATAATGTAATAATAGCTAACTTTATCAGATTCACACACCTTTGCCTTCTGAGAGGAATAATAGCTTTGATCCTTGATGTGCTTTCTAAATACCAACAGCAACGAAGATTTCAGAAACAGTTATACTAATGATGAATGAGGAGCACCTCATCCAGTTAGCTCTTTGTACATCAAGATGAAAGAAGTCATGTTAAACAAGAAATCTCGTTCCAACTATAGACTCCTTCATTCAAACGTAACAAATAGGTGGCAGTGAAAAAGCACGTACCAGAATTTTGCGTGTCTTTATTAAGACAGGATGCCATCACAGATAAGATTTGTGTCTTGCCTCCATTTTCCTCTGATGCACAAAGGATTTAAGATGCAATTAAGAAAGTCCTAACAAATTTTGACTAGGTGAAAAAGAAAAATGTGTTTCTGTAGGGAAAAAAACACAAGTGATAAAGATTATCCCCTATTGTCAGTTGCACAATTTTCTTAAAATGGCTTTGGGAATATGTGTCTAGTTGAGTATATAATTACAAGTTTATTACACGTTACAGGCTTTCAACAAATGTTTATAAATGTAGCTCAAGTGTATAAAAAAAAAAGACTTGATTGTATCCTATTTGTATTTTTAATGTAGATAAGCACTATGGAGCACGAGCATGCTGTGAAAGAGCATGGATACGAAGTTCGTCTTAAAGAAATGGAGGACGTCAGTCAAAAGTCTACTGCTGAACTTAGACATCTGTTGACAGCTCAGCAAAAAGCAACAAATAGATGGAAAGAGGAAACAAAAGCGCTTACTGAAACTACAGAAGCTAGGATCAATAAGTTAAAGTAAGTGCAATTTTGTTGTTGCTCTCCTGGCTGCTGTTACTGTATCAGTTACTGTTTGGAACCAGGGTATACCCATGGTAGAAAGAAAAGGAGAGCAGGCCATGGAATAGATTATGTGCTTCTAGCAAACAGAAGAAACAGTGTTCTCTCTAGAGCCCTCTGACGTGACTCCTAATGAAGCTAGCAGCTAATAACTGACATTAAAGTTTTGCATCTTGTTAACATGTGTGAATTTTGTTATAAGAAAAAGTAAATTTGAATGTCTTCTTCCCATTTTTTTTTCTTTCAGAAAAACATTCTCAGTTTAGAAAAACATAGCTTTGTATTATGAAGACTCCTGTCTTTATAATTATTCAGAGCAGTCTTTATCAAAGTAAGCATGAAATAAGTCTCTAGCTTTGTAAGTTGGAAAAAATGTTTGTGGAGGCACATCTTATGTTCTTTTAGAGCATTTGCTCAAAAATTTATGAGGATACAAATGAGTTATGTGATTGCCTTGAGCACAAGAAGGATATAAACTTTTATCTTAATTCATGCTGGTTGCCAGGTAACTGGCTCATATTCCTAACACTGTCTTTGTATCTTCATTTTTATAGCAGCTACTCAGAAGATGTTGAACTGTTTGGGTTTCTTGTTTTGTTTTGGTTTTTTTTTATGCTATCTAATCTATGGATTGGTTAAAGAGAACAAGGGAATGGAACCTACCAATGAGATATACTGCAACCTTATATTAACAGGCATTTCAAATTCCATGTTGCAGTTTTCAGACAAACGTATATGAAATACTAAGGTTAAAAGGTTTTTTTTTTTTTTTTTTTTGATTAAATGTTTTCTTTTCCATTTTCTTCTGATTAATAGAAGTGATCTGAGTCAACAAAAACTTCGTAATCAGGAACTTATTGCTCAGCTGGAAATGGCAAAAAATAAAGTAATTGAGGTAAGAATGATAGGACAATTGCTTTCAGTTACAACCTGATGCAAATACACTAGGATGCTAACAGAAGCCCATTAAGTATGTTTCTGATTTAAAAAAAAAAAATAAAAAACACAACAAAAAAAAACCTTAATAAAGAAGGATGTTTGACAGAGGAGAAGACATAGAAAAACACAGCTGCTTTTGATGACTGTCATTCAAACAGCAAAAAGACATAACTTTGGTGTCAAATTATTAGAAAAGGCAAAGGAGAGATCATTACTAATTACTGATTAGATTACTAATGTGGCAGTTTTAGGCACTTTAGGAAATGTTTGCAAAAGCATGCCTTTGTACGCATGCATACTGCTAAAAAGGAGGAGGTGCTGTGTTCTGGATAATGTGGCATACGTAGACATCAGTTTTTCAGCATACACAGTAGAGTTTACATGTGCATGTGCACATATAAATATACAGATAAAAGCAATATGAAAGATTAAGAGCATTGTTGTTTTGGAATATGCTTTGTTCAATAATTAATGGTCACTTGAGAAAACAACTGTCCTTCCGGCCTGCCTCATAAATCTGGGATGATAACCAATTCTGTATAGGAGAAATCCTTGCATTGGTTTTTGTAGTGCTCTGTTATTTGCAGGAGAAAAACTGGGATGATGTGAGAACAGGTTTCTGAAACTAATGCTAAAGAATAGTGAAGACTTCATACGTAGCATGTGGTGAAGAGAAGCTCTCTGTAACAAAATTGTATCATTTCTATTTGGTATATACTCTTCTCCCCTTTGAATGTAGCTAAAATATTTGTATTGTAATGCTGTGTAAATTAAGTTACCTGCATTAAAATATCATCTTTTATGCATCTTTTTTATGCATCTTCAGGAAGGTGAAACTTCCACTGAAGATGGCTGTGACTGGGGAAGTCATATGATTCATATTTGAGCTGGAAGTTCTTTATAATGTGTCAGCTTTAGGCTTACTGTAGGTGGTAAACAGCTCTGCTTCTAAAGGAACTCTTGCTTTAAGCTTTTCACTACACTGTGGATGGATCCAGAAAAGAGAACTTCATATTTGTAACAAGATGCTTCATTTACACAGGATGAAAAATTAATGACGGAATATCAAAAACATATCAATAGGCTTCAAATGCGACTAAGCCAGGCAGAACAGAGGGCGGCTACAGCATCACAAGAGGTACAAAACCTTACGAAAAAGCACTATCAAAGTGCATGCAAAAATCCCACTGAATATTAGAAAAGTACTCACTCTGTGTTGTTCCTGAGGCAGAGGTGATTACATATGTGTGCAGCATTACTAATGTAATTTGAAACAGCAGTCTTCTGTTTTGAATGTGTCTTCACCAAACTGATGCATATTTGATTAAATGCCACTTTCTGAAAGCACGATGACCTGACAGCGCGGATTTGTTTATGAAGACAAATTGGATGCGAATCGCACTCGTGGTTCAAAGTGTGGCAATGAAGGTGGATCACAATTTCTATATTCAGAATTTTTTTTTGAAAAAGTAATTGCAGCTCTTGTTTACGAGCTATATTAGCTTGGCGTGACCTACTGCAGTGATGACAAAGAGCAAATGTGCTGATTCCTATCCCTGTCTCCTCGAGAGTGTCCATCGCAGTGTGGCTGATTCCAGTCAGTGCTACTTCAGTTCACTATCTTGATGTATGTCATGGTGAGGTCCCACTAAATGCTGACTCAGCATTTCTGAAGAGCAAACAGCCAGAGGCAAGGCAGGGGAGGACTCATTAAAGGTGGCAGGGAGAACGAAACCGAGGCTAATGTAGAGTTCTCAGATTGACAGAGACGACTTACTCAGTGTTGCGTTATTGTGCACCGTAGCTTGGGCAGTATATTGATAAGAAAAACACTATGGAAGTAGTAAACTACTAAAACTACCAGTCCTTAGCTGAAAGACTATAAATCTTAGCTAATTAATAATAGTAATTCAATGAAAAAAATATTACAGAATAACGTTTGCAGTTTTAAAATGCGTGTATTCTCTGTAAATATCTTCAAAGTACTCCTGCTACCTACTCTTTTATCATCTGGGAATCTCTGACATCTGAAACAAGATGCAAGAATTAATTACCTCCAGAATGCATTGTAAATTCTGCTATTTACCCCAAATTCCCACTTATCTCAGCTTTTCCCTCTCCTTCATGACTTTTTCTGTATTGAAGCTGTACTGTTATTTCGATCTTAGATAAAAAAAAATATGACAATATCTGCTTGTTCCAAATTGCAGCTCAGCACGTTAACTACACGGAAAAAAAAGGCTACTTCTCTGAGGGAACTAGAAAAAATTTAAGATGAACTACTAATAATATTCACACCATATTGAAGGTAAGAAGATAGCTGGAGAAACTTGGAATTGTACCATTAAAATCAAATTTATAGCAAGATTTATAAAGCTTCATCTATATATTTTATGTTTCACTGAGGTAACAAAGAAGGCTGGCTGAAGATACGTACTGGCTCTGTTTGCATGGTGGAGATCAGAAGAATGCAAACTGATGTAATTCAAGTCCCTTAATGCAGCAGATGAAAAGTCTGATACGGTGCTGCGGCATGTTATCAGTTTTAGTCTTCAAAAAAGCTTGTTACATCCAACTGTGACAAAATTGTTTACAGGGAATAGAGTCCATTCTATTGAAATTCTGAAACAAATTGTTCATATGCAGTTGATATTTCTTTTCGTTTTGTAGAGCAGTAAATTGGGAACGTTTTCAAGATCTTAAATGAATTGTAGTAAGACAGTAATAAACATCATGAATGTCAAATAGTTCTTATGGTAGGTGCTACAACTGGAAAATGTCTCTATTGCCTTTCATTGTTAAGAATTCAATTCAGTTTGCTATGTCTCTGGGAAACAGTGTTGCTACAGCTGTTCTCACATCTAGTTTTTAAGGACCCTCACCTTTCTTCAGTTCTGCTTCCCACTCCCCTCCCCCCATTACAGTTTTACAATAGTTCCTTGCTTTTCTACTTGGAACTTCAGTTCTCAATTCAATTTGCACAAAGCTGGTCATCCAGCTTTTTTTATGAGTGTGTTGGAATTCTACAAATGCCAAAGATGAGGTGCTTGCTGAAACAATCTGGACTTGAGATTTGCTGGTTAGATGAGTTCTACACTTTCCCTTGTGATACAAGATTACTTAGTGGAATTGAACAATGGCCTTTTTCAACATGTCTTGCTTGGTTTGCATTTGTTTATGTATTTCTTGCCACACTGCCTTGGAAAAGTCTTTTCTATTGCCTTCCTTTCCCTCCCTACCACTAGTTTTTGAGCGTTTGAAAAATTCTTGTGAAAAGCATATCATCTATGTGATGATGACATGCCCCTCACTAAGCAATAAGTGCTAAAGCAACTACCACTGTCCAGAAGCATTGCTTCAATACCGGCCAGTACATTCACAGTGTGAATGTATATTGTCTGCTAATCATGAAGAGTCACACATGAGAAGCCTCAGTTGCTCTTCATTGGAACATGAAGAGCATAATATTTTAGACTTTGGAAGGACATTGTATATTAAAGAAATGAAAATCTTGGACATAAGCAACTGGCACATTCCACCCGTGAGGAAAGGAGTGACCAAAGTTGCAAATCCTCCTATTAGATTAAGGTGAAATGACATTCAAGATCCATACATGCAAGGAAAATCGATCAGCTTCAGTAGTTGATAAGACAGTTATCCTATACATGTTGGCCCTCTCACAATAATATAAAACAGCACAGCTTAGGTGTATATGAAATTCAAACAAGCCTTGCCATTCAGAGGAACCTCAGCAGACTTAAAGGGCGGGCCTGGGTGAATCAAAGGAGGTTCAACACAGCAAAGTGCAAGGTTTTGCACTTGGACCGGAATAATCGCAGGCATCTATACAGACTAGAAGGAGCAGTCATTGAGAGCCACCCTGCAGAAATGAACCAGAGAAAGTCCTGGTAGATGAAAAAGTTGACATGAGCCAGCAGTGTGCTCTTGCAGCTAGGAAAACAAACGGTATCCTGGCCTCCATCAGAAGAGAGGTGGCCAGCAAGGACAAGGGAGGTGATTGTCCCTCTCTACTCTGCCCTTGTGAGGCCCCAGCTGGAGTACTGCATCCAGATCTTGGGCCCCCAATGCAACAAGACAAGGAGCAGTTGGAGAGGGTCCAGAGGAGAGCCACAAGGATGATCGGGGGCTGGAGCACCTCCCCTACAAAGACAGGCTGAAGGAGCTGGGCTTGTTCAGCCTGGAGAAAAGAAAGCTGTGGGGTGACCTCATTGCAGCCGTTCAGTACCTAAAGGGAGCCTACGAAAAGGAGGGGAATCAACTCTTTACAAGGGTGGATAATGGCAGGACAAGGGGAAACAGGTTTTAAGTGGAGGGAGGGAAGATTTAGCTTGGATATCAGCGAAGTTCTTTACCCAAGTGAGAAACAAAGGATCATTTTCTCACTCACTCTCATCAAGATCACCCTAGAGATCTCCATCCCAAACGTCAGGAGATACCATTAGTTTCCTAATCTGTATGATGTCAGGGGGGCAGGGAGCCTTCACAAGAATCATCTGTCTACTCAGACAGCTGAGAAACCAAGGCAAGTTTTGCTTCTGTTAAGAGCCAAGCAAAAATCTTCTGGGTCATGCTGTTCAGAGTCCTGAACCAAAGAGATGCAGAACAGCACAAACTATTTTATTGTTTTGTTACCTGCTGTGAGGCCAGACTTGTGTTATGAAGGTCAATAGCAGCAAGGGAGGGGACCCGGGACTCTGAAACTGTTTTATTTTCCTTTTTGAGATATCTGGGATGCCATCCTGCAAAATGCAACCAATGCACACAAGGTTAAAGAAGCAAGATGCGACGACTGCAGTGCACACTGTTTCCTGCCACTTATCATCAAGGTTTAATTTAGAGGACATTAAAGCTCATACCTTCCACTCCTTTCAGTTCAGGGAGATGATTTAGTTCTGGCAAATGCACATTTGTCTTAGAGAATTCCCATTTTTTCCTATTTGCCTGAAGGATGTTCTTTTCATTAGAGACCTCATGTAGACAGAGAAAAAAAAGCTATTTTCAAGACTAAATCGTATAGTTAAAGGAATCCATTCTGCTTAAACAGTTCACACATTAAAAACAACTGAACAACCACAGCAGAACAAACAAACAAAAAAATAACTACAAGTAAAAAAGCAACACCAAACATCTAAATGAAATTGCTTTCAAAGAGACAAAATACAACAGGAGAACTGCTCAGATTAGTTCTCCGTAAAAAGTCAAATATTCCTCTGACTTGGAAAAATTAGTATCTAGGTACTGCATGCAGTGGGGAACTTTGTATTTCACTTGTTTTCATTATCAACTTCATATGCATTTATGATGTGACTAAAGGAGACCCTGACGGTATTAAATCAATATCCTGCTTCGACAGTGAAATAGAAATGGTCCATTTCCTGGACAGGCAATACAGTGGATATACTCCACACCTCACAAGTATCCTTGCTGACTGCTCCCTTCATGTAAAAATTTTACCCTTTAAAAAAATATATAAAATGTTTCATATAGGATAGCAGTAACAAAGGATAAGGGATAACTGTAGGAAGAAAAGACTGAAGAATATTATTTCTAGTTGGGAGTTATTGTGAAGACTGCAACAAAGATTACTGACAATAAAGCACATATTTAAGAATTTATTTTTGCTTAGTCAAGGGGAAAGGACATAAAACTTACCGAAGTCAAGCTTACACTGTAATGGCCTGCTGGAGAATGCTTCATTTGCTTTAAAAATGGTTTCAAGTAATTCTTACTCCTTTCATGAACTCTGTAATTTCAAATGGCCCAAACTATTTAATAACGTGGTACATATAAATACAAACAAGCATCAGACACCCAGAAACACTGTCCCCCCATAGGGGCCTTCTTCCTGGCTTGTATCAGAAATAGTGTTGCAAGAAGGAGCAGGGAAGTGATTGACCCTCTGTACTCAGCACTGGTGAAGCTGTACATCAAGTAACATGTTCAATTTGGGTCTCTTGCTACAAGTAAGACATCAAGGCCCTGGAGTATGTGCAAAGAAGGGCAATGAAGCTAGTGAGGGCTCTGGAGAAGTCTCATGAGCAGCAGCAGAGCTAATTTGAATTTAGTCTGGAGAAGATAAGGCTCAGGGGAGCTCTTATTGCTCTCTACAACTACCTGAAAGGAGGTTGTGGCGAGGTGGGGATCAGCTTCCTCTACTGTGTAACTAGCAATAGGAGAATGTCTTCAAGCTGCATCAGGGGAGATTCAGGTTGGATGTCAGGAAAAATTTCTACTCCAAAAAAGTGGTCAGGTGATGGAATGGGCTGCCAAGGGAGGTGGTTGAGCCACCATCCCTAGAGGTGTTCAAGAAATGTTTATATGTTGGACTACAGGACACAATTTAGTGGGGAAATATTGGGGTAGGTGGATGGTTGGACTGGATAACATTGAAGGTCTTTTGCAACCTTGGTGATTCTACAATAACACTGCAGGCCCAGCTAACACAGAATTTTTGTCCAAAAGATAAGTCACTAGTTAAAGAAAGGCCTGCATTGCAGCTGCTGGCAAATTGCTGTTGTCCCATAGGGCTTTGCCAAATGCAGAAACAGGGGCTCTCTGCATGGATCCTTAGAGCTGCTCGAGGTGAAACCAAGTTTTCTAACCCATGTACATGCCATCCTTCACCCAGATGCTGCTCCTCACTGCATCCTGCCCCAAACCCACATCACCACCCTGCAGATCCCTCAGCACATTACTCCTCCTCAGCAACAAGATCAAAAGAAACAGATTTTTCTAGCTCTGCTCTTATACCTGTAGTTACAGTTCCCAGGCACAGGCACCACCGCAGACACAGTGGGAGAAACATTCTGGTTAATGGGAGGAATAATGATGCCTGCATTCTTGATGTAGTCCAGGTTGCTACTGGAATCTTTCAGGTTGGTTTGAGAGCATATTTTGAATGGGTTGATTGCACTGTCATAGAGGGAGCTCAGGTCCGAAGATCGCTCTGCTTTCTCTCCATCAGCTTTAGAACACTTCACTTTGAACATCTTTTCATCTCTGCTCCTTGGGTCAGTGATGAAATCCTGTTTGGGAAGATGAGTGTCATATTTCTTTTACAGTTACATTTAAAAAAAATTACTTAGAGCTGCACATGGAGGAAAAATTTCAAAGCCTAAGTCTGCACAACTCCGCAAGGATTTGATGGAGATGGAGTTGGTTTAAGTAGTGTGATAGAAAACCTGTCTTCCATTAAAGTTGAAAGGAGGAAACTTGTCAGGGAGCCAGCACCCTCTGTAAATAAGTCACCCTGGAATGAATTGGAAGTGATGGAGGAAGAACAGCTATATCATGTATCACTTCTAAAGAAATAAAAACCAAGCCCAGTGTCACCTCAGTGTAACTGTGAAGGCTAGAAGCTTCACATCCAGTTGAAAGCAAAATTTGCAGTTTTGGAGACAGAACTTCAACACAGATGAGCAGCTGCACAGAACCACGTTTTGCTCACTTGACGTAATTTACACTTCCTAACTGGTTCTCCTTACAGTTCTCTATTTGCAAGTAACTGCATTATCATGTGCTTTATTGACAAGGAAAGCTCAAATAGCCACCTGCAGACTGTCCAGACAGGCACCAGAGCAACTTGTAGCAGCCAGCTGGAATCACCAACTTGTAGTAGCCAGCTAGAATCAAAGGCATAGAAAATCTACATACCAGCCTGCTTGTTGTACTGCAGTGAGTATCAGAGTTGAAGGGTACGGGCCTCATGAACTGCTTAAACTCACAGAAAGCTGAGCTTCTCTGGCACATCTTTTATCCAGTTTTTTTTGTTTTTGTTTTTTTAATGTAAAATTGTGTTTATATTTTTGCTAAGCAGTTAAACTATATCACATACTTACTTATTCATTTTAAAAGATAGAGAAAATACAAGTTTGGAAAGCAAAAAACAAAGCAAACAAAAAAATTGACTAACCTGTACACCAAGCATCTTTCTTTCTTCTACAGCATCATCTTTATCCCCTCTGCTGATTCTTGATTTTTTTTGTAATTGATGGTCCCTGGCTTCTTTGTGGATCCTTAATTTAAGCTCCTGAGCAAATCTAATTAACATATCATAGTGGGGAAAGAAAAAAGAAAAGGCTTCTGTTAGTCTCAGTATCAGTGCTCAGCCCAGGCTGCTTTAACCTTCCAAATAATGAAACAAACATTTATTTTTCTGTAATGAGAATCCAATAAAGTAAAATAAAATCTTACATATGCACACTTATGTTTTTACAGCAATAAAGGTGGTTTTATCCCAGTCTGATGTAAATGCACACACTGAATACAGTGTAAGATAATACTACTCAATATGCTGTAAAATGAGGCACACGCTGATGAATTCATGTCATGAGAACGTAATGTGATAAACATGCTACTGCAGTGTGTTCCCATTTAACTGTTCCCTCCATTTTTGGGAAGGCTCAAACCAAAAAAGCTAAGGCACTCAGCAACCACCTGCTTTGCAAACTCAGTATGCAATTTTTAAACTCAATTGCTTAACTTCTTTTTAATCTTGTCTTGTTTTGAGTAAGAAATGTACCATTCACCTTTCAGCAAATCCATCCTTGTTAAAGAAGTCGCTCTGCAAGAGTTCAGCACAGGATGGTCTTTTGTCTGGGTCAATCTGCAAACACTTCTGTTAAACCAATGTAAACAGTAGAAGGCAGAAATGAAACAAAGGCTTTAGCATTTCCAGATGACACCAAGAAAAATAGCTGCAAAGCTCCCACTTCTATAGCCTGCTACACGGAGATGGTCCCAAGACCCTTTTTCCACAAAATAAGTTTAATATTTGCTGGCTACATTCACTCAAATGCTCACAAAGACAGATTGCCGACCTGTCACACAAATAATCCACCTCCAGGTAAACCACTCGTTTTCAATTCTATTTGTTTGGCTAAGGCTTTAGAAGCTGGTTTGATTACAGGGCATTTCAAATACATTCAAGTGTCTTATAGGCATATCAGTGTTCCAGACTATTATCTGAAAACAGAAAAATTCTTCAGAATCAGTTAGAGAGTTGTATGCTTCCTAGATCCCTTACAAGTGCATGTCTGGATGCCATCTCATCTGCTTGCAGTGCCTCCACCAGGAGGTGGAGAGAAGGTTGGCAGAAAACACTGTATCACACAGCTGTGCTAGCAAGGAAACAGTAAGGGTCCACGTATTACGTACAGCATGCTTCAAGTCCTCCTCAGAGCAAGTACAGCAGCCCCTGTGGAGCTGGAAATGACGACCTCAGTCTTGCCCATTACCCAGGAGAGTAGCTGTTCTCACCAAACTACCAAACCAAGCATTGCATGGATAGTTGTTAAGCCAGCCTAACAACACTAGCTCTTTTTGCAGGCTGCAATCCATTCCTCAGGGCAAGTGACAAGTATCTGCCAAAGGCATTAAATTCTAAGGAGAACCTCTCACCTCTCCATGGAACTTCCAAAATGATCTCACTTACCTTGGCTAAATCTAGCACTGAAGCAGAGAGTTTAGGATATCGTCTGTCCAGAGATTCAGCCTCTTTCACTTCAGGCAACCTCATGCCAGCAAAAAGGGGATTTTTACAGAATAACTCTTGGTGTCTTGGAATTAAATTACCTGGAATCACACAGCCAAAGCAACCAAATGGAAGAAATGCCATCCTGAGAATGTTTGAGAGGATGAAATACCGAGTTAACAGAACTATAAGGGCTATAATCTGGGTCATTCTTTCCACTCAAGAATCATGAATGGACTGCATGGTCACAAAACTCCTAGCTCTCCCCCTTTGTAAAAGGCACAAAGAAATCATGCTCTCAGAAACAGCTCAGCACACATCTTCCTCTTCACACCTTTCTCTCCCCCCCATCAAGACTTATTCAACCCCTTCATTAGCAAATAGGCACTGAGAGTCTGACGGGCTGTTCTCACCCAGGCACTTGGTGATATGGTAGAGCTGGTCAATGTCTGAATCTCCAGGGAACAGGGGCTCTCCTGTGAGCATTTCTGTTACCAGACAGCCAATAGCCCACACATCCACAGCCCTGGAAGAAAAACATCCCAGATCAGCACAGCTTTATTTTTCATTCTCAGCTAAAGGCTGAGCTGGGCCAGCATCCAGCAAGTTACAAGCCCTGAGGGCAGCTCTGACCCCAAAAACAGCAAGACAGCTGTTTTCCAAGCTTGCACATGCTTTATGAATACCAAGGATTCAGCTCTTGAAGAAGGCAAAAGTTTGACCAACCTGAAATTCGGTCCTAAACCCCAATGCTTTCAAAATTCTAATGCAAAGTAATACATTAGAAAAATCTTGCCCTTTGGAGAATACAAAACTTGTCTTTCTGCAGGTACCTGCTCTTCTGAAGCATTTACTAAAAATGGACTTTAGGTAACACAGGACATTTATAAGCATACAGGGGTGTACAAACCTGTGAATGGCAGTTTAATTTCTGATGTGGTTTTGCAGCACTAGAGATCCCAGTAAGAAAAACTCATGCATCACACCTCCTCCTTCCTGAAATATTTTTCTCAGCATGTCTCTGAGTGATTTCTCTGGCTCCAAGCCAGGACCAGCTGCTCAGGGGGGAAAATAGCCTCTGCCAGTACTAGCACTGGCAACCAAAAAGCTCCTGTAGACAACAGACTAGGGATGCTGATGGCTCAGTCTTCCTTTCTGCTCTTCTGAGCCAGAAAAGCCTAGCACTGGCCATAGTTAGCTCCATAGACAGAGAGAAGAGGAAGGCTTAAGCCTTCACAAAGCTACACAGAGACAGAGAGAAGAGGAAGGCTCAAACCCTCACAAATAATTAACCAAGGAATGATAAACAGCATTGCTGTAACCAGTTTAACAAGCACAAGTTCCTCAAAAAACAGAGTACCTGCACAAACCCCAAACCCTTCTGCAGCCTGACTGGTCTCCTACCTGCCATATTTCGTGTCTCCCACCAGCAGCTCTGGAGCTCTGTACCATCGAGTTGCCACATAGTCTGTGTAAGCTTCCCCAGAAGCTGCCAATGTACGAGCAAAACCAAAATCACAGAGTTTTACCACTCCTGACTGGGAGACCAGTATGTTCTCTGGCTTAATATCCCGATGTATTATCTGCACAGAGAAAAAGCAAGTCAAGTAATTTCCCCACAGGAAACTGACCAGCCCACCAGAAATAGTAGCCTTCTCACATTCAGGTAAAATAATCAAATTTTTGTAGGCATGGAAAATACATAAAGTCTACATAACACAGCTATGTGCACACAGCTGAGGACAAAGTGCCAACCTAAGGGCACAAAAACTTCAGTTTTTGACAGGGGTGTTAATTTTATGAATTTCACTGCATGTATTTACCATAGGTATTTTATAAATAATTTATTATAGTTAAAAACTGGCCCTGATCACGAACTTTAAAAGCTCTAAGTATTGCAAGGGCAACAAGCACATCCTGCAATTAAATGTGAAGAGTATTTTTAGAATACTTGAAAGACAGTTTCCCCAACACAAAAAAAAAATACATATGGATAGTTACATGGTCATGACTAAAAGGCAAGCCCATATATTTATACAGACACTATCAGAAACTAGCTTTTGAAAGAGAAACCATCTCCCTCTGTCAGAAGAGAGTTGGTGAGGTGATTTGATTCTGCATCCTCCCTCAGAAGAGCTCTCACAGCAGTCACAGACAGACCAATGCATGAACTGGCACCGGGCTCTGACATTTTGTATGAAACTCAGTCAGGCCCTTCTGCTCTACTTCCATCTTCCAGTCAAAGGTTTATTTCTCTAAGTTTTACTAAGTGTCACAAATGCACACCCCTGCATCTATCCATTCAAGGTTAACTGCAGAGCTGGTTTCTCAGGCATACTTACGTTATGGCTGTGACAAAATGCTATTCCTCTCAAAATCTGAAATAAGTATTTCCGAACTCTGCTGTAGTCTAGTCCATTTGGAAATGCCTCAAGATCATCAAGCACCGTGTGATCCACAAATTCAAACACCAGATACCACCGTTTCTTCTTTTTATACACTTCCAGCAGGCTCACAAGATTCTCATGCCTGAGTTCCTGTTACGAAACAGGAAATATTTTGTGAGAGCATTAAAGCATTTAATGGGTAAACTAAGACCTAGCCTAGCCAGTGCTGAATGTTCTTCTCGTCCTAGCACCCACAGTCATTTGTTCTTAAAATTAGTTCACTGATCTTTCCATAACTCTTCCCCCCCCCCCCTTTTTTTTTTTTTTTTTTTGGAAGATTTCCACCACCTCATATATGCATATACCTTTTTTTGGCCCATAGAAATAAAGTACCAGATAGGACATTTCACTTACAAGAAGTAATAAACACAGCTTGCTCCTTTCGCACTGGACTGTATTTGTGTCTCAATTTTCTTCACAGGATGTTCTCCTGAAGGTAACCACATAACCCTGCACTACGCTGCCACTTCTCTCAGAGCAGAGCGCAGTGCAACTCTAGCTGCCCCTTCGATACATTTCAAAGCATCCAAAGGATTGCAGAATATAGTGGTCAACATTTTATTTTATCAAATTGTTTGCTTGTCTCAATAACTGAGCACAAATTCATCTTTATCCCATTATTCCAAGAAGCTTTGCTCTTCTCTTTTACTTTCTTATCTAGCTCCTTCTTTCTATAATCTCTTACATTCTCATTTCAGCGAAAAACAAAAGCAGCTGCCTGTTCTACTTAGTTGCCAGTTCATCACCACTTAAAACCTCTTTATCTTAATTTTTCTAAGAGAGCTATTCAAAGGCTTTTCTCTTAAGTTCCCACAATACCCACAGCATTTCTGTCGGCACTCTCAGCTTGTGCACATTGCAGCAGCATGTACCAGAATACAAGTACATTGAATGGATAGAAGTAAAGTTTAGCATTCCTCAAGCACTCAGTTAACAATTAAAGATCTATTAAACTGTGCCTAGTGGATTCTGAGTAAAAAACAAGCCAAAGATTCGAAGATGTTATTTCAAAAGGATTTTTAAGAATGTGTATATATTGTTATGCAGGAGGGAAAGATGGAAATGAGAAAAAGATTCTAAAGAGAAAATAAAGCAGCTCTGTTTTCCAGTTATTTTGTTACCTCATTTTGACCAGGCCAAATTCCATCTCCAGTCTGTTATACAATTGTAACACCAAAACAGGCCTCGCTACAATATGGAGTTATTTATCAGCTTGGAGCCTAGCAGGGAAATACCAATGTCACAGGAGGCTGCAGAACCGTGCCTCAGGGATTGTGTCCAAGCAAGACACAATAAGATCGCAGAGCATGGGGACTTGTATGGTAAGTGCTCTGCCGACAGAGAAGTGCAGCCAGACTGCAGCAGAGAGCTGGTGGGCAGAAGGCTCAGAGACTGATTTCTCAGGTTTGAAAAATGAAGATGATCAATTAGAAATCTGAGAGAAAGATACAGTATTTTCTTAACTTTTTGGTCTGAACAACACCAGAATTTGCTCATTACAGTTCATACCTCACAGCTTGGTACCTCTTCCTGAGTGAGCTTCCAACTGCCCAAACACCGGAATGGAGAGGAAAAATGAAAAAAGGGGATTCACAAGGAACACACAAGTAAAGCAGCTACGAGAAGATTGAATCCCTAGGTAGCTATCCTTGCTGTGTGAGGCCATTTGTTGAGCTAAACATGGAAATGTTCCCCTTGCTAGATTTCCATTTACCTAGGAAAACAAGTTAATTTCCAACGCACCTGGGAGGTGGTACGTGCTCTCACTCAGTAACTAAGCAAGGCTTGCAAGCAGATCATGTATAATCCAGGCACATGCAGACTGGCTTTAAATGTGTCTGAGGGAACAGTGCTTATAGCTGCTGGCTGCACTGAGCTCCAGAACATATCTTCCTATTAACCCTAAGTGTCTGCAGCTCTTGTAGTGGGGGAGAAAAATCACTTTTTTCCCTGCCTAACACAAGGAGTACAGTCTGATAGACTTGGTTAGAGCTGCTTGCGGAAGCCAGTTGCAGGGGAGGAGGCACACACTGCCACCCCAACAGCTGGGGAAAGGCCAGAAACACCCCAACTACACTCTCCTTTGCTTCTTCAGGAGACAGATCAACACCTTAAACTTTCACGTGTGCCCATGGACAGACATATGTGCACAGAGGCAGATACACGCTGCACACAACACTTTAAGACACCAAGGAATCTAACAGCTCTGTATGGCAGCACTGTACATATCACCACGGGAGCTCAAGGAAGAAGAATGCTGCTGCTACTGCTAGAGATTACAGTGGAGAATACAAGGCTGAAAGGGGTCAAAAAAGCAAGTAGAAGCATGGATGTGTGTCCTGGCACAGAATCCAAACCTGCACCCTTATCTTAAGAAGAAACTCATTAAAAAGACATGGCAAAAAAATCTTGCAGAGAAGCAACAGGAAGATGCAAAAGTCTCCTTTAAATAACAGAGCCAAGAGAGGGAGCAGGGAAACCACTTGACAAAGCACTGAGGAGCAGACACACAAAGGCCTTGTCTGCCTGAAGCTCCCAGATATTTTTCCAGAGTATCTTCAGCCTGCAAAAAACCCTTAATGAACTAACCCACACAATAGACTGCACAGCTTGCCACCATGTAGTGCCACTGACAAGCAGCCACCAGGCAGAAGCATGACTGGACATGTAGGTGAGCACAGAACACCCACAGCTGATGACAGACAAATCACACACTCACAGCAGGAGCCATAATGCCAGCTGGCTGCAGCCTAACCACTGACCCATAAGCTTCAGTGAGCGTGGAGCTCACCCCCCCCCCAGCCACTCGCAGGTAGTTCAACCCTGCTAGGAAAGTGCCATAGAAAACCAGCATATCGCTACTAGCAAATGGTGCTGGGATCCAGTCTGCTTAGGCCCGCTATCAGCCAGTCAGGTCACTGCTTACCTGCAGGTTTTATAAGCTCAACATAATCAACAGCAGCAAGATGCTGCCTGTGGTGCACAAGGCAGAGTCCCCACCAGGAGCAAATGGAGACCTTGTAGCTCATTTCCTTGTGCCTTTACCTGCTGAATTTGGGGCACGTAAGTGTACTTCTAACCAAGCTGGGCCAGCAGCACTTAGCCAGAGGGACAGCAGCTGCGCAAGGCTGCAGCTATAGGCTAAGAGAAGCTAACTCAGCTTGGCTGCCTGTGGGAACACAGACGGAAACGGATCAAGTCTCCCTTGGTTTGGGCTTTGTTATTTGTGCTGACGCACAGCATGACCCTTTTAAAACGGCTTTCAAAACCGACCCAGCGTGTGAAATTCACGCTCGCCCTGCACCTTCCCCTGAGCCCCGCACTGTGAAGGACACCGCAGCAGTCTCAGCAGGCAGCGCTCCCCACAGAGCCTGCCGGTCGCTACGGAAAGGTTCGAAGCACCTCCATCACACCAACGCTGGGATCACAGACACAGGCCGTACGTTCTGCCAGGAGGAGACGTTTGCATCCTCGATTCGGGATTCAGTCACTACAGGATCACCGACACAAAGCAGTCCCAGACGGATCCGCCCTACCCGACCGAAGCACAGCCTCCCCTCACCTTCAGCAGTTTGATCTCCCGCACGGCGATCTTCCTCACTGCCGCGTTGTCCTCGCTCTCCAGGAACTTTTTGACAGCCACCACCTGTCCGCTCTCCTTGTTCCTGCACCTGCTCACCACCCCGTAGCTGCCCTCTCCGATGAGGCCCAGCACCTGGTACTTCTCCATCACCTGCGGGAGAAGCTCGACCAGGCAGCAACCGGAGGGCGACGAGCCCGGGCCGAAGGGCCACCGTCACCGGGGCAACGGCCGCCACCCGCCGCAACGCCCGCGGGCGGAGACGAGCACCCGGCCGCGGGGTCACCGCTGCTCCGTGTGCCCGCCCCGGGGCGGGGCTTCCTCTGCCCGGCGCCGCCTCGGCGCTCCGGCGGAGGCACCGTTTGCCGGCTGCGGGAAGCTGGTTTTGCTCTGGAAACGCGGCTGGTGCACGCGTATTGCCGACAGCTGGAGAAAGGCTGTACGCAGAACGGCGTGGGATGGAAGGCACCTTAAAGCTCATCCAGCTCCAACCGTCTGCCACGGGCAGGGTTGCCGCCCACTAGATCGGGTTGCCCGGGATTCCGTCCAGCCTGGCTTTGAGGGCCTCCGGGGATGGGGCACCACCGCCTCTGTGAGCGGCTTTGCCGCTGCCTCACTGCCCTGAGTAAAAATATTCCTCCTAACGTCCATCCTAAATTCCCCCTCTTTTAGCTTAAAGCCGTTGCCTCTTCCCTGGCTTTACCTCTTCTTGAAGCAAAGGTAGGAAACAACGGTCTTGTTCTTCTCTGCTTTTCATCTGGCTTTTTAATGTCCTCAAAGCCACGGTGAGGGCTCGGATACACTAATTCACATTTTCCGGTGTCAGATCACTGCTTTGGTGCTTCGAAAAAGCTAAGGCAACAACAACAACAAAGACAAAAAAGCCCTTTTCATGCATAAAGCATTTCAATTATTTGCCCTATCAAGTGAAGTCGTGTGAAGCGTTTCCTGATGTGCTTCACAAGAGTATTTGACCTTGTCAGGTCTTGCATTAGAAGTTAACCTTCAACTGGATAATGATTCTTGAGATTATCATCTCTTTTTACCATCCCCAAACTCTTCGTGTGAGGAGGGGCAGGAGATACGTAAGTGGCATTTGACATAAAGTAACAAAAACAAAACAACAAAATAACCAGCAGTGACAACTTTTCCTGCAGTTTTTTTTTTTTTCTCCCCCAGCGTCCGAATTTCTTGGGCCACTTTTAATTTAATGTTCCTGCCACATTTTCAGTAGAGATGCACATAGTATCTGTACTGCAATATGAAGAAGCTGCCTCCCAGAAAATCAGGACCACTATTCAAGATGCCCACTATTTCTTCTTATGCCCTCCTATCTATTTATTGATATGAAGAATGTCAAATGCATGCCTATCTATGATTTCCTGTTGCTTTTTGTAGAGAACCTTTCCCTCTGCTGACAGCAGCAATAGTGAGCAGCAGGATGAGGTTTGTCACAAGGGGGTGTCCCATGAGCCTGTTGCATGGGGTGTGATCTGTATGCTGGAACACATATCAGCCTTTCCCTAAGTGCCTGCATATTTATGCATGTTCATATACTTACATTTCCCCTATTAATGGTAGATGATTTACAGGAGCACAGAGAAGAGATGGCTCCCCAGCAGGCTGTTTATGAGCTGTGTGACCTTGGTTTTTTAAGGGTTGTATATTTCCCTTGAGCAGCAAAGGTTTCTACTGCTTTCAATGGCAGTTCAGCATGTGAGTCAAGGTGAGATACAATTGCGAGCAGGCTGCACAGGAGAGAATTTTCAGGTTATCCTCAGGCAAACTTTGTAGCAGTAGAGGGGAAAAATACTTTCCCTTGACATGGGTGGTGCCAAACATCTCAACTCTTCATCAATCTGTCCAAGCCTCATAGGAAAAAAAAAAAAAGGTATCAAACTGGCAATTATAAGTGAGGGGCTGTCTCACAAATGCTCTGGGGAGATAACTCAGTCAGGCAGGGAAGCAGGTTTGACATAGAACACAGTGAGCCTTGAAAGGGAGACTACCAGAGTGAGAAAGGTCACCTGAAGAACCAGGGGCAGTACTGGGAGAGAAAGAGAAAGAAACTCCACCACCTCGGCAGCTCTGCTCCCTGCAAATTTTAACTCTGCAATGCAAATTGTCCTGACCCCAGTCAAATACCTCCTGTGCGGCCAAGTGGTGAGAAGGGCAAACACAAACGACGTGAATTCAAGTTTCCTGTTGCTGCAAGGGCAGCAGCCAGCTGGGGAATCTTCCAGTCAGTTCCAGTCACTCCTGCCAGCCACACATACACACAGCCCCCGCTCAGTCATAACAAGGACATCCTTTTGGGATGATTTCTGGTCATCCTCTTCCCCAAGCACCAAGCTTTCACTGAACAGTTTCCACGGAAGAGTAATTCTGCTGACTCAGAGCCAGAAAACAGAGCTGCTGGGAGACCTTACCAGCTCCCCAGGGTATGATATTGAATGCCCTCTATTTAGCAAACCATTCAGCATTTGGCCCACACAAACCACAAATGATACCTTCTTATCTGAAGGCAATAAAAGCATCTTACCTCCCTTCATGCAACAAGACTGTTACATTAAAAGCCTCTTCAATTTTAAACATAGTGATTAACTTCTGTTGGCCCAATCACCAAGCTCAGAGATACTATCTGCTCCAGGTACTCTTTCCAATCCATGAAAGACCCAACAGTAGCCATTGCTCCAAACAAAAAAAGCACCTTGGACTTGCACAGAAGGACTGTCACGTTATCTAAAATCAGAGCAACACCAAGTACCCTCTGAAGACAGAACTTCATCGAAACCCCAAACTTTGCACACTCTAAATTGTACTTAGCTGAAATGGTCTTTTAAAAACAAACAAACCAAAACTGAAAGCTTAAGGGTTCCACTTCTGACTAAGGGTACTTTCTGACGCTGATCTGTTTGCAAAAACCTTCTCTTCCAGATACTGCTAAAGAGCAGGAGGCAGCGAAGCTTCAAAGCAGTGCCTCAGTTTTACAGTTTAACACTCTTCAGGTTTTCCTGAGGGATCAGGGACTGCTTGCCAATACCCTCGCCATAAAAACTATTCCTTCTCTACAGCTGTTGTCTCTATGTCTCTTGGACAGCCCAAGTTCCTTTCTTTAGCTGCTGATCTGGAACAATTCCCACTGATTGGCCGCAAAAGCTTGCTTGATGCTGGCATGGGGGTAAGATGGGAACAGGTAGAACACTACTACACAAGAACAAATACAGCAAATACCATCCTTCCAGCTGGACTTTATAAAAGCTATTGTTCTGCTGCCCCATTTCAACTAATTAAATGCGCTGCACTCATGCTCCTTTGGAAAACTTCAGTATTATGTTTCTGTGCCACCTTCTTCTCTATTCTTTTATTCCTTTAATTAAAAAATAAAAAAAAAATAAAATCAGATTGCAAGCAGTCATGCTCTGAAGCTGAAGTTGTTCCCAGCACCTTTTCTTTTCCTGAGTCAGCCCCAAATAGGGGTCTCTAGGGATCTAGTCCCCTTAATTTATTTGACTCCCAGATTTAATACATAGTGCTGCTTCACCCTGGTATAAGTCATTCTGTTCTTTGTACTTCTAAATTACTGCCCCATCAATCTCCTTCCTCCTACCTACTGTGCTACATCCTCAGTACTTGTTCCTGAGACTCCCAGCATTTGTGTAGAAGAACATGAATAATCCTGCTGCGTTTTTCTTTTCCTCCTCCTCCCACAGCAATACCAGAGTTGTGCAACAGTGTCACTGCACATGATGTCAACCAGCCTCCTGGTACCCCTGAGATTATCCAGATAAGATATAGAAAATAGTTAGTTTCAAGGTCTTTAGTCCACATTTTTATTTCTCTACTTCACAGACAGTAGTGCTCCTGTAAGACCACTCACAACTTCTCCAGAAAAAAAAAAAATAAAAAAGACCTCTATTGTGATTGTAAATATTTAAATATTTGGGCACAAAGCATAGCTATGTAGGCGTTACGTACATTGCATGCACCAGACTGTGCATGTGACTAGGCATCCTGGGCAAGAATAGGAGCACTGCTTCTCCCTGTCAGATGGGGATGTGCTGTATCAGGCTCACCACATGGGAAAGGTGCCTCAGCAAGAAATGTGAGACAAGGAGCTGTCTCAAGCTCATGAGCTGCTGCAAGTTATGTCATTTGGCTTTGAAGAAACCAGCTGTGCTGCTTGCACTCCCTTGCCTTACCGTGATGTTGCCTTTGAAGGATGGGAGCACCCCCAAAATACCAACCAGGCAACTCTTGCTCTTACCTCAACAGCAGTGCCTAAAGCCATCCCAGTCTTTCCTTCTTGGTAAAATGAGGCTGGCCAGACTTGTTAACATCACACCGCCCCATCTCAAAGCTTTCCTTTTCAAAGGAGGAGCCGTCTACTCGTGGGTTCATTGATTCTCAGCCCAGCAGGAATGTTTGCTCAGGCATGGACAAGCCACACCCCTGATGACTGTAACAGGCAGAGCTCTCTCTGTTTTGATAGTCTATCAGCTGGGTTTATCAACGTATATAAACAAAAACTCCCCTTTACAGAACTTCCCCCACTTCTGGCCAGCTGTCCCTGCAGAACATGCGGGGGCTGTGTCTGAGCTGAGCTCACCTGTTATTTCGAGAAATTTTAATAGCAGGTTTTAAGCTACTTATTTACTTTTTTGGTCTGTGCAGGAAGTCTGAGCTTAAAAAAAAAAAAAAAAAAAAGATAGAAGCATAATTACCCTGGCACGCCTGCATTCCTGCTCCAGGCTCAGGAGCGAAGGGAGTCTTTCTTGTCAGTACAGGCACATTCAAGCCAGGAAGAGAACCGGATCCCTGGAGATCATTGCCACCAACGTGTGTAACTGAAACCCACAGCCATGCTGAAGCAGATATTATCGGAGATGTACATTGATCCTGACCTGCTAGCAGAACTCAGCGAGGAGCAGAAGCAGATCCTCTTCTACAAGATGAGGCAGGAGCAGATCAGACGGTGGAAAGAAAGAGAAGCTGCTGCAGACAAGGTTTCAGCAAAGAAGCCACTGCCAAAAAAAGGTAAGAGCTTCCTGCTCTGGCCCAGATCCGACCAAGTCCACTGCACCCTAGAAAAGGGAGGTAATATGCCCCCTGGAGCAATTTCTTCTCCCCAGGACACATCATAATTGCATTTCCAAACTGTAATTAAGCCCACCTCTGATGGGGTAGTTCAGGCCTGGCACACAATGGTTTTATTCTCTGGCTCCGGTGTTCTTTCCTTAGCCAAGTTCCTAAAATCCCCTTCCTGAGAAGACGTGGCTTACTTGCTCCCCAGAGCAAGAGATTCATCTCATCCCCCATTCAGTGGGGGTCTCTGAATCTATCTATAAAATAACCTTGGTCTTGAACACTTCTCCTAGGGTGTCAGCAACATAGAGGAGTTTGAGTGCTTTTACGCAGGCTAAGGCACCAGACCTGAAGTCCCCTGGTCTTTGTTAGGATTACATAGCATGCTCTCTTCTAGGACGTCAGCACTGTTCTCTCAGCTCTTTCCCACCTGCTCTGTTTGCAGATAGCTCACCTCTCACCAGTCTCTGTATCAGGGGGTTGGGGGGGGCAGTGGCAAGGAAGTGGAGAAAGAAAAGAAACAGTGACATCCCTTGCCTCTAAAATCAGAAATGTCTCCTTCACTGACCTGGCTGCAGTACCATGAAATGAAAAGGGAGGTGCATCCTGTGTCCCAACTGCTCTTTTCCCATGTACCGCTGCTTTTGGAAGGGTACTGCCAACAGCAGCAGCCAAGGGATACAGATCCTGCAGACAGCTGCAGAGCAAACTGTTTTCAAAAAAGCCACTTCTTTTCCAGCCAGCACGAAGTCTGTACAATGGAAGCTAGGTGCTGACAACGATGTCTGGGTGTGGGTGATGGGTGAGCATCCTTCAGATAAATCGTACGCAGCCATCTGTGAAGAGATCCAGGCACAAAGGGCAAAGCGGTTAGCAAATGAGCAAGGCAAGGAGACCAGGTAAGCACCCTTCACTTGGAGGACTTGGGGGGTGGACAGGGAAGAAAAGACATTATTAGAAAGTGGAGGCTAGGCTCTTCTTTGGGGACTCTCTCCTCTGGTCTATAAATTGTTCTCCTCACAAGGAAGCAAGCAGACAAGTCCAGCATTGCCACAGAGAGTGACACTAATCTCTTCATAAAACCTCTTTTCTTTCCTTTGATTTAAACCCTGGGGCAGGGTTGGGCACAGTCATCACTGTCACAATCTACTTGTAGACTAAAGGCACAGGCTTTCTGCACATAATACCAGCAGAGACCAACTCCAGCTTGGGGCCTGCCCCAGCTCCTCAGTCTCCCAGGATATGCCTGCTGTGCAGTAACTTCAGCATATCACAGGAAATGGTAACTGTTTCTGCAGCAGGCCACGTGTTTGGATTGCACTGATTCACCAACAGGTGCCTGCCTGCCTGCAGCAGGCCAACAGTTACTCACAATGAGTAACTAATTTAATTATTCCATCTACCCGATTTGGAGATATGACAGCTGCATGCAGGCACACTGCTCCATCACAGCACTACTTTGCTCATGTGTAATTTCCTGTGACATGTTTAGAGAGCAGAGAGTCTCTCCCTGGTATTCCTAAGGTATTCCTAAGAACTGTCCCTTGTGTTTCAGAGAGACAGACCGTGCTGTAACACACTCTCTGCAACCCCAGCCAGAAGTCCTGGGTGAGACAGAAGTTCAGGGAAACAATAAAAACACTGTAGAGGAACAGAAAGAAGAGGCGAGAAAAAACACTGCTGGTACAATTGGGAAAAGCCAGGAGCTCGAAAAGGTAGTTTTCCCCTTTTTTTTCACACTAATCATAATCATTTGCTTTGAGATCTAGGAAGTGCAGCAAATCCTGGTTGCTATAAATAGAAATCTGAGAGAAAAGCCAGCTGACTGTTAATGTTTTTCTTCTATACTTTCAGGACAAGCCATACTTCTACATCCTTCCTTAGGACTTAGAAGGTCTAAATGCTATCATTAGCTGGGACAGATCTGCTCTGCACCACTAGTTACTCTCAATTCCTTTGCTTCCATTCTCCATAAAATGAGAGTCACAGTACTTTCTTTCCTGCTCTGTGTCAGTTAGGACTGCTTTTCAGACAAGACCAGGGTGCCCATCCCAGGATAGCCCTCAGATAAATCATCTATTTTTTTTTTTTTACAGAAGATGAGATGAGTGTAGTTTTACCAGTATTCTCTAACATACATATCCTCAAGTTCTCTCTCATTGTCTTTTTTTTTCTTTTTGTCTTCTAGAAAAGATAATAGTTTATAAACTTGACAGCATAGGACAATTCCAAATGCATTATCTACAGTGACAGCATCTCATCTTTACTGAGATGTTTCATTACAGAAATATTTTTCTGCAGTAATAAATATATTTGTACTAGCTATAAAAGCCATTTACAGAGAACTGAAATTAAAAAAAAAAAAATTAGCTACCAATGCAATCAAAGTTGAACAGAGAAGTCCTGCCAATTCAATGGGAGAAGACCAATCTCATTCCGTGAGTTTTCATTCCACCTTTCACCGCTAACTTCCACGAGTGTATATTCCTCTATTACACAGCCATGCCATATTTCAGCATAAAAACATTATAACTGAAGCTGGGTTTGGGCCAAATGCCTCTCCCACTGCTGTCAATATACTGAACGGAATTTGGTGGCTGAGTGGCTGTCTCCTTTATCAGATGGTTCTGAATCACACAAGGTTTTTCTCAGCACTGTTTGCTGAAGTTGAGCAACTATGTGGGAGATGTTTTCTTTCCCCCCTCCCTTTTTTAAAGAAAACTATTAGTCAAAATTAAAACCCCAACACCAAATCAGCCAACTAAAAATCCCACTACCAAAAATATAAAACCCTTTCAAACTTTTGCAAATGGAAACAGAGGGGTTTTGCATATTTTACTTATTGTTTTCTATCACTGTATTATAAGTGATTTTCCCAGATTTCTGATGTTTTTGCGAGTCAAAGGGAGGATACAGACTGCAGATCCAAAAGTTGCATTTTATAAGTGTGGAGATGAAGGGGAGCTCTCTCTCACCTTCCTTGTTACATTGCCTTTTCTGTACCTGAGGGCTCTGAGCATTGTGCTTTGCTGCAGGGGCTATGGGGGTTGATCTAAGCTGCTTCACTCAAGCTTTAAGTTCTTAGTTCTTTGTTTAGGAGATGGAAATTGGAAAGCCAGGTTCATATTAAATATTAGCCCAACAGGTGAAGGAGAAAGCAAAGCATGCTCTCGGTAAGCAGTGTAGTACAGCTAACTTATTACTCATTGTACTGTGGGAGGCAGTCTGGGTCAAACAGGGAGGTGAGTGGGTGTTTGCTCAAAGGCAAGCCTCATCTTTTCTTAAAGGACAGGTCTCAGCTGCTAGCATAGCCAGACTGGCTTTAGGAAAGAGAAAACAGAAGACATACAGCTAGTTGGGTCAGTCTGACAAGCGGTGGTTTACAGTAGTCAGCCACAGCAGCAACTGAGCAAAGGTAGGTAAAGCTCTAGGTGGCAGGTTCTGCTAGGGCTTGATTTACAGAGAGAGAAAGGAGGGAAGATGTCTGCTCCCTGGGACCACTTGAGAGTGTCACTTAGCAAATATAGGCAGACTTAGGATGACTCCTGACAACCTTGACTCTTTCTCCTGTGGCACATTAGATTTAATATGATGAAAAAGAACTATTTTTGTCTGCGAAAACTGGCAAATTTGTTAACATAGAAGTCACATTACTCCTTCTGCACTGAACTCCCATAGTCCAGCCTCTTGCGTATGCAGGAGGTTAGACTGAGCTGTACCTCAAGCCCTGGGCACAAAGAAGATTCTCTCTGGGAATGCTTTGCCGGTGCTTATCTCAAAGGGTAAAGCATTCCCAAGAGTCTTGTGCTCTACCTGCGGGGAGAATGAAAAGGAGAGAGTAGCTGCTGCTTGGCATCAGCTCTGAAAATGCAGAATGTTCCTGCCTGCCTTACTGGGCTCACCAGGGAAATCTATGAGAAAAGAGCAGTCTGCAAAGCACAAAGTATGGCACTTCCACACAAAGAGCATTCCAGGCTATAGAGCCCAGCATTGCTACACAGTACCCACAATCTCCACCTGCAATCATCCACGTTTTTGTCAAGTAATTATAAATAAAATTCCAAAAAAGAGTAAAGGTCCAAATTCTACTTTTATTTCTCACTGTTCTTTTCCTCTGCTCAGAGGGAAGCCCGGGATGTTCACCAGATGCTGGCGGACTGCCAGATGAGGAAGGGTGACTTCTCACAGGTAAGTTGCAACCTACAACATTCCTGACTTTGTGTCAGATCCAAACATTATCTTTAAGTCCCCGTCAGCCTGAGACTCATCTGAACAAGGAAGTTCACCTCTTGGCCCAATTCTGCCCAGTACTGCCATGCTCTTCTAGTATGGTGTTAGAACGAAGTAGGACAGCCTGGTAGACTGGGGAATAGCACAGGAAGATGTTTCAGATTATTTCTGTTTTGCCTTTCTTCTTCTTTTGTAACCTACAGTAAAGGAAGAGGTTCTGCATGTTGAAATCAAAGGGATTCACAACTGAGAATGGAGTCCCTAGTTTTTCAAAACTAGCTGAAAAGCAGGGCTAAAGCTAGCTTGAAACAAAGCACTGAACATACCGTTTCTTTCACAGATGAAGGGAGGACACAGGAGAAATTCCGAAGAGACTGCAGTCCCGCTGAAGACAATACCACAAAGCCACAAATGCTCAGAGAGTCAGAAGGCGTTGCAGAAATCTGATGAGAATGAGCCTGAATGGCAAGAATCCTGTAAGATCGTAGGATGACCTTTTCTGATAGGGCTTGAGAAATCTTAGGGCTCTGTGTGATCACCCCAGTCATTCCCTTGCAAAACTGGAACTCAGTATTTTTCAGTTAGTAGGTGGAGAGTACTGTCAAAAAATACACAGCTGCATTATCAGAAATTTTTCTGAGTCTACACAGCATTGAAACTAGAGCTGGGCAGTGAAATGGCAAATTTATCCCATAGAAAATTCTCCGCTTGTAAATATTTCCCATTTTCAGTCTTTTCTATATTTTGATTAAAGAGCTATTGTTTTTAATTGAAAGCTGATAGATTTAAATAATAATCAACGTCAAGCAGAATGAGTCCTGCTGGCATTTGACAGCCCTCAGGTATCATATGAAAATAATAACAGATAGTACCCACATGAGTGTAGCTACAATAATTCATTTTAAACTAGAAGCAGGCCTTTGGCAGAAATTTGCAGTAACCACTGCTCATGTGGGAAAGAATAATAGGTAATGAGGATGAACTAAAAAGAGTAATTTCAAAAGCACTTAGTTCATAGCAGACTCCTTTCACTGTGTGAAAGGAAACTTTTCAAACCTCAGAAATCAGTGGGAAAAGCTTTTGCTACTCAGTAAAATTCAGTATTGTACAGAGGATCAGCACAAGGCCAGGGTAAGGCTCCTTGCACAACAGAACTGTATTGTGGAGAGGTAAGCTGATCCGAGACATTGGAAATAATACGAAACATAAATGAAAGACATCGCATGAAACACAAAGGGCCACTCCAAATCTCCCTGCTTCTTATTCTCCCTTTCTTGAGGTTGGACTTGATGATCTTGAAGATCTTTTGCAACCTAAGCAATTCTGTGATTCCCTGCAAGGTGCAGTCCTCTCATCTGCTTCCCTTTCACACAAAAAGTCTCATTGATCCAGAGCCCTGCTGCACCTTCTAGTGTAAAGAATCCAAACAACAGGATCAAGAATGACAAAACAGTATGAGACTTACAGTAACATCTACCACTTCTGCCAAGTATGTCCCAAACCCTCTACTTAAGATACTATGACGACTACATTTCCTTCTAGGATCTCTCATAGTAACCACATACCTCAAAGGTGATTTTTCAGCATGTCCTGAGTAAAAAAGATATTCAACTTGATTCCTTTTGAGGGAACCTTGCTGTGCAGCTTTTTCAAAGACTAGAAGAAAGAGTCACAAGCTTAGTACGCAGAAAATATTGGGAAATACCCTGACACTCTGCTTGCCTTTGTTTCCATCCAGGTTCAAGTCCTGCTCCTCACATCTTCCTTTCCTGGGCAGAAGGAAAATTGAAGGCAAACTTAATGCTTTTTTTTTCCTAGTTTCTCCCCTACTGTTCAGTAGATGGCAATGCTGTACCACCATTTGTCTTCACTTTAGGCCAAGGCTTTTGTTTTTCTAATTAAAAGAATGAATTTGATTACAAAAGCACAGAAAGTACTAGCCTAACTCAGGCTGAAGAGCCGGTTACTCAGCAAAAACAAACAAAATAATATCCAGCCAAGTTCTCTACTCCACAGAAGTTACAGCAACACCCCCCTCCCTTTGTAAAGCCCATCAAGATTTTCAAATCCTTTAGAGGATTCATTTGTGGTCATTTCAGCAGTTTTCTGACCTCCCCAGTCTGCTGGAAATAGAAACAAAAGGTTTTGTTCATGTATTGCTGTGGCTTTTCCAACATTATTTCACCACATGCAGCGTAAGGTCTCTTATCGTCCTGATATTTATCAAAATTAGAAGGACTGGGGCACAATTCCTGTCTCAGTGCACAAATTAAATTGAAAGGCTGAAGGGCCACTTGCTTCTCTCATCCTTTTTTCTCCCACCCTCTCCAGCCTTTCAAGAAAGAGAGAATGGTACTATTTGTAATTAAGTGGGGATTTTAATTTGACAAAGTAATTGTGCATTTTTTTCCCCGTTTTGTTCAAAAAGTCTATGGGTCAGCTAAAAACATGTTCTTGTCTTATTGAATAACTGTTCCTTCTTGCTCAGGTCTCCACTCACACAAAAGGCATCACAGAAATTTATGTCTCAATCAAGAGTCACATGAAACAAAACCAAGTCATTTCTAAGGACAAAGATAGAATTCAGATTTTCATCTGTTGAAGGAATAAGAACTTGGCTCTTTTAAATAGTAGATGCCCAGAAGTGGTGGGGGAGAAGTGACAGATGTTCTCACAGATAAGTGCACCTTTCATACAGTGGCCAGAGTAGCTGAGCCACTCAAGGCTTGCAAGGAAGATAAACGACTGCCAACCTAAGATGCCTGTTTGAAAATAGAGGAGGGGAAGTACCTTAGTTCCAGAGCTCCCTCCTTCCATAGTAACACCATTTGTGCCTAGCGCTGGGACACAGAGAGAACCTAAAAGCTCTGAAATGCATTATTGCTCAGCTCCAGCAAGCAGTGAGATGGCTAAGCAGCAGCAAGCTCAAAACTTGCCTGCTTGTTCGCTCCTGTTGCATGACTGCTTTTCTGTTCCAGTGCGGAAATCCAAGGCAGCAGATGAGAAGAGACGCTCTCTTGCACGGCAGGCCAGAGACGACTACAGAAGGCTTTCTCTGCAGGGAGCCCACAGGGGGAAGCAGGCAGACATATCCAAGAATGCCACAGCAGGAGATCGGCGACCACTCCAATATCCTCCTCTCCCACCCAAGCCTAAACTTCCACCTCCTATGATGGCGAATGGCAGAGCAGTTAGGTGAGAAAAACACGTACTGTTGAAGGGAGGGGAAAAGGGGTGAGATTCTTCTGCTCTGGTAAGGGCTGGTTGAGATGGGGAATGCCTGTTCTCCTCATGTAGAGGAAACACTCCACAGGGAAAAATAAGAAGGCTAAACTATATTCCAGAGTAGGGTATGAAGATTATGACAGAGCTGTTAATTAGCAATAAGGTATATTTGTTCACTTCTGGAGATTAACCATCAGACTGGGATTCTCACTGATATTATTGTTCACTAAAATAAACTCCCATACCAAAAACTCCATTTCAGTGACATAACTGTGACAGTTCCGAACACGCTGAACAAAAAGCAATTCTTGCCAGGATCCAAAAACTGTCATTTCAACTTGATAGACAAATTACTGTCTTTTGTAACAGGAAAGAGGCAATCCAGAGGACCATCTCTAATTCAGCTGAAGAAAGCATCATCAAGTGGTTCAAAGAGGAGCAATTCCCCCTTCGAGCTGGTTATCAGAAAACCACAGACACGATAGCACCTTGGTTTCATGGTGAGTCCTGAGCGCTTTTGCCCCAACCCAACCTTTTAAGGAGTTGTTTCTACTAACAGGGCTGCTTTAACAGACTGCTCCCAGGAACTTTTTGAAGGTAGCTAGCTAAGTTTTCAATTTTTAAATATGTACGATAGTTTGAATTTCTCTAATTATGACAAAGATCAAGCTAAAGTCTTAAGAGTGAAAGCCAGACCTCGACTTCTCATAGCTAGTTATAACAAGCCTAATATGCTGGATGTAGAACAGTTAGCACAAAGTACAGTTAGCATGACACCATGATCTGCTACCAGCAATGGCAGTACCTGTCTTGGACTGGTGGGAAGAAAACATGCAGGGGATAGAAACATTGTGAATTAGTTTTAGAATGCTAAAGAGGGTTTCTTGGGAGAATTGCTCCATCTGCTCTTGAACAAATGCTTTTCTCACTTCAGTTGTGTGTTGTGGCTTTGAACAGGTATCCTAACCTCTAGGAAAGCAGAGGAGCTTCTGAGTAAAACAGTGCCAGGGAGTTTTTTGGTCCGTGTCAGTGAGAAAATCAAAGGCTACGCGCTTTCCTATCGGTCCACAGAGGGATGTAAACACTTCCTTATTGATGCCTCCAGTGATTCCTACAGCTTCCTTGGAGTGGACCAGCTACAACATTCAACACTGGCTGACCTTGTTGACTACCACAAGGTGAAGGTCTAGCAATGCACTCATTAACTATTTCTTATGTATTTGCCTCAAAGCACTTCAAAATAAGAAGGATCAGATTCAGTTGTTATCATGTGGTTAACTAGTCCCATTTTAACTTCTACTGGGTATTCTATGTGACATTCCAGAAGGGTATGTGAGCCCAGAGGGGACAACCAAATACATCTTTTAAGTAAGTGCCTAGCATAATGTAGATGTGATTGAACTAAACTGGTCGATGAAGAAAATATCTATGCTCATTTGCTATGCGAAAAATCTATCTGGGCTACTTCAATCTGCTTCTTGCGTAGGTTTCACAGTCCAGGCTGAATCTCTTGAAAGTAGGAGCTAGACAACTTACTGGCACCAAAGCTGGAAGATTTAAAGCCTGGCTGTGGATGTCTGTATTAAAGATAGAGTCACACCCACAGTCTGCAAAGAACCCTATGGACTCTACTACACTACAGCAGATGTATGTGGGAGCAGGGCAAACCTACCTGGCTAAAGTGCTTCGGTGAGTTCTGCTCATCATCCACCAGGTGACCATGAAAGAAAGCGAGTTCCCACCATGCATCTACTACTGGGATTGAGAATAGGATGGGAAACAGAAACACGGTTTCCAGGGAATTCTCATTAGAAACAGGCTTGCCAAAGCAGAAAGCACATGTTCACTGCAGGATCCACTTCCACCCCTCTCACAAACACAACTCCCACTTGTGGACACCCCACCTGCACTAGTGCAACTGCAGCAAGCTTGCAGTCCCACTAACTTGCATGCCACACTATCCTCACTCCAGAAATTCCTAGACAGGACAGCATTTCACACTGTAGAAGCTGCTAATATTACAGGATAAGCATAGCTGTTTCCAAGACCTACCAGAATCATTTCACCGGATTACCGCACCAAGCACAGATGTTTTCTTGAAGGCAGAAGCCAGCCATGCAAATCTGCTTCCTGAATTCCCAGGGCTCTGAGACGTATCACACAGTGAGATTAATAGGTCCACACAGTAATGGAGTGGCAATATATTGTGATATTTCAGATATACTGGCCTGTTTGAAAAGTGTTTAATTGTATTCTCTGTCAACAGGATGAACCCATCACTTCTATGGGAAAGGAGCTGTTGCTTTACCCATGTGGTCAAGAGGACCATGAACCAGATTACATCTCTCTCTTTGAGTGAAACTCCCAGTCTCATTACGTAGCCCCGAACTGTTTTCACCAAGACTGGACTTCAAACTGGAAGCGGCTGATGCTTACCTGAAACTTGCCACAAGTGCCTCTATTTCAAATCCTTCACAACAAAGCGGTGGGAGAATAAGTGCTGTCACAGGCTTATTGCTTCAACAGTTAAAAGATGCATCAGCCCAGCAAGCTACTAAACACCCAGATACATCATGCATGTGGATTAGACAATGAAGTATCAGTTGAACAGAGATTTCTGCAGATTTCCTCAGGGATATCTATGTTCAAGCTGCATTTTGCTCTTGAATGCAAGGTTGCCTGCTGTCTGGGAAACAGATTGGTACCTAAAATTGAATGAGATCATAGCTTCCTGAAGGCACCAAAGAACTTGGAGAAGTGAATCAGTCTTGATAGTAATTTGTTTAAGAAACTTCACAGAAACAATTCTGTAAAATGCTGTGCCCTTGGAATCAAGGATGTTCAAGTAAAATATCCAAGCACACCCTTAGTGCCTTTCAGTGAAATGTGATCTCTGAAGAGAGTTTTTTATGAAAAATACATTTTAAAAATTCCTTTAGCTTCTGAAAATAGACTATGAATATAGTTTTCTAACCTGTATCTAAATCCCACACTGGCCTTTCTGCCTAGAGGGGGATTAACCTTTTGCAGGAGAGTGGAGAAGGGATGCAGGAATTTGTTAGGAAGAACTGCATTCACAGAGCCTAAATAATGTAAGAAATAGGGCCTGTATCAGTATTATTCAGTTTACGGAAGTGTTTGCCAGTAAATAATGCTGTTTTTCAGAACAGAGCTATTTATTACAAGTTGTGTCCAGATTATTGGGATGCAGATCGTGTGAACCATATAACAGAACTTATTCTTTCAACAAAACGTTCTCTTTGTATCTGTTACACTGCTCTAAAAATACACAATTCAGAATATTGACGAAGAAGCTGAACAGAATCGCATAAATTAATCTTCACCCAGATTGCTTCAATTTGAATTGTTTCACATGAGAAAATGCACAACTTGGGAGTGTTGTGCAAGACTGCTAACACCATCACTTGTTAGAGATGTGACTGTCAAAGAGTAAGCAAGTACTCACTTGTTTACCTGTTCCTCTCCTTCAACTGGATCAGGGATACCCTGCTTAACAGAAGCAGTCAAAAGCTTCAGTCTTACATCGACCATCATTTTGCAGAACATAGATTAGAAGAAATTCTTATAATCACCTGGTCTTAAAATTTACAATCATGCTGATCAGTGGTTTCCAGAGAGCATAATCTGCACTCCAGCTGCAGCAGTTTAAATAGTAAAGATAAAAGCCTTAATATAAATTGGGATTCTGAAAGTTTAGATTCTGAAAGTAACAACAGTAATGGGACAAAAGATTTAAGGAACTTCTTGAGCATTATATCACATATATGAAATAGATATTTTCAACATAGTCAACATCAATCATGAGAAAGGACACTAAGTGGTCTGTGGGGGAAAAAAGCTATCCTTCCCTCTTCTGAACTGCTTATTCTGAGAAATTGTAAGTCAGAGATTTCACAGCACTAGAGAATACCTTCTCATGTTCTCAGGTGAAGAGTACAGCATAGCAATTGTCCTGCTGGAGACAAATCATACAGTATTTTGTGTAAGTATGGGATAGTAAAAATCAGACAAAGTCTCCATTAAAAAGGTAGAGCCTGAGAACTCTCAGAGAGAGAAAGCCTGAGAAACAGGCTGTTAACTTGCAGAATTAATGTGCAGGTTAATTTGCAAGTGACACAGCAGGACCTCACAAACATGACCAACCGTGTCTCTAAGATCCATAATGGGCCTCTTCAGTGTTTGGACTGCTGACTAGTGGATACCTTTGTATTATAACTACCTATTTGCAAGTTACCCTTAAAATGAGGGGAGCAAGGAAGAATCAGAGATGCTGGTTTTACTCACATCGTGGACTTTCTCTACAGACTTTCTTCTTCAACGGATGCTGTGCAAGTATTACAAGAAGAATAACATTTGTAAACTACTTGCTGAAACAATTATGACAGCTGAAAGAACATGTCAATTTGTTTAGTCAAAGGCCTTCATTCCTTTAGCCAGAACACGCAAAAGTCCTCAAAAAGTAAACCCAGAAATCCCGAGGTGACCTCTCCAAATATGAATAGTGACCTGTATTCTCCTCCCCAGCTAAGATCCTGTTAAATCTGCCATTCTGAGAAAGATCACAAGCTGTCTGTTTCTAGGGCAAAGAAGGCAGAGAGCTGCCTACCAAAAGCTACACTTATGGTGGATGTTCATATAACTGGCATGAAAGACCTCCACTTGTCTACGGTAGTGCAGGTAATAACAGCTTCCCTTTCTCTTTTTTTCCATATCAGTACAGTCTCCATGCTTAAGCGAGGCCTACCAGACTTCTGCTGGGATTAGATTTTCCTCTGAATCTCACTGGGGTGGCCCATGACTGTGGGCTGGTGCTCTCATCACTGATTCAATCCCACCTTTTGCCAAACTAGGTTCTGCAGCCAAGAGACAGAAAGTGCATAAACAATATTACTCCTGGCATCCCTATGGGAAAAGACATGCAAGAAAAATCACAAGAGATCTAAAAAAAAAAAAACATAGCTTGTGCAGCTTTGACAGGGGCTTGATGATGTGCTATACCCAAAACAGTGATGTATTGAACTTACAGATGCCTAAAGCTTAGAATTAGAAACTAATATAGGACTGGACTTCTGGAGATCATCCAGCCATGCTCAACAAGTAGAATGTGCCAACTTCAGAGTAACATTAAACTGCTCAGGGCTGAGGTTATACCTAAAGAAGATGATGGAAAATATCACAGGAAATAGAAAAGGTCAAGTTCAAGGCAGGTTGCAATTACAAAATTTCTATTATATCATCCATTTTCAAATCCAGGTTAAATGGGACTGTAGGAAAAGCTTTCATTTAGTAACAGCAGTGATCACAGCCCTCAGATGCATTCAGTGTGCCTGACTCCTCCCAGTACAATAACATTTGTCAGATGTCTCCATCAGAACAAATTAAATTTAAACAATTTATCATGCATGCTGGAAAGAAAAAACATTCTTTGGAAGATCTACTTGAATTATTGCTGATGGCATTGTAAGTGATGCATTAAGAGTTCTTTTCTAAGCATGGAGTTCTCTTTCCAGCGGATCCTTGTGTGTTTTTGTACTGTTTTGGGACATGTTTGGTGTTCCACATGGAAAGTGCAATGAAGGTCACTTGCATCTAACAAAAGGCAAATATGTAAATGTACAAAGGAAGACGTACTAACAGTAGTAGCATGTTCTCTGCAGATTCTGCATGCAGTGCTTTCTAGAGACGTTCACAGGCACTCTTCCTATCACTCAGCAAAAGGACAAACGGCATTTTATTCATTCATAATTGTTATCTTTTATACTTGTTGCCCCTAGCTTTTACAACCCCAAAACCACATTAGAATCTAGTTTCAGACTACCTTGAACTAACCTGAAGCTATAAAAGAAAGAGACCCCTGGGAGAAGCAATATTTAGATAAATAAATGGGATTGACAAACCCACACATTTTTTGTTGGCTATTAAACACTGAAATGATAAACAGCAGTCAGCATTAAACCACTCTACAACAGCAGTAGCTCACTTGGAACAGTTTTAGATCACTGAAAAAAAAATCTATTAAGATGGCTAATTTTATGAACACACAATTACTGTAAAAGAATTTCCAGGGCTCAGTAATACATAAAAAAAATTTATTTTGTTAATTACAAAATCTGCTATACCCTGGGCAAGATTCTAGATTTGGTTCAAATGGAATACTTTGGTATAAGGTCAGAAAATTTTCATTAATTTTTGTGACTGGTGTTCAGAATTTGAAGTTTCCTGCTAAATCAGTAGTCCAAGTTGAAATACATTTCCTCTTCTTCAGCATAAAACTTCTTCTTTCCAACACTCAGATTCTACAGTGAAATCAATTCATTTAACTCAACAAAGTTCCCATCCAGGAAAAACAGATCTGCAGAGCATTTTCCAAGCATTGGAAGGTTGCCTGTTTCCTAGTAAGGCTAGAATTTGAAAACCACAAGTACTGATAACATAATTCCCAGGCAAAACCAAAGCCATTTTAAGAAAAGAATGTCGAGATACTTACAGTATTCTAAAGCAGAAATACACCATCTGATTCATGTGATACAGACACAGTTGATTGCTTTTGGTTTACTGTCCCCAAAATAGAATCAACACTAACCTCACATGTTCTGGAAAAATCACAGTTGACTGGCAGGGTTTTCTCTTTCTGAATTTTAGAAAGCACTGAGATGCCTCTTGTCACTGAACCAACTGGTGAATAATCCTTTAAGTACACTGCAGCTGTCCCCCCCCCACCCAAGTCCCAAAAAAGGAAAAAAGACTTTTGGTCACTCCAGCTTAACCACCGTTAATAATCAGATTTCCTTTTCAGAGCAAGAACTCTGTATCTTTGAACGCAGCCCTTTTTAGATGCGTAGAAAACAGCTCATTTTTATTGATCCACTGAAGGGTCAATCTTTTAAACAACTGCATGCATCTTACAAACATTCCAATGAAAGAGCATCTCATAAATACCAGTGTGATACGGTAACAAAGGAAACGTTCATTGCCTCCATGACCTTTAATATCACCAAGTGTTCAAGTCTCCCCTGGAAGCAAGTGCTGGACAAGCTAATGGAGAATTTAAAAGCGCTATTAAGAAAAATCAGAAGAAGTGAGGACAAGCACTTTCCCTCATCTGCTTTCGCTTCCAGCCTGTTGAAATCTTCATTCTCTTTCAGTCTTAACCCATCTTTGGTTAGCAAATTTCTCGCTTCAGGTCTTCTTACTGCTCAGTTTCTGTCTGTGGAGGTGAGTTTCAATCTCTTGCCTGAATACAAGCATCCCTAGCTGGCCATGAGAAGCCTCGTTCATGGCTTTGGATTGCATGCACATTTTGTACTGCTCTGGGGTCAGCTCGTCCAGACATTGTTTTTCATGCCAGAGATGGAAGAGACCCCTGACAGGTGTTCTGATCACGATGAGATTGCTGTGAAGGTATTTGCGGTACAGATGTACATCTTCACCACCCCAGCCTTTAATGTCCAGATCAAAGCCACCTGACACAAAGAAAATCCAGAATAACTCTAGAAATATGCATCTCCCACTACTAAATTTGATGCTATTAATTGCACTACAGCTGTTTTCTAGCTCCGGTCAGCCCTGGAAAACAGACATGCTTTCTGCCAACAAAGTGTCCAAAATTCCTTAACTTCAAATCTTTCACCACCAGCCAAAATTGCTTTATTTGTACTAATCAGTGCTTGGATTCTGGTAACCTCTATGGCACTTGAGAATAGTCTGAACACCTAGCCAGATCACTGCTGCAAACAGAGGCATGGACACACACTGGCCAGGGAAAGGAAAGTTGACTACAATTTCCTAAGTTTCAGTAAAACAGCCAATGTATTTGAGCGTATTATTCTTACCTATGTTGATAAAATCAGATCTGTACTGGCAAGTCATTCCAAAACCAAAGTCTCTCCAAAATCCAGTTTCTTTTTTAATAATCTGCATGAGGGGAAAGAAACATTTATATGGTAGTAGAAATGCTTACAGCATGAGCACCAGAGAAACAAGTTCCCAAATGCAGTCAGAAACAGGAACAACTGCCCATTTACTCTATACCATGTAAATCTGTAGCTGATCTATCAGCATTTGTATAAATTCATGGCATGCTTCTGCCCAGAAAAATAACCATGTCATTAGATATCATGGATAAATCCCCTGACAGAGAAGGATCAGGTTTTGCTCCCTGCCTGCTGTTGTAGCCCAAAAGGAGAAATATCCCCACCACAATCTGGAGTTTGCTTCTTCAGAGGTACATCAACATCCAAAATCATTTTTTGTGGGATACAAATCACATGTAAGAAACATACAGGTAAGACAGAAAAGCCAGACTCTGCAATAGAGCTGATGAGTGGCATCTGGATTGTGGACAAGAGCTCTGGAAGAAAACAGATGTTCTGACCTGATTGTACAAATGACAGCTTCTTGATTAACTTAGTTTTGACCAAAATTTAAAAAGTGGTAAGGATAATTTTCATCACATAACTATTTTAACTACCAGCTAAAACTATTATGGAATGTGTATTTACATTTCTGGACTCTAGTCTTTGTCATAACAGATATGCTGCCCACACTACTGAAATGGACTATGAAAATATAGTGTATTATAGATACAAAAATCAGACCAATTAGAGACCAGGGCTATCATTTTCAAAGCAAATATACAAAAATAGATCACCAAGGTCATAATTCACATGTGTGAGTGATTTAAACACTATGAGTTTCAACAAGACTGGGACAGGTATTTAAATCCTCTAAGTCAGCCAGCAGTACTTCACCCTCTTCAAGGGGTGGTTACAAATCTACCCTTAAGCAGCTATTTTTGAAAATTCCAACTTCCTTTGCAGGAGATGAGGCAGGATTTCCATTTCTGGATTTATCAATCCAAGCAGCATTTCCTTAACCAAAAATTCCTACTCCAAAATGGTCTCTCCTGGCTTCTCATTCATGCCTTCCCCCTTTTGTTCATAACCCTTGTTGTTTTAGTGGCTTTTTTATTTTACTGCTCCTGTTGCTCTCTTTCTTGTTTCTTCCCTCCCCCAAAAAACAAAACCAATGAGGGAAAGCAATTAAAAGAAAATTAGATTTTATCTTTCAGGTCTGCACTGTAACAAGATATCTCCATAGTTATGCCCTCAAAGCAAGCTACTCATATGCATTAGCATTATTATTTCCCATTAGCGCAAATAGTTTCTGCACAGATCAATTTATTTCAAGTATTTCAGAAGTTTTTCTGTCTCAGCAGCACAAATACCAGGACAGAGCTAACTGTCTTGTTTTAATGGCAGAGATCTGGCCTCAAGCCCAGGAACTAACGTGGGCTGAAAATATAAAAATCTACATAAAAATGAGATTGGCAGAACTTTTTGAAATCAAGAAGCTTTTCTGAAATAAGCATCACATTTTATGATTCAAGTATTAGCTATAAATATTTGCACAGTCCTGACAAAGCAGTTTATGGAATTTATGAGAGTTTGTGAGCTAAACTCTATTTCTTTTCCAATCAGCATTTACAAGCCTGAGGATCTCTAACTTACTTCATCAGAGAGAAAAGCTAAAGCAAATTCTATAGTATTGCCACAGCAGGTTTCCTCTGAGACAAAAGCAGTAAAAAGATGTTCCAGACTCTTCAATAACATTTAAAATAAATTTTAAGTGTGACAGCTTAAAAAAAAGATTGCCTTTTCATAGACGTTTTGAATGAGAAAGTATTTTTTTAATCCCTAGGTGCTACACTGTCATGATCTTTCAACTACTTATTCCCTACATCAGTAGTCTAAAGCATGCTTTATTTTAGAAAGGAAAAAAAAAAAGGGTTGTCTGTTTTTTTCAGTTGTGACTGTTACTGGACTTCCAACACCAAACTCTTAACTAAAGCGAGAGTGCCCAGTGTAGGACAGGACAGTCCCTGGCAGATGCAGCACCTGCAACAGGAGGAGCAGCTGTAGCAAGTACCAACTTCAAGATATAAGGAAAAGAAGTAGTGCAAAGAGGAGATGAGAGCAATATCAGGGTCTTTTACCCCAAGATACCATGCCATGGGCGAGTCGTTAGTTAATTTAAAAAATCCCTTCTCAAAGAGCAGCAGATAAAATTGGAATTCTTAGTTTCCAGGTATAAAGTAACAAATATGGGCTAAAATGAATGATACCAATATATTTTTGGGCTGAAATAACTGGAGAATTCACAGTGAGATGATTTTTATACTCTATTTTGTCTTCACAGTACTCTTATGCACATCGCTATGCACAAGGAATAGGGAAATACTTCCTAAGAGCACATGCACCATTTCAAATTGAGAATTTTGTACATATAAAAGCAGGCATTCAGAAAAAAATATACTTACCAGCTGCTGTTCTAAAGATGGGATGGAATCTTGATGGCCATAAATTATACTGGGATTATATTGGCTGAAGAGAACAGGATAGAAAACTTTCTTTCCTGGAAATGACAATGGGTTAATTATTTCTTTTTTAAACTGTATAAAACATTTCTCATACCTACAAGATGCAATCCAGACTAGATTAAAACCATACAGTCACATAAGTTTTCAACTCAGCCTATATTCTTTGCATGGGAACACAAATGTGAGGATATAATAAACAAGAAGGTTCAGGTCCAGAAAGCTGCGGTGCCGAAGGCAAGGAATTCAATTACAGTTGGTGTGGAGGTGCTGTAACCTTTCAAAAGACAACCGGCAACGGTATTTCCATACATCTTAATTAGTTCCTTAAGGTTTATGAGTGGTTTACAGCAGTTTCATCACCAATTCAAATACAAGAATATACAAGTAGTGAAGTGTTACACAGTGGCTGTGGATCCGCTGAAAGCAGAGAAGCAGTACCTGGCTGTGTGTTCAATCTACAGGAGTTCAGGAATTCAGCTGTGAAGTATATGTCCACATCACAAAAAAAGAGAACAACATTACTTCCTTTCCAAACTCGAGCACCAACATCTAATCCTTTGCCCCTGGAAAACTCTTCATTCAGTTGGATGAAAGTGAAGTTCTTGAAATTGGTTGATCTAGGGTAGGAAAATATTCATCAGCATATGCTCTCTTCCAGCTCTTAGTGCAAGTGGAGATGAGAATCCAGTATGTGACAACTAACATAGAAATTCATCATACCAGGGTTCTGAGAGCACTTTACGGGAACAGACACGTTCTTAAAGTCTTGAGGAGATTTCCACTATGTGTACTTTTGGAGCTTGACCTGCATGTGACTATGCTAGCATTCCTGTCAGAGACATTCCTTGGGCAGACCTTATAAAGACCCCAATGAAGCTTAGCAGGACAAGTACTTCTTCAACAGGCAACTATAAAATACTCGTGGCCATATTACCTACGGTATCTATATAAGTAAGGGTCTTCTTCCAGCATGGAGATTATAACAAAGCTGATCAAAACAAGACTTTTGGCAAGATGGTCAAAAGCATCTAGGTCCTGTATGCTCTACTAGATTGTCTGTACCTGTCTTTGAAAGTCAGCCTTCAGACTTAACAGTTAAAAAGTCACCTTCAAAAATCTGGGACTGTCAGAATAACATCATGTATAACTGATACAAACAAAATATGTTTTTTTTTTCTCTCCAACGAGTTAAGGACTTTTTTTTTTTTTAAATCTAGTCTCCAATTCATAATACAATTACTGTCTGCACTGTTAGATACTCAAATACTTACTTGGAGGTATTTTCAAGTATAGATTTCACCTCATTCACTTGTTCTCTTCCAAAGTAAACAACTGTGAGATGAATTCTCCCATCCTGCTGAATGCCCATTTCCCTAGAGAACAGAGACAGATTTATGACTTGTCCCAGAAGTTAGTATGCTTCAGTAACCAGCACTTGCTGGGGAAGATGGTGTAGGGTGGACCTTGGAAGGCATTCCTGAGGGCATAATTCACCAGCAGAGATCTCTACACTGACCAAGGGGCTCACTGCCTCTGCTAGAAGGGACTGCAGACTAATTAACTTTTAGGCAGGTTGGATAACAACTCTCTAAACAGTATTTGCTATTTTAATGGACCATTGTTTAGAACCCTCATTCAGATCCAAGAAGAATGATCCAGCAGGCATTAACCCTTAACCACTTATAAGAACATGATAAGAGGGATTTTAAACAGGCTATCCAATCTCTACTTCTTAACCTTGATTTTTATTTATTTTTTTATATAATGGATACTTCCAAGTTCCGATCTTTGGCATTTTGCTAGGGAACTTTTTGTAAAGTCAAGTATCACCTGGAGACCAAGTCAAAAGCCTAAAGGTACAACTAATTTGACCTAATGCTACACGTGCCATATTTGTACAAAGTTTAATCAGGAAGACTTTTTCTCTAATCAGTAGAGATCAGCATGATCAGAGGGTGATTTCTCCCATTCTAAAACAAACATCACTCAGATGGTTAATTTAGACAAGGAGCCTGTTTATAGATGGCTGTAATTAGCAAAATAAATCCCGCTGCAGGAGTCAGTTATCTGTTGCTAAGACAGCCTTTTCTGGGCAGCTATTTAAAGCTACATTTCAGTTACATTTTCCCTCCAAAGACCACATCTACATTGAAAATGGAAAGGACTTTAAAACTAATAACTCCCAACTATCTGAAGTTTGAATATATTTCCTTTCTGACTTCTACTGCCTTAATATTTTCCCAAAAAAAAGCCTGGCAAAGTGTCAGGAAGCACTAACTATCTATTTTCCCGAAAAATGTTCCTCTGCAACTGACAGCATGAAATTCTTACACTGCTGCACAGCAATGTGTGCCCAACACAAGTGGGTACTACAAACTCTTCAGGATCCTGCTTCAGCAGGGGGGTTGAACTGGATAATCTTCAGAGGTTCCATCCAATCCTGTGTATCTGTGATACGTGAAAAATCAGAAATCCTCATGACTGAAATACAGTTGCTTTTACTGCTAAATACAATGCATTAAAAATCAAATGCCTTCCACTCTCTTCAGCCTCAAAAACGATTTCTAAATCACACAGGAAAATGCTATGTAAACTTTTACTGAGGGAGGTCTCAACAACTCCTGAAGTTGCATCTTATTTAGTAATTGATATATAGGAGAAGCTGCACTGGGATGGAGACCTACCTGAAATTTTGCATAAACTGACGAAACTTGCTTGCTCTCCTGGCCAATGGCACAATGACATTAATAAGTGTGTCAGCCATATTGACATTTTCATTTTTCACTTTCATTACTGGACCAAATGGCCGAAATAGAACAACCTTCTTGAACTCATGTTTTGTGTCCCCTTTAAAAGTCAGCTCATACAATGTGCCTTTGTCTTTTTCTGTGCGGTAGATCCCTGTGTGAAGACAAGAGATAGAAGATTTAGGAGTAAAACTCAGCTCTAGGACAGGGAAAAAGGATTAATGGATTACATCTAAGCTGAAACAGCAGCAGAGGCATGAGATATTTGCTATTAAACCATTATGTGATTCAGTATCATTTGGAGGAGGCAGTCAGACAATGGATTGAGCTGCAGGAGTTACTTGGCATTCTAACAGATGCACACCTACACTTGGCTGAGTTACAGCCCCTTGAAGGTCACCATTTGCTCTCATACAGTATAATCCTGCAGACACACTGTCCTTTTTTCTTTCCAGACTGATCCAATTGCACATCATGCATTGTCCATCCCAGAACACAGCATGCATGGTAATGGTGATGCAGAGATAGTATAGAAAGCAACCTGCCTCTTGGTATTATGAGCGATTAGAGCATCTTCCAGCCTAATCAATGCATTCTTTTCTTACTTTACTGGAGGTGCTCTGAGATGCCCTGTAATAAAACCAGATGCCATCAGCTTCACCTATGGTTGATAAGGACAAAACTCTCCTGTTCCTTAACTCTCAAGACACTTTTCTTTCCTTGTGGCAACAACATCCACTCCTGGGCATGGTCTGCAAGGATGACACTGTGGCATTTCCCACAGAATAGAAGCATGACAAATCTTTCAGACTATGTTGGGCAGCTTCAAAGGATATTTAATTCATACAAACTAGCCAAGGACTGTTACCTTGAACAGACTGCTATATGTCCATTCCTGCCACAGGCCAACCCCTCTGCATCTGTGAGCTGCCCTAGTGTGGCTGTGTGAGAAAACACCACCACAAACGTGGCTTAGACACTGCATTAAAGCAGATGCTGTTCAGTGAAGACAGCATACATTTCTTAACAAGACTGGTATAGTCGGCAGGGAGCATTTTTGGATGTATTTATTTACTACATGGAATGAACTTTTAACATCTTTCATGAGTGAAACTGGTCCATGCTGAAGGCTGGCATGAAATGTAAAAGTAAGGGTCACATCCTATTGAAGCACTTCTCTGACATCTTAAATGTGATACAGACGGCCAAAAGGCCATAGATGCTATCCATTCAAAATGACACTTCTGGCTCTGCAGTGCATACTCAAAGCATTTTCTTAGCCCTATCCACTACATTTAAGAAGAGCTAGCATTGAATTTTTCCTAACTCCTTAAGCCCACTTATAAAATATCTAAGCTACTTCATCAGCAGAGGAGTCTAATCCCACTCCGTTCCCTTTCAGAAATTCAAGGGTCAAGAAAAACATGATTGTTTTTCTCAGGTTGACTTTTTTTTTTTTCCTTACCTGGTTATGAACAACAGTTTGACAATTTTGTATTGAAAGACTCTTTGAACAGCCAAGTGACATAAGCTCTTCATTTTGTGTTGTCGGTCTAACATTGGTATGGCAAGAACATCTGTGGCCTTATCTTCTCTGGCATTGCCTAAGTGTTTTTTTTTCTTAAATTTGCACTTCAGCAACTCAATACTATATGCAGAAATACTGACCTATTATATCCTTCATGTTCTATTTTTAATATCAAGATACTGAACAAATGCTCCATTACTCCAGCTTCACACAGGACTCCAATGACACAGAATACACATTTATATTTCTGCCAATCTTTTAGAACTGTGCTCTTGCTTCTCCCTAGCTTTCTCTATCAGTCTGCCCAAGGTAAAAGCCATACACTACTATTACTCAACTTGAACCTGCAATGGATATCATCTGAATGGTGATGTAATTGTTCTTACATTTCCTGATGGTCAGAAAATGGAAACCTGGGCCTCTGAATTCTTACTATTACATAAAGCTTGCTGATATTTTGAGTGTATAGCTGAGTGTACTCTTAACATAGGCCATGCCAAGGATGTTTGTTTTGTGAAAGAATTACACAGCCTTCTGACATTAAGATGAACAAAAAAACCTAAATAAAGTCTGATATTTTCTCTTGAGAGAAGTAGAAAGGAATGTTTCATTTTTGACTTACTGAACCAACATTTTTCATAATTACAAAGATATAATTAACCAATTTAATAACACCTACCAGGTGACATTTATAACTTCTCTACATCTTCTACAGTAGCCAAGAAAAAAACACCCTCATAAATACCACTTCCCCAGACATATATACTGTACTTGTAAATTGAGGAAGCTTTGTCAAATAAACAAGAGGCTCCTTAAAGGAGAGTGCACACAGTGTCCCAAGAGTTTCTATCCAATGCTATACACACATCAACAGAGGCTTCTTCTAGCACCACAGTTCAGTTCAAGACTTCTAGCACAGCTGAAAACAAGCAGCCCAGGCAAATGCAAATTTCGCTTGTGCAAGGTGGTAATCCAGAAATACATAATTTTAACATTTTATCTTAAGGAATCTGCATGCAAGCTTAACACAGGTAATGAAACAGTTTAAATATGCATGGAATATAACCATCTGAGCTTCTTTGTTTGTTTCTTTTTTATTTTGTTTAAAAAAAACAAGAAAACTTTTTTCCAGTTTAGATGCTAATGTAATATTTTTAGAAAAAGGGAGCAACGTGATTTGCCCAAGGTCAGGAATCAAGCCTGGGAAATGAGCCTGAACGTCTTGAGTCATGGTGGGGACTCACAGAATATCCTACCTTTCACATGTTTGGTTTCCCCCTCCCCACTCCATTTCTAAAGACACTACATCACTTTTGCCATTAGGACATTCTATTTGATTTAAAGATGCAAGCACTCTCAATTTTAAGAGAAGAGCTACAGGATGGGGGAAAACAGTCAAAAAAAAAAAAACAACAGAAAAACCTTTTCTGAAAAGGCTGTTCCTGAAAATATGGCACCCTGGAAAAGCTACATATTCACAATGGGTAAAGGAAGGCCAGTTAACCACCTATGGCTTCCATCACAGCAGATGTGTCTCAGAATTTGCACTGCTCCTCACAGAGGTAGGAAGGAAAGCCAAAGACTTTGAAAACCCCATACAAATAGGAAAGTGAACAGCAGCTGTGAATCAGCAGAGAGACTAGCACTAACATGAAGCAAAAAGGAAAAGTGATCAAAAAACAACCTAGACTGAAGGATTGACTAAAGAGAATTAAGCGTTCAGTATTTGGGACAGCAATTTGTATGGCACTCTGGAAATGAACTATCTGATCTCTATCCTTTAGGGCAGGCAAAACAAGCTTCACAGTGCTACATGATCTGTGAGAACTAGTAAACAGTCATGCAACTTGATCAAAATGCTGTTCAGTAGATGTCAGTTTTAGCCTCAATTCCACTGAGATTATAGATTTCAGGTTTTCCATTGTTAACAGAAACACTCCATGGATGCAACATTGGTGGTAGGTGGATGGGTGGCCTAGACTATCTTAAATTCCTAGACTATCTTAATGATTCCATGACTACATGCAAACCTTCTGCTGATATTCTGCTGGATGATGCAGGAATCACTTAGAGGATTTATCAGCATTCACCATTCCCTTTGCAACTCAATATTCAAGTGGCCTTCCTACAGCACAGAGTTAAAAAAAAAAAAAGAAAAAATCTTTAAGGAAAAGATTATCTTTTCTCCCAGTAAGTTTCCAGGGTAAAAATGCATTGGATAGCCCATCACTGGTCCCTGACAATTTGAGTAAGTAGAGCCACCACTCCTTTTTGTCTCACATCTTATTTAAAACTCCAATTATTAGATAGCCACATACTTTAGGTAGAAAAAAATTATGGTACAACATATTTGACAGCATTTTTTTGATAAAAAAAGATCTTTCGGAAGTGCTCCCATTGGTTACACTGCTCAAGCTTTTGAAAGTTTTGAAAGTCTTCAAATTATTACCTCCAGCTTTGAAAAAATGATGGACTTCCAAACCTGTTCAGCTATACTGCAACCTACAGAAATAAATGATCAAACTCGTTATTCTGCCCACTAAACAACTGACTTCCAGTTGGAAACATAATAGTTCTTTGCCTGCTTATCATGCACAGATTTCTGATCTTTTCTACGTTGTTTCTTGGCAATTCCTTGAGGAAGAAACCCAGTGAGAGTAGGAGGAACAAATGGCCAAGGGCAAGATTATAGCAGCTGAATGGTCCAGGTGTCTCTCCATAAACAGAGAAGAGCAGAGCAGTAGCCAGATGGATACATTGCAGGCTGCAGGGGAAGGTGTGCTTCTGTCAGTTCTGAGCAAGAAAAAATGGAAAATTCCACCATGTGTCAGCTATTACTCTTGGAAAGAGAACTGTCTGAGAAGTGTATCCAAATTTCATGTTAACAGCAAATCTCCTTAGAAGGAATTTAGCTCAGATGTAAGGTAGTAGGGTCACAGTCTAATTCCTGTGCACAAGTGCTTCTGTCTATAAACTGCAGAGGATGCAACACTTGAAGATATCACAGTCACAGAGATGAAACACTTTCCATTAAGTGTAAGTACTTGAAGAAATTCTTCAAGAAACTTTCTTTCTGCACACCCTGCATAGGAGTATGCACATATTTAGCAGTAGACACATTCTGTCTACTGCTATACATTAGCAATGGTCTAGTACTGAAAAACTGATGGTGGGTAACAGATGAGAGCTACAGGGAAAGAAATCATACAAGACATCCAAATAAATCAGATTTACTTGCTTCTCTTAATATGCTACCCATGCTAAACTGCAGGATTGGCAACACACCTGAGTAAACAGGACTCGAGCCAGTGTCAAAGGTTGTTGATATGGGTAAAAACAAAGACAAGCGTCACATCAACAGCAACAGTTCAGGTTTTGAACTTTTCTCTGACCTTGATTACTTAATTTTTAATTTCTTTCCTCCCACCTGCCCAATCTTAAGACAAAGGCAATAACTACATGTTCTAGATAAGGGAGTCACACAGCTTGTGCATGCTGTTATTTCTAAAACAGCTAGATGATATAAAGCTTATACAATTAAGTTTTGTTATTTTCAACACATCTCCTATAAGAGCTTGAGTTGTCCTGAGCAGCTCTAGAAAAAGCAGTCAACTTTGCCAGCTAGCTAACACCACCAATAACTGCTGTGCTCCAGCATACACCCCTTCCATGTGCCTTTACACACACTGGTTTCTGCCTTGGTCCACTGGTAGCCAGGCAAATATCCTTGATTGTGCATTAAAAAAACAGGCTTTAACAGAAGGAATAACTTCATTGGAACATGAAGCACTGTACATGGCAAGAAATGTCACAGTAGAAATGTGTTTTGAAATGAGCAAAAAGAAGGAAGCAAACTGGAAGTGTGTAGCTTCACTCAAGTAGACAAGCATTTCTCAGATCTCTGCCCATGCCCTGATACTTTCAGTAAAATAAAGATGTAAAAGGCAGGCATCTTACCAAAATGCCTCTTAAGTCTGCAGTAAAAACATTTAAAGATCAGGAAAATAATTTTCCACTCTTACATAAACTCCGCTAGGTCAGCTGTGGATCAAATCTCACACAACAACTGCACAACAGAACAGCTAATGCACCAGCTTCTACAAAGTGAAACCAGGACACCATGTTACAAATTAATATGTAGCTTTCTTAGTCAATAATAAATAATCATTAGCCCTCGGAAACAAGGCCTGTGAGATCTTGTCCTATGTTTTTCTGCTGCACAGCTCCCTGGCCTTTTAACTCAGGGCAGCCACACTGTTTCGATTTGAATTGGAGCTGTCAACCTTAATACTGGTAACAGAAAGTTGGGATGGCAGCCTGGTCATTTATTCCTTGCTCTGTCACTTCTGAAGCAACCACATGACTAGAAACTGTAAGCACGCACCGCTGGTCACTGACAGACTGACAGGTTCCACCATCACAAAGTCCTCTTCCTCAGACAAGGTATCATCCTACAGTTGTATCCAAGACAGCTCCACTGGGTCATAGTACTAACCTTGTCCCATACATCTGTGCTATAACATTATCCCATCTCCCTCAGTAAGGCAGTCTCTCTGAACCAGCTCACCAGCTCTGTAGGAGAACTTAAACCTGCTGTCTGCATACAAACCTTCAACGAAGTCAGAAGTTGTGTATACATGGTGCTCTTTTGTATTGCTGTCTCCCTCCAGACTGTTCAAATTCCCAACAGCTAACTCGATCACCTCTACCAGCTCATCTCGCTTATCCTTCCTCACAGGTTTCTCTTCTGGGTGGCGTGTCAGCCCTGTCTCCAACTGGTACACCTTCTGTAGGGTAAAGCTCTCAAACGGTACAGCTGCATACTCTGTGGACAGCTTAACACCACTGTGCACCTCTGCTTTGTCTATTTGTGCACGGAGGAAAGCCAGCAGATTAACCTGGGCCTTCTCTGGGTTACTGTGGTCAAGACGAATGTCCAAGGGGTTTGGGTTCTGGTCCTGCATGCTCTTAAGCTGCTCGCTCTTGCCCTGGAGCTCAGCCTTCAGCTGGGCAATTTGTTTCTTCAAGCTGATGATGTAGTTGCGGTGCTGCTCTTCTCGTTCCTGCAGAATAGCTTCATATCCCTCCTTTGCAGTTGGACTGTGCACCCTGGGCAAGGCAAGCTGCTCAGTATCACCCTTGGGTGTGCAAGCCAACATATAAACAATGGACACAGAGCAAAAGGCCACCACCAGCAGGCCTACAAGTCGAGGGACAAATACAAGAAATCCTCGTCGGAGCATCATCTCTCAAAAAGTAGAGTCTAACCCAACAAATGAAACAGTTCTTACACTCATGCAGTGCCACAGAGTCCCCTGGACTTGGAGTACTTTTACTCAGAGGCATGTATGTACAGCAACTGGCTTGACAGCTCTCTTAAAGTGTGCACTCTGCCCACATACTAGGCTCTTTCTGATGTTTACCCAGCAGGATCAAAAAATAAACAGCAAAGCAGACAGGACACCTCCTGATCCTCATGGCAACATCTACACTGCTACAATGTGGCTGGTGGCTGATGGAAGCCGAGGACCTGTAAGACAAATAATAAGAACAGTTTAATTCAGGCACATTAAGATTTGGTCATTCAGTCCAGATGCTTCTAATAATTTACCGTCATTACCCACTCTGGTAGATCTCAGAATCATGAAGTGTTTGTGCTAAGACTAATAAGGTCCTAAGATCATTACACAGGCAATTCTGTGTGCACAAGCTTAACTTTCATCAACATGACTACGACAATTGCCAACCAGAAAGTAGTTTTCTGTCATGCTTTAAAATTGCTAGGAAGTCATTATCTGTTACTAGTACTTTCCAGCCAGATGTTCATGTGCTCAGCTTATCTGAGCAATGCTGGCCCTCCAAGTTCTCAAATCCTGGAGCACTCAAATTTTGAAGGCAGTTGGTTCCATAGTTAACGCATATTTCAGCTTCCAGAGACATTTTCCAAAACACCAGGTTGCAAATGTGTTCCTCTTCAAATACGTGAAGCCTCATTTGGAGTGTAATTTGAGAACCTAGAAACTAGAAGGCCAATTGCTAAAACCAAGACTTAGTTTGACATAATCTACCAGATGCTCCCATGAAACAGAGAGAACTAGGGACAGGTTTTTCCAAGAGCTTTCAGATTGAGTCTTACTGAAAAATCAGGAGAAGCTTTGTTACCACCTGGAAGGCTATCATTACTGCACACTATCCTCACCTTTTAAGGTACTCTTCCGTTACTCATAACATGGAATAAGCCTTGCAACAATGCCTGGCTCTCCTGTGTTTACCACACATGCACTCTATGTCCAGAAATGAAGACCACTGAGAAGGTTTAAGGGAAAACCAGCACATGCATTTTTAAATAAGGGAAGCTAAAACTCAAAATTATCTGTTACTAAGACTACCTTCAGCATAGTTAAAGCAGGAAAGAAAAATTAGATGACTGAACAACAACACTGACCTAGCTGTAAAACACATTAAAACAATTAGACTGACAACACTACTACTGGGATTTTAAAAATCCCTCAGTCATGGCACAAATCCACACCTATGAAAGGAATTTCATCATTTCTTTGGCTGACAGACTTAGGCCAAGGCTGTCTAACATCCTACATCACACTGCAACACTGCACTGTTAGACCTGAACTTAAATTAACCTCCAGACAGTCTTCCTTTGGATGCATACATGACATTATGACACAGGTTTTTGAAAAAGATTCGTAGTCTCGTTAGTCATACATCCTTCCTGGCAGACCCTTAAGTAAAAACAACTTACCAAAGAGACAATGTGCTTTTCAGAGTTATTTCTAATCTTGAGCCAAAAAGTCTTCTGTAAGACTTGATCAACTTCTACATCGATTTCCCCTGCCCAACACCCATGTCTTGCTGGACTATTACTCTCTATGAAGGAATTCTCCAGGGGTATTCTTGATCTTTTAACTATTTTCAATATTTTAACAGTCTGCAAAGCTGCTAGAAAAAAAGAGAGAAGGAATTGAGGGGGCTAGAGTGAATTACAAAAATACTACCATGTTTTTCCTCAAAGTAACACTGAACAGCTACAGGATTCTCCAGAAAACACCAGTTTTCAAAAGAAAACACTCAAGCAGGAGGAAAAAGGATAGAATGATGTTGGCATCCTTACCTTTTTGCAGTGATCTTCTCTTTGGCACATCTTGGTCTGCCGCAGCTATTTCTCAGCTTGCCACAGTCATCACTTGTTTATCTCCCTTCTTACGTCCTTCCCAGAAAACACACGCTCTATAAAAAGCACTGTCAGCCTCACAACACCTCTTCATCGCTTTCACATTTGCCAGCTGCCTACATCTTCAGTCTCTCTCCTACGTGGTGAAAGGCTGTAGTGGAACCGCTTCCTAAGGATGTGCTATAAAAGTTGGCTTCCTGCAATGCAAAAAGAGCTTGTCAAAGCTGGGCATTTCTAACTGTACAACAGATCTGGCTAGAGGACTGCAAGAAGGTAGTGAGACAGAGTCAGGAAGTGGTAAGATGTAGTACATAAAACACTGCTGCGCTTGTATGCTTCACTTCACACAATTAGTCCATTGACAGAATTGGCAAAAGCTGAACATCACTGAAAGGATTAGTTGTGCTAACATGGTATAAACTGAAATTACATCTCAATGCCTTAGATAAACACACGATTTCTATAAGCAAAATCAGATTCAGGTTTTGAGTAAAGAGCTCTTCAAACTTTGACCTTAAAATACACATGCATATATAGCTATGTTTGCTCAAAAATACTGGGTCTCTCTTGAGGATACTTGTTTCCCTTCATAGTTTTCTAGTCTGCAAACTCACTTATCAAAGAAGCCTCTTGAAACACATTTCAGGACAATAAATTAACTGAGTTGCTCCATCCTTGGAACAGTGCTCTCATAAAAAGAAATTCAAGCCATGAGGATTTCTCCATCAGAATCAGAGGCATCCTAACAACAAGCACTCACTATATGCCCTCTACTGTGAGAGCTGTCTTATTAAGTTGGACTGGTGGCTTTGGTGACACCGTCTTGTAGGCAGCATTTGACACATATATAGAGATACTACTGTACAGCTGTCTCTAAGACATGCTTGTGGAAGCAGTTCTCATCTGTACCACTGCCAAAAAAAGCAAATTAAGTCAATACTAGTAACGGTCATGGCCACAATATCTCAGCTGCATAGATGGTACCAGGAAGACAGGGATAGGAACTCCTAACAACCATTCTGTTGATTTCACCAGACCTACAGTTTCACAATGAGAGCCTGAGATGAACAGAGACAAAATGAAGTGCCAGATTTTTCCAGGAATTGACAATAATGCCTCTATACTTTACAGCACTCAGCTGCATCAAGTAGTATTAAGCTTTAAAGGAACTTAAACAAATGCACACAGTTAGCCTGATACCCAAAGAAAGAAACATAAGTTCAAAAAAATCCTCTGCTTGCAAAAACATCTTCAACCTCAGCTCAACCTGCTAGCTCAGCCAGAGATCAGCCCAGCTCACAAAGGTGCTCTTCAGATTTTTTCAGGGAGTCTGGGCCCAAAAATTATTTAAACAAAGCAGCAAGTTCTGTTACTGCAGTGGAAACTGCTCTATACAACAGAGGGTGCTGCACTCAGCCATAGAAGTGGCAAAACTTCAGAAAGTTGGCTTGAAATTTTGGATGGCATGCACTCAGTTACTCACTGCTGTTACTCATCACTATCTGGATTTTTAATGGACTGCAGAGGTACATTAAATTTATCTGTGCTCTGAAAGGCAGCGTGTCTCAAGCCAGAAGTTTTGGCTCTCAAAAATCCAAGTGTGAATTAATCCAAAAGGGAAACTCAAAACAATATAAGCAATCTTTATATACATTTCTCTCCTCTGAGCTCTATACTCTCCTTATTCATTACATAGAGGACTGAAATGGACAGCAGAAGAACAGAGTTAACAGTGTCTCAGCACCTTTGGCGTGGGCAAATGCTAAGTGACTCCTTATCTTCATGTACTTTCTGCCACAGTTCCCTACCACAGGTGTAACTGAGACAGGCTATTGCCATTCTAGACTTCAAATGTTTAAAAAAATTTTTAAAGAATATGGTGAATGGCAGAAACTGCAATTAGTTTTCACGTAGGCATTTGAGACACCTTCACTGAACAGCAGCATATATTATTAGAAAATATAACCATCAAAATGAACTGCAGGGAGAAGGAAACAGACGTTTCACACAGACTAAGTGCCTTACAAAAAAAAAATCAAAAGTACTGCAGCCACTTGGCATTTGCTTTGAGCTTTTGAATTACAAGGACTGTGCATAACACTGAACAAATTATTTTAAACGTTAGGATAAAGAAAAAGCCCTTACCCTCCTAACCTTCTTATTAGATAGAAACCCAGACCACTCATCACCATGGAACATGTCTTAGGGATCAAAATCCAGTCTCACAGATGTTTACAATGCAAGTAAAGAGAATGCAAAAATAAATTCTCTCCTTAATGCTAAATCATGATTTCTCACTACTTTTTAGCACAGCGCATCCCATTCTTTATCATCAATCCAGTGCTAAATTATACAAAAAGCTGGATAAAGAAAAAATCCTGTCTGATAAACTGAACTGACTAGATGTACCTTCATAGTCTTTCTGCAATGTTTGCTGTTAAAAAGACACTCATGCATCAAAAAAAAAAATTGCGTCCAGAATCAAAATGCTAAATTAAAACGTTACATTTTTATTTTTATTTTATTTTTTTGATAAACATTTAGCCAGTTGAACATGAGCCAGCAGTGTATCCAGGTAGCCAAGAAGACCAATGTCATCCTGCCTTGTAATAGAAATGGTATAATCAGTAAAACCATACAGGCGACTGTCCCTCTGTACTCAGCACTGGTGAGTACACCTAAAATACTATGTTCACTTTTGGGATCCTCACTACACAAAAGACATCAAGGCCCTGGACCATGTCCAGAGAAGGGTGATGGAGCTGGTGAGGAGTCTGGAGCACAGGCCTTACGATGAGCAGCTGAGGGAGCTGGGATTGCTCTGACGGGAAAAGAGGCTCAGGCAAGACCATACTGCTCTCAACAATTTCCTGACAGAAGCTTCCATTGAGGTGGGGTCAGCCTCTTCTCCCATGTAACTAGCAATAAAACTAGAGGGAATGGCCTCAAGTTGCACCAAGGAAGATTCAGGTTGGATATTAGGAAAAAATTGTTCTCAGAAAGTGTGGTGAGGCAGTAGAACACTCTGCCCAGGGAGCTGGTGGAGTCACTGTCCCATGGAGGTGTTCAAGAAATGTGTAGATCTGGTACTGAGTGACATCATTTAGTGGATATGGTGGTGAAGGGTTGATGGTTGGACTAGAAAATCTAGGTGGTCTTTTCCAGCCTTAATGACACTATAAAATATATTCTATATAATATATATATATAATATATATATATATTCTATAATTAATAGTTATAACCTGATTGTCTTGCAAAGCAGTTCCAATAACTATTACATGCAGTCTTGAACCAAGAAACCCTCAAAAACATTAATAGTAATAGAACTATCAATTCTGTTTGTCAGCACTCTGGACCCCCATGCTGCTAGTTTCATTGCTTCCCTCTTATCATGGTAAATCATGAATCATAGAATCACTCAGGTTGGAAGGGACCTCAAGGATCATCAAGTCCAACCGCAGCCTAACCATAGTACCCTAACTCTAACAACCCTCTGCTAAATCATATCCCCGAGCACCACATCCAAACGGCTCTTAAACACATCCAGGGATGGTGACTCAACCACCTCCCTGGGGAGCCTATTCCAATGTTTAACCACCCTTTCTGTAAAGAAGTGTTTCCTAACATCCAACCTAAACTTACCTTGGTGCAACTTGAGGCCATTTCCCCTCGTCTTGTCACCTGTCACCAGTGAGAAGAGACCTACCCCGCTCTCACTGTAAGCACCGCACCTTTCAGGTACTGGTAGAGAGTAATAAGGTCTCTCCTCAGCCGCCACTTCCCCAGACTAAACAGCCCCAGCTCCCTCAGCCTCTCCTAACAGGGCTGATTTTCCAAGCCATTCACTAGCCTCGTTGCCCTTCTCTGGACCTGCTCCAGTACCTCCATGTCCTTTCTGTACTGAAGTGCCCAAAACTGAACACAGTACTCAAGGTGAGGCCTCACCAATGCCGAGTACAGGGGCAGGATGACTTCCCTAGTCCTGCTCACCACACCATTCCTGATACAAGCCAGGACGCCATTGGCCTTCCTGGCCACCAGGATACACTGCTGGCTCATGTTCAGCCAACTGAATATCAGAACACCAAGGTCCCTTTCCATCAGGCAGCTTTCCAGCCACACCTCCCCAAGCCTGTAGGGTTGCCTGGAGTTGTTGTGACCAAAATGCAGGACCCAACACTTGGCCCTATTGAAACTCACACCGTTAACCTTGGCCCATCAATCCAGTCTGTCCAGGTCCCTCTGCAGTGCCCTTCTCCCCTCTGGCAGATCAACACTCCCTCCCAGCTCAGCGTCGTCTGCAAACTTACTGAGGGTGCACTCAATCCCCTCGTCAAGATCATCAGTGAAGATATTAAACAGAAGCCCCAGTACTGAGCCTTGGGGGACACTGCTCGTGACCGGCCGCCAACTAGATTCAACTCCATTGAGCACAACTCTTTGGGCCTGGCCATCCAGCCAGTGCTTCACCCAGAGGAGCATACACCCATCCAGACCATGGGCAGCCAGCTTCTCCACGAGAACGTTATGGGGGACAGTGTCAAAGGCCTTACTGAAGACCAGGTAGACCACATGGACAGCCTGACCCTCACCCACTAAGCGGGTCACCTTGTCATAGAATGAAATCAGGTCAGACAGGATCTACCATTCATAAACCCATGCTGACTGGGCCTGATCCCCTGGTTGACCTTTAATTGGTCCATGATCATTCCCGAGATTATTTGTTCCATGACCTTCCTGGGCACCGAGGTGAGACTGATAGGCCTGTAGCTACCAGGATCATCTTTCCAGCCCTTTTTGAAGACGGGCGTCACATTTGCCAGTTTCCAATCCACCGGGACATCCCTGGTTAGCCAGGACTGCCGGAAAATGATGGACAGTGGCTTGGTAATCATATCTGCCAACTCCCTCAGCACTCTAGGGTGCAATCCATCTGATCCCATGGACTTATAAGCATCCAGCTTTCACAGCAGATCCAAAACAATCTTGTCATGGATCATGAAGGGCTTATTCTGTTCCCCATCCCTATCTACCAGCACAGGGGGCTGTGTTCCCAAGGAGTAACTTTCCAATCAGTAACTTTCCATAACGGCAGGAAACCAACTAACAGAATAAGGACAGTCTGCAGCCAGATAACTGCTAGGAGTCACTGTCCTATATTTACTACAATGTCTAACTCAGCAGCTGTTCTATATAGAGGATTTTCAGAAAAAAATAAACACAGTTTAAACACCACACTAAGCTGTAACAACTTCTGAGGTAGCTCAGAGTCAGCGTAATAAGACGCATATGAAAAACATATATTTCCTCATTAGAACAAGCAACAGAGGAGGTTTTCTTATCCACATAAGCCTGGGCATAAAAAAAATGCTGTTTCTTCACCCTGCAGTGTTTACATACATGCACTCAATAATGTACACAGGCAAAAGAAAACTGAATGCCACCACAAGGTTGAAGAGTAGCTCCTTTTAAGAACACAGATGACCACAGACTTACAAAAGAAGCTCAGGTCAGCAACAGAAGGGTCTGTAAAAATGAAGGGACCTATACCTCTGTATATATACCATGTACATATATACACCTATATATACACACCATGAATGTCTGCAGGTTAAGACTTATTTCTTCCACATGCCAAGTGATTTTATTACTTAAAGTATTTGTATAATCTACATACTAATGTCACTTCACGAAAGGAGCCCAAGGGATTCTGCCAGATGTACATGACCCAGTACCACCACAGCCAGACATCTGATAAAATCTGGAGTTCTATACACGTGCATGATCTGTGATGGAGGTTAAAAATAAAATCAGTGAAGGATTTTGCATGCTTCTAACTAAGCACAGGAGTTATTTTACCCACCAATAAAAATGCATGAGCTTGTGCGACTAAGATGGGTCCAGAAAATGCAGACTCTAACAAGACTGAGGTAGGTTTGTTTTGTCAGCACTATATAAACACTTAGACATTCAGATGCAATCAGACCAGCCTTTCAGTGGGAGCTGCCAAGTGCAATACAAGTCCACTGCATTGAGAAGAACTGTTAAGTAATAAAGTACAGTAACAATGACTTAGATCCCCACCTCATATAAGTCCTTGTAAGACAGCAGCACTATTTTAGGAGGCTTGAACAATCTTGTCTAACCTGGAGATTCCCTTCTGTCCTTTCTACCAGAAATTCCCTCCACAGAAGATGGCTAGCACCAACTTAAACGGTGGACTTGAACTTAATTAGTACCAGCAGAGTTAGCAGTGGAAGAGGTTTCCTCCCTCCTGAGTCCAGCACACAGGGACCGAACAGAGCCATCTTCTTCTCACAAATCTACTGCTGTATTTCCATGGTCATGCAGAGCCCTGAATTTTGTGCTTGCCATACTTCTAGTGAGATTTCCTGGGTAATCTGACATCAAGGCAGTGCTTCAAATAAAATAACAAAAAGTGAAGGGTGCAAGGAAAAAAAAAAAAAGCATCTTGAGATGTTGCCTGAGCTGAGCAGACTTACCAAAAGAGGAGCTAATACCACTGCTTACATTACCGAGTATGTCACAAAATTACTGCAAGCTGGTCTGGTATTGAGACAGTACTCAGGCTCTACACACACCTCTAACACTTGCATCTTCAGCAGATGCCAAAATTCATGTACCAATAGCCCAAGCTCTGCTTGCCTGCATTTCTCTATCAGCCTGCTCAGTGTTGACCAACAGGAAGAGACTAGTCCTGAGTCAGCTTTCATTTCCTTCCTCCTCCAGGTTAGCATTTAGTGTAAAAATCAACAGATGCCACAGCTCATGACCACTGCTCTGATATGTTGTTTAGGTCAAAGACCTATCGTTTTCTTGTTTATCAAATTAAGAGTCTGATAGTAATTCTTAGAAAAGATATCGCTTGCTAAATTATCTCCTTTTGTTTGTTTTTATATTTTTTCTCTTAAGGAAAGTTTTGTGGTATATTTTTTTCAGCTTTTTATTTGAGACACACAATATTTGAATCTCACCTACTCCACCCTCATGCCTAAGCTAGCCAATTCTTTATTATGGCAACTTCCCAAGATGAATTACAGCAAAGTTTCTGCAGAAGAGGCCAAGGAAGATGGAAAAAAAAAAGAAAGGCTTTCTACCTTTAATATTGTATTATCTATCTGAGCATGAAATTTTTACATTAACCTACTTTACAATAAAATATTCCAACAGGTTAGATGGTCTACTTTGCTTTAATTTAACAAACAGCTGTTCCAACTTCCACTTCACATCAGGCTTTGTGTGTTTCTTTGAAAATGCAAGAATGTACACAGGCCCACAGAGCCCATCAGTTTTGGTCAAATGTCTATAAGACTACGTCTTTCATTTTCTGGAAAATTTCATCGCATTTCTCTCTCCTTTAAGCAATCCAAGTGCTAACGGATACATGCTCAGCTAATTCAGTTTCTAAGATTTCAGCTCTGAACCTCAGATCATAGCAAAAATGGGATCTAAACTTTCAACTTCTTCATAGATCACTGCAATTCAAACAAGTAGACTGATGTACTTATTAACAGCCACAGTGATGATTTAGGTTTTTACCAGTCATCAAGAGACTGCAGTTCCCTCATTGAATTCTTCTGCTGTCTGGTACTGAAAATGTATTTTATTACAGAGAATGTAATTGCAATTATTCCAGACCCATCAATAGCTCTTGAAAACCAGCTCTCCAGCTAGAGAAGTGTTAAGTTTTAAGAGTTCATTCAAGTGGCATCCTGGTTCCTTAACCTAGAGCTGATTGATGACAAAAGTAAAGCCAGTTTCCCCTGCCAGTAAAAGCCTTTTTTTTTTTTTTTCTTCTTTTGTTACACAGGAGAAGTGCACGCCACAGTCAGGTCAGCATTTCCTGAGTGGTTCCACAGAGCATAACTCTTAGACAACAGCTTCACACTTCAATTAGAAGCAAAGCACATTTCAGGCAAACTTATGAAATAACACATGCAATATGAACTTACAGGATAACACTTTTTTTCCTCACTTTTTCACAGAGTTATCTGCCTCAGTTTAATTTAACAATTCACACCTCAAACTTGACACAAACTCAACTTTTTTTGTCCTCTTACAGAACAATATCTTAAAAATGAACAGTTTCCTGAAATAATATACATTTACAAAGCTTTTCAGAAAACTAGAAAGAAAGCACAGCTCTCATAACCTACCAGAATATTTTAAGAAAGATTTCCTTAGGAGATGAAGCTTCTTGCTATTGAGTCTGTTTCTGTTCATATGGAAACCTGCCTGCAAATGATACCTTTTAAAAAAAAAAAAAGATTGGCTTGAGCATGTGCTGGCATAGCTATGTGAGCTAATGAAATAAAAGGAGGAATTGCTGCTATGTCATTACAGATTTCTCTCTTCTCCTCCTTTTAAAACAGTTTTCTGTAGAATCTAAAATCATGCCAATTTCAAGAAGGCTGTTTAAGTCAGAGAAAGATATCCCCACCCCCAAGCCAGTATCCTCTTGTCTGCCAGTTTTCTAACCCATGAAAAATGACATGTGGCTGTGTTCTGTAGTCTCTTAAGAGTACGTTCTGTTCCATTCACTCCTGCTAAGGGTTTTCTCTAATTGCATAATACGTTCTGGATCACAGGTCTACAGGCTTCAAGTCCTTATTCTAATAACTGATTATTCCTATTAATTAAATTGTTAAAAACACTAACACTCAACTGAGGAGTAGATATGAATAAAGTTCCTAAAGCCTCACACATTAGAAATAGTATTACTTTCACACTAATGAAAGATCTGAAGGACTTGAAACTAAGATCTGTATTTTTACTGTTATATCTCCATCAACTTTTAAGCTCTTTTCTATTAGCACAGACTTGGTTCAACAAGGGTTAATAAGAAGAGCTGTTGTGAAGTGAAACAGCAACAACATGGTCTCACAAGCATTTCAATGGTCCCTAAATTAATAACGGCTCTCCTATTCAGGGAGAAACTGCAGTCAATTTAATAGGCAGTTTCCCAATACTGGAGCTTAAGAATAAATTATGGGAATCTAACAATTTCTTGGCTGAAGGAGTAAGGAAACTAGGTTAATAGCAGCCAGCAACTGCTGTGGGACGTCAGCTAGAAAACACCAGTTGAAAGACCCTAAAGAAAATAATGAAATTTGAATAAACAGTATCAGCATGTGTACATGGATCATTTTTCCAGACTGCCCTCACAGCCCAGAAAGCCAACAGTATACAGGACTGTACCATAAGTGTGGCCAGCAGGTCAAGGGAGGTGATCCTGCCCTTCAACTCTGTGCTGGTGAGATCTCACCTGGAGTTCTGCATCCACATGTGGCATCCTCGGTACAGGAGAGACATGGGCATGTTGGAATGTGTCTAGAGAAGAGCCACAGAAGTGATCCAAAGGATGGAACACCCCTCCTATGAGGACAGGCTGAGAGCTGTGGCTCTTCAGCCTGGAGAAGAGAAGGCTCCGAGGTGACCTGATAGCAGCCTTTCAATACCTAAAGGGCAGCTACAGAAAAGAAGGGGACAGACTCTTCAGCAGGGTCTGTGGTGACAGAATGAGGGGAAATGGTTTCAAGCTCAAAGAGAGTAGGTTTAGATCAGATACAAGAAAAAAGTCTTCTACAGTGAAGGTGGTGAGGCACTGCAACAGGTTGCTTAGTGATGTGGCTGATGCCCCGTCCCTGGAGACTTTCAAGGTGAGGCTGAATAAGGTCCCAGACAACATGATCTAGGTGAGGTGTGGCCACTCACTGCAGGGAGTTGGACTAGATGGCCTTCAGAGGTCCCTTCCAACTCTAAGGATTCTATGATTCTAAAATAAGCTACTCATACCTGATTTTAACACAACTCACACGATTCTTAAACACACAACAGAAGCATGCACAGGAGACTGTAGTTGTTTAGCTCTCCTTGAAAACCAGTTCAGCCTGAATTTGCATTGAAAGCAAAACAATCAATTCACCATTGAAATTGAAGGTGTTGAGGGAATTCCCTGTGTTTTCGAAAAAAATTTAAGTGCAGCCACTTGGCAGAGCAGTTAGCCGTCCGTGTTACAGTCTGTATTGCCTCTCTCAGATGACACCAAGTGCTTTGAAAGGCAGAAAAAATTTCCCTGCTACAGAGGAGCTTTTTAAGCTTTTGTCATTTTGATGACCCATTCCCCAAGGATAATGTTGTATTACACTATTAAAAAAAGAGTTGTATTCCTTAATTTCTCCTCTGGATTTGTAACTGTTTTAATTAATATTCAAATCTTCATTACCACCCATTGCTTCAAAGTTGGTAGCCCTCTGTTTCCTCCCTTGTGAGAGCAACCACACACTTCTACTGTTTAAACCCTTTGTGTTAAAGCTTTCAGAAGACAACCTTTTCTAACAGCTACTCCTCTTGCTCAGTACTTCCTCAACTTGTTTCTACTAAGTTGCATCCAAAAGGATACAGAAAAGCATACCCCCTCAAAAGTAAACTGGAAGTTCAAAGGCAATTGTTACCCTACAGATAACCCTAGTGGGGCAAGATATAATTCACAGGGAGAACTCTCCCTTCCTTACTGTAAGCAAAGATATGCATGGTGAAAGAACTACTCCCATTACTCCCATTAACAAATTAGCACCTACATTGGCTGCTGGGTTGTCTCCCTTGACTCTATCTACAGATGGGGAATCAGGTTCCTGCAGACAAATGCCTATGCACAGCACTGGAACTCTTACTGGTTTTGGGTTCTGAAATAATAGCAGGCAAGTTCTGCCCAGTGCCTGGATCTAGAAGTACAAGAGCTGTCTTTATGAAACAGCCAATACATGTAGTACAAGAGGTGTTCAGAAAACCACCCATTCACATTGAAACATGAATAAGGGGGGGAAGAATGCAGATGTTCTCAAACTCTCCCTTGGTTTATACACCTGTTTCTGCTTCATCCCAGATCTTCTACCTCAAAACATATGATTGACTCTAAATGAAAGAAATCCAAGAAGAACCAGGCACCAGTCTGAGCTAACATGCTGCTTGCTAGCTAAAGACTTCAGGTCTAAAAATAGCAATCCTCTGAGAAGTTGTTAGAGCAGCAAAATGTGGCATATGGACATAAAATAATCTGTGGATAAAAGAAAAAAATGGTGAGAATCTATCACAAACAGATGGTTAAATAAAGCCATCTCATCCCAACTTGGAGTAGCAAATATTGCCATCATTACCAGTGACAACAGAACTAACTGCTCTACATGGGGTGTCCCCGTGTTCCCTTAGACAAGCCTGGCTCTCAGGCAGGAGAGAAAGCTAGGGAAGTTGTCCTTCACAATCTCCGAGTATTCTTCTACCCATTTTACATCTCCTCATGGTACATCTCTCCAGAACAGTGACGTTTCTTATTGTTTTGCACTTTTGTAGAGTGCAAGTCAGGTCCAGTTGGTCTCCAATCAAGTTACTGCAACATTAATGCACGAAATACCAGACGGATAAAGGCCCACAGCTTCACTTTCATAACAGATGTACAGGTCAATTCAAAGACCCTAGCAAAACAGTCCCGGCCTGTACTGAAACTACATCCTAATGACAGCAATCAGTCCTGAAACCTCAACTACAGCACTTTGACTCCAGCCCAGAAAAAAAAAAAAAGAATGAAAGAAACAACTGTGTCTTCAAATTAGGATTTCTCTGGAATTTCAGAGACTTAGCTTTCACAACTAGCAGCCTGAAGAGAAATAACATGCACATCCTATAGCTAAACAAAGGTTCCTCAGCTGTTGGCAGATCCGAAATTTCACATGAATCTGGCAGACAGAAGGAATCTGACGAGCAGACATGAGGCGAACACCTATGTCAGGAACTCATCAGCATCATTCTTCACTTCTTTTAAGTTTATTCCTTCAGGCATAATAGTTTGATGCATGCACCTTTTCTATGTGGAAACTTTATCCAGCACTCTTGGATTTCCAGATGCTCCAAGAAATTCACTCCCTTTCTGTACAGACCTATCTTTACGTAGGAAACTGAAGTTTTAAGGAGTACATCTGCAGCTGATAAAAGAAAGTCTCAGCTGCAGTTACAAGATGGACTCTTCTACGCTCATTAACAGAAGAAAGAGAGGATTTGTAGACAAGAGCAACAGGCAAAAAGCTGCTTCAACTACTAAACACAGTCCCTCTAGGTATGGATCCTTTATATCCAGCCAAAGAGAGGCAAAAATAAAGGTAACTTACTGTAATAGGTAGACAGGCTTGCTTTTAAGCAACCTCTCTTTCCAGAGTAATTCATAACACAAGTCGTTCCTGAGAACACACTCCACCCATGCAGTGCAGCATTTCTTTGAAGCACACTTCATTATCTGCAAAGAACTAAGTTCTACCACTCATGTGCTCATTAGCAGTGGCAAAACACTGCTCTGCCTCATCCCAAATCAGATGTAGTTCAGAACCATGCCACAGAACACAAGTTATATTCATTACAGATGTTGGTTCTAAGACTTCATCCAAGTCAGTCAGCAAGTCCCACAAAAAAAAAAAAAATCACAAAAATACCAGAAAGTGTTTCTACTATACTATGTGGAAGATAGCTTGCCTTGTTCAGCTAAGAACCTTCTACACCAAAACTGCCTAGCTGTGAAGACTCCAGCTTCTCCATTTTCTGGGACTATAAACACCTGATCAGTTGGGAACACTGCATCACAGGGAAAACTGAGAATTCTTTCTCAAGGAGAACAGCCTACGACAGGCCAGACCCTTTTTCCACCAGCACAGCAAAGATGTAATTAGATGATGCTTCTCTTAAAACCAAAATACTGCAGGGTCAGGCTACCTGAAACAAAGGAGAAGGCACACAGTGAAAGCAGAATTAGAATTTACAATTCATTATAAGGAGATATGAAAGCATATTATATAAAGACAAAAGAAGAAAAGCACCCAAGTAAGTATTACTGTAATGGTCAGTGGAAATTTTTTCCCTTGGAAAAAAGTGTGGCTCCCCAAGGAATAGGCCAAGGTACTGACACAAACACTTGACTTCTAGTACAGTGACAGACAGTACTTGTTCTAGTGTAATAGCAACCCAACATGGCACAGCGCTCTTGTGATTGAGAAAACATGCTGGACAAAGCACTTCCCTTTACAAAGAAGGATAAGCAGCATTAACAATACGCACACTATAGCATATGAACACGCATCAGGCAAAATGAGGAAGCTACACAGATTATTTCAGTAACTCCAGATAAATTGAGTAAGAAAGAATTTAGACACAAAGTCAGCTGTGGCAGTGCAAAGCAAACTTTTTCACACCTCTGATTTTATGCATCATAGGTACATTTTGAAGTCTCAGCAGATACAACACTATTTTCAGAGCCCTACACCTGGATGTATTTAGTTATCCTTTGCTACTTTTATCCTGTAAATATCCCCTTTCTCTAAACACTTTCCATTTATTCTGGAATGCTAGCAATCTCTTCAAGCATCAGGACAACGAGGGATTTGTCTTATTCCCCAGTTCTCCTGGAAGAAATGAAGAGGAGCATCTACATATGATCTGAATGGGAAAATTAAATTTCTATTAAGTTCAATAATGACTTACTGTGGAGATATTTGTATCATTTTAAAAGAAAAGGAGATTATTAAAATTTTGTCCAGGATTTAGAGAAGTACTAAATGCTGAATATCTACCTGTTTTTCTGGCACTGATGCCACAGGCAGGAAACACTATAGAGACCAACCTATGCACAAACTTAACTGAAACTTACAATAACCATTTTTTCCTCCATACTTCATCTCTTCAATCTCAATGTGAAATCCTTGCCTTGCTCAATGCATACACTGTAGCCAAAACTTTGAAAGCAGTTCCTAAGAGCACAAACTTACCTTGTGTCTTTACAGTATCTGCACATATTCAGTAAGGAACAGAAAAATTTGGAAATCATTACCAAACATGCCATTTAAATTCAGCAATCAAATTGCAAACATTGTATCTACAAGAGATGAAATGTACTGCCTGCCAACACTTATACTCAAGGTAAATAAGCAGCAGTCTAGATTTCCTAATGTACCAGGCTCTGATTTTTGGGTGCTGAGCACTCAGACTGAACACAGAGCATGTGTTCAAACCACAAGCCTTCATTTTAGAAGGGACTGGCTTAAATCATAGTTCATGCAGTCCACAGCATCTGAGCTGGAGGCCCGCTTTCTTCTCTCCTTTTTCTTTGATGAAGGAAAGGTAAGGCATGTTTAGGAGGAAGGAGTGAAGAGCACACAAGGAAATAAGAGGACATTTGCAGAAACCACTTAAAAACATGTTACCCCAATATTTTCTAAAAAAAAAAAAAAAAACCAAAAACTCTGCAATATGAATAAAGCAGCTGTGAGTAAGTTACTATCTACAAAGAGCCACAAAATCACAGTATGGCTTGAATAGGTGTTGCAGAAGGGAAGGAGCTGCAGCAGCTGATTTGGATTCTGAAATACGTTCGAAGAAAAACCCATGTGTTTAGACCCACAATTTCACAAAGAGCATCAAGAGAGCCTTAGTGTAGAAACAAGCCCCAGGCAAGAACCACACCCCTATTCACAAAGGAGCAAGGAGTGGACATAAGCCTTAATTCAAATGACCTTGTTTTCCTTGTGCAATCTTGGCAAGAAAGAGACCCCCAGCTTCCCATGATACCGGATTAAGAAGCACATTCTGTTGGGTGTATTTCTCTCAGCAAGGCCCATTGGGCCCGCATGCAGCTACAAAGCATTCTGAGCACTTGTGATTGTTATGAAATTGAGTGATTCAGCCAAGCTACAAGAGAGGGAACATGTTTTATTTGTTCACAGAAACTTCATAAGTTGCAGGAGAAAAAAAGGCACAACAGAAAAGGATTCAGAAAAGATGCATCCCTACAAACTTCTACTTAAAAACCTCAGCCCTACTGGATTTCAGCAGGCATTAGTGCCCCGCTTTCTATCTCCATGCATACCTCTGACCGTTCTGCCTCCCTCCCAGACACATAGGTCTGCACTTAGGAGACTCTTCCCCACCTGTCAGGTGATGCAGTTGAAACAACCATATTATTGTTCATCTCCCACCAGCTTTTTGATCCTTATCTTGCCATTGCCATGGTAAGCAGCAACATAACCTGAAATTTAAGGTCAAAACATGACCTATACATACACACACCACAAGCCATCTGGAAGATTCCTTTCTTGAGAAGCTGTCTGGCTTAGATTTGCACTTCCTCTGTGACCTAAAGCCAAGTCCAAGTTGCAATCCAGACTCCAAAACGCACTTACAAAATGTCTAGGGGCAAGAAACATCCCCAAAAACCCTGAAGCCAAGATTTCTCTTCACATACCGAGAAGTTCCTTATGGGTTTATCAGCATCACTTGCTTGTATCAGCCTCACTCCACTTGCTTCACTCCACAGTGTGGAAAAGTCCAGGTTTCTGACATGTACCTGCACTGCTTTGCTAAGAACCCTCAACATCACTTCAAGGGAATCAATTTTTTTTTCATCTTTCAGAAACCTTCCAGTCTATCCTGCATAAATTACAATGGTAACATAAGTTACATATTTATCAAGATGAAGCAAACTTCTTAACCGTTTATAATACTGCTGAAAGTTGAATGTCACTCTGCATGTCTTAAATTACTCACAGTGAAGAAATTAGCTTCACAGTACAGTTATGTAAACTGTTAATCTAACATGAAGACTGAAAAAATAGATATCAAGTGAATCCTGGAAAGAGACACAAAGTACAGGCTGTCAAGACTGCACATGCTGAAGTGTTGCAGGAAAGATTAAAATTAGCATATGCACATCATGATTTAGGCCAATCTAAGAGGGAGGCAATCAATTCTGTGAAAACCTGGGCTGAAACAGATGTTCAGCAGAAAAGCTTGTATGCTGGAAGCGCATAGAGGACACAGACTACGGAGCACCAAAAAGGCAGAAGAGATGCCAGCATACAACTGCTGCCTATTCTGTGTCAACAGGAGTCAAGCTTCCATCACTGGAATCTACCAGAGAAATCAGACTTCAGTGTAAATTGACAGTTCTGAGCAACAAGCAGGACTACTCAAGAAATAAGAAAAAAGTGCAATACTGACAATAGTATTTACAGGCACATCCCAGCAGAAAAACAGCGGGTTTTGACGTGTTTTTATTTTCAAACCATAATAAGTATTCAGAGGCAACGAAATTTCTATCAGGAAACACACAAAGCCCACTGCTGAATTTACATTTTAGTCACCTTCTACCGTCTGCTTCTGTAGTAGACCACATATTCTAGGAAGCCACAGACCACACGTTGAAAACTGCTGCTCTACATGAAGCCAAACATAAGGAGAAACTAATCAAGAGAAGAAAGTCTTTTATTTCTACATCTTCACAGCCAGGGCAAAAATTCAGGATACGCAAGCCTCTGTATGTAGAAGCAATCTTGCTGCAAGTGGCAGATAGTGCAAAAGAGAACACAATCTTCAACCACAATGCAGCCTAAATCCTACTGCCATCAGGAGACCCTGAAATAGCCAAAAGAGACAACTAAAACCACTAGTGAGAAAGGCTAGCAGATACTGTCACTGACAGAAAGTAGCAGTGGGGACACACAGAAACAAGACATTCTCAAACTTGTTGACTACACTTTCGTTCAGTTGAAGGAGCCAGCAGCTTTCCCTGATACAATGCTTTCTTTCTCATGGATGTAGTTACAGGCAGCTTTCAGTCAGAGACTGAGACACACACCTTGCACACATGAAGTCACAACCCAACACAGCCTAAACTCAAAAGAACTTTGCCCTGGAAAAGACTGAAGCTTTTCACTTGTATCAACTGAACAATATACCTAATTTTAAGTCAGCTGTCTGGGACTTGTGCTACATGAAAGCAAAAGCAGCTTCACAACAGTTCTAGTTCGGAAGAGCAGCTAACACCCAACTGTAGAGTATGTGGATTCAAATGCAGGCTCATCTAAGCTTCAACTTAGGGTGGGTGGGATAGGGAAATAAGACAAAAACAGAGCTGAGGAAAGCAAAGACTTAACCAGAAAAAAAAAAAGAGGCATGATTCAAAGGAAACTGCCCCATGTGACAGAAATAATGCCGTAAACATGCTCTGAACAACAAGAGCCAAAATCACACTAGAGCCCTATTGTTTGGAAGTAAGCCTGCTCTTGAAACAAGCTCTACAAGATTAAATGCAAAAGAATGTCTTAAAAAAGCTCACTCATTGCATTGAGGTAACCAAAGCAGAGCATGCCAGAGACGTTCCAAAACACTCCTGCACTTTCTGGGTTACTATGTGCAGGTTCCAGCCTCTCTTCCAGGAGGAAAGTGTCTGTAAATGGGTCTGGAAGACAGCACTGTCTGCTTCTTTATATTTCCAACTGTAGCAAAATCAATAATGACGACACCCACTGTAATGATGTGTTGAAACAGTACAGCCAAGTGCATGCATACTCAAGATAAAATCACCATGGCTTCTTCCTCTTCACAGACAATAATGGAAATCCAGTCACGTAACTTTGGCTAGACACTGAGCTTAAAGACATGTGGAACTTGACAATCAAATCAGACCCCAGTGGTGTGCAAGTTAGTTTCATTATTAAAATGTTGTACAATACTTCTCCAAAATCTCAGTGTGAAATACTGGAATCCTCTACAAAGTAGGTTATTTTCCTTCCCAACTGACTACACTATCATCGACTTCAACTTTTTCTAATAGAAAGTCTACTTATTCCAGACACAGAGGGTGGAAAAAGCACCAACACCAGAGTTGCCAAGAGCTGCAGCAAGAAAAGAAATTAAAGAGGCCCGCACCAACATGAAAGCTTTTCTTAAGCTACTTGTACAACTGATTCAAATGACAAGCATTTCTTCATGAGTAGGACAATTTTTGTCACAATGGTGGCACAGACTGAGGTGACAGGACTTGCAGTCACAAATTGGCACCAGTTCTTCAAATTCACGGGGTTTTTAGTGAGAGATAGAAGAAAGGTGAAAACAGAATTGACAGGAAAGAGCAGGGAAGTCTTACCGCAGAGGGATGCTTGCAGTGGACCTCCTGACAGGCTTGATGCTCAGCTGATAGGATACAATTCCACCAGCATGAAAACCATTGCCACCAGCTTTACAACTCCATAACTTCTTATATAAATACAGTTCCATAACTCGTTCATCCTCTTTTCCAGATTTAACTGATCACTTCAGAATCACATACTATAAAAGACAACAAAACAATACCACCAGCCACTCTGCAAGCTGCAGAAGCACAAAATGGCATGAAATGCCAAAGCCATTTTAAGAAGGATGCTAGACTGCTGCAGGATGGCTGGCACACACAGTTTGGATCTCTGAAAAAACAAAAAACAAAACAAACAAAAAAAACCCAAAAAAAACATATAGATTCAAGTGATTCAAGTACTCCTGGAATGGAAAAGACAGTGAATAGCCCGCCTGTTTCAATTGACTGTGTAGCTACAGAGTAGCAACGGAGTCCTAGACTCTGAGGACCAGTTAGAGGAGGAACAGTTCACAAAACACTTACGGTGGACCTGCCAGCAAGTCAGATCATATTGTTGCAGTAAATAAGTGAAAAATACTTTGTATCAAGGATAGGAGTTAAGAATCAAATAAAGATGACTTCACCAAAACAGCAGAGGGTTACAACAGTGATACAGAAGCCTTCAGAAAAATGCCTGAACAGGCTGCTATCGTAGGGAAGAAGTGAAATGGAATTTGCCAGATCCTTATTCTTAACTTCACATAACAATTCTGTGTATCTTTTGCTGTCGATGGTTAACAGGTTTACAGATTTCTTTGGCAATGGACAGTGAAGTTTCTTCGACCCGGAGTCTGAAGCTGTAGACTTTCTAGTACTTCACAGACAAAAAGATTCTAATCAGAAGAATTGGACAAGAATCTTAGAAAAAAATTGAAAGTCTTACAACCAGATGAGCCTATTTTCACCATCCCAAGCATACAAAATATGGAGAGGGTAAGAAAATCTACAACAACTGGAAAAATCTCTTACATACCCTTAGATCTCTAACCAAGAGAAACTCACATTTTCCTTGGGCACACCTCACCTGCTGGCTTGTGCTAACCAAGAAAAACCACCACCTCTGTGGAAGAGGTGCTTTAAGTACATCTGCCTGCCCCCTATTTCCTGCAAAAGGCACATTATGGCATCCTCTATAGCTCCGGGGCTCCTGGCACATGCACCAATCCTTAGAATTGCTGGCAAACAATTTATTACAGCACCCTTCTTCAGCTTCTTCTACCTGGCAGATATGGCAAAAGGCACATCTGGAATCAGGAGGAAAAAAGTTAAAATCATATTTGGACAAGTGCACATCTAAAAAAAAATCAGGGCTACTGACTCTTTATAATACTTAAAGAGATGCTAAGATGTGCTCTCAAAACACACTTTTCCATGCACTTGACATCTGTAACAAACCAGTTTCTTGGTGAAGTTAGTTCCTGAGCATTTCAGAATGAAGCATTATTTTCCCTTTTCTAATTCCGTGAAGTTTTCCTTTCATTCCTTCAACATTACATAAGTGCTTTTCATTTCCTGAACAAATCTCACAGAAAGCTGGGATATTTGTGGAATAGCTTATTAATTCGTTCATAAATCTAAATATTTGGCTCATTTAAGCATGAGAAAACTTCAGGATCCCATCAGTGCATTTTCTCAGAACTTGCCTTACACTGTTCTGTGAACTAGAAGATAAGTGACCCATTCTTTAGGCTGTTTTCTGTCCCTTGTCTCTACATCAGTTTCTGAGCTAGTAATCACCACTTTGATAACAAATGCAACCTAAAATATCTCTATTTCACTACATTTCAGTTTGCTATGATTTGAGTCAATATTCTCATTTTTTATATATTCCTCTTAGAATTTTTTAATAGCAAACTGATGAGAGAAAAGGGCAGGCAACGTGTTCCACAATACACACTGCTGTGTATCTTGCCAATAGCTTTCTACGTTCTTTCCAAAATTAATTCAAAATCTCTTCCCTGAGCACAAGAGGCTTCACTTTCTCACACACAAAAAAGTTCCCTGTAAAAAGTGTGCTTCAAAGCTGTTACTTCTATTTTCAAGCTAATCTAATTGAAAAGCAGTGGTTTTCTTATGTACAGGCTCCACATTAAAAGCACAAACAGGAAAGACTGTTTCATGTGCCAGAGTAAAACCTCTCTTTTCCAAATCCATAAAGCTCAAAGCTTCCCATTGTGAAGGATGTCAGTACCTATGTGTTCACTGTAAATGTTAATGAAAACATGAGTTGTAGGATACAGAAAGGCAAAGATCCCAAATACAGAAAGCCATGTTCTGAGAGAAGGATGACATTGTCTGAACTGGATGAGTTAAAACCTAACAGCCCTAGCAGGGACTGCATAACTGCTATACTAAAAGGTCAAAACCACTAACAATGCATCTTTTGAAACTAGAAGACCCTTTATTCCAACACTGATTGATTAGCATTGGTTTCTGGCACACGTAACACTACTTAAGTTATGATCACCAGGGCCAGCACTGCTACAGCTATCTTTTCCAATATAGGTTCACAGAGAAAAATACATGCTGTGAGTTAAGTAAGGACTACAAAAAAATAAAAAAAAAAAATCACACCTGCAGGACTGAACACTACATATATACATAGTCCCAGATATAGTGAAAGCAGCAGTCTGTAGCAGAAATGGCAGTATAGGAGATGCAGTATCCTACCTTTCACCATTTGCATATCAGCAAGATATGAGAGTGAAACACAAACCAGTGACCAGAGCTGGGGCTGGGCTGAGTAATGCAAAAGCCACTGAAGACACCTGCATTAGTGCATGTGGTCAGGAGCCCTTTCTGTATTTAATCAGATGCCAGTGGCCTTCTGCACAGGCCCTGTTAAGTCATCCCACTACATACAACAAAACAATAAGAGCATTCTCTCAAAATCTGAGCAATGTTACAAACAGATATTAACACCAATATCGGAGGCAGGCTTTTGGCTTTGGAAATCTAGACTCAGTTTCTCACCCTGGAGAGAAAGAGAACAGGATTATTCAGTTGAGGATCTGACAACTATTTATAGCTTTAATTTTTTTAAAAAAGCTTTTCTCAGAAATACCAAGCCAGAAGCCAATTGCTGCCTCAACCCTTTCCAGTAGAAACAGTTCCCAGGAGCCTTCGCACACTGTTCCAAGGTTGCTGGAGTGCATATTGTTCCACATCATCTTGCCAGTAATTCACAGGACCACTTTCAGTCACACGGTAGAGAGAAAAAAGGAAAAAGTTCCTTTCTTCTCTCCTCAGGATTTCACTTCCCTAACATTTCTATCAGTCCTCTGCTATTCTTTTATTTATGAATAGCAGGGTGATGCCCACACCCAAATAGCTGGCTTTTGTCTACCTGTTATCAAGTCAATGTGAAGACTACAACTACTCACCTAAACAGAAGGAAGCCCACTTCATCCCAGGTACACACTTGGAAATGAAAATTCTCTCTATCTACTTGCTAACAAAGATGAAAACCTTTTTCTACTGTTTCCCCCCACACACACACTTTATCTTCTTGCCTAGCTGACAGAGGTCACTAGTATAAAGGAGCTTACTTGGATGCTCAAGTTTTTCCATGCAGTCCAGTTGTTCCTACTACTTTCCTACCACCACCTCCGTAAGGCCCTCTCTTGAGCTGGGAGCAGGCCATTAACTAAGCCAGCTGAATGGCTAGATACCTTCTGTGGTTCTGCAGAAAACCTCAGAGTTTAATGCAAGTCAAAGATCTGTGCCACGTTTAATGCTGCTTGCACAATGTACAATGCTAATGATGTACAATGCTCTTATGAACATTCATCTCATTGGCTTTCATGGCTTGGCATGGAACCAAGTTAGCATATTACAATCTAGCTTAAATACATAAACCCATTGATGATGAACCAGAAAATAGAATTCAAACAACTGTTTTAAAACGAAGAAACTGAGCTAGTGACTGCAAAAAAAAAAAAAAAAAGAATATAGAAGTTGTGGCTTTCAGTATAAGGAATACAGACAGGTAAAACCAATAATTTTCCAGAACCACCCATTCATTTCTTCCATAGGTTCTAGTAAAGGAAAGGAACTATGTGGCCTGAGTTGTCTTTGTTAATCTATGAAGGTGATGCAAACAGTCCACAATCCTCTTTTTCAGCCCATGTAGTTACAATGCAGTTTGAAGTGACTGTACCGCTGGCCCTTCAAAGCAAAGGCTCAAAATAAGTACTCCTGAAAAAAAAAACAAGAACAATGTGCAAAACTTCATTATTGATTTTTTTTCCTCATACCCATCAGTCACTACAAAATTCACAGCAGACATCCATATGAAGAATATCACAATTAAGAATTCCAAGCAAGTGCCTGGTTGTTGTGTCTGTTTCCTAACGAATCCCTCAACAATTACTACATACAGCTGTAGCCTAAATGAGTATAGAGTGAACCAGTAAGAGTGGAAACCTGCTCCTAAGGCCCTAACTTTTTATGCTTCTTTTGCAGCTGAGATACAACACAACAAATAAAATTTATTCAGCTTGATGAATAGGCTCGTGGTATTTCTTGAAGCAGATGCTGACAACTGTCACTGAGTTCTTTAAGCTCTCCAGAGGCTGTGGAAATGTGCAGGGTATGTTTTTTTTTTTTTATCTCAGTCTTTATTCTTGAGCCTAAATGCAATCAAGATGCAATGAAAGGGTCCCACTCAATTGCATGAATAAGCAAAACCACTGGAGTTCAGGCAGGCCCTCCAGCAGCATGGCATTCTGCCAAAGGCCTCTCTTCAGACGAAGACATGACTTCAGACATGACTCGTTATTAGTAATATTATAACAGTGCCGAGAGGCCCTCACAGAGGCTGCATTCACACAACTAGTCTAAAACGCACACAAGATAGTCTCCATCAGTATCTACACCCTGATAAAGGAAAAGCTAACATACCACATGTGCAACACTATTCATTGGTCCTTAAACTGTTTCGTTTGTGCTCCACAAGTCTAACTGAACAGCAACACATAGCTCTGTGCTGCTTTCTGTTCAACAGCCCTCTGTCTCGTGTACCTCTACCTGTAACATTCTCAGAATGAAGTGTTCCTCCACTTCCCTTTATCTCTTTGCATGATATTCCCCTCTGACCACTCTGCCAGCAGAGACAGTTCTACTTTCTTTAAGAGAAAGTGACAGACCATGTCACGAGGGTAATAACACAAGTGCCCAGAAGACGATGCACAGGGCATGCAGAGGGAAATACACCAAGCTGCAAGCTCTGCTACATTGTCTAGGCAAACATTGGTATCATACATCAAGAGGAACAAATATCTTTTGGTGACTGCTGGTAAGCAAAAATCATGCAATTCAGTAAAATACCACAGCATGTCCTCCAGCCCAAAGATCCCAAGAAACACAGCAAGACAATGTCAGCCCCCCCTTCTTCCCCAGAAACCCCTTCTGGCAGAGCAATGCCCAAAACATACAGATAAAATCACAGATACCATCTAATTCGTTGACAGTGATTTTAGAGAATGTGCTATATAATACAGCATCATTTCACTCCATCGCTTCATTTTATAGTTTTTAAGGCAAAATCAATTTGAAATAGCTTCAGTTGCAGCAAATAAGCTTTACAATAGTGGCAAAAGGGTTCCAGACCTAAGTTGTGTGTTCACACTGTGACAGGATTTGTAACTCCCAAATACAGATGTCAAAAAAAGCTAATATCTGGTGTGATGCTGATTGAATAAAGCTGAGCTTCAACGGGTCTTAAAACTACCTTTGAATGAATTTATCAATTTGAGAAAATTATAAATGCTTCAAGTGTTAATATTCTAAGATTAAGAATAGGTCACCGTAGCTCTATAACTCTACCCCTTCTGATTCCTTATCCCATCTTATATGAAAAGCCTCCTGACAAACCATTGAAATAGATCTCCAAAGTGAAGCCAACACTATTCGGAGTTCAAACAACCAAAATTTCAGAGATGTGAAAAGCCAAACTAGATTTAGAATGATTTTCTAAATGAAAAAGGTTTCCTGTATCTGCAGTACAGTATTGTCTGCCTTAAAATATGCTTTCCCTTTTAAGAGATGCCACAAAGATTCAAGCAAATTGATTTAAATGCAATGAATCATAAGAATTGTATCCATCCTACAGAAAAAGAAGAAGAAGAATTAACCTTCCCTGAACGGCAACATCTTAAACGGCTTGAAAAGAAACAAACAAGTGGCAGTATTTTCTAATTCCCCAGACACTAATTAGAAGTCACAAACAGCAGTGTCCCATACAAATTCCATTTTCAGTGCTGTTGCAAATGGCCAATGTTGCAGTGATATCTTTCAGCTGAACTGATTTAATAGCAATAATAATAGCAATTTAACATTGCAGAGTGATAAACTTCCCATAACAGGCAGCATTTAGTAGACAAGAAAATACACAACATGATAGGAATCAACACTTTTCTCATTTCATTAATTAAAGTACTGTTACAAAAAGAATACACCAATAGTGCGCTGCAGATTTGAAAACAATTCTGCTTAAGTTAAACATTACCATAAAAGTCATCAGCTTACAAGGAAAATGATTCACGGTGGAAATCATTTCTAACTCAGTTTAGTAAAGTTTGTGTAACAACTGCCTGCCCAGGGAAAGAAACGCACTCATTTACAGACTTAATGGGGTAATATTAGAGGAGCAAACCAAAGCAATTGCCAGAATGATACATCATTAATCTAGGGTACACTAGCTAATAAAAAACACAGACGTACATATAATTGGTATTGATGAAATAACACAGGGTTGTAAGCATCACAGACAACAAACCATTCAGTGACAAATATTCATATTATATCAACAAGGAAAATAAAGAGCAACAGGATAAATTTAGCAGCTACACCTGAAAGAAATACTGCTTCTGCTTCATATTCTAATTTCAGAGATAGGGAAAGAGGATTGTCTTACCTCAGACACAGCCTGAAGAGAGACATCAACACCACATCTACATCTTTTCTTAGTTCTCTCGATAGCGACCTAAGAAGAAATACAAATAAGTAATTATCATCCCTGCAAACAGCATGTGCTCAGGGGACAGCACACTGCCCAGTAAAGCATGCTGAAAATAAGTTCAAAAGAAAAAAATCACTACCACCACCACAAAAAGAAAATCCTTTTAAAAATAAAAGAGCAAAGAACTTGATATTTGAAACTGCCAGTAAGGTTTATTGCATTTTGAAGGAGTAGAGAATCAATAATTAAATTATATAGACAAACTGCGATGTGATCTTACTATTTTCAGTAAAATAATAAAATATTTGTCTACAGAGTAAGGACAGCAAATTCATCTGCACAAAACTCAGCCACGAAAGACCTGAAAAGATTCCTACCCCTGTTGTAAGCACACGTGGGCTCAAATGATACAACCTTGCTAACTTGCTTTTTCCTCCAGGACAGTGCTTCCTAAAGCTACACTCAAATGTTAAATGCTTTGGTCAAGAGTTCATCCACTGACCTGCAAAGAAAGCCTCGTGTTCAGCTCCAACATTTTCTAACAGCAAACAATTTTTAAAAAATGGTTTCACGGAACGAACTGTTAAAAAAGAAAATCCTCACATAAGCTTTTCCCGAGGGGGAAGAAATATCCACAAGGTTTAAATTGGCCAGGCGGATTTAAGAGGAAGCGGAAAAAAAAAAAAGCAGCTCTTTCTGTTGCGTCAAAGAGCCCACTGTGCAATAGGAACAGTGAGCGGAGTTGTTAAACTGGCAAGCTTTTGCTGAAGACAGCTTTTCAATATGCTCTCAGCATCGTCTCCCAGGGCTGGCTGGAGACAGTCCCACTCCTCTTATATGAGCTATGCTCCTTCAAGAGGCAATCGCTCCTAAGGACAGTTTCTATAAACATGCTGTTCAACTGGTTTTGCTGCACAATGAGGGTAATTAGACACATACCTGCATTCACGTATCTAAATTTCATGTTTTTTGGGGAAATGCAGGCATACTTAAAGCAGTGACCAATAGCCCAGCTTAAGAGCAGGATGCTACTGATGACAGATAGCCAGTTGGAACTCTGTTCTCTGCTTACACCATTCAGTTTGCTGTTAGCAGTTTTTAAAGACTGTGCTGACGGAGAAAACCTCAGTATGGTTCAATTGGGATGCTGTAGTCCAAGCAGCTGAATCAAGAAAATCAGCAGTCATGTGCTCCTGACTACCTCTGTGTGTACTGCAGAGCTGTGGCTAGCAGGGGTGAGTTCATCGCTCCTCCTGCGAATGACCGCCACATGACAACAGAGGCTGAGGCAGTGTATTTACTGTGACAAGAGCAAGGCAACTGAGCAACCTGGCTAGAGGTGAACAGAGCCACAGCCATCAGCACATACAAGGATTTGCTACACAAACCTCCGCATATGAGAAAACCACCCTGTATCCCTTCTTCCACAATCAGTGCAGACCTAAGCAAAGGCATTCAGAGCACAGGTTGACCTACGGCAGCGTGTCTTCCATCTGATCAGCTAAACTGTCTTCTGGGTGTCTCTAACTATAAAGGGAAACTAGGATGCCTTCTCAAATGAAAGGAGGTTACAGACACCAACACATTGAGGTGAATACCACGCCAAGTGACAAGGCTGTGCACACCTGTGAGATGTGTGCAGAAAGAGCCTGCAAGGAGCAGGAGCAGAATAGAACAGGTCAGAGATCCCGTTCCAAATACAAACCAAGGAACGGGCTTTTCAGCATGACTGCAGATTAAAAGCAGTTTTAAAAGCAGGACAAACATATGGCTGGATAGATATATATATTTTTTTATTTCTAGATCTTTCAGAATTGCTACAGAGATACTAAGAGCCTGAACAAGGGGGGAAGGCAGCAGGAGAAAAGGAAATATGTCCAGGAGATAAATCCTCCCTGTGTTATTTCTTTACTATATGTCATCTACAGGAAGAGTCTACCCATCTGTTTCAGCTACTTTCAGGTTAAAATGAAATCCTCCCTTAAGAAGTGTTTTCATAAGGAGCAGAACATGTTTTTTTAAATAAAGTGCAATTAATTTACATATGAAAGATGGCATTTTCTAAGCCTTGGCCCTGTTAACTGAATGCAAAGTCCCTTTTGTGCACCAGAGATGCAGCGACTGTGCTGCTGCTGTGTTCTGCTCACACCACACCCAGACAACTTACCACTTGCCAAGCTCCAGCCCTAGTGTCACTTGAGTCGTGTGAGCGTATCATTAGCACTGTGAGAGTGATGATTAATAATCCTGTCCACGCCGCAGGGAAGAGAACCAAGTCTGGTTCAACATCCCAAAGCTAACAGCTAGACAAGCGTTCTAACAGCTCTCACAATAACAACACCCACTCCTAAAACTGACTAAAATCTTCCCCACTATAAATACTGATTGCACACAGCTCAGTGCTGTCATACTGCAGGCTGAGGGAAACTGATCCCATTTGCTTTGTCTGAAAGGGATTTTTTGTTCATCTTGGGACTGTAAAAGTGCAGTTATTTGCACTGTGAGCACGTGGCTATACCAGATGCCCTCCTGATGTCCTTTGCAGCCTAAATTATTATGATTCAGTTAAAATTAGGCCAATTAACAAGAACTGCTTTCAGCTATTACAGAAATGAAGTGGACTGTGGCCAACTCTAGCATTTCAAAATCTGAATCTGGATTCAATTCTGAAGACTACAGACAGTCCCAGAACCAGAGACCTCTATTCCATCTCACGAGAAGCCACCAGATCTGCTGAAAAATGTACGTTTGTACTGACAGTGCCATCTGTCATTAACAGACACCAACCTACAGAGAGCTGCGCTGAATCCCAACCATCCCGTGCAGTTTCACTCATGGATTCCCAGCCTCCTTTTGCTCTTCCTTCTGGTTCATCACTCAGCAGTTTAATCTACTATCTTTCACCACCAAGGGTGAGATAAGATACTTGGTCTCAGCCTCAAATTTTCAGTCCCTGGCAGCCTAGACACCTCCCAGCTGTATGAAATTGCTCTGCACAAAGCCAATGGACACCAAAATGGTTAACAAAACACCTTGTACAAAATCTCACAGTTTTTACTATCTCAAGAATCCCCTTCTCCAAGGCCTCGCTCATAAAAATCTAAGGAAATTTATGCTTGTCAGATCTTTTCAATATTGATACAACAACTTTAGAAAGGAGAGCAAACTGTCTGTACCCATGCCAAAACCAGCTTTGATCTCTATAGGCCTAAAGAATACATGCAGGACAATAATTACCAGGTAAGCCAGCAGATGATAACCATTCATTATTCAGAAAGTGGAGAATGACAATATAAAGCCCTTTGCCCTGTTCAGTGCCACCTTAACACCTTCTGAACATCGTATATTGACTGAAGGGTCACAGCCATATTCAGAGTCTCAGCTGTAGCGCAGAACAACTTGATGCACTATGCTCAAGGTCTGCAATACTGCCTTTACATACTACAAATGCCTTTCCCTGCACTGACTGTATCAGCAATGCTGCCTGAATCCTCCACACTTGATCTTTGCCACTGACACCTTCAAGAAGCAGGACAATCTTCCCAGGCAACACCAACCTTCACAGCATCAGCTGACTAACATGCTTTGAGGTCAGCACTGTCAGTTTCCTCCTACAGCAGATCACAAAGCCTCTTCCTGATAAACAAGGCCTATGTAGGCATTCCAGCTTGGTCTCACATTCTTGCAGGAAGGAGGTTGCGCACACTTCCAGTCAGATGGCTAAGATATTGAGACCTTCAGTGTGCCCTGCATTGTTCACATCCAAACAGCACAGTCTGTATGAGAACTTGGGAGAGCCACTCCAGGAGGGGAGGAAGAATCAGGTCTCAACCTAACAGGATTAGCCCAGCCCTGCCACCATCTACAGGCTTGGAACAGAAGATGAAGACACCCAACCACTGGCACATCAGTGGTTCCAGTTCAGTACAGTAACAGCCCCAAATCACAGAATTTCAGAGGTTGGAAGGGACCTCTAGAGATGGAGCTCAGCTAAAACCAATAGCTTCTGTCCTCAGCAACTTCAAATGCAAATCCTATTGTGATGTGGTAGAGACTCAGTACCCGTATTTTAGGAATGTCATTATTCCATGCCCTATTCTGATTTCCTTCTGCTGTGCTAACAAATGCTGATTTTCAGCCACGAAAAATTATCACAGTAATAACTATGATTCTCCAAAAAAAGTGTTCCCTTTCCTCTTACATAAGAAAAGTGTTATTTCTTACTCTGAGATTACTAAACCCAACACTCTAAATTCTCTTGATTAAAAATAGCTGCTTTTATGACTCCTTATGAAACTCGCCCAAAGCCATGATTTCTGTCTAGCTGGTACTCAAGTGTAGTTCTGCAGCAGATGTTTAGCTGCACACCCATTTTTCTTCAAAAGCAGCTTCTGATACCCCCCCTATCCTCCTGTTGCCTCTTGCGGCATCCTAATTCTGGCTTCACAAGCAGCATAGAGCAAGCCAGGACCACTCACCCCATCAGTCCCTCCCTGGGCAGTTAATGAAGAGACACAATATACACTGCTGTGTTTTAAGCCCAAAAAGTAAAATGCTATCCTACAGCAACCTGCAAGTTGGATAGTAGAGGCAGGAAAGAAAGATGAGGAAGTGTTCTGCATCCGTTTCATGAGCAACAGCAGACTTTCTGCTGTGGCTCCGTCACCTCTGAACGGTGCATTAATTACGTATTTCACGCTCCTTACAATTACAACTGATGAACACCTCTCAACAAAAGAGCTGAGAGAAGGGTCAAAGAACAGGATCTTGCACTCACTGCTGGGTACTGATAAACTGACAGGGTCGACTGCTTTCAACAAGACAATCCTGTGATAATTTCTCATGGCTACAAATCAGTATTTGTTAGCACAGCAGCAGGAAATCAGAACAGGGCATGAAATAACGACAGTTCCATGTCAGGCTAAAATCAGCTCTCTCCTTCAGAGAATAGAGCCTTTGTAAACACACTTCTTCCTGGAGGCTGCAGCTTATGCACAAGTTCTCCTCCACAAGCACGGGCAACACTGAGGCCACAGAGTGAAAACAAAGTAGGATTCACACCCAAAGAGCATGGGCAGTTCCTCACAGAATGCTGGCAGTGGCTTTGGTGTAGGAGGAATTAGCAGCAGCGAGGAGAGAGGGAGAGAAGACAAATTCCCAGCCCTCAGATGACTCCATTCTCAGCCCAAAGATGACACCAGGGACAATACATTTTCCCCAAACTTATAATTTATGGAAGCCTACCACAAGAACACTTTTTCACCTGCACCAGAATGGCAAGAGGATCTGCAGACATCATAAATCAGATGATAATGAGGCAAAAATGCACCCATTAATAAAGCAAAAAGGATGTTACTCCTTACCTGCTTCAGAGACTTAGCATCCATTTTAACTATTTACTAAAAGGATTGTCTCCTAGATACAAAGACACATGGCCTTAAGCAGTGCAAGTTCACAAGAGCAAAGTCCATAAGGTCTGTTGCTACATCAAAAATGAACGGCCTACTCGAAAGGAATAAATAAAATGATAACGCTGAAAAAGTTTACACTTAGATAAGTAACAGGAACACCTGTGTGTAATCAAGCATCTTAACACTGACCACCATAAACTACAGATAAGCAAATCTATAAGTTGCTGAAGGTCAGGAGAGCTTATGGAGAGAAAAAGCTCTGCTCTATTGCTGGTTACCTTAGTCCTGATCCACAAGTGCCTTTTATCAGCACAAGCCATGGCAGTGGTGCTAGGGCCTTGGACCTTTACAAAGTACTTTGATTTACACCAATATCAACTTCCATAGGGGCACTGCTGTGCTGTAAACATTAGAGATTTTAAGTCAGTTGACTCCAGCCACCATTATATTCTTAACACCCCTCACAAAACTAAGAAAGAGGAGCTCCTGAGCCTGGCTCAGGCACTGTACTACGTACTACCACTAGTTCTAAAATGCCAATGGGTAGTACCACAAAATTTCTCATAAGTGACAAGCTTTGAGAGCCTGAACTGCTCCCTGATCTACATAGAAGTACCTCAGCCCTCCCTACCCCTACAAGTCCCCTTAGCTCCCACTTCCCTACTACAGATACATCTTCTGGCCCTCAGCCCACACACAATAAGGCCCCTAGATCTCACTAGCCCCAGCGCAGCACAAAGACCCCCTCCAAGGCCTATAGAGAAGACAAGAGAAAGGGCCACTACAGCACAACCTCCCAAACATCTCCAAGAGCCCCGAAAGGACCCCAAACATGGCGGCTCCCGCACGTGCCCTGGGCCGCGTGCCGCCCGGATGGGGCGGGGCAGAAGAGCGGACGAGCCGCCCCGGGGCGTCGGGGCGCATGCGCGCCGCCCGGCCGCAAGATGTCAGCTCAGGGGGATTGCGAGTTTCTGGTGAAGCGAGCCCGCGAGCTGGTGCCGGGAGATCTATGGGCGGCCAAGGCCTGGCTGATCACGGCGCGGAGCCTCTATCCCGCCGACTTCAATATCCAGGTGAGCGCTTGCGCACCGGCGGTGTACGAAAGCGCGGCGCGGCGCTCCCCCACACGGCCTTGCGGCGGGCGCTGCGTGACTGACGGGCGCGCCGGCCAATGGGCTGGGGGGGCGGGGCGAGCGGTTGCCGTGGTAACGGAGGCGACGGCGTTTCCGTTAATCGGCTGACAGACCCGCCCGTGCTCTGACAGCAGCTGTCGTAAAGTTCTAGAGCTCCTCTTCGGCAGATGGCTTTCGAAGTCGATGTGTTTCTGCCCTGCGCTCGAGTGGAAACCCTAGTCACTGATGTCGCCGGTTGTTTTGTTTGTGTAGAAATAAAGCAGCATGTTAGTATTACTGCGTATACGTGCATACAGCCGTTCTCACATGGTGTGTGGTTAGACAGGCCAGGCCCGCCTCTTCATTTCTACAGTGCTGCAGTCGTTTCCTCTCAGTTTCTGTTATTCGCACACGTGTCCTTTGGATTGGTCCGTTGTCGTGGGGTTTTCTCGGAGCAGAAAGGATAATGTGGTTGATAAATGCGTTCAGGAAGGCCAACGTGCTGTCCTTGCCTCCTGCAGTACGAGATGTACACCATCGAGAGGAACGCGGAGAGGACGGCGTCGGCGGGCAGGCTGCTCTACGACATGTAGGTAACATGGGGAGGTTTGTCCTAGCAGCACGTTCTCAGATCGCTCTGCATTCTTTGCCTCAAACTTTGTTACAGGTTTGTGAACTTTCCGGACCAGCCTGCGGTGTGGAGGGAGATCAGTGTTATTACGGCAGCGCTGAGGAATGACTCGCAGGACAAGCAGACGCAGTTTTTAAGAGGTAAGGATTTTACTCTGAGGATAGGTAGAGTCCAAAAGGAACCTAAAGCCCTCTGGTTTCATAGCTAGTGGGGTAGGTACAAAAAGCACAATCTGGTAAGGTACAGAAATGATTGCATAGAGAGTAAGTGGAGGGTCACTAAGGGATCATTGTCTAAATGATTCCAGAGAACAATGAAGTGTCATTAAAATGGAGTGATATAATTTGTGTAAAGTGAGAGTTACAGAAATGGACAGTGACCACTTGAGGTCTTGACATTCACTACTAGCAGCCATGGGCAGTTTTGAAAGCACGGTTTACACCAGACAAGTTGTAATCTCTTCTCTGAAGGTGCGCTTCAGAAATAGTAAGAATAAGCAGCGTGTCTCCCTTTGCGTACGGGTTACTCTAATTGAGGAACTGTTTGCATTTTCATGGAATGGAGTTCATAGAGAATACATCTAAATTATAGGGAGAACATATTGGTTTCTGTGTCTCATGGAATATTTAAAGTGGAAAAGGTACTTTTCAGTTAAAGTAACGATGTTAGAAGTGATACATAAGCGAAGAATGTAAATGAAGAATGTAAATGAAGCATATTTAAGTGTCAGATTCTTTTTTACTGTTCTACTCATTAGCGTTCTTACTTGTTCAGTGCATCCAAAGAAACACAGGTTTCCTGCAGGCTTCATTCAGAGAGATAGCATTTTTGTTTTTTCAGGCTCTGATATTAAAAAACTGAAAGAAATGTAAGGAAATGTTTTCAGTCCATGTAGCAAGGTCACATTGACCTTGTAGTTTACCTTTTATCAGCCACCTTTGCAGTTCAAATGCAGTGAGTTGCACTGTATCTTTTCTTTAAAGGATTATTTGAAACCCTTCCTGGTCGAGTGCAGTGTGAGATGCTACTGAAGGCCACAGAGCAATGTTTTAACACACTAGAAAGGGCAGAAATGTTACTGCTACTTCTGCGACGCTTCCCAGAGACTGTGGTACAACATGGGGTAAGAGTAGCTCATAATAAGCATTTTGTTTGTTTGTTTTGTAAATGCAGTGAATATTCCATGCTTTGGAATAATAAGAAAAAAAAAAAAGAATAACACACACACATACACACAGAGTGTTGAGGAATATTGTAGTCTAAGAGATGGTATTGTTTCAGCTCTTTTCAGTAAATACTCACTGAAGGCAAAGTACTTTGAGGTTATAACTAGATTCAGAGCAGAGCATTTGCTTAGATGTACAAGACTATGCTGGAGCCCTTTAAATATTGACCTACTTATATTGAAGCATAGTTTGAAGACTGTAAAGTCAGTTAGTTCTGAAACTAACTTGAACTAACATATAGTACTTCGTACCTGCAACAGGCAAGAGTGCACAGGTCAGGTGACAAGCTGCAAATGTAAGGTGTGGTAGCTTTCACCTTTCTGTGCACGTCTTTACTGATACACTCACAGGCACAATTCTTTTGTTCCTGGTTTTGTTATCTCCTAGCATTGCTTTTCATCTGGTATTACATGATGCTAGATTAACTACATAGATATTAATGCATCCAGTGAAATAGTTAATTCCTACTGAATTATTCTCCAAATAATTGTTCATCTTCATTGAATTGCAATTCCAAAAGTTTCCAAAAACACTGGTCCACCATTTGTTTTTCACCTCTGCTTACACAGGTTGGCCTTGGAGAAACGTTATTAGAAGCTGAAAATATTGAAGACCAAGAGTCCCCGGTGAATTGTTTTAGAAAATTGTTTGGTGAGAAAACGCTAATATTCTTGTCTTTTTGTACAAGTTTATAGAATGGCAGTGAGATAAATTTGGAGTTAAATAAATTGCTGCCTTAGTACTAAGATTAGAAAAGCACTTTATTCATAACAGTGTCAGGCTGCTTTAGGGCAGGATTACCATGTGGCACAAATTGGTATTACAGTCATTCATTTGAGGTTTTTTGTGTTTCTTTGTGATACTGCTTTTCTGAAAGAGTGGTCAGATGCTGGAATGGGCTGCCTGGGGAGGTGGTGCAGTCACTGACTCTGGAGGTGTTCAAGGAATGTTTAGACTCAGTGTTGAAGAACATGGTTTAGTGAGAACTATTGGTGATAGGTGGATGGTTGGACTAGATGATCTTGTAGGTCTTTTCCAACCTTGGTGATTCTATGATTCTTTCTGGTGTTTGGTCTGCCAGAGCTGGGAATTCACGTTGCTAATTGAAAAACTTTACTTGGGACAAATAGAATTTAAAAATTCCACAAACTCTAGTGATTTTGTTTTGTTTCTTTGCTATTTTAGTTTGTGATGTTCTTCCTCTAATAATTAACAACCCTGATGTTCGACTTCCTGCCAGCTTGTTATATAAATACCTAAATAAAGCAGCAGAATTTTATATTAACTATGTAACTAGATCTACGCAGACAGAAAGCCAGTATCAAGGTAAGAATATTTTTACAAAATCAGACTTTCCTAAAATACATTTTATCCTTGTTGAAATAGGGCTTATAAATGCATTACTTTAGTGTAATGTATCTCGTAGAGAAAAAGAGGACAAAATGTCTAAGATCTCCTCATCCAATCTGTCAACTCTGATTACCCTGAAAGCTCAAATGTGTCTTTTTACATTAGAAACATACATTTCTCCTTAGTTATACATCTGTTAATTTTATTTCTTTCTAAAGAGAAAAATGTGTTTGTTTTCATAGGTTCACAAGATTCATCTGATCTTATGTCTCCAAGCAAACGTAGCTCTCAGAAATACATAATAGATGGTCTTACAGAGAAATCATCCCAGATTACAGATCCTTGGGAGAGGCTGTTTAAAATATTGTCTGTGGTGGGAATGAGGTGTGAATGGCAAATGGATAAAGGAAGAAGGTGAGAAATTTTTACTTTTCCAAGTATTCCTTTTTGAGGAGGATTGATTTTTTTTAATGCTTAAGCAGATGAGTCAGAGAAGGACTTTAACATGAGGAAACATTTTCTGTAAATTCAGCGCAGCTTTTCTTTCAAGACTGTATAATGTAAAGTAAAAATATGAGCCCCTTTCAAATTACTTACTAAACTATATCCTTGTTGACTAAAGTCATACATAAGAACTACAGTAGTGTAGGATATCCTTTCCCAGTTGCCACAACAAATTAAAAGAAGGTGAATATTTAGTGAAGTTTCACTAGACTTCCCTGACATGCAGCTGAGGGATTTCCTGAGCTAAAACATTAAGCTTTTCACATTCAATGTGAATTGTTTGCTTTAGTTTTTGGTCTGTGTAACGTGCTGAATTTTTCTTTCTTTCTTTCTTTCTCAGAAGTTTTGGAGATATTTTGCATAGAATGAAAGACCTTTGCAGATACATCAGTAACTTTGATAGCGATGCACATGCTAAATACAAGAATCAAGTAGTGTATTCTACAATGTTGGTCTTCTTTAAGAATGCATTCCAGTACGTCAGCAATATCCAGCCATCTCTCTTCCAAGGTTAGTTTTCATTGTTAATGCCTCAAGGATCTTTCCAGTACTTTTAAAACTATTGATTTACAAAGTGACATGGATTCTCTTTAAAATCTCTCTATCTATTACTGTTATCAGCAGAAGTAGTTCAGGACTACTTCTCTACTGGGTTGGAGCAAAGATCTGTTTAACGTAGCGTTACAGTTTCAAGCTCAGCTAGCAACAGTAGTCTAGTGAAGAGAAAAGTAACAGACCACATGTTATGTATAACATTGCTAGGATTCATTCTCACTATTCTATCAGCATCATGTTTGTTTTTATTTTCTCCTCTGATTTTGATTCTTTGAAGCTTACATTTTTATGGCTTCTGTATGGGAACTGCTGAAATATGGCCTGAAGCTCTGATTGATCACCTGAGGCAAGCAGTGAGTCAGCCCTGGGAGCACAGGTGAAGGCAATTCACCTGTGCTGCCAGAAGGAGTGGAGCTTGGCTCCACCTCTCCTAGACCCATTTAAGAGCTGACTACCAGTTGGGAAGGGACTCTTTCTGGAGATCCTTTCTTTGGAGTTTTCTAGTGATCTCTGGAGAAGGGTAAGCTCTCTAGTTATTCTTTTTTATTAACCTGTTTAGCCAAACTCTCTTGTATATTTCTTAGTTATAACGTCTGTCTATTCATTGGTTATACACCTTTCTCCTGTCAGCAGATCACAGAGCTTTCACAAAATAAGTGAATTTAATTTTGGTATGTTGGAATACACACAAAAAATATGATTAATCGAATAAAATCTAAATAAGGGAAATATTTCCTGAAATTCACAATTCTCAAATTCTGTGTTGGCCTTTGTATGGGAACTGCTGAATTAGGGCCTGAACCTCCTCTGATTGACCACCTGAGGCAAGTGATGAGTCAGCCACGGGAGCACAGGTGAAGGTAATTCCCCTTTGCCTCTGGAAGGGGTGGAGCCTGGCTCCACCTCTCCTAGATCCCATTTAAGTGCTGATTGCCACTGAGGAAGGATCTCTTTCTGGAGATCTCACCTTGTGGAGAATATTGTGAGCCTGCAACACTGGTTAGCATTTACCATTTATTGTTTTCCTGTTATGATAATCTTACTTAGCCTACCTTTCACATATATTTCTTAATTACAACGTCTGTATGTTCATTGATTATATAGTGTTATGGTATAATTTAAGCCTAGTCTTTGAAGATTTGCATGAAACCTTAATTTCTAAATTGAGCATTTTAACATAAATGTTATCTGCTGTTTTTCCTGCCCTTTTAAGTCTACTGCATTATAAGATTGCTTGGAGATTCTCTCTTCAGGAGTGTTTAGTGAGCCCTGATCCTCAGTAAGGGGTACAACTCTGTTTTTTCATTTATCAGATTATGATTTTTGCCTTTCTTGGATAAAGACTGATCTGAAATAGCTGTGTCTGCTATCCTCTTTCTCTGCAGTAGGTAATCATTATTTATTAATGCCACAATGGCTGTCTAATGATGAAGTTAAAATTCTAATTCTATGAGTATTGTTTACAAGTCTTAGTATCTTTTCCTGCTTGAGGTAATGACCAGCGGTGTAATTATACACTCAGTAAAATAAAAAGTGTGTAGGTTTTCTACAACTTTGTAGAGTTATTAAACAAGCTGAATAATAACAATAAATAGTTAAGTTCAGAAGATAAATGACAATATCTTTTATGCGAAGAAAACTCAGTTGTTTAAATTACTGATTAGTTGTTTGGGTTTTTTTATTTGGATCCAGAAGAAGGAAAGATTACAGTGATGTAGTGAGGTGTTTTAGCTGTTTGATTTTGAGTTGACAGAGAAAGGGAAGTAAATCAGGTTAAATCTGAGTTGTAAGATTGAGGATGTAAAAACTTAAGTTTTGAGAATGAACCAGCAAAAAAGAATACCTACTGAGACAGCAGGGCGCAGAACTTCTGGGGACTTCTGTCACTTATCAATAAGAAAATACTTCTAAGGTAACTTCTGTTCATTTCTGCTCTAGAATCAAAATTCAGTGGCTTTCATATTGCTTTTATCATAAGGGTTTTTCTTCTCTTGGAAAAACCCACTGGCTGGAGCTGGAAGTGTAGTGGTGGGGAAAAACAAAAGTTATGTTGTCTGAATTTTTATCTGTGACTTTCTTCTTGTCACATGTATGGACTTAAAGGAGACCTCTTGAGAGAAACTTCTCAGTGCATTTCTCTTACATAATTCATGTTTGCCATGTTGAGGACTTGAGAAGTGAATGAGGCAATTCATGCTTCTCAGGCTTGACAAGATTTGCTATTTGGGCTGATGCTTTTAGGGTTTTATTTTTGATGCTAAGTGCTAGAAACTAAACTCTGTAAGCCCAGACTCTAACTATACTTAAGCTGAAAAACTCAAAATGGCTGTGTGTAGCTTTCAGTAATGTAAGAAGGTTTGCAGCACAAGTAAAGGGTGAAGTTTACTTAGATTTTTTTTAAGTCTGGAGACTTTGGAATAAAGATTACAGTATGCTTGCCTGCTGCTGAGAAGAACGTATCCTTTAGAAAGCAAAGCGGTTGCTTAGGTGTTCTGAGAAAGGAGAATGAGTAACAGAAAAGCCCTTTGCTTTCTTCTCAGGTGTTACAAGTAGACAGCTCTTGAGACTTCAGTGTTAAAACTCTCCCAGGATCCCACTTGTGGTACATACATGTTTTCTCACAAATGCTGTTTTCTACATTGATTTGGCCATTTTAAGTGCACACAGCTTACATTGTGACACAGAAATATGATAGAGGAAGCTGTTCCAATTTGCTATTGTGTCGGGGGCATTTGACTGATGGTATCTAGTTCGAATTTAGTTGAAGGAGGTAAAATCATCACTTAGTAAGCATAGCAGATTGGTTGGTGTAGCACCAACTTCTGTTGGCAGCTTACGTGTCACACTAGTCTTAAATCCTGCAAATAGAAACAGCGCAAATGCAAGTACAGAAAACTCTTGTTGGCATTACTGTGTTTTCTGGCAGAGATCTCAAAAAGGGAAAATGGAATAATGCATTTCCTCTTTCCTTTGTTTCTTTTTGTCTGAGCTTTACACACCTATGTATGATTCAGTTATGTAAACTGAAAATATATCTTGAAGGAGGAGTTCTGCAGTGGTGGGTGGTCATGTCGCAGTCTGTTTTGAGACTGTGATATGGTCCCATTTTCTATCTAACGAAATTTGAGTGTTGAGATCTGAAATAACAAATATCAGGTCTTGCGGATTGTTCCTTTGTATCAAGGGAAGCAGAAATATGTATGTTTTGCCTCAACATGAGGCTTCTGTAAAGCTTTGAGTGGTGATGGGAGCTCTGAAATTATGCTGAATGGTTATAGTGGGAAAATCTTGCTTCTTTGAGGCATAACTACCTGTCAGCATATTATTTTGACTCCTAGTGAGAATGTTTTGAAAATATTGCTGTGTTTGTAGCCATTAAGTCTAGAGCCATCTGTTCTGTTTACCTGTTGAATAATTGTATTTACATAACATTAAATAATGTTTGATGAGAGAAGCTTGCTGTCAGAGCGTATCTTAAGACTGCTTTGTAAGAAAAGGGTTCATAGATATATCCTAAAGCCTGTAAGATATTTCTTGTGAGTCTGGTAAATGTGTTCTAACCTTTACTGTAAGGATGCTTTGAGGAAAAACAGATTCACTGCTGCTGCTTATGCAACTTAACTGCATTGCATTTCAGATTTTAATCTTCAACATATTCCTTCAGTGCGAAGGAATAAGAATCGGCTTGATGTAAGCACCATACTTTTCAGATCAATTGAGATCTAATTTGTTTAAACCCAGGTCCAAATGCTCCAAACCAAGCCCCACTGATTCTTCTTGAGGATGTGACCAATGTCTATGGTGATACAGATATTGATCGTAACAAACACATACACAAAAAGAGGAAACTCGCTGAAGGAAGAGAAAAAACAATGGTAGGTTCTCTAGATTCTCTTTTTGTAAAATGATGGTACCAATACTGGAATTTCAACAGTAGAGGTTTTGTGTTTTTAGAGCTTCCCGATGACAATGGTTTCTGACTATATTATAGAAATATATTATACAAACATGCGTTTTGCTACAGGAGTTGTTTTACTCTTGTTTTTCTTAGCAACTGCTGTAGATGCGTGTGTGGATATGAATATTTCAGCTTAAAGAAGCTATAAAGAATGGCAGCAGCAGTCAGATTTTCTACAGGTGAAGCTGAACTGACTGACTTAGTTACTGAAACTCATTTCATTTACTTCAATAATGGAAAACAGTTACATAGAATTTCTGATAGAAGTACTTATACTTACATGGGAATACTTTCTTTGTGTTATGCCATTGAATGCTAAAATGTAACATATCTTTGAATCAGTAATCTGGCTAAAGCATGTCTAGGAGAACTGTCTCTTGGGATACTGTTTATCACATTATGCCACTGACTTTCTTGGTAGCAAACCAGGTCGTTCTAATGTCAAAAAAACCTAAGTGAAATAATGAGAAGTCTTGCAAAGACTATGAAATTAGGATCTTAAAATCTGTTCTGGGACTGCTTACTTTTGTTAAGTGGAACTTCTGTGACTTCAGAATCGTATGAAATGTAAGTATTGAATCTCTGGGTTTTTTGTTGATAAGCAGAGCTCAGATGATGAGGATCCTTCTGGAAAGGCACGAAGTCGTCATATTGCAGTTAATAAGGCAGACCTTGCAAACTCTATTGAAGTACTAGAGAGCTTTAAACTGGCGAGGGAGAGCTGGGAGCTGCTCTGTTCACTGGAATCGCTTGACAAAGGTAAGGCTAACTACAGACAGTGCTACACTTACCTGTTATTGCTGTCATTTTAGTGTTGGTGAAGTTGAATTCCTGTCAGTGAAAACCTGCAACTTAATTTGCATCCCTATTTTTGATCTGGGTTCTGTAAGAAGCTGTTCTCAGTTGTTACTTTTGAGTGTTATGTTTCTTCGCTTTTATTTCATTCCTTATGTCTTCACTTGTTCACTGGCTTCTTTTGGAAGTAGCTTTCACTGAAGGAGCAGTTGATTAGTAGTAGTGCTTCCAGGTGAGGACGTGCTGTTAATGGTTGCTTTAGTTCATGCTTAAGCAAATTGGTTTTATGTTGTCTGATAACATCTAATGTTATAATATTGAAAACAAATTTATCTTCTAAAAAAGTAAATACTGTCATTTAACAGTATTTGTTGGACACTGAAGCAAAGTATTATGGAAATATGATTGTATGTGATTGTATTGAAGAATATCCTACTTTTAAAGGATTAACTTTCATGTTTTGTTTTCTAAATACAGCTATATATTTCTGGATCATTGGTTTTTTAACAATCATATGCTATCAAATGCTGCTTTTTTTCTCTATAACTTTATGCAGAATTCACCAGAATTTGTTTGTCATGGAAGACTGAAACCTGGCTTTGGTTAAGAATCTTCCTTACGGACATGATTATTTACCAGGTAAAAAAGATAAAATACTAAAGAAAATGACTCCGTACTATTGCTCTTTCTTTTAGTGAAAAGCTATTCTGATCTAGCTTGTTAGATGCTTTGTGTCCACTGATTTCATTCTTTAAAGTATGACTCTTTAGGGGATGGGATCATACCATTCTTAGCGCAAAGCTAGGTACCCCACACAATATTCCTGTATCAACTAGTTGTTTTGTGAGTCCAGCTAGCATTAGCATATGAAGAAGACAGTAGGTATATAGTGTGAAATTAAAATGCAGCTTGTCTGCCAATATGTTCTGTTAAGATACCATCAGAGAAAATATTTTTTTAAATCACAGGTTTTAACATGTTTCAGTTAGACTTAAAATTGGTTATCTCATTAGAAATTAGACAGATTCTAAACATCATCCTACCATTCACAGAACAAAGGTTGTTTTTTCATATATTTCCCTTGGTATTCTTTTATTCTTGCTCAACAAAAGCTGTTTTAAGCTCTATTTAACTAAATGAATTAATAGCTAACTTCAAAGACTGATTATTTCAGTTATGGGACTCTATAAAAAGGTTTTCTAAAGCAGAGCTCTTTGTGTCTAGCCTTGCAAGTGCTGAATCCATACTCAAGTACATAGCACCTCACTGGAGTGTTTTCTGCTAGACAGCAACATTGAAGCCTTTTTATTTAGACACCCACTTCTTGAGAGCTTTCTATAAAGGAACTTTTCTTTCTACTGATCTTACACTCTGTTCCATCATCTTGAAGGGGCAGTACAAAAAGGCCATTAGCAGCCTGCATCATTTGGCAGCTCTTCAGGGTTCTCATTCTCCACAACAAATTACAGGACAAGGATCACTAGAAAATCAGAGAGCGCTAATCCAGTTAGCAACGTGCCACTTTGCCCTTGGAGAGTACCGGGTATGTACAGCATTCCATGTACTGGTCTTTTATCTGTCACTGTGGTTCCCATTTGCTTTGAGTTTTTGTATTAGTCTACTTCCAGTAGGGTATCAAACATAAGCCCGGGTCTACAGAAAAACTGATGCTTCACAGGGAAAAGAATTGCACTTCCTGCCTAATCTGAGTATCCATTATCTCCCACATATACTCTATTTGGTAGCTATGATTTGCGATGTTAGCTAAACAGTGACTTACTGTAGCTAAAAGTATTTCAGTGGTCTGTCAGTGAAAGCTTGATTATTTATTTTGAACTACCTTCACTGAAAGCTTCAAAATGTGAGGAAAATTCTTGTGTATAAGCTTCATGTTGCAGGGCAAGAGAAGGTGTATAGAAAGTAAAAATAGTAGTAATAAAGGCTTGAGTAAGGATCTGAAACCATCCTAGTACTGGTCTAGTTGGACTAGTCTTTCCTCTCTTTCCGGCTTAATACTTTTTCATTAGAAATCTAATCATATATCTGTTCAGACCTCTTACTGTCTCCAGAAAATTGCATTAAAGTTTACAGCCTTTCTGTCATACTGTTAAATTGTCATTTTCCTGTTCTATTTTTACCATGGACAGGATGAACTTTTAAAAACTATTCTAAGAATTGATTGGGAAATATAATATTTCAAGATAAAAATCTTGCATTTTTATTGATTTAACACTCTTGAGAACAACTAAAATGGTTTCAAGCTCTGAGATTGTTTAATGGGATTCATATCACAGCCATGTCTTTTTGCTCAGCCAGGCTAAGATATGCACTGATTCTACAGTTCTAGCACTGAATTTTGCCTTTCGTTTTGTCTGAAACTTTTAACATAATTAACTTGAATTTAATTTAGACTTAACTATTTCTTGCTTTTCTTGTTTCTATCTTGTCTCCTTTTTATAGCAAACATGCGAAAAAGTGCTTGACCTCATGTGCTATATTTTACTTCCAATTCAAGAAGGAGGTAAAGTACACGAGGAACAACCTAAAGTCAAATCTAAATTCAGAAAAGGTATGCAGTTGCTACTACCCTAAGCTCAGGATCGTCTCAATTTTAATCATTGTTTATATATAATGTATAAAACTCTCTTCTATTATTATGAAAAACAGAGGTAGTTCGTGACTCCTCCTTCTTATGTTAGTTTGTATCCTGCTGATACCTATTAAATTGCTTTGGGAACCAAGTCCTTACACAGTAAAAGAGAAGGGAAGAAAACTTTTAACAATGTGTAACTTCACATTTTGAATCCTCTGTAATTACATTCAAATTTTCTTCCCTACCTGAGATTGTAGGCAAGCATTTATTCATTTTTCATTTGAATTTCTTCTAAACTTAGAGAATCAGAAGAGCACTAAAGAAGTCCATGATAAACTATTCTGTTGCAGGGTCTGATTTGAAGCTTTGGCCGTGTACCAGTAGAGCTATCATGCCTTACTGCCTTCATCTGTTGTTAGCTTGTTTCAAGGTAAGCTATAGTCTGTAAGTTTTAGTCTCAAGACCATAAGGCATAGTATATGTAGCTGGAGTCCTGAAATGGTATGGCCTTATCCCAGTGGTGGCATTAGGCATATAGGGCTCTACTTCAAGTGTTTCTCACCTCAGTGGGTTTGTGAACAGACACCTCTATTTGAGGGGAGGAATAGCGTTTGTTCTTTTTCTCTTCTTAGTTATTGTAATTTGAGGCAGAGAAAATAAGATTTCCTCAAAATACTTTTACCTGTATCTCTAGACTTTGCTATAAATCACTGAAGAGAATTAGGCTGGGAATTTCCAACCTATTTTAAATATATATGTTGGGGCAGAATGAAATACACTTCTTAAAGGCTTGTTTTGTATTTGCACAGAAGCAGTTAAATCCAATCAGTTTCTAAGTGTAACGTGATTTTCCTTCTCCGTGCCTTTTTTTCCTGAAGCTCAGAGCTTTCACTGACAACAGAGATGATACAGCATTGGGCCATGTGATTGTTCTGCTTCAGCATGAGTGGCCAAGGGGTGAAAACTTGTTCCTGAAAGCCATCAACAAAATCTGCCAACAAGGGAACTTCCAGTATGAGAATTTTTTCAACTATGTCACAAGTATCCTTTCTCTACCCAGGACAGTCTTTCACATTCAATATTATTTGCTGGGGTGTTGAGGAAGCTGTTGGATAGTTTCAGCAGGTTCTCTGTGAATAGTATTCTGTATATACAATGCAAGCCTCTCACAATAACTGGCAGTGAATAACGGGCCATAAATATGCCTTCTGTTGCCTGACACTTCAGAGTACTTCTAAGTACATTGTAATAGCACTTTAATTCAGAGAACAGCAGTAGTGTTGGATGTTGAATTTTTTCAGTAAAGATACATGTGCTTTTGAACGATGGGATTGTTGTTTTGCTATGCCATGCTTAGCTGTAGATAACAAAAATGGTGAAGTGGCTTCAAAGAACTGAATCATTTTGATTATTATTGCTTGAATGCTTTGTGTGGGTAAGCTTTGGGGTTGCGTAAGATAAGTTATGTCAAGGTTCATGCAAAGCATGTCTGACTGTAGTCAGCTTTCTTACATATACTTGGATCAGTATATTCACACAGCTTAGTGTTTAACCGGAGTAGACATCCAACCATGGTCCCGGAAAGCTCAGGTTCAGATTCCTTTGTGAGACAAAGCCCTGTTCAGAGGCTGCAATAATGGCAGTATTTAAGGAAGAAAAGAAACAGCTAAATGAAGGACAAAATAGGAAACAGAAAAGGTGGTATATACCATTATGGAAGCATATTCTTCAATCTCAGCTTTACTATGTAGTGTATAGGAAAAGAATGTAAAATCAGCCAGTGATTTTGTTGGGAGAGAGATGGTCCTAATGTTTTTGGCTTTCCTTGCAGTCAGACTGTACATACAAAAAGAAGTTGACCGACTGATGTGTATTTTGCACTTCAAAAAACCATTTTTCCTTTATTCCTGGAGGGCTGGGAATACATGCTTTGATCTTGTTTATCACTTCCAGAAATTAGATGTTGTAATAGCTGTTAATTGTGGCTGTCCTTTGGGCAGTGTGGCCTCTGCAGGAAAAGGAGGGGTGTTTACTATATTTTTCTCCTTTAAAAGAATCTTTAACTTTTCTTCAGATATTGATATGTTGGAGGAATTTGCTTATTTAAGAACACAGGAAGGTGGGAAAATCCATCTGGAACTGTTGCCAAATCAAGGAATGCTGATCAAGTAAGGATGAAAATGTATTCACTTTTTTTAAAGTAAATCATGTTCTGTCATCACACTTAATTAATATTCAGTATATTAAGTCTGTCATAGCTATGAGTTTAAATGTAAGGAGTTGGATAAGGAGCTCAGACAATCTGTTCTGACCTGTGAACTCCTCTGTGGAGTTCTTCAACTTCAAATTCCTTTTATGGAACTTTGTTCTTAAATGTTACATGTGTTTTAGAATTACGTGTATTACAGTGATGCCAGATGGTTCTTTCAGCCAGAGGCTTGACTTGCATTTGCAGGAATTCTTTAAGTAATTAGGCACAATTGCAAGCTATTAATAATTTTGCTGAATGACAGTGCTGAACAGAAAGCACTACTAGGTACGGACAAAGCTATGTAAGACTTGATATAAAGCATAAATTAGGTTCCAGGTATAACTTCTTGTCTGAATTAGCATATCATCTGTTACTATATACTGAACAGCTTATTCCACTCAACTTTTTACAAGATGTTGAAGAAAATTAATAATTTATATTAACTTGTGAAGTGTTCTTTGTTTGGAGTCAAGACTGAACTGTTGCGGGGTTCAAGAGGCAATATGTTTGGGAATATCCTGTTTATTAGACCTTGTATTTTAGGTTCATGAAAGGAAGACTAGTAAAAGTTGTCAATGTTCCAGTTCAGGTCAGTGTATTCTGGCTGTTAACGTAAAGTACAACAGGGCTCATGTTCTCAAAAATGGGAGCCTAGCATAAGGTAACAGTATCTAAATTTAAACAAGTAAATCAATTTTGAGTTCGCTTTTAAACTCTTGATTTTCAAATTCTTTACTTGCTGTATCTCACTGCTTGTAGCCAGATGCATGAAAACAAAAATCAGGGTGTGCTGCTCTACATATGATGTTACATAATAGTCTTTGTGAGCAAGAGCATCTGCACTGAAGACCACACCTGATAAATTCTTGGCTACTGTCTCTAGTTAGTTTTAATAGTGTAGTGCTATTCCACTGGATTGCTGCTTTTACTTTAATTTGCATGGCAGCTGTTTGTCATTGTTCTGACTTCACTAGAGTAGTGCTTCTAGTGAGACAAATCTCTTTGCCCTCCATCTGACCAGTGTTATGCTTTCTGAATGATGGCAAATGCTTGGAGAAGTCTGTTTCTTTGTGCTAATTTTACTACCATGGTCAATTATCCTGTCCAGCTGGAAGAGGCTTAGAGTGAAGTGTCTCTTATGTGGTTGAGATCTGTCAGAGATGCTCCACTTTGTCAGGGAGCTGAGTGGAAGGAGATGACATTTACTTCCTGGTATCCCAAATATTTATTTTGCTGGAGTGGTTTTGAGGGTCAGAGAGGGCCAACACTGTTGACCTCAGTGGCATTGGTTAGCTTACTGCCTCCTTCAGCTGGGCTTCTAATCAAATCTGCCAGCACAGCTGTTTCCTAGGACATTAGCTAGCTACTTCTAAATGGTTTGCAGGGTGAAATCTGCATAGTGGCTTTCATCTTTCAACTCAGCAGTTCTGGTTGTTTGAACTGCAGCACCATCTTCCTAGTGATTGCAGAGGCAACTAAAATACTGCTCATGCACAGGAGGATTTCTGCCATAGTACCCAAAGACAAAAATCATTCCTTCGATCTTTTCTCAGAATAAATGAGCATACAGTTCCATGTCATAATTAACAGGATGACAGGTATGTTTTTTAAGAATGAGTTTTTGTATTGTGAATTCTTAGACCAATATCATCCTCAGCACCTTACACTTCATGAGACTATTCCTTTTTCTGAATGCATGAAGTAAACTACACTTTTTTTTTTACAAAAGCTGATGTATAGTCTTGGTAGCCTTTCAGCCAGGTCGTGCAAAATGTAATATACAACTTGTAAGGCTTCCCTTCTCTTGTATCCATGGTGAGTATATGAAGCTACGCAGTTTAGGTTTCATCAGCCAGCTCATTGTTTGCACAGCCAGCAAGACTTGTATAAGAGCTCTGAATTTTGCTATTATCTGCCTTTCTACCCCATTGTAGACAAGATGGGTTTCACAGCTGTACTGATTACCCATGGCTGTGTTAGCTAGTGAGGTTGAACAGGAAAACAGTATACAGGAACTGACTGGTTGATATCATGCTCCTATTTTTGATAATATGTCTAATTAGACTGATCTTAAACTGCCAAACACTGCATGAACTTGATGTGAAAGCTGATGGTTTTCTACCTCTATTCCCATTCCCAGCTCATATCTCTTTGAGGATGGAGGAGGAAATCTTAGTTGAAGTGAAACAAACCATCTTGAAAGCATAGTTTTGTTCTGATTGTGCATTTGGGTATGTTTACTTTTGACTATAGATCTTGCGAACAGTCATGCAGACACAGTTGTGCAGAACTCTGCTTGCAAACATCTGTCACCATGGGATCAACAGTGTCTTGCTGTTACTTTTCATATTCTATTTCCCATGTTCGTTTTTGCCAGTATTATTCGTTCATGACAAGAGCTCTTGAAAAAATCTTACAGTTGAAAAATTCCTATATTTAGTTCAGTTTTCTTATCTGTACTGTAGAGGTTTTTGTGCTACTAAAATGTTCTTTCTTTATTTGAGGTGGACTTTTTTAGCATAGCTCTCCACCCACATTTAAGTTGTATATACTAATCAGAAAACCCATCTGTGAGATCTGAAGGTAGGCACCTAATTCAGTACTAGAGGCATATATGTCCAAGTATGCTTCTCAGCTCCTTATCTGTGGGAGTGAATTTTGTACACAGCTTGAGTGCCTATGTAAGATTTACACTGTTTCCTAACTTGGGTTAGGAAACTAGGCCTGTTCTCCCTATACCAAATTTCCCATTTCTCCTTAGGTAGGGCATTGGATTTGCCCTAGTATGTAAGTGTAAGACTATTATCCTGTGCTATAGATAGCACACAGAGATGAGGACTTCACAAAGACAAACAGACACTTTTTGGTTGGTACATAACGTGACCCTGGGTTGTAAGTGTCACTTCAAATATTCCTCTTCGCGCAGAGAGGCTGCTCTAAGTGGGCATTTCTGCTATGACATTGTCACCCTATAGCAGCTTCGTTTGTGTGTGGTTAGAATTTGAAACAGTGAAAAAGGCCATCTGTGGACTAACTAAAGGATACATATGCAACCTGTAACAAATACTGTCATGTACACAATGTGGCTGATACCTGCTGCATGCAGGTTCTGCATGCACTTGGCTTGATCAGCAACAGGTCCCTTACCTCAAGCTGTGGGCTCTCCCCCTTCTCTGACATGCTCTCACTGGCTGTGCAGGGAAACTGTGGTATCTGCAGTGCTCCTCTCCAACCCTGTAGTTTCATTGTCCTCTTATCCTGTGTTTTCCTTGAAAATAATTTTTTTATACTTAGATAAATATAGTTAATGTATTTATTATTATATATAATGGCCCAAGACAATTTATCTTCACTCAGTATGGCCTAGGCAAGACAAAAGTTTGGACACCCATGAATTAAATCTTTTCTGATGGGCACATTCATGGGATGACCAACAACAGTTCATTGTGTTAAAACTGCGAATTGGTTTCTGCACCTACCACTGTTGTTTCTCCACACAAGTATGCATATCTATTTAGACTACATTTGCAAAACAGCCTTAACAATAAAATTTGGGGATGTTTGTATGTTCAGTGCTGTTCAGTCCTGCACTTCTTAGACTGCTTGATGGTCATACTGCTTTTTGGCTCATCTTAATTATTTCTTGCCCCTTTTTTCTGGATGGTTGTTTTGCACCAGAGGATAAATTGGTGTGTGGGTATTTGAATACTGCTATTTGCTGTTTTTTAAAGGACTTCTAGCCCTCCCATGGGGTTACTGCAGCAGGAATTCATACCTGTGCTACAGCCCAGCATACAGACTGCTGACAGGTACCAAGTGGGAAAAACCCCACTCATAGTGTGCTGTGTTTCGTCAACATGTTTTACTGCCCATGGTTTTCAGCAACTTATTCAGTATCTTTTTTTTCCTCCCTCCATTTGTGCCTACATTGCCTGGCAAATCATGTTGTTCTATATAACATTTTCTTTTAATTTTTCCATAAATTGCCAGTATGTGTCCTTTCAATTTAATAAATCACTTTTGAATTCAACAAAAGTAGAAATTTGCCAAAACAATAGCAATGTTCAGTAACATATTTGCAAGTGCATAACCTTTTCAAGATCATACTGGATCCATTTGTAGCTGCTACTTGTTAGTTGAGCTGTTCTGAAATGTTTCCTGTTGTCCAGCTGTTACATGACAGTTATCTTCAAGAGTTCTACTGTCTTGCTCAGTAGTTGTAGGTTGTTATAACCTTCAGGTTGTAACTGACCATAGCGCTCACCTGCCAGCAATATTTAAGGCATTGAAGATGGAAAATCACTTATCCTGTAAAAATGAGGATTCTTGAGTATTTTCAGTGCAGTTCTGCTTTGCCCAATCTAGCTGTGGTCTTCTAGTAGCCTCTTTGCCTTTTCCACATGAAACAGAGGTCTCTGCTGCTTCAGCAGAAGGAAGAGTGACTGGGAACAGAATTCCACTCTGACAGGTTTCCTCTCAGATTCTGGAATTTATGATTTAATTGAAGGTGGAATGTTATTTTTGATTAGGGCATTCCTAGACTTTGTCATTCTTCATTTCCAGCATTGGCGTGCCTTCACCATTTGTTTTCTTTCTGTTGCTCACTGTGCATGCTGGGTTTGGTCCAGGTCTTCACTTCTTATCTCTGACTCAGGACTTCTCTCAAAGTTAACATTTTTACTTTTCTCATTTGTTTTTACTTCTTTAGTGTTAAGGCTTTCATTTCAGACATACCCTTTGTCTCCTGGATCAAGTGTGGCTTGCAGGTAGATGCTATGAAGTTTTGGTCTAAATGTATAGGGTTCTGGATTAGTGTGAGTGAAGCCTGGAGCTTTGGCACTGCAGAACGTTGTTCTATAGATAAGACTTCAGCTATTGAGCATAACAGGCCAGCATGAGGACAAAGCCATTAATAAGAAAGGCCATTTCCAGGGCAGTAAACTGAGTTTCACCAGGCAGAACTGCTTTTGCTTGCTCAGTTAGCAGCCCTTTTATTCTGTTTGAGAACAATTCTTGATCTTCTGCTTAGAATAAATGCTTTCCTGGTATCTAGTATCTCCCTAAGAGCTGACTTCTATTGGTGCACACTCAGCCTGGCTTGATTTCTGTGCTCTGTGTTGGTCTGTGAAGAGTTCACTGCACCTTGCATTAATTAGTACCCATAGGGTTCTGTGCTTCCTTAGTGCACCCTCCATGCAAGGAGATCATCATAAAATGCTAGATTAACAAAGCACATTCTCTAGTTAGCCAGATCAGCATTGTTTTCTTTCCTAACAGCCACTATAACCAAAGCATTGAAAGCATAGTCACTTATAGAACTCCAAACTTTTGGAAGATTTTACACTACTAAACACTTCAATAGCCAGTACAAGCTTCAGATCTCCTTCTGTAAACTCAGGTATGATAGATGTGCAGGTAGTGACACGTAATACCTCTTAAATTTCTGTTGTGCTCCAAGTAACCCTGATTTGGTTTTTGTCTCTCTTTTCTTCGTGGCTTAAGGCATCACACAGTTACCCGGGGTATAACTAAAGGAGTGAAAGAAGACTTCCGACTGGCCATGGAGCGCCAGGTCTCACGTTGTGGGGAAAATCTCATGGTGGTCTTGCATAGGTTCTGCATTAATGAGAAAATATTGCTTCTTCAGACTCTTTCTTGAATGGACTGGATCATGATGCACCCTCTTTCAGGGAGGGAGAGGAAGGCTTTTAGTTATCCTAACAGCAGCAGAGCAGTGGAAAAATCACTTGTCTAAAGGTACAGAAGTTCCCTGCAAGCAATAAGTTCTGCAGTACATGAATGCAACTTGGTATTTGTCCACTGTTTGGTTTCTTTGTGAAGGTAGATTGAACTTTATAAATAAAACTTGGTTTAAAAGCCTTCTGTAATTTGTTAGTTGGTACTGTTTTTTTCTTTTTCATAGGCATTATACTAAGGTGTGTCTTATTTTCTTCCATATAGATGCATAGAGAACAGAAGAAGATACTTCAGGCTTTTTATTAGCATTAGTTTGAGAATCACAACAGAAGTGAGTTGACAAATATTCTACACAGAAATTAACTGGTCTCTTTTGGTTTTGACTGAATTCCACCAGTATTGCTGGTTTTTATATTCAGAGCCCTCATTTAAGTCCACTTATAAAGAGTATTGCTCTGATTGAACTTCAGTATCAAAGTGCTTGGCCCTTCTCCATTCTGTGTAGCATGTGAAATTTAGACATCATCTATGCTAGAGGCTTGTAACACAAAGACTCAGAACATACTTAAGTGAACTGCTAAACCTGTAGCAGCAGCATGCCAATTAACAACCCCCTGAAAGAGGTCTGTGGCAGCAGGCTTCTGCAGGGTGGTGAGGTTGACCCCAGCCCTAATAACAGCAAAAGGCAAACAGATGTGCTGAGGCACTGGCTGCTGCAGCACACAGGCAGCCCTGAGCTTTCCCCAGCAGTTACTGCACTACTCCCCCTTGTGCAGAGCTGAGGCCATAGCCAGTGCTACCCAGTGAAAAAGAAAATGGTTCTAAGGGACAGGCCCAGTAATACCTGGAAGCTGATGTCTCAGCTGGTCCTGGAACTAAAGCCAACTACCATCCCAAGTAGGGGCTGGGGGGTTGACCTGGCCCTTCTCAGTGCTGCTACTTCCCTTTTTCAACATGTGGAGTACCCCTCTGAGCATGTGTGGCCTTGAATCCAGGACACTCTCTCTCATTACTTCCTTTCTCCTTTTCCTCTTGAAGTAACACAAGGTTTACTTGAAGTTCTTCAAAAACCACGCAGCCCAAGTAAGTATAATTGTGAGGGAGCCAACATATAGGCGATAACTGTTTCGTAGAATTCACCTATTAAAGTTGATCCTTTTTTCTCTTATGCTCAGATCTTGGGTATCATTTCACCTAACTATAACTGGGGGCATCTGCAAATCCAGTCATTCCTCCCTCCCTCCACAAGAGGGATGTGACACAGCTGGACCAAATGTGCCCATAGCTGGTGCTGGGATAATGCAGGTGCCAAGAGCTTTTATAAGCCCCAGCTTCTGATTTTAGGTGCCTTGTCACATGCAATGATAGTGACCATAGTCCCTTCTGATAATCCCTGGCAATCACCACCAAGCTCCCTTACAGCTCTTTTCATGAGCAACATCAGGCTGTCTTTAAATAACCAAGTGTTGCAATATAGTCATTTTCTCTGTACAAAAGTAGGAGATCAGTAAAATATTTTAAAAGTGCAGTAAGTAGAAATAGAGCAACTGCAACAGATTAATAAGTTTTAGCTAAATACAAAAATGTGGTCCTTAAGTCGCATAAAGTCTTGATTGCAGCGTCCATGGAAATGTGAACTTGAACTAGGATCCCTTTTTATTAATACAACCCAGCAGAATTGGCAACGTCTCAGGCTGATCTGTCTTATGTCTTTGCCTCAACAGCGTGTATGCCTACCTGACCACCTCCATCAGATTTTCCAGAATATCTTTTTCTTGTAAAGTATATAGGATATTATGACCCAAAGAGTTGTTGCAGTGAGGTTTTGAGTCAGATGCTCTGCATGGGATTGACTGTCTTGCATCTTCCACTTGAAAGGGAAATAGTTTTCAAACACTTCATGTCCAATGTAGACCAAGATTGAGTTCATTCCTGAAAGTAAACACAGGTCTTAGCACCCAAAAGAGCAAGCAGGAGTTTGCTGCAGAAGAAGCAGGCATAGGCGTGCCAGGCTTATGAAATGGAATGGCACTGAAACAATAGCAGGCACTCCCAGCAGCTAATATTCCTTGCTCCAAGGATGCTCTGCACATGTGTTTGCTTTCACACGTTATCTGAGAGACTTCACCACTGAAAACCACTGAAAATGTGTATTGAAAAGAAACATAGATAACCTATATGCTAAATTGAAAATACAACCAGATGGATGCTCCCACAATTCTACTGACAAGAATAATCAGTTATTGTCTTTAGAATGGCTGGGGTCAACCTATTTGTTCAGATCTACTGCCTTTCCAAACAAATGCTGACTGCCCTTCAAAGCTTTGGGATTTCTGGTAGGAGATATGATACCATGCTGTTACCCTACCCATCTTCCTGTCCAGATACCAAAGCTGAAGAAATGTTCCCTATGCTGTGGGTTTGCACTCTGTCCTCAAATGTTTGTCACGAGCCCAGTGTGGTTAAAACCACAATGGGACGCTTTGGGAGACAGGCTTATCTAAAAACACAGAGAGAACCTATGTGGTTGCCCAGGGGATTTTGTCTTCCACATCTTCAGAAGTGGTAGTACTCTGCTGACAGGCCTTTGAGTTTCCCACTAAGTTAGCTAAGTCTCTGCAGTCCTTTCCAAACCAGCTGTGAGCCAGCTGTGGTATTTTGCTTGGTGCTCTCTGAACTCAAGATGAAACTTAAAACAGTCATGTGGCAACAGCAGCTTCCATCCCTCATTTAAATACTGGCAGTCCATCTCCCTTAAATTTCTGGTCTAGTCTCTCAATTCTGTGCAAAAATTCAGTTCAAGCTAACCGTTTTGACCTCCTTCAAGGTACCTCATTCAAAATCCCAACTCCTTTGAAGACAAAGGAGGTACAGAAACATAACAGAATAGTTCAGAAAGAACTGGAAGGAATGTGTTTCCTGTTGTGCTTTCACTGACCTGGGTAGAAAAATGGAGTACCTGACCACAGCCTCTTGACATCCACAAGGTAATACATCAGCAGTAAGAGCATGAAGGCAAAGCAGCTCATGGTTGTCACATATGATGTTGACCTATGCAAATTTTCAATAGGAGGTTAGAGAGATAAGTGATGCATAAAGATCACAATACAAAAAAGGGAAAACTGGTAAAATAATAATTTAAGAAAGTCATACTAAAAGCTCTTAGCTTACCATAAATTCTTGTTTATGGGAATAAACCCTTCTTCTTTAGAACATTTTGTCAAGATAGCAGAAATAATTCCCTGCAATAGAAAAGTTACTAAAGTTTATATAACCACTGCAACATTTCAGACAGTTTGTGTTGAACAAGAAGACAGGTCTATTAAGAAGCTACCCAGTGATACTTAGACCACACTAGGTGAAATAGCTTACCATTACTAAGCTCCAGATTAAGAACCGGCTCATAATCTGTTTGTGCTGGTCTTTGTATGACAAGATAATTTTTCCCGCCTAGTACAAGCAGAATACAAAAAGTGAATTAAGGCCTGCAAATATACCTGGCTCTCAAAATGTAGTTGCATTGGCTACATGCTCCCTGTACTAAGGCAAGGGACACCAATAGGGTTTATATCAGCTGATCTTTTCTCAGTCTAAAAGGCTGAAAAATTGAAACTTTGCAAAGAATGGACACAGATGAGAAAAACACCTAAATGCAAATTACTCAGCAGCAGAGGTACCCCTCATATCCCTTTTCTACTCTGTTAATACTGAAGAATGGGATGAGCAACTCTGTTAGGACAACACTGTGACTCAAACTCCACCTCCCAACCCTCAGCAAGGGACTGCACAAAGGAACAAATTGACGCTGAGTCCCTGACCAGGCCAAACAGCTTCTTGGCACTGCATCCATCCCAGCCTGCTCAGAGCTCATGTTCCTTTTCAAGTTACTGCCAGGTTAGATTCCACTTCTCTGACACCCACCTTAGGCTACGTGGCCTGAAAGCATTGCTCTAGAAAAGATTTTGTTAGAGCCAGTCTCCAGTCTCAATCACAAATAAAACAAGTTGCCTCCTCACTTCCAAGATGCCCTCAAATTTTCCCATGAAACACACAGAAAAAAAAGAGGTACCTGCAGTCCCAGAAATGCCATTAGAATGGTATTTATGGTCCCCAGGATCCCTTCAGGATCATACGGAACTGTTGTTTGGTAAAGCACCTTAAACAGAGAGCAGTTATTAGAAGGTAACCAAGCAACCAGTATCCTTTCTTTTCCAGCCTCCTCTTCAGCACACACATCTTTCCCAAGCCCCTCCTCACAGCTGCACTTGGTGGTAACCTGCAGCTTCATACTGCAAACCAAAACCTACTTACATTGCAAGAGGGATGCTGATATATATGCTTTTCTCCAAGAACCAAACGATCAATGTAGCCAGCTGCTCCTCCAGTGCAGTTAGGATAGTTTCCAAAATCTCCAATGCCTCCAGGACCAAGATAGCCCCTAGGACAGAAACAAACAAGTTACAGCATTGATGCTAGATGTCCTCTCTGACCAGAGGCACACAGTGAAGTGCAGGTCCTGTGTGACAGCTGATCTCAAGAGTACAGGCAGGAACCTAAAGCAAGGCTTCAGTTCAGCCCTGGCTGTCTAGCTGGCTGCTTGACCTCCTCTACAAGTGCTGACCCAGAATTCGGGATGATGTTGTGATGATCGTATATTGCTGTACAAAGGCCTGAGAAAGACTGTAAGCCTCTTCTTCCAACAGAAGCAATGATGTCACCTTTTCACACCAGTTATTTTAATACCAAACTAAAAGCTTCTTTATATGATAAATTGTTCCCCTTGGCCTGCTCCCCTTAGAGCTTTCATCTTTGTCCTATCCCTGTAACTGTTTTTTCTCCTGCCACACAGAAAATACTTAATCTGATGCCCCACAGAAAGTAGTCTGAGTGCAGTCTTACCTGGGACAACCTGGCACTGGTAACAAAAATGTCAGGCACAGCCAAATTACTTCTAACGTCAGAACGAAGATCCACTGTGGCCAGAAGGGGAGAACATCCTGCAGAGCAGGACATGATATCTCCTGCATGAGATGGAGGGAAGGGGAAATATTAACTTGCAAGTGAAAAACATGCCCCTGGGGACATCCTGTATTTCTTGACAGGCAGTTCCCCAGATACAAGAGAGGGCTGTTTCTGTTGAAAACTGGGTTCTGCCAATGGACCTTTCATCTTCATAGATGATTTCCAGGCACTTAATTCTTTGAGGAGGGGGGTAGGAAACAAACCAAAACAAAAACCCACAATGTTTTTCAGCTTGGAAAATGTCACAAGGAATTTTGAGTCTTGAGTAGAACAAAGCCTTTTGGGAAAACAGATTCCAGAAAAGCCAAAAAGTGGTATTACTTTCCCCTGCTGTGAAAAACCACTGCCAAAATTAACTGGACAAAACAGAGGCCGCAGGATTCAGCATAGAGATGCCTGTTGCTGCGGTCCCTTGGCAGAGGAAAGTCATCAGAAATGCCTGGGAATGTCTGCTTCTAAACACCATCAAGATGGATCAGTGAAATCCTCAAATAAAGCAAGGATAGACATGATAAAATGCAGAGGGGGACACTGAAAGTTGTGTGTTCCCTGATGTTTTCACCAGGTCACGCTGTGTGGCACACTAAATAAGATGCGACATGTTCTTTATACTCAAACAAGAGCAAAAACTCTCAAGCCCTACTGCAGTATTATGTGTTACCTTCCCATGTAACTTACCAAAGTCCCACTGTCAGCACCAGCTCTTGTAAACAGGAGTTCAAGAGCAGCAACCACTAGATATGTCAGTCCCAGTCTCTGGAGTACTCCGGGGATGCGCAGATTTTCCCAGGACACTGGAAAAAATACATGCAGTGTGAAAGAGAAACAGACGTGGGCTCCTTCATAAATACAAAGCCACTCTTCCCCAGGCAGAGATGAGAGCCAATGCACCTACAGGTGTGCGGGACACCTCCATTCTGCCACTTGACTGTCTGTAAATCATAACCCTGGGCAAGTCAACACTAAGATGATAAACAGTGCCCAGCACAGGGGTTAAACAGAAAGAATTGTGTCAGTCTCTTATAGGAGACAGCCCAGCCAAAGAGGCAGAACAGAAATAGGGTTTCACTCACATGCTCCAAGACAGTAATTAGGATTCACAACTATGACTCCCAGCAGGATTAGCAGAAAACTCCTCCAGAGGATTTTCCCAAGCACCTTCTGCTTAGAACTTCCCCACCTCAGCATGGAGCTCAGCGACAGTGATACTGATGTGCCCATGATGAACACAAACCTACAGAACAGAAAGGGGATACAAAGCAGCTAAGAGCATTCAGCTGCTCTACTGGTTCAGAGGGACCGTGTTGTCATCAAGAGGGGCAGGTTCCTAACAGCTGTTTAACACAAACTCACTCCTCCAAATCAATTTTCATACAAAGGCAGAGAGTATGCAGTGTTCCCCTAGCAACCCTTAACATCACTTACACACTATTCTTCAGGAAGACCTACCATGGAAAAACCAGGTCTGCCACAGTTAATCCTACAAAAGAAATAAGAAGGAACACATTACTTTCCTCAAAACTTCCCTAAACTTTAACAGCATTATTGATGAGTTTCCAGAGGAACTGCAGGCTGTTTGCAGTCATTTTATGCCCCAAAATCTAAAAAATGTTATAAGCAAAACACAGAAAGATCCAATCATCTTGTTTCACTGCTTTTACCATTCCTCAAAAACAGGTTCATAACTGTGTCTCAGGAAAGATTTCAGGACAGGCATCCTTGCTATTCTCCATCGGGACAACACACTGCAGGACCCCTCCACCATCACAGCACAGCATCAAGCACCACAGGCTTGACTATAGTGCTAGACTCTGTTTAATGACCATGATTCTTAAAAGCTAAAAATATTATACTATGTCAAAAATAAGAAGCTTACAAACAGATTGTGATTTGAAATCATTGCGTATGCATTGCTTCTCCCATTAGCCTAACAGGCTAGATACTGTACTGATGCAAACCAGCACAGCATCCCAGCCTTCAACTAAACAGTGCAGCAGGTAACCACATCTAGATATTGAACTTAAAATGCAGATTAGCTGTGTCTCAATTGTACTTTACCATTCCAACTCTCATGTTTGAAGAACCAGTACTTTCCTCCTCCATAATTAACAAACACCATAATTATAAGAGAGAGGCTAAAAAGAAACAACAAAAACACAGAAAGTACCAGATGTCAATAAATACATATGTACAAACACAGTTAACATTTATTCCATTAAAACATTTTCAACTGTGAGACATAACGTAGTTTATTTTCAAAGAAAGATTACATACAAAACTTCTAGATTTGCTGAACAAGAAGCAGTATTTCAAAGATCATTATAGTGAACTGAAGTAAGCACCTTCACATTGCATTTTCATGCTGAATGTAGGTTGCTCTTTTCCACCATGAACCATAACCTTAACATTTCCTCAAACTAGATCTATGGCAATGCTTTGACAGTAATAATTAAAATTTTGATTATCGTTCAAGTTAAATGCTTTTGCAGTTCCACTGCTACATATTTCCATACACTGTCAATCTGTCTTGGGACAAATCTCCCATCCCTTGGGAGAGCTGCTTTTGGCCAAGGTCTTATGCTCACCCTCGGAACGTGTCCAGAGAACGCAGTCGTTGCTGAGAGGTTGCACACCACAGACGTGGGGAAGGATCACTGCTAATGGAGTCTGTGGTGCTTGGGGACCCCAGCTCCTGAAGGAACAAATCAGACACAAGAAAAGCAAGTCAGTGGCTGGCTGTGGAACTGCATGAATTTGCACACCGTGTTTGTCCTGGTTCTCCCCATCTTCCTTTTCTTTTTGCTTCCCCACTTGCTATCTCTAACCCCCTAGTGGCTCTGTAGTGTGGCAATAGTATTTGACAGGAAAACGTAGATGCTCTGTACTCCACCTTTGATCAGAGTGGAAACAATAAGCCAATGAGAAAATCCTATGTTTGAGATCTGTGGGAGCTGGGTTCAGTCCAAATCAGCCACAGACTTGCCATCCCTGTGAGGGCAGCTTTACAATTGAGCTGAGCAGATCCAGCTGCTGACTCTCATCAATGAGATCAGTCCCATCCCATCCCATCAGCACTTGTCTGACACACAGAAAGACCGTTCAGGGAGCTAAACCAGCAGAAAATGAATATTTTTAAAAGCAGCATGGCTTCTTTCCATATGGGTTCCCTAAACCACTCTGATCAGCTCCAGTAACAGCATAAGGCAGCAACATTGCTTTAACATGGATAACTGGAGATAAGCAACTTCAAGAACTGCCCCGGAGCTATGCTCCCAGCTCTTCTGACTCCATGCAGGTTCAGACCTCCTAGATATGAAGCCCAGACTGTGACAATCCATCTGTATTCTAGTATAAAACATGGCCCACAGAAATGACAACTCTAGGGCTGTCAAAGGAATCTTGATTTAAGCTTAGCTCCCATGAAATTTCCTATTGTGCTGCAAGCAAACACACAAGCTGGCACTTCAACCCCACCCTTATACTGCTTGTGTCAGATGGGGACAGTTTTCACAGATGCGTGTCCTTCAAGGGAACTAAGGAGGCAGAAAGCTAAATATTTCCAGCTTGCAAAAGTTCTGCAAGGAATCCATAACTCCCACCTGGAAACCCAGCCCAGCATTCTCCATCGACATAAAACTGCCTGTCTGACACCAATACAAGATTTGGCAAAGGCAACAGGCACAAGAAGATGGCAAGTAATAAATAAGCCCCCAGATGCCCAGATAGCATGCGTTATTCTGAGATGAAACCACCACCACCAAATGCAAATGAAAGGTACTTCAGTCACTCACAGAATTAATCAGACGATCAGTTTCCCTAGGGTTCAGTTTCTTGTAAACCCAGTTTCTGACTGGACCAATTCTGAAAATCAGTAACAGTTTAAAAGACAAAACAAACAAAATTGGCTTCATAGCCAATTCCGTCTTAACGTCAACTATTTAGTAGTATAAATCAATAGGATGGCCCCTATCCATGTTTCTCCAGTTCACGTATGTAATACTGATATACAACCAGTACCTATGACCCCAGTTACATCCATTTATCTAATGACATTGCCATAAGCTCAAGTTTGGGACCTCTACTCTCAGGCTGTCCACAGACAGGGACTGATATCGCTCAGTACACATGACATAAGACCACAGATGTTAAAGATGCTTAGGTCCCATTGACTTGTACTGCTGATTTGTTCCCAGGAACAAGTCACAGGCGGGCAAAGCAGTGTGTGCATCAGCTTACGGCTGATGTCAGCTGCTGCTCTCCAGCAACTGCTCTGCACACGAGCTAGCAAGCTATAAGATATCCCTCAAGAGAAATCACATCACTCTCCATTTGTCATTGCACAGACAGCTAGCACAGCCTGACTTGTACATGGCAGCCAGGCAGCAGGGAGTCTTACCTGCAAGCAGGGACTCCAAAGCACTACCACGCTACTTTTAAATGGGTGACCCTATCTCATGTATGAGGAGGTGTTACCATACTGTTTACTTACTTCATAACAAGGCGACAGATAATCAGGATAGCAAGGATCCCCGAATAAACCAGGAAAGCAAAGAGGATAGCTACATGGAAAGAGAAGAACACAACTCTGTATCTTACGCAACAAAACTGCTCATTGGCAGGGGTTTGGTCTACTGTGATACAGACACAACAACAAACTCAACCCACCATCCATCACTCCACTTTCTCCACAGAATATGTATCCCCAGCCTGAGTCCCACAAAGAGAAAAAAACAAAACCGAAGCTGGCTAGCAATCAGCAACTGCACATCTTGGCATAAAAAAGGGCAAAATAAATGTGCACTGAGGCAGTAATGAAGAAAGAGTTGATGTGCCATATGTTCTGATGAAAAAACTAGAGATTCAGAGAGAGCCTCAATGAGAAGAGGACAGGGAGATAGCAATAACATTTGAAAGTGTGAAGGATTTTTCTTTATAGCTGGAGAACTGAAAGGACTGAAGAAAAACTTAATACAAAGGAGAGGAATGGAAGAGATGAGAGCTTAAAGAAGGCCCAGGAAAGGAGATGAACAAAAACGTAAGACAGCAGGTTTAAAATTAAAAGCACAACAAAACAGAAATCCAAACGCTATGGTTTGTTTCCTGTTTTGTGAGAGAAGCAGGACAGAGGGAAGAACAAGGGTCCTGTGTATTTTCAGAAACATGGAGGAAAAGAGGAACTAACGATAATAAAATGTCCCTGTGGATAAAATACCCACTGATTTTCACGAGACTAATTTCTGCTCCAAAAATGTGAAGACCTGATCCTGGCCAGGGCCTTCAGGCAGAGATGTAAAACATAAGCAGGCAAAACACTGCTTATCACGTGCATGTCCATTGCACATTTCAACACAACACAGGTAGCTACAGAGGCATTTTAGGTAGCCGGCTTTATTGAGAGACATAGAGGCATTTTAGGTAGCCGGCTTTATTGAGAGACATGCATGTTGCAGAATGAAAGAGGAAAGCTGAGCATTACGTACGGAGGTAGCTGTTGATGGGGCCTTCATTGATGACTATGTCACAAGAAACGGTTTTGGCACTTGTGCTTAGGGTCTTTACTACTAGGGAATAATTGCCAAACTCTCCAAAGTGATACTGAATCCTGCAAAGGAAAAGGGAGACAGAACTTGCTGCTCCATGTAGATAATAGGGCATCACTCAGAGAGCTGAAGGGCGAGCATCACCCTTCCTGAGCTCACATCACCCATCTCCTCGCACCACTGCCTCTATGCAAGTGAGACCAGGCCCCGGCACGGGCTGGCCCCGCACCCCGACCCACCCAGCGTAACCACAGCGTGGCGAACTCCAGGTCTCAATGGTCAGGAAAGAGGTGAAGGGCTGCGATAAATCACAGTCGCAGCGCGGGGGAAACAAAAACCCAGTAGCACAGAGGAAGAGCCAGGGCGGTGGCACCTACTTGCAGAGCTCGCTGCCGGCCCGGGAGCCGTTGAGCAGCAGGCTGAGCGGATGCTGGGTGTCCACCACGGCCGCCGCGCCCGGGCCCCCGTCGCTCGGCGGGACGACGGCCAGAAGCTGGTAGGAGCACTGCGGAGGAAGCGGAGGGTGAGGCGAACCGGGCCGCAGGCCGGGGGCTAGTCGCCGCGCGGCTCGGCGCGCTCACCCGGTGGCAGGCTGCGGAGCGGGCGGCCAAGCGGAGGCCCTGCGCGGGCAGCTCGTTGCGGACCAGCAGGAGGGCCTGGTCCATCTTGAGCGGCGGCGGCGGCCCGGCAGCGGGGGCCTCTCCGCGCGACTGCGTGCGGCCCGGCGCCAGCAGCAGCGCGCCCAGCGCCGCCGCCACAGCCGCCGCCAGCGCGGCCGCCATCGTCCCTCCGCGCTCCGCCCCGGGGCGGCGCCGCTCTGAAAACGAGCTCGGCGCCGCGGCCCAGTCGTGGCGGTCGGGGGCGTCGGGCCGCGCCGCGATCGGAGCCTGGCCTCCCGCCGCCAAGTCCCGCGCAGCTGGGCAGCACGGGGAGGCGGTCGTGCGAGCTGCCATGAAACAGCCCCTTAGGACCCTGCGCTGCGGAGGGAGCTGGCACCCCCGTGTTTTTCACAGGGGAGATGGAAAAGAAAGCGCATTTCGTGAAAAGAGACTTTCCTCCCAGGGAGGCGCCTTCGCTGCTGCCGGTGCTGCTGCTGGTGGCGGTGCTGCTCCTGAACGCCCTGCTCTACCTGTACCTCGGCAGCCTGCACGGCTCTTCGGGCCGTGCCGACGCCGAGCCCAGACTCTGCCCTTATGGGTCTTTCAGACTAGGGCCGGTGAAAAACTGCTCCCCCTGGCTCTCCTGTGAAGCCATCGATAGGGAAGTCAGAAAACTCAAATGTGTTGGCGAAGGAGCTGTGAAAAAGGTGAGTTTGGTTATCCTTTCTTCTCTCCAGTGAATCAGCAAGCGAGGGCTTTCTTTGTTAGCTGCCCATGCTGCTCTTATAGCTGCCCTTACAGCAGCTGAAAGCCTTTGGCTACGAGTAAGATAAGGTAGGAACAGGCAGGAGAAACGTGACCGTGGCCAGTTGGTACCTCACACCAAACGACACCAGGCTGTGCACGCAGCACCACAGGGATGGGTTGGAGCGCTTCGCATGGTGCAGCTGAGCACAGCGAGTCTGGCTGGGTGCTATGAAGTTATTCCATCCTTCATTCACTCCAATGAAAGCTTAGGAAATCGTGAGCCATCCTGTGCTGTAATTACAACATCAGGAAGGGCTTGTTGCGACACGTACGTGCAGCAGGTACAGCAAAGCCCAGAGGCTTTGCTGCTGACATGACATTGGATGGTCATGCACCAGCATAGGACTGACCGCACTGGGTGACTGTAGTTTGTGGCTGTTACTGAGCATTCACTTGGATGCCACATGGTAACAGTCAGCGGAAGAAGGCTCTCCACGTCTTACACATTTCTTCTCTGTCCTCAGGTCTTTCTTTCTGAGTGGAAGGAAAACAAAGTGGTCATTTCACAGCTCACCAAACCTGAGCTGAAGGAGGACTTTCTCCACGGACTGAAGATGCTGAAGGCACTACAGAGCAAGCACGTTGTCCGACTGCTTGGCTACTGCGAGAAGCAGTTCACAATCCTCACCGAGTACCATCCTCTAGGCTCCCTGAGGGGTTTGAATGAAACTCTGCACATCCCCAAGTACAAGAGCATGAACACTTGGCATCAAAGACTGATGCTTGCTATAGACTATGTCAGCATAATTCGCTACCTGCACAGCAGCCCTCTGGGCACCTTAGTGATGTGCGATTCGAATGACCTGGACAAGGTGCTCTCTCAGTATCTTCTAACAAGTGATTTTCACATCCTGGTGAATGATTTGGACGCTTTGCCTCTCGTGAACAAGAGCGCCGGCAGGCTGGTGAAGTGTGGTCATCGGGAGCTCTGGGGAGAGTTTGTAGCTCCTGAGCAGCGTTGGCCCTATGGAGAGGATGTGCCATTTGATGATGACCTTATGCCCCCTTACGATGAAAAAACAGACATCTGGAAAATCCCGGATGTCTTCAATTTTTTCTTGGGCCACGTTGAAGGCAGTGACATTGTGCGACTGCACTTGTTTGACATTCATGCGGCATGTAAGAAGAAGGACCCAGCCAAAAGGCCTTCTGCCCAGGAGATCTTAGACACCTACAAGAAAGTTTTAACCCTGTTGATTCGGGAGGCAGCCATGCCTGGTACTAGGGAAATGTTATAGCAAATCATGAGACAAACTGTGGAGTGAAGTTGATGTTATTTATTTAGCTTGCCTGAAGGGCAAAATCTCTGTCCCCTCAACTGAGAAGATAAAAACAACTGATTTTGTATTTTACCTTTTGATTAAAAATTATCTACCCAATGCTGAAGCTGTGCGCCTTTCCCATCGCCATGTCTAATCTATCACTGCAAGAGGAGGAGAGGGAGAAATTAAGTTTTGAGAACGGGGAAAATTTCTCAAAAAGCAGAATTTCTCTTTTGCAACATTTATATAAAAACTCCCCTTTCAAACACAAAACGTTTTTGTACAGAGGAGTTAAAAAAAAAAAACAAAGAAAGGAATACAGTCCTACTTAAACTAATTGGCAGAGGTCTGGGGAGCAGAGACTATAGCATGCCCCTCAAGCTCTATGCTGATTCCAGTGGCTTTAGCCCACATCTTATGCACAAATCGACTTCCCTATGGAGTAAAAGCAGTGGGCATTCAAAAATGAGTACAGTTCTATTCAGGTTTTAGTGAGCCCTGATGCCACCTTCCCAACCACCATGCCCAGCCTCCCTGCTGGATGGGATATTCCATGGGCTGTTTTTGGAGCCGTGCAGCCACTGCTCTGTGGTCCCTGTATCCCACTAAACAAGCTTGTTGCTAGTTTGTAGGCAAGCAAATGATACAGAGACGGCTTAAACACGCATGGTTTTGGTTTTGAAACATTTGCCCCTACGGTGTTCTCAGTAAGGTTCTTTGGAGATGAGGGTCCAGGAGTCCTCTCGCTCTTTTTTAATCCACAGGAAGTGTGAGCTCTTCGGAAGAGGGCTAAGTGTATCTTTTATGTATATTCATTTCATCCCTTTTGCACTCACTTTTGTGTTCACTGAACATCATGGATGGATGTAAGGAGAAAGAACAGGAAATGGGAAGAGAACGTGACTTCCTTCTGCAGCAAAATGTGTGTTGGGAAAGTAAAAGCCTTACATTCAGAGTAAACAACTCTGTCAGGCCTGAATTCAAAATGCGTTCATCAGAAAAAACAAAAACAAAAAAGGCTGCTTCTTTGTTCAGTGAGTTGAGGAGAAAGCTCCTGGTACCAATATGGATGTTACAGCCTATAATAGGTACCAACTGCTGGAGAAAGAGAATAATGATGCCTTAATTCTGCAGTAGGCCCTGTTTGATGAGATTGGGGTTTAATTGTGCTCTTGGTGGAAAAAAAAAAAACAAAATGGGAATACTGTAAATGAGATGTGGATTCTACCATTAGTGGAAGACTTTCTATACTATGGAGTAGGGCCTGGGACAGCTTTCTTCTTGTCTTTACTTGAGAGGTGAGTTGCAGGCAGAGAAGTACGCTGTCCTTTCTGCTGAAGAGTTTGTTTCTGTTCCTTGTCACAATGATAGTCCACTTCATCTAAACAATTTATAACTGAACTGAGAAAACAGGTTTTTTACTTATGTCCAACTGCATGTGTTCTTTTGCTATAAAATTTCATTGTAAATGAGAAGACTGTCCTGCAAATGACAAAATTCCTATCTGATTTCTTATAATGCTAGCAGGAGTTCTTTCAGAGCTGGTCATTATGGTTTTTCTTTCCCAATTAATTTAGCTGATTTTGCCATTTTCCAGCTGTGCAGTTCTAGTTAGCAGAGCTCTTCCTGGCAGCTTTCCTATTCACATTGTCAGAAATTAAAGCTCCAAAACAGAGCAGTGACTTTGGATACTTCATGTGTATTTTGGACTTCGATTCAAAGCACCTTCAAGAAAGGTGTGGAGAAAAAAAATGCTGTCCCTGCTGTAATTGTGTAAATTATCCCATGATTATTAATAGGGTTATCCAGAGTTTTACAGTTCCAGCATGAAGCTAGGATGCGCAGGTGTTGGAAAAGCATCCTACTGTGGCTCTTCAAGGCAGATCCTTTGCTTATCCCCACCACAGCATTTGTTACTTTTTGTTAGCCCTTCTGTGTACTTGAAAGGAAAATCAGCATCTGATGCCTGTGAAGTAAACACACCATTTGTCTTTTATGGCAGTAGCAAGGACAGTCTAGAAGAACCTGCCAAGTTTCTCATGCTGGTCTCTTGCTGCTTGGATTCTTGCTCTGCTGTGTACTACTGCACCTTGCAAGCAGTCATATGAATTTAGAAGAGTAAAAAATAAATGGGGACAAAATCTGGTTCTGAATCTTGCCTTGGAGATGTCTCTATTCCTGGGTGAAACAAATTTTAAAAATGGTGTCTCCCTAACATTCTGCCTTAACACTGTGTCCTTCATATGCCTCTTCCTGCTCCCTCCTACTCAGCTTCTGTGTTGTCCAGCCTTCTTTTCCAGCAAGAATAGATCACATTTCTTCTGAACAGAGGAGCATTAATGGAGAGTTAAAGTATTTCTTTGGGGAACGTTGTTTCTGTCTACAAGGGAACACTAGATGGCAGCATGAAGGTCAATTTAGCTTTACTTAGCAGCTGCAGTCTCTCGTACTCAAACATAGCCGGGATCTGCCCTTGGGAGACCTTGGGATCCTGCTTTTCTAACAAATTTCAGCATACCCCTGAAAGATGGCATGGTGTTTGCATTAGCATGTCTGTAGGCAGATGTAAGGGCTCTCAGAAGAGCCACCATGACAAATGAAGGTGCCACCTCCTCTATAACTTGCTTGTTTTACTTGCATTCATGACCATCCCTTTTGGTCTCAGCCTGATCCAAACTTCAACCAAGGCTGAGTGTCACCACCTCACAGCTTTTCAGGAAAATCAGAGGAGTTTGCACCCTCTCCCTCTTTCTGTTCTTCCCAATTAACCTCTTCCACAATCTCAAGATTGTATGAACCCTGTCATTCCTTCATTTCCAGCTCCTTTTCCCTTACTGGAACCTAGCTGAGGTTTCACAGATGGGGAAGAGGCAAGTCAGCCCTATGTTCAGTTGCTTCCGTTCTTTCTAATTCAATCTGCTAGCCATTCCAGTTTTCACCATCACTGATAGTCATGGTAAACATTCAGGGGTTTTTCTGTCTCTTCTATAAGCAGTATTTTTTATCTGATGGAAAACATCAAAGGATGAATAGCAGGAACATGCCTTTTTCGCAGTGAAAAACCTGTAAGCTCCTCTCTTCTAATCCACACTCTGCCTGGCCCTAGGACAGTGAACATGACTTCTACTGCCATGTCTACTGCCACAGCTCTGCTCTGTGCGACAACACTGCTGGCTCTCATCCCAAGCTCAAATCAAAGCACCCACATTCCTTGTCCTTTCCCACAAAATATGCTTCTCCTGAACACTTGAGATGGTTACTGCTAGCCTTCCTATTGAATCCCTGTTCCTCTACCCCAAAAGTCCTGCCAAAGTAACTGGTCACACAAATGCAGGTTCCAGAAGGAGCAGGACTGCTGCTGGTGCTCTTCTCTTGCAGGAAGCTTCCCCAAACCACCTCAGTGGTCAGTGTCAAGACATTGTAAAGTGTTTATTGGTTTGCTTTGGTCCTGTGTGGAGTTAGGAGTTGGACTTGATGATCCTTATGGGCTCCTCCCAACTTGAATATTCCATGATTCTGTGTTTTTTTTCCTCAGACTACTAGGTGGCTGAAGTTTGATGGAGTGTGTTTCGATTTACATGCCATGGGTTTCAAATTGCATCCTAAAAGCAGTCCTATAATCCTGAATCCAGGTGAGTGGACTTTACAGCAACTCATCTGTATGTCTGACACCATTAAAACGTATGGTTTGCATATAGATCTCAGCTGCTATGTATGTCTGGATAAATGCTGAAGATGTAAAGAGGGCACACTTGGTTTAATTGAACAGACCCTTTCCTTCTTTGGCATCGGAAGAGGCTGCGCAAGGAAGTGGTGGAGTCACCCTCCCTGGAGGTGTTTAAGGAAAGGGAAGATGTAGCACTAAGAGACATGGCTTATTGGGCAATATTCATGGTAGGTGCATGTCTTTTTCAACCTTCATGATTCTATGATTCTTTTTTGGTTTTTGAGGGACATTTTCAAAGCCTATGCCACTCTGTATTTAATGGAGTGGTAATTATTAAGTGTCTCAGAAGTTTAGAATACCACAAAAACTTTTTGAAATTCTGTCACAACCCTAAAACAATATTTTTCTTTGTTACCACATAAACAAAACACCACACTGTTATCTCTGTGAAACAGAGGCAGTGTTGCTTGCAAAACATAATTGTGAGATATTTGGCAGAACTCGCAACTGTAAACTGATTCTATCATTATGTCTGTAGTACATTACCAATAGCTGAATGACCCTGGGAACAAGAAAAAAGTGGTTCTCAAGTTCTTCTAGTGTGATATAATGCACATATTTGTAGAGTTCATCCCAATAAATTATATGCTAGATGGTACTTTGAAAAAAGAAAAAGGATTTTATGGTTTTACTTTAACTGAAATATCGTATACTTGAGATGACATACTTGAGATGACCACAGGATTTCCAATAATTGTCAGTCTGTGTTCTGAAGTCTATAATCCAGTATTTATCAGGATGAAATGGTGAATGTATTTACATTACATTGATACTTATGCCTCAGCAATTTCTGATTTCCATTTAGCCCTGGGTAACTCAAAATCCATGAATAATTATATATATTTTTATACAGACACGCTCAGATTCCTTGGCCATACATTTCAAAAGACTGTTAGATTCCAGCATTCACATTCTGAATAGGAAGTAACTGGATTTTCAAAGTTGTCAAGTATTTGACAGTTTTCAGTCAAATTTATAGCAGTTGGCAGATGCTGAAGACTTATGAAAATAGGATTCTTTCCATGTAGACCTGGAAGACCCTTTTCAGTAATTCTCTGAATTGTTCTTAATTGGACTGAAGTGAATGCTAGATTTCTCTACAGGATGAGCTAAGCTCCCACTTTTGAAACAGCTGGGATTTTTTTGAATTAAATTACACAGTTATACTTTTTTCTCCCCAAGAGCCGGTTCCTATGAGAAGCTGAATCAGAACCATAGCTGAAACACTTTATTTGTATTTGGTACTGTGTAGTGCTGACTATCTAGCTGCTAAGCTTAGGTTGTTCCTACTGGCTACATTTTGCCAGAATAACTTGTGTCAGTGCCACTTGTTATTATATATTATTTGCTCAGTGCCTGCATGCAGGCTATATAGGTATAGCACAAAATGACAGTCCTTCCCCTATAAAAAAAAACTTTAATTTTAGAAAAAAAAGACAGAACTCACAAACTAATGTCCTCCTACATTAGCAGTAAACTCCAGGGTTAGCTGTTTCATTTGACTTAATCCAAGCTACAAATAAACAAGCTAAATGCTCTACATGGACAGTTTACACCATTTGTTCTCCTCGTTAACTACAACTTCAAGGCTTGACTTTGCTGACCAAATTCAACCTCAGTTTATGCACCAATTTCTAAAGGTGTTCAGGAGTCCAAGCTATAGAAGCTGTAAGAGGAAAGACCAATGTACCAGGACATGATAACCTAGCTTTACAGTCTATCAGCTTTGGTATTGAACCAGATTCCTCAAGAAATCACACTGAAGACCTACGCCCCCAGAAGTCCTATTGCAAAGGGCAGTAAGTGGGAAATTGCCACTTCTGAGGTTTGCGAGACTGTCACATTTAGCACAGCTCCTAACCCTGTCTGACTTACAGCTTAACATTTGCAAACTTCAGACAGATATGTGGGGAAAGAAAGAAAATCTCTGTTTCTTCTGAGTAGGGGGTGGGGGGATTATCTGTTTTAAATGGAGTATTTAATTAACTGAAAGAAATTAAGTACCTGTTGGGTGAGGTAGAGTGCATTCCTTTGTGCAGGAGGAAAACCCTGAGAGATGAAGTTGTATTTTGTTGCATCTTGGTTTTCTCCAGAAGGGAAGCTGGGTGCAGTCTTAAGGGCATTTAGCATCTTCCCAGATTGTCCAGAGTGAAGCTGCGGGGTTAATGAAGAGAGCACCTTTAGATAGATATTAATTGCACCCAGTACAAGTGAGCTTGATTTTAATTGAAGTCTGTAGGTAGTAGTAAAACATGAAGATCCGTATTATGCTTATTCTTTGTCAGGCCAGTTGGCCAAAAAGTTCAACATACTGGGGGGGAAAAAAAAAAAAAACACGAATGAAAAACCTCAACTTTGTGAGAAAGTGTTTTAAATCCCCATGAAACCAGGCTTAATTTACTGGTTTGAGTCATATTTCTTAACTGATAGACCCTTTTTATCTTAGTGGTTTCCACAGTTCTGTGCATGGGTGCCATCTCAATTTAATGACCTAGAATTATGTCTAATTGATGTCCTTCAGCTCTCCTTTCCCACACCATGGGGGGCAAGGAATTTTTCTCATGATAATAGCGTACCAGCCTTTAATTTTTGGATATTCTCATTTTCACTCATCTCCTCTCCTTTTCTGCCCTGACCTGAAGCCCCTTCAAGCTGTCCCATAGCATGGGAGCAGGGTTACTTGTTGCAACTTGTATTCAGAAAAAGGCTACCCAAAGGATGCAGTTCCCACAGACTGCTTGGACATTTGCAAAGATGCCATGTTAACACGGTGTTTAGGCCCTTCCTCAAACCAGTAATGAGCCAAGGAGACTCCCTAGGCACAGGAGGACTTACCATGAATGTTCGAAATAGGTTAGGTGCACCATGCCCTAAAAGTATTCTTTTTCCCTATTAACTTATATACAGTGGTGATAGCAAACAATTCCAACATAAGCACATATAACCTAAAGACATGTAAAGCAAAGGGAGATTAACCACATTCGTGATGTTTACACCAAAAGAGTTGTGAGACTTTAAGATGTGATAAAATTAAGTATCAGGGCCAGAGCGGGCAGGGAGGGGGGAGGGGGAAGGAGAAAGGACAGCACACCTGGCCTATCGTGCAGCTCAGACATAGAAAATTAAGGAGCAAGAAAATGAGTGTGTGTGTGTGCACGTGTTAGAACACCCTTTGTTTGCCTGGTTAGTCTGTGTCTCAGCAAGTACTTCAGACAACTTCCTGCATTTCTAAGCTGAAGCACTGTCTCTGCACCTCCTTTTCTGCCTCAGTATAGTCCTATACTTAGGCTTTTTCAAACCAGGAGCATATGGAATGTACAGTAAGCTCTGTTTCTCCAGCAGCTGAATATCCAGCAGCTCCCATTTTGGCACCATTTAAAAAAGGGGGGAAAAAAGTAGAAAGCGCTATTTCTGTTTTGGCATCTTGAGCTGCCAAATTTAGTTGCCATGTGAGAATTGAGCTGCCAAATTTAGTTGCCATGTGAGAATCGAAGGCACTTGACAGTCAGAGCCTTCTTCCTCTGACACTGGTCACTGTTTGAACAACCAGAGTGAGCAAAGGTGCTTTTTAACTCCACACCTGCCAACCCTTCGTGGCTGCTGAAGTCGTACCCCCCTCCCGCCCCGTCTGCCTGCACGCGTTTTCTCTCGGATACAGGCAGCGCGGAAGCAAAAAGCGAGTTGCGTTCGCGGTGCCAGCTGCGGCACAAAACATCACCGAACTGCACCTCCGTCCGCATCAAGAACCACTTACAGCTAAACGAGAACGAAAGCACGCGGTGTGGGGGGGAGTGGTCCCAAGATGGGAGCCGCCTCTCAGTCCCCCCTCCCCAAGATGGCGGCGGGGATGCCGAGGCGCCGCTCCCCACGGCGGCCCCAGGGACCGCGCGCCACGTCACTTCCCGCCTTCCGCGCCCGCTTCTAACGGCCGCCCCCCAGCGCCGTCCTCTCCCATGGCGGCAGCGGCCGGGGGAGCGGGCGGAGGCGGTTCGGCGGCGCTGGGCGACAGCGGGGCCATCGACTACTCGGTGCACGAGGCCTGGAACGAAGCCACCAACGTGTACCTGCTGGTGGTGCTGGCCAGCCTCGCCCTGCTCGTCTATACGCGGCGGTAAGGGGGTGAGAGGGAAGGGAAAGGAAGGGAAGGGGCAGCCGTGTTCGCCCCACGCGTGACCGTGCTGCCGTGCTCCCGCAGGAACAAGAGGAGGATCCTGCGCATCTTCACTCTGCCCCCTGCAGCCGAGGCGCCTCCCGAGCCCAACTTCTACAACAGCATGAAGAAGATCCGCCTGCGGCAACAGCTGGAGATGTACTCCATCGGTAAGGGCGGCTCGGCCCGGCCCCGAGGGGGCTCCTGCGTGGGGCAACCCTGTGGGGCTGTCAGCCTGGCCCCGTGCACAGGGGTTCCTCAGGAGCCCAGGGCGCTGCTCTGTGGCCTCAGGACGGCGTGAGGGAATTGCTGCCGGTGTGCAGAAGTCAAAAAGTGGATGCAGGTGTCCAACTGCAGAGGACTGCCTGTGGAGTCATGAGTAATTCCACTTCTCAAGCTGAAAATAAATGAGAATTTTACTGTATCACTAAGTGTTGCCACTCCCATTCGAATGCTGAGTATCAGGATTGAGATGGGAGAGAGGCCTATGGCTCTGATATTCTGCATTCCCAGCTCAGCAAAACACCTGCATTTGCCTCACACTTAGCATGTAAGCACCAGAAGATGGGCAAGGAAAACATAGTGAGCTGAAACCACCTTTTAAACGTCAAGGTTGTCAAACCAGGCCACTGCATTGTGTGCAACAAAATGGCCATACTACTTACAGAGGAATGCCAGCTGGCATTTGATGTGTGTTGCACTGTGCACAATGCTTTGATCTTCCTTTGTCTTGCTAACCAGGTTGCTTTTGAAGTAAATGTCAAATGTTAGTACATGGCTCCTGTGCTACAGAGAGTTACTGGATGACTAACAAGTTGCTCAGAATAGGACTTCTGAAGACACAATCTTTAATTGAATATTATTTTTTTTAATAAAGGGATCTGAATGGAATGGTATTTCTTTGCCATCTATGCACTGATGTGTTGCTATGACGCTGCTGCTCAGACCTTCCAAGGCCACATGCTAAAGGACAGTTCTGTATGGTGACTGAGACTTCTCATGCAGCTGAACTATGAAACAATGTTCTCTAATCTTAGATCTCTCTTGCTTGAATCATATTTACATACTTCCATAGATGTGTATGCACATACGTGTATATATAAATATATATGTTGGTAGTGTAATTTGTGATGATCAGTGTTTCTTTTTTTTTTTTCTTCCAGCAAGAAAATATGAGCAGCAGCAGCAGCAGCCACCAAAACAGACTGAAAGCGTACAGCTGTCAGTGGAGTAAAGCCTACAGCTGTAGGAACTCAGGACTTATTTCCAGAGCTGACAGTGCCAGTTGGTGTGGAGCTATTTTCAATGCCTCTTAATCGATGCAAGGGGGAGAAGAAAGGGGTAGAGTGCTCAAAGCTCTGTTCTTGGTAGCTTTTCTCTGAGCCTCATGGAGTAAATGGAATGCCTTCTGAATGAGAGTACCCAGCACAGGACAGAGCTGCTCAGAGAAGCCTCTGAAGGCAGAGGTGCAGTCTTATGAGCACTCTGGAAATCAACTCCACAAATGGTACTGTACAGGAAGTAAGGCAGTACCGGGCTGCTAGGAATCTGCCTGGTTCCTCAGCCAAGCAGTGCTGAAATTCCTTAATGCATTCAGTAAACGTGGGTGAGGATGCTGGCCTCTCTGCCCAGTGTGGGCGGGCAGCTGAGAGCCACGGCCATAGCGCCAGCTGCAGCGCAGGAACATTGTGGTCTCTGTGTCAGTTTGCACACACTGCTGTGAGCCTTTCCTGGAGAAGCTCATAGGTACACAGTGAGCTGCGGGTTCAAGTGATGCTTATAACAAGTGCTGTAACACTGTAGCAATAGGAGCTAGCTACATTTGTCATTAACTGGTTTAAAGAACAGATTGTCTGTAAATATTTGTGTAAACAGAACCAGTACCAAAAAGCACGGTTCAGCCTGAAGAAGCCTCACACCCTAACTTTTTTTTTTTCAGTCCCCCACTGTAGATCATTAGATTGGTTAATTTAAAAAATACTTCAGAAATGACTTTAATAAAAGCATCTAACCATGAGTAATACTTGAGGACGTATCTGCGCTAATTTGTGGCACTGCAGCATTTGGATAGACTGGGACAGCACGGAGGTGGGAGCGCGCCCAAACACAGCTATATTTCCTGGCCTCAGCCCAGGTGCTGCCCGAACCTCAGATCCCCCTCCCCGCCGGAAGTGGCGCCCCCTCCGCATCGACCTCACTTCCTGCCGCTGCTTCCGCCTCCGGGCTGCGCCGGCTGCTGTTGGTGCCGCCGCCGCCGCCGCCGCCGTCGCCGCCGCTGCTGCTGCTGCTCGCGGGGCGCCCGACGGGCGGTGAGTGGGGCCACGGCGGGGCACGCGAGTGGGGCCGCCCCGCCCTCGCCCCTCCCCTCGCTGCAAGGGAAGGGGGCCGCCTCGGCGGCGGCGGCGCACGCGGGGGGCGATTGTGAGGCGGGAAGGAGCCGCCTAAGGAGAAAGCGCGGGCTGAGGGAGGAAGGGATGGATGGATGGATGGATGGATGGGCCGCCGGGCGCGCTGCCCCGAACCCCAGCCTACCTGGGATGCTGCGGCGACGGGAGCGCGGGGCCGGAGCTCTCCTCGTGGGCGTATTCCGGCATTGCTGCTGCCCTCGGCTGCGCCCGGCGCGGCTCCCGGCGCGTCAGTAAAGCAGCGTGTCGGAGTGAGCCATTCTTTCCAGTTCACCGAACCCCGAATTAAAGTCTGTCTTTCTGTAGCGAATTGTTTTACGATTTTCCACTCAGCTGAGCTGGAACCGCCGTGGAGTGCTTGGAAAGGCAGGGCAGCTTGCAGGGCTCTGCAGCACGTAAGGACTTCAGGTAGCGACGCAGGTATCTCACCAGCTTGAGATGAAAAAAAAAAAGCTTGAGGTGCAAGAAATGCAGACGCCGTAGCACTTGTTATGGGCATCGTAAGAACGTTGCTCGAACCCCGAGCAAAAGGCGGTAGTGCTTGATTTTCCTGACACAAATACATCTACTGACGTTTTATGCAGCAAAGCCGAACTCTGTTCTATTGGTGGTCTTGTATCTCACCCTACAGTACACCTATGCCTGGGACAGAAGGTGCAGCCAGGGCAGAACTTTTCGTATGTTATCTTCGAAATTTCTGCGGTGACTTTTACCAGTTAATTCACAGTATTGCATATGGAAATGAGTGTTTTCTTTAATCGGCAATAAAGAAATCAGTGCCTGAAAGCAAAGGCAGCGTGGACAATAGATCTTTTCTCTGTGCCCATTTACAGCGGTCAGGCTTGTAGGCATACACAGGAACCTATTCTTATGCTGAATTTTTAGGAATCTTGGTCGGGGAAAGGTTGTGACCTTTAAAAAAAAAACTGTTCCAAAGTTATCTTTAGCCATGTTCATTCTCAAGAATGCTGTACAGAGGCAAATCTTTCTAGCTTACACAATACTCTTTAAAAAACAGTTGCAATATGTAGATTCAATAGTGTCTGATTGCACAAAGTGTGGGAGGGAAGGCTTTCAGATCAGTTAAAATTTTGCGTCTGTACAGTAGCTTAAAAAAGCATTAGCGAGTTGCTGCCACATCCCATCCTGTGAGGGAAAGGAGGGAGAGAGGAGTGACCAGATTTACAACACCCCCCCAATTGGTTTAAGGTGAAATGACGTTAAGATCCAAACACAATCATCAATTTTACTACATAATGTTAAAAGTATTAGCACTCGTACAGTTCTAAGTTTTGTGGCCTTGCGTTACTTAACAACTTTAAAATAAAAAAAGAAAAAAAAAGAGAGAGAGAGGAAGGGGGAGAGAGAGAGAGATGCAAATAGGGAAAGAGGTTACTGGCCTGGGTTCTGATGTTGGTCCAGGCAACGGGGATCCTCAGTCTGTGGGAGTGCTTGTCCAGAAGTCACAAATTCTAAAGTGCCCCCCGAGCTCCTCTTGAGCGTCCTTTTATACCTGCTAGATGTGTGGGGTTTGCCATCAACAGCTCCACTCGAGCAGAGGAGTTTTGGACAGAGCAAGGCCATCCTATCTCCACAGAGCTCCCTTCTCCGACCGAGTTTTCAGCTGTTAGCCTGCTGTCATGGCAATGGTCTTATCTCGTGAGTCTTTGGGACAACTCCAGGCATACCACAGATAAAGCATAACTTGGATGTTCTTGAGAATCTGACTGCTCTGTTCCCCTCGTGGAAGCTGCTGACAGTCAGATTTCTGCAAAGGCAGACTTCAAGTGGCATTACAACCACGACTCTGTAATTTTATGTGAAAATTACAATCTTCTGTTAAGTGGTGGGAAAGTCATTGCAGCACTCCTCACTAAAGTGTGTCCGGCTAGGTTTTGCACATAGTATTGCACAGAGCTTTTTCAATGGAGCTTGATAAATCCAACGTCAAGGCTCAAGAAAGTCTTAAATTTATATAAATGATGAACACAGCTGTGTTTAAGGCTGAAGATACTGCAGGCTCTGCAACCTGCAGTCAAAATACCTTTTGCTGTGCCATGAGCATTTTGAGTTTCAGTCTGCACCTTGTTTTGTGCCCAGCTGGTATGAACTGGCATGTGCCAGCCAGGACCAGATGGGAGCACAGCCCGTAGCAGCTGCTGCATAGCTTGTGGCTCTAGCAGTTATGAATTTCAGCAGTGTGGTGCTCAGGTGCTGCTGAGCTCTAAAATGTCCCTTCCAAAACTGCCTGATAGGTTTCCTGTGCTGAGGGGGAAGCCTGATCTGTACCACTGACAGAAGTTCTGAAGGCAGGAGGAGATCCCAGTCCGTTTGTATGAGGACGGCTTTCAGGGAAGCTTCTTCAGTGCAGGGTAATTGATTAAAAATATTCAAATCTATGATGAATCTTTCCATAATGTGTGTTTTGCATGTATGATTAAGCAGCATTGGCCAAAAGCCTGGTGACAGCACAGGGCTCTGGAATGCTTCCCTGTTGCCTGGGTAGTTTATTCATGCTAACTTACTTCCGTGAGCATAATCACTCCTTTTAAAGTCTTCCTGAACTCAGGAGTGTTGCTACTATTGGGCAACCTGAAATTATACACGCCACAGAGAGAAAGGTGGGTATGTCATCAGTCAGCCTCTCCTTTTGAGGAAGTGAAGAGATTTTGCCCCAGCCCTAATTTCTCAACGTTTTCTCATCATAAAAAAAGTTGAGAATTGTCACTACGTGCCGTCTTCAGGAGGGAAGGAGCATCATGTTGAACATGTCATTAATGCTGTGATGCCTCCAGCTTGTTATGCCTGAAGAGCAGCAGTGCTTGGAGGAGGCTTTCTGACAGCATGCACTCCTCAATGACAGGTGCTTACACTCAGAATTGGAAGCCATGATCAAAAGGCATTGTCTTTTTCCTCCAAACACCTCAGCCATGGCTTAGTCACAGTGAGGATCCTGGGTGATGTAACCTAGTTTGTTAACGCAGCTGGGCAAACAAAAAGGCAGCACTTGATCTTGTCCTCGAGACAGGGCTTCCGCTGAAGGACAGAAGGTTTCTGTGCCACAGGGCCATGAGATTGGAGGTAAGATCCTTTCCTTTGCAGCCTCGTTTCTGTTGTTGTATAAGAGTTAGGGGACGATGAGCAAGCTTCTTGCACCCTAACAAGTTCCATCTGACATCAGTCTCAGGGAGGGCAGTGGGTCTCCCTTCAGGCTAGGAGTCTGGTACTGAATATGACAGAGACACTGATGGCAGAACACCTCAAAAGTGTTGCAAATGTCCAGTGAGAAATCTGGAAATTGTGGCTGCTTTTTTTGCAAAAGAAGATGAGAAGAGAGAAAAAAACAATTGTGCTAAGAGCGAAAGGCTTATTTGACTAATTTTTTTTTTTTTTTTTACTCTAAAAGCCAAAAAGACATCGGTAAAGCGCATCAGAGCTCTGCTGTCTCCATGAGTTCTGTTTACAAGGACAGGGCAAATAACCTTTTCTTCTTTAGATGGAATGGAAGCTCTTTGCCTGATTTTTGCAAGGAACGTCTAAGCTTTGGGTGTTACTTTAATAAAAATAATTCCTGATCTTTTAATGGAATTGCTTAAACTCCGGGCGTTACTTTAATAAAAATAACTCCAAACTCCAAGATTAACAGAATTGTTAAAAAGAGTTAGTTCTCAATGAGAAAAAAAAAACAATCTGAATTTGGAATTTCTGAACCAAGCCCTTGAAAGCAATTTGTGGCAAAACTCCAGGGGAACTAAAAAAAAAACAAACAAAACCTCATTTATATAAAACAACTATATGTCTTTATTCTTTGTTATAGCTATACTGCTTTGTAATGTGGTTGTCCCCTTGCGGAGCCCTAGATATGGGGTGTTTTAGGAGGACTGGGTTTAATTTTAGTCTAATGGTAACATGAATTGGAAATCCTCAAAGGGGCTGCTCAATTTAGAGATTTGCAGAAACTAGAGTCAGAGCAAATACTGTTCATTTGTACGTATCAATAAAAACTTAGCTCCCAAATCCATGAGGGAATAGATCCCTTCAGTTTCCATTGGACTCTTGGACTTCCATGTGCTGTATGTATGTCCCACAATATGTAAAAGGCACACATGGATACATAGCTTGCCACGGAGAGAGACCACAGTTTGGCCAAGATTATAGAAACATTTGTCTTTATTATAGCAGAAAAGAAAGTATTTTGAAAAGACGTGGCCAGCAGGAGGGCTGTGTCACTTTCCAAAATATCCTCCGGCTCATCCTGAGAACATAGCTGGTAACATGCTCTTGACTGACGGCATAGGGTGTGAAGCATAAATTCCTGAGCAAGAAAGATGTATGTTGGCTGTGCAATGGGAGACTCCATGTGATCTCGTTATTTATGGCACTTCTCTCAGATGTCTTTTCTGTGAACAGAGCAGCTGCTGTCAACTTGACCTGGCACAGAGTACTGGGTATGTTTGAGCTACCCTATTTTACCATTGCTCAGGTCATGCTGTGCGCCCGTGAGCAGTGTCAGAAACAGCTTGTGTGACACTGGTTGTAAAAACAGTACATTTTGAGGAGCCCTTCTACTGACCAATGGAATTTCAGAAGGAAAAAAAGTGAGACTGTTCTCTTACATAGCTTTGGCTGGTGGATGTCAGGCAGCGGTAGTGTCAGGCATCCCATTTCCTTATACTGCAATATCAAAGAAAAGGTGGGCAGGAGGATGCCTTGCTTTTTCTTTGTATGGAGAAAGCTGGGGGGATGAAGGCAGTGGCCCAGGTTTTTCCAGTCTCATCTCTTTTCTTTGTGACCGTCTCATTAAATGACTGCAGCCATTGTTTGTAGGAACTTTCCCTCCCCATTGTATTGCATTTGGTATGTGACAGCACCATTGCTAAATAGATCCAAATCTACAGTCAGATAAGGCTTGGAATTACTCATGTTCTTTGTGCAACTAAATAACTGAGTTCACATGATCTGTGAGTGGCCAGCAGATTTTTTTTCTTAGGCAAAGTATGTACTGCTTGTATTACAAATTTATTTAAAGCTATTTTTAGCTCAACAGATTGAGTATTCCAGCAGCCAAAAATACCTTTGTTGAGTCCATTAAAAGATTTCCTTACCCAAACTGTGCTTTTGAATGTGACAAATGGAAAGTATCACATCTTTTTCATTTCGAATTCAGTAATAATTCAAAAGCAGTAAAAGTGTTGCAGTTAAGGTATCCCAGATTGCTTTTGCCACTGTTGATGGGAGAATTGTTCTCCCTCTGTCATTATTGCCTTCCTTAGGCAGAGGAGAAAATACTCTGCCCCTGAGTTAGAAGCCTTGTGGGAGGAGCCTCAAGAAATCAGTTGTGGAAAGTCTGTCTGGTTCAAGGTATTCCCTGAGAACGAGTGGGTGGCATACCTGTCCCCACTTTGCAGGTAAAAATGTGGAAACAGATACAGGCCAACTGGCAAAGGAGGATGTCCCCACAGCCCCTGTATATCAGAGATCAGCCATTCCCATGGCTTCTATGGGGGAACCCACTCACCCTACAAAGTCAGAAAACTTCTTACAGTGTCTCCAGTGAGAGTTGGGGAGCAGCCAGTGGGCATATATTAGAAGGCTCAGTGAAAATGAGTAGAGGGACCTACTGATAACTTTTCCCCTTGGTCTTTTTAAGACTCTGATCACTTTCTGTTATACAGAGAGGCCCAAATGTCTGCTTTAAATGCTGATACTGCAGGCCAGAGTAGAACCGTCCCCTACAGAAAACATATATGGGTTACTAATGTGTTTGGATATTCCTTATTCCTGCCTCATTGCTGAGAGACCCCATTCTCACCGAGACCACTAGGGGAATGCTTCCTATGAATATTCCTTGATGAGATTTATTGAAAGGAAAGCCCTTTTCAGACTCTGCAGAGAGGAAATGGAAGTTCAGGTCTTTGGCAGCCCTGGTAAGGCTTTTGTAGACTCCGCCTTATGTTTCCTCCATCTAGAAACATAAAGATTCAGTGGGGTTTTAAGAATGAGAGGTAATTCTCTTGTAGGTGGCAGATCAACTAAGCCAGGTTGTCCTGGGCAGTGGTGTGTTACCAGATCTTTGCCATCTCTTTTTCCCAGTAACAAGCTGGAGGATAGAGCACAGCCCTGCAGAAATAGTCTTGGGGATGCTGGTGGATGGCAAGTTGGACACTGTGAGCCAACAGTGTATCCTCACAGCCCAGAAAGCCAACTGTACCTGGTCTGCATCCAAAGAAGCATGGTCAGCAGGTCAGGGAGGTGATCCTGCCCCTCTGCTCTGTACTGATGAGACTTCATCTGAGTGCTGTGTGCAGATGTGGAGTCCTCAGTACAGGAGAGACATGGACCTGATGGAGCGCATCCAGAGGAGGGCCACAGAAATGATCCAAGGGCTGGAACACCTCTCCTGCGAGACCACGCTGAGAGAACTGAGGCTGTTCAGACTAGAGAAGAGAAGTTTCTGGGGAGACCTGAAAGCAGCCTTTCAGTATCTATAGGGGGGCTATAAGAAGGAAAGGGATAGACTCTTTAGCAGGCTCTGTTGTGATAGGACAAGGGGAAATGGTCTCAAAGGAAAAGAGATTTAGATTGGATATGAGGAGGGTGGTTTTTTGCAATAAGGGTAGTGAAGCACTGGAACAGCTTGCCCAGAGAGAGATGGTGGATGCCCCATGGAGACATTCAAGGCCAGGCTGGACCAAGCTCTGAGCAGCTGATCTAGCTGTAGGTATCCGTGTTCACTGCATTGAACTAGGTGACCTTCAAAGGTCCCTTCTGACTCAAATGATACTTTGATTCTAACTTAAAGTGAGGGAGGAGGGAGAGAATAAGAGTAATCCTCCCCTCCCCCCCTTCTATGCGAACCTGAGACTACCAGACTCTCTCTCTTTTGACACATGATGGTAGTATAATTCCCCTGAGTTTTAAGTAAATTTGTTATTTATTTGAATCCCTCAAGTAATTGTCATTATTCCTGGTTACTGCACAGAGAATTAAAAGGTTAACCTCACCCTGGCCCACCAAATGGGACAGAACATAAGGCAGTGCTCTGGAATTTGTGGCTTGGACCACAGTGTAAGTGGCTTGCCTGAGAGAGCACTGGGTTCAGTCTTTACAGATGTATTGTAGAAGGAAAATATTCATGAGCTCTGGAAAGAAATATTAAGATCATTACTCTGGAGCAGAGTCCCTAGCGCAGCTAAGTAGCCATTAAACATCATGGGGAGGTCATTGAGGAGCATATGCTGATTGGAGTCAACACAATCACAGGTCTCACATATGGTAGAACCAAATAGAGGCAAAAGCTGCACAGGATTGTATTATGTGAGCTGACAGTTGGCAAAGTGGTGCTTGTACCAGTTGCGTTAACACTGTTTTCATCATTAAAGATCTCCATCTGTTTATGGACCTTACATTAAGGCTGGGGCAGGAGATGTCTCTTGACTGGTTCCATGCCTGAAGATCTCGCTAAAAAGGATGAAATGTTGTAATTTTCTTTTTGCTTGAGGCCAAGAAGTATTCACTTGACATAATTCACCAGTTCTAAGCCCGTAATCAAAGCACATGTGGTAAAACAATGCTAGTTATGCAGCGTTTCTCACAGATGCTGTAACAATTCTTTGATCTCTTTGAAGGGCCGTGAGGTATTCCAGTGAGATATCATCCAGACTTGCTTCTTCTCTCCTAAAGACTTAGGGGTTACAATCTTTTGGCCTGGAGTGCAAAGCTCCAGGAGCTGCAAGAGGAAGAGTGTGTTTTGAGGAATAATGAGGATCCAGAACCCTCAAGGTTGTTTTAGTGTTCTCCCTTCCCTGTCTGCTGCTTCTGAATGTAGTTCTATTTTTTTATTTTTATTTTTTGTCACCAAACTTCTGTTGAATTAAGGTGTGGCTTTATACCTTGATGCCTTCTGCAAGTGTTGTGCTAGAAGCGGCAGTGACCAATTGCACTGGAGCTTTAGCTACAGCTCAGCCTAAGAGTTTTGATGAGTACGTCATCAGCTCATCTGTAAGCAGCAGCAAAGGATGAAGTTACTGCACACAGGAACCCGTGGCCCACAGGGACACTGTTCAAGAGCACAGTGGGCTGGGCTGAGCTCAGCTGGACACCATTCTTTTTTCAGGCATGGAGATGGGAGGGGAGCTCTTTGCTCAGAGGGAGAGGTTTCTGTATGACCTTGAAAAGCCGAGCGTGTTGTGCTGCTTCTTTGTTCTTTTAGAAGTAAATTTCTCAGAATCTCGAGGGAGTTTGAAGAACGTGGTACCAGGCAAAGCAGTTTGCTTCTAAGGGTGGTAGGACTTAACATGGAAAAGATCAGAAAAGCAAGCCTGTAAGATCTGGAATTGGGTAGGAGCTAGTGAAATTTTGATGGAGCAGCCAACTTCCAGCAGATCCCAGAAACTGGTTGTAGAAATATTGTTGGCTAACTAATAAAGTTGCTAAATTATGGCTTTAAAGGCCCTCAGATCATGTTTCTGCTCTACCAGAAAGCAATGTGGCATGGTAGTTTATGGTGCAAGCCAGCTGGAGCCAAAGGAAGGGGAAGAGGTGGTTAATAGTTCCCACAGTGCAAGAACAAAGGGATGTTAAATGAAATAGAAAATAAGTACATTTGAAACCTCATATAATTATGCCACATGATATTACCGAGGCCAAAAGTTTAGTCAGATTCCAAGCAGACCTGGACATTTATATATATATAATGATAATATCCAGAGTAGCAGTAAATAAGATTAAAAATAAATTAGGGATATAAACCTTCATGCTAATTGATGAGGTCAGGAAGGAATTTCCCCTTTGGGTGAATCACATCATTGTTCACTCTGCAAGCTGCTCCACCTTCTGAAGCATCTGGTCCCGATCTGGGTAGGCAGAACTCTCAGGCAGATGGACCAGAAATCTGACCTGTCATGGCAGTTTGCAGCGCGCCCACCCAGGGCAGGATTCTCTTGGAAAGGATTGAGAGGCTTTTTTTTTTTTTTTTTTTTTTTTTTTTTAAGGGATTCCTTGGGTCGTCTATACTGCAGTGTGCATCTGTTTTCCTTGGTGAAAGGTGACAACTATTGACCAAATGTCTTAATGAAAGTGAGAGCACTGTCTGCTAACACGTCACATGCTCTGTGAGCAGCTCAGCTAATGAGGTGGTTTCCTGCAGCTTCCCAGTTTTGGTAGCACTGCAGTAGCTGAAGCATATTTCTTTCCATTACGAGCAGGATGGTGTCTGAGCGACCAAGCACCATGTTGTGCTTTATGAGTGTTTTAAGAAAACGCAGTGTCTGCCTATGTTTGTGAAGCAGCTCATCGCTTGGGGGCTGCATCACTTGGTTACTCTGCAAGTCTGTTGTTGCAGGGAGCACCTGTGAAATCTCTGTCCCTTCCCATCAAACGGAGTTGCAGTGCCCATGTCTGTGCATTAGACAGTCAGCACAGTTATGTAAGTGTTGTTTTCTGGGGAAATGAGGGAAGACACCAGTCCTGCAAGCAAGTTGTTGTGGAATGTTTTTCCCCTCAAAGAAATCAAGTACGTGAACAGTTACACTGCATCTTTGAGGTGCATGTGCCTTTAAAGCAAGTGCTGTCTAATCTAAAGATTTTCCCCAAGGTATAAGGGGAAAGCTTCCTTGCCAAAGTATGGTAATTGAGTTAACAGCCCGTGAGGTTTCTGTGTTTTGTTATTGAGCTACAAAATTCTGCTGGTGTTGGCTGCTATGAAGATCAAAGTTAGAAGGCGCAGCCTGCCAGCAAGTTGTCTCTTCAAAAGAAAAATGAAAAATTTTTCAGTTGTTTGAGGCATTCAGGTGACAGCTGGCATCAGATCTTTTTGACATCAGGTTCAGCCACAAATATTCATCTTTTTCTGCAGTTCTCTGTGGGAATGCAACAGTGAGGAATGCGGATGTCTTGTAATCTCTAATGTGCGTATGCTGAGTGTAGACATCTGATTAATGAGTGAGGATGTTGTTAATAATTGAATTAATTGTTGCCAGGTCATTTCTGGCTCTCGCAAATAACGTGGAATTACGATGATTACAAAACATTGAAATTGCAGTTTCTGTATCTTGCATACAGTGATCACCACGATAAAAGATGGAGGATCACAGCAGTATACAATAATTGGATGGTTATCTGGGCATGTTTTCAGCTGGGGCTGCTTCTGTTTTTATACTCTGAGCTCCTGAAACCTATGGCAGTTGAATTCCCTGAGTTTCTGACCAGCAGCCATGACAATTGAGGCACAGGCTTTGGAACTGTTTGCCTTGTAAGCACTTTGGAAGGAAAGGACTTCTTCAAGAGTTCAGAAATAGGCAAATGTATATTTTTCTTTGACATGTAATCGCTGCAGACCACATACGCTTCTGCCCAGTTACTTATCAGCTATCATTCCTACGAGAGCATTGACAGAGGGTTTCTTTGTCCAAGGCAAAGTTATCTTCTCTTCTGCAGTGTGCAAGAGGCAAAGCTAAGCCTTTTGGTGCTTCACAAGATGCTGTCTCTAAAGCTGTCCCTCCTTGCTAGCTGAAAAGAACCAACCCCGATGTGGCTTTGCAATGCTGATGAAGGGCAGTGCTGTCTTTCCAAGCAAAGTGAGCCAGGTATATGGGGAGCGCTGCTGCCAAGGGCTTTTGTAGAAGAAAGGAGGGTTTCAAACAAAAGGTGGAGTTTTGAACATTTGAGATAGGAACTGTAAGAAGTGGGCGCTGCTCTGCCCTTGCTTGGAGGAAATTTGGGTGCTTGTGTTTTCTTAAATACAGCCTTAAACATAATGGGCAGGGATAAAATTTTTTTTGTGCTTTTGTCTGATGGAGTGCTGGCTTGCAGGCTGCCTTCGGTGACTGTTCTTCCCTCCTGATCCCCTTGGTCAGCATTTGATGAGGTCACAAGGCAGGCGGAGGGCTTGGGCGGCTTGTTCAGGCATGAGGTGGCCGTGTCACCCTGTTGGCCTTGATCACCTCATCCTGCTGCCTGCCTTTGTGCTATTGGCTCTGAGCAGTGCTGTTGGCTCTGGGCCCACTTGATCCCAAGCTTTAGGTGACTGAAAGCCCACTGAATGAAGTACACGGGGTAACAGCCAGGCAAGTCCCTTCCACCCCAAAGCTTGGGAATATTGTTCTGGGGACAAATATACGCTGGAAGTAATTGAGGCTTTACTGAGACGTTTGTCACGGTTTGTAGCAGTGCTCCACTAGCTGAGAAGTGTGTAAAAAAACTCAAACATTGAGTGGCTTTAGAAGCAGCTGGGGAAGTAAAGACTGTGACATCAATTGTGGGCTATACCGCTACTTCCTTGGGCAAAGACAGCTTCCTGGGTAAAGACAGCTCACACTGTGCTCACTGTGGGTAGGTCAGCAGATGGGTCAGCAGGAACTGGCAGTGGAGCCGCCTGCTGCAGACAAATTTGGCAGACTTGGCACCTGAGGAGGTTTCCCACAGTATGTAAGACTGGCACAGGACTTCTGTTCATCATGACAGGAGCAGAGACGTGGATGAGGACGTATCATTGGTTATGCTGACTGTGACACTGGGTGCTTACACACCTGGTTTGGTGATACTTTAGCAAAAGGAACTCTATTTCCTAAAAGGAACTTGAGTGAAAGTTGTGATTTTATTAAAGACACAGAGGCATATTATTATTCATCTTTCCCTGCTTCATCCCTGTGATGTTTCCTGTTTTGCTTCTTGAGATACAGGTATCATGATGAGGAGCTTCTCAGAAACAGAAGTGGATGATGATGAGTGGAGATGAAGAAATCATACATTTAAGAAGTTGGCTCGAGTTTCCGTTACAGGCATGGAAAGTTTCTGAGACCAAGCCATGCGAGAAGAACATGAGTAAAGAAGAGGGAGATGTAGACCCAGACTTTCTAGAAGGGATTGCAGGATTGAGAGGACGCTGCACAAACATCACGTAGTTTGCTTGCTTATTCATTTACCTGCACCCCTGGATTGTAATACCTTGCTTGCATATCTGCTTGGAAGTTGAAAAATCCCCTCACATCTGTGTCTTTAATATAATCATGGCTTCAAGCTTGTTTTAGGAAGAGCATAACTTATATCACTGTGGTTTTATCTGTGGATTAGATGGCTGCCACTTTGTACTTTAAATCAATTTCATTTTTCTGTCAAAACATATGCTGAATAGGGAGAAGATCAGACACAGCAGTTACAGAACAGGAGATGGGGGTCTTGCTTGCATTTAATTAACAGCCTTTGCTGTTTGCTGTGTGACAGGTGCTTAGGTCAAAGCAAAAAAAGACAGTGCTGTCTCTCTGATTTGAGTAACCTCATAACGTATTGCTATTATGCTATCCATAGATAGGCGTTGTAATCAAATATTAATCAGTTCAGTCTATTTGGCTGTTGCTCCCAAAAACGCTCCAGATAGATAAGACAATTTGTCAGAGCTGTGGGGTGTTCAGTGCAGATTTCTTACAGCTGAGTTGAGAGAGCTGTTTACAGAGGTAGTTACTTGAACATCTTGGCTGTTACTGGAAGTACCTCCAAGGAAATACTAGCTGAGCTGTTCGGCACGTTGTTGTAAGACCGATCCAATGTTATTAAGATTTTAACATTTATGTATTGAAACTTTTAACATTAAATGTAACTTTCAGTGTTGAGCAGTGCTGCTGGTAGAGGCATCCTTGCTTTTAATGTGAAGTCTTTTGTGGCCTTTTATCCTTAATAAGAGGCTACGGTTATTTTTGCACACTGGCTGAATATTTGGCCTTTAAGAGTATACAATTACTTGGAAGAGTAAAAGCAGTTGCTAAAGGACTGCTTTTCTAATGAAAATAGTTTGAAATCATGTAATTTTAGTTACTTCAGAATGGATGTGATTAGTGTGTTGGAAACAGTTTCACAGTGGATATAAAGGGAACGGTTGAGAGACAGTGGCTGAGAATGTGTCCAGCTATTTTTACAGCTAACTGTTGTATTGTAACACTGGGTTCTTTTTTCAATCTCTTTCCTTAGATATTTTCATATAATTGAACAGCTGAATTATACTGAGATAAAAAAGCTATTTGCACTTCTTAATATTTATATTTTAAAATAGGTGTTATTGTACTAATTGATAAGTAAATCACAATGACTGTGAGAAAATCCTGGCCTATATTATTACTTTGATAGAAAATTTAATACAGGATAGTATTGTCTGTATAATATTAAAATGTTTTCATGGATTTTTAGCTGCTGAAACTGGAATCAATAAACTTCAGTGTCTGTTGCTGCAAGCAAACAAGCAAACCCGAACATTTCTCTTTTCTTTGTATCACCTCTCACTCTGTGCAGCTGGTATTTCCCCAGCACAGCTCCTTGCCTGGTGTACATCTTGTTGGGTCCACCCGGGAGGACTCATCCAGGAAGGCTTGCTTGGTGGACAGCTGTGCCTCTGAGTTTGTGCAATGAAATTCTCTACGTTTTCTGAGTAAGTCCATATGAATCCCAGGCAGCATAAAAGTCCAGAATTGGTAGATGAGCTGATGGGACTGCTTCTAATTTTTAAAAATTTTGAAAGCACTTGTCAGCAACTGACAATTATGTTTTAAAGTAGATACGTAACAGCCTTCTGTATACCTGAATTTCATGTTAGATTAGTGACATTGTCTTTCAAAATTGAATGTACATGACTGAAAAGTGTGGCTGACATTCTGGATTGCTTTGGAGAATGGAAAATTATTCTTTTTCTCAGTTGAGAAATTTTAAAACTGGAAAGAATCATGTTTATTTTAAAACCCTGCTTGGTCAGATTTGAAGGAAAAAGAAACTTGCAATGTAATTTAAATGTAATTTGTTTAGCTACTTGTATTACAAGAAGTGATTGAAAGGAGTTCACATCAACAGAATTTTTAAAGAAGCCAGAAATTGAATTGCAGGAAGTAATTGGTTAAACACTTGGAGAAAGCGTTGATTGAAATATTAAACCCATTTTGGGAGTAATGTATTCCGCAGTTTCAGAGCAACTGCTTTTTTTTCACATCATTGTGTTCATCAGATTCACTTCAATGCATAGTTAATTCAAAGCTGAGGAACTGACTGACAGTCATAAGAATGGCATAATTAATTTTCCCTTTTTAATTTCTGTGTAGAGCAGATATGAAAGGAAATGCTTTCTGTGACTGCTGGAGATCTCAGTGACCAGAAACAACCAGTTGTTTATGATGGTAGATTATTTGTTTAATGATTTTTTGTGTGTGTTTTTAATTTTTTTTTTTCTTTTTCCTGATCTTCATTCATTTTGAAGATAATGATGAGTCATCTTTACACTGAGAGTGACAGAGCCCTGGAACAGGTTGTCCTGAGAGGTTGTGGAGGCTCTGTTTGGAGATATTCAAGACCAATCTGGACACCTACCTGTGCGACCTACTGTAGGGAACCTCCATTAGTAGGGAGAATGGGTTCAATGATCTCCAGAGGTCCCCTGCAAACACTGCCATTCTCTGAGTCATTTTTCCTTATCCATATCACGGAGGAAACAGTAGCCGCTTCCAAGTTCTGCAAGAACTATGCTCCACACTTGCACCTGTGCTCCAGAGAACCCTCTTCTCTTGATGTTGTCATACCTGGCTGCTGTAGACTTCTTTTTATTTCTTTTCTGCATTCTTTTCTCCTTTGAACAGGGCTGTGCTGAGGTACTTATTCCTCCTATTGGGCAGATTAAGGAAGTCTTTATCCAAGCTGTAGTGGGCACAGCAGAGCCCTAGTGTAGCTGTGTTTGATTTTTGGTCTTCTCCATAAAGGCAGGAGGGATATCCTTTTGGGATACCCTTTGCTATTACTGACCTCTCAGCTGCATCCATGCTGTCTTTCCTCCTTCGGGCAGCCATCGAGGTGCTGTAATGCATCATTATCGCCACCACAGCTTAGCTATAAACACCTTTTTAAGAGGATGAGGCATACCAGTCACTGGCACTGTTTGCTGGTGCTATGTACTCAAGGAAATATCTCCTGCTACCTTAATGACTTTCTCTTCTCTTTATAGCTTGTATGTCAGCAAGCAGAGAAATTTTAGCTGTTTGAGCTCTTGCCGCAGACGAATGCACTTGTCAGTTCACTGGAGGCAGCGCGTGTCCCATTATCCTGCCCATGCCTTTAGGACCCTTCCATGTGCTCCACTGAGACATGGGCTCTGCCCTGCCAAAGCAGAAACACTGATGTTACCAGGGCTTGCTTGCAGGTTAGAAGAACCCCAGATAAAACACGGAGTCATCTCTCCATTAGCAGTCACTCATCTGAGGGAATATTCTTGATAACAAGGTCCGTGACCAACTCCTTATATTAATCTTGTTTGTATGTCAACTTTTTCCAAGGTTTTCAGCGCTTGGTCTAGTACCAGAGAAGCACTGAGGTGGAGACTGACCCTTTGCATAGAGTTAAGCCTGGCTTTGCTTGACCTACTTCACAGCACATGCCCTTAGTAAGTCCCTTTTGCAGGTGTTTGCCAAGCCATGCACCCAATCGTGGGACATTCTTTGGCATGTCACATCAGCAGTGATTTAGTTACCAGCCAGTGTGACAGGTCTGTCAGCCACCTGTTTGCTCCAGCAGCACCACCAGCCTACAGTGAAGCAGCGTGTTAACTCTTTCTTATAGCTGGACTGCAAGGATTCTGTCTCACCCTTGTGCTCCCCATGTTTGTAGTAAAGACTGTAGGAGGTAGAATTGGACCAATACACAGACTCTGAAGAACAGCCGCTATTCATCTTTGAGGGCAAACAGGCTTATTGGGTGGCAGGTGCTGTTCTTCATATGGTCAGCATGTACTGGAAAGTGTGAAGGGGGAGCTTTATTTGGTGACAGAAGTGGCTTGGACCTTTCTCCAGACAGTATTAAAGCCTGTGTATGTAATTACCAGGCTCCTAGGTGTGATTGCTGGCTACTGTTCCAATAGCATGAAGCCATAGCCACAGCTTTCAGTGTCTGCATCAGTATTGCCACCTTTATAATTTCATCACTAGTCCTTTCCTGCTTTTAGCAGTCAGCTAGCTCATTTCAGCAGTGCCTGATCTTCTGTCATGGTGGATGTGCTGGTTTTGGAGGATGCCAGCGTGGGCCACTCAGGATGCTTAAGTGTGTTGATAACTGCTTACTCATTCCGCCTCCCTCTCGAGAGAGGTTCACTGGCTTCAGGGGAGCCCTAGAGTTCTCTTGTAGCTCAGTGGGAGAAGACATCACAGCAGTCACATGAAACCCCCAAACAAAATGAGAATGGCAGTTAATTTGGGGATTGAGGTGTCATATTTCCTTTATCTGAAAATCTCCATTATTGAATTCTGGCAACCTCATTCTGGCTTTTTACCAAGGGGATCTTTGCATCTTTGAATTTGTGAAACATTGAATTTCCAAATTGCCTTTAACATTTTACAGCCAATTTTTGTGTTCTACGTGTGGTTAATGTAGGTTGATTAGTAATTCGGAATAATGCTACTTGAATTGTCAGCAGCAGCCAGGGTTTTTAAAAATGTGTTTCCCATATTGGTTGCTTACTTTAGAGGTGGGGCTCGGGAGGGAAGATAGTTGATAAAGTCCCAGGAGACACGGGGCAGCGGTTCTCCCTTGCACTTTATATTAAGTTCTCCTTTGCACTTAATATGAATGTTGTAAGCCCAGCCTCAGTGAGTCAGCCAGAGTTGGGGTGATACAAGTCCAGTTGGTTCCTGGCATTAACTGGAGCAGTGCTCGAATCAGCACTGAACAAAGCCTTGATTCTCCGGAATGGTTTTACTGCCTTTGAAGTCCTGCTGGCTCAGCATGGGCTTGTTCTGTGTCAGGCACTGGAATCAGCCTCACTCTCCCAGCCTCTTTTGTCCTCCAGGCCAGGCTTGGCCTCCAGCAGTTCCAGCTGTGGCTTCCTCCTTTCCATTTTCCCAGGGCTTACTTGCTCAAAAGATGATGGGTAGCTACAAGCAGAGTCGCACTGCAATATGGCAGCTCTCCCTGCATGCTAATGTAAGCACAGCAAGTTCACCTTGGCCATTGGGAATGGAAGTCTCCTCATTGGGATGGCCAGTCCACCCTGGGAGACCAAGGGCTTGCTGGAAAAAAAGTTTCACATGGCAACGTGACAGAATTTGGAGCTGATAAAAAAAGTCCCCCCCCCCCAATTTTCTGCTTTCTCAGAGCAAAAAGCACAATCCATCCCTGAAAGTCCACCAGCTTTTTAATTTTTATGTCTATGACATTGGACTTTACAGTCAGTCCTGAGATTGTTTGAGATTGTTGAGTGAAATACAGATATATCTCTTTCTATTTGGAGATCATCCTGATAGATTACAGAATGTGTTGGAGCTTGACACCCAAAATGCAAAAGTGAGTACACAGATGTTGATCGAAGCAGGCTCATTCCAGCTCAAGCAGTGTTTGTGGCTTTGCTCAGGAGTGTATCCAGGTCTGGCATCTGCAGAGAAGAAATTCAGAGCCTTCCATCCACCTTAATCTCTCCTTTATGCCTATTCATTTTCTCTTCATCATTTGGAGGTGGGGATTCCCTGTAGGATCAGGAGCACAAGCACAGGGAAATCAAAAGTGCTGAGTTCCAACTGCAGGTGGCTCCCAGTTTTAGAGTATCAATAGGTATGCCAAAGTCTGAAAATTGGTCGGTTACCTTATTTAAGACATCAGAGTGCAACTGGAACAATGTTGGGCAGCTTTTGGATGTTTTTATTGCATTGCTTTTTCTGACTAAACACAGCTTGCAGGTATTCAGATTCCAAATCCTACAGTTTTTCATATTAGAGAATGACAGCCAATCCCCTTATTTTCTTCTGAAGCTGTACGCATTTTAAAATACCTCTAACTGCATAAATATGTGGCTTTCCCATCTGAATGGGAAAAAAAAGGCAGTTACTTTTGATATAACAGTGCCCTGAAGTTGCCAATTAATGCTGCTTTAGTTACTGATAAAAAAGAACCTTGGCATCTTTCAGAAAATAATGAAAATTGATTATTTTAATCAACACATCCTAGTAGTCTATTTAAAGCAGAATATAAATCTGTCAACACTGGAATTGTTGAATCAAACAGGGATCCCTCAGTTGTGGACTTTCCAGAGTAAATTACAATCAAGAAAAAAAAAATTACAATATCTTATTGTGATTGTAATATGTAATATTTATCATTTCTACAAATATTTGTTTTGATGGGAACCCAACCGGTGCCACCACTGCCAGAAGCCGAACCTCATCATTTATTTTGTGGTCGTATAAATTTTCCTTTGCCTGTTTCTTTAGTGGTATCCCAAATTGTAACTTTTTTTAATGATCAACCTATCTTGGATCGACTTTTCCCATGCCTGAGGTCCACAGTGCTGATTTAGCAGAACAAAAGCTTGAAAGATATTTCCTTTTTCTGTGCTGTTTATTATATCCTTTGCAATTGCTCTGAAGTTTACGTCAACAAGAAACCACGGCTGTGGTCAGGCTGGCTCATGGGAAGTGGCACCCAAAGGGTTCTACTTCGTTGTCTGTGTGGGTCTGAGATGGTTCCCACAGCGTTGGCTGGCAGCTTTGGCTTTGGGGATAGATGGAGGTACCTCCCAAGTAGCCCAGCCAAGGAGTGTCCTCTGGAAGGCCTTCTTACCTGCATCTGCACACCTGTGGTGGCACTCCACGCTGGATGAACCACAGTTTAGGGAGAGCTGGAGGGGGGCTGAATCTGCTTCTGATCCTCGTGTCTGAACCATGCTTTACCGTGCCAGTCATCAACAGCATGTCGGCTATAAACAGAACGTGAAATAATATTTTGTGTTCTGTTTTTTTTCGTAGGTATTTTTTTCATTTGTTTTTCCTACTGTGTAAAGCTAAATAAGTACTCCAAGAAAGTTTCTGTGTTTGTTTATTCACTTCCTTAAATCCTTGGAATCTGGACCTATAAATACAAGCTGACTCCATGTTTACAATCAGGTTCACTCTCATTTGGATTGATTGATGCTGCTTTTAAAAACTAGGATAAAAAGTAGGATGTGTTTAGATCTTCAGGAAAAGATTTACCTTCTCACTGTCAACATATGTGGCTTTTGTAAGAAGGGAAAACCAGTTTCTCACTTTTCTAAAACTGGTGAGCTTGTTTGCCAGCAATTACAACATGAAAAGGAGAGACTCTACATCCAGACCTGAGATTTAGCTGTGCACAAAGCTGTGGGCCTTGGGGCAAGCTTAATAGTGGTTGGGTGTTGACCTTCTGTAAAGAGTTAACATTTCTTGTAAGTAATCCTGGCCTGATATTTATCTTTTTTTTTTATCTTTTTTTTTTTTTTTTTTTTAAATTGGAAGGTTTTAATGTCATTTCTGCATTAGAGATTTCTAGCTGGAGATTTGCTCTAATTCTCTGTAGAAGGTGATGTAGGTTTACTAATCCACGTGAGTTTTTTTAACAAATACAAACCACTTTTCAGATTTACCAAATTATTCCTGACTGTGATCTGCAGCTGAGCTCAGTTTGGAAATCCTTTACCTCCTTGTTAAGCAATATTATGACTTTATTCAGACATGAAAAAATAGATGAGGTAAGAATTAAGTTTCCAACTCTGCGTTTGCAGATTTAAATCAGTGATTTGATTTTTCTCAAATGTGGAGGACATGGCAAATTTGAGTTTGTTATGTTTGAATGTGATTCAGAATGGAGTCAAACCTAAAAGTTTAGTAAAAAATATTAAGTTTGAAATGCCATTTACTTATAAACCAGAAGCCTGGTTTATCCTTGAAGTAAACCTACATGTATCAGGTTTTTAAACCACAACGATGAAGTTTTGATTTCAGTTCCTTGCTGCTGAATTAGTTTGATTGTATCCTATGGTATTCAAGGACATATTTTATATAAAGCTAAGCCGGGTGCTTTTACGCAAATATTACTTTTGCCCTGACACACATGCAAGATTTCTTCCCACTCCAAGGAAGGTTGTTCAAGGAATTATGCCTATGTAATCAAGGCTGAACTTTTGTAAGTGATGTTACTTGCTTAGGCATTGTTCCAGCCCACACTCGTGCACATCTTCAGCTTTCTGCAGTCTGCGTAGCCTGTGAGACCTCTACTGACATGGATAAAGTAACGAACGTTCAACATCTTTCCTCAATCGGATGTGCATACTTTCTTACTAAATGCACTTTCACCGTTTACATGAAGCGTAGGCTCAGTGTGCTTGCAAAGTGGGCTTCTCAGAGCCCACCCGATCACCCCAAAATGCCCAGTGGTCACTGCTCCTGGTAAGAGATTTAAAAAAAAAAAAAAGAGGTTCACTATCTGGTCTATGCCTGTGCTTGGGGGAAAAAGAGAGAGAGGGAGAGAGAGAGCATTTTGTTGTTTTAATATGAGCTTCCTTGGATTGGTTTGCCTAATGAGTGCAATTGTGACGCAGTGTTGTGTTTTATCAGTGCCCACCCCCAGCAGAATTCTTTGCTTAAGAGGAGGCAGATTTCCACCTCCTGAACACGGCTCTGGACTCGTGCTGATGCTTCTTGGAGCTGTCTTGAGGGCTCCCCTGTGCTGGAGGGAATTCTATCCGAGGACTGCCTGTGTAAGTCGCCAGCACTTTTATACCCTCTGGAAGTTTGCATGTTCAGATGTGACTGTGCTGAATGATAGGCTATCTATTTTAGACTTCAGCCTCTATTTACAATCAGGAAGGCATGTCGCTGGGAGAACTTAGCTCCTGTTTCTCTTGAAACAACTTTTAAGTATTGGGTGAGTTATAAAGGTTTCTGTGCATGGCTTTCTTTTATAAAATGTAGTTTAAATGTCCACAAAGCACTTGTTTGTTTTCTCTGAACAGATCTTAGAAATCTCTTGTGCAGAATCATAAAAACTATTTGCATGTTAGAAAGACTTTGCTCAGGCACTGAAAGATAAAACTGTTCTTCAGTACATAAAAATATCTTTATCAACAGGTGAATGAGGACTTGTTGATACCTTACCTAGCTTACTTCGCTGGTTTGTAGAATTACTGCTTATGCATGACTGTTTTCTATCAGTTGAGTGAATGTTTTTGGCAACATGATCTCACACTAAATATTTTATCTGCATTTTTGGCCTTTCGGTAGTGGGAACAGAGGTTGTTAGGGTCTAGGAAAACATAGCATCCTCTGCAGGTTTTGGGAGCTGAAGGTGACAGTCCCTCTCTGCAGTGTTAAACTTGATAGGAGTCCCTGGAAAACTGTGAACTTCAGTGCCGTTTCCATATCAAGTAGTAGTGCCAAGTATGCACAAAAACATAGCGACTGTGTTAAAATAGGAACTGATTGATACAAAATTGCTTCTGAGTATGTGGTAATTGATTTTTAAAAGTACATTGGTGGGTTTTGTGTCCTGGAACAGTAAACTTGCATCACGCTTGGCCTTGTGACAAGTCCTGTGCATGTAATTTAGAGCCATATAGGGATGTTCTTAGTCTCGAACGACTTGAATTGTACCACCTTCCATATCACAGATGTAATATTAGTAACTTAAAGCAGATACTTTGTGAGGCTTATGGCCCGAGCAGGAACTAGAAGAGATAACTATTTTTGTGAACTGTCAGGGGCTTTGCTTATAAATCAGGTCTGATTTCTGTGCAGCACTGTATTTAGTACCAATAGGCTGTAATGCCTGAGCTATTGCAAATTTAGAAGATCCTGCGCTTATATACATAAGTGGCAAGCCTTACAAATGTGTCATGTAAAGAACAGCACACAGAAATTTGGGAGGGATGGAATAAACTCCTGAAAGCCCCAGTGTGGTAAACGTTTGAGACAGACTTTTCAGCCACCGGTAATGAGAAGTGAAGGTCCTGTCGGTGCAAATTAAACACAGCAGTCTAACAAAATATTTGCTTTTTTGAGCACTGCAGGGGAGAAGAAATTGTCCTCTCCTGTATCTCTTGTCATAATGCAAAGTGGAGTACTTGTTATAGTTGTCTTTAGAAGTGCTACATTAGCTGCTGTCTATTGATTTTTTGTTCATATGTGATCAACAACAGAGAAAACAACAACAACAAAACAAGAGTTGAAAATGCAAACTCACTGAATCCCCATCCTGCCTGTAGCAGGGTGAAGCTTTAAACTCCAGGACGGGGCAGCTGCTGAGGGCAGGTGGTTTGCATGCAGTGTGATTTATGTACATTTTAATGTTTCACGTGAATGCTCCCCTAATTTTCAAGAGAGAAAAGATGAAAGAGCATTTATTGGGTCTCTTGTTTGTTCCTCTCTGTCACCCAGCTGGACTGCTGGTGGGTAATGCACTGGGATCGCTTCCTCAGACTTTGAACCTAGTCCTCAGCATTTGTTTAACCATTTGTCCCTGTTGTTAGGTGGTTTTGCTTTCTCTCCACCAGCAATCTGTTTGGCTAAAAAATAAGAACTGACAACATCATCTATCCAATTTCCTGTTAATTTTTCACCAAAAAACTTGCCTACGCTTAGAAATGTATTGTGAATAGTTTCCAGAATAGCTCTCTTACTAAGTACCCACATATAAACATGTCCTGAAATGATCTCCCGCTTCTCACTTCCTGACTTTCCCTGCCCATCTGCTTGTCGCTCACAATGAGCTGTGGTGCCCCTCGCCTGGCTATCCTTCTACTCCTTTCCTCCAGGGAGGAGACGGTCAGCAAAAGGCAAACTAACATTACATTACAGCTGCTGTCTGGGTCATCTGCCAGCGAGGATGTGCTTAGCATTTCCAACAATCAGGTTTTTTGCATTGAAGTGCAAGTTAATAAGTCCACTGAAAGAGCCCACTTCACGAGGCCCAAGAATGCCACACTAATTATTGATCAGAAGAAAGCCACGTTAGCTAAAAACTTTGTCTTTAATGCCAAATCAGCTTCCCGTGGCCGGAAGACTAGCCCCAACGTCGTTCCACATGCACGCATCACAGCATCCCACAGAGGTGTGCACTGTGGCCTGAGCCCTGTGCCCTGCAGGCTCAGCCTTGCCACACACCGCAGGCCCTGTGCTCTGACAGGGTAACCTCTCTGTCTGGTACAGCCGGCTGGGGAGATGACATTGGTCCCACAGGTGAAGCTGAGGATCTCCCAGTGCTGAGCAGATCAGGCTTAATCGCATTTGGCATCTCGGAGGCGTATTAAGAAAATACAAAAGGGCAAAATGGGTTTGAGACTTCCAGATGTCATGCAAAGCCGACGGTCCGCCAGACTCTCCTGTGTGGTGTTTTTACCCATTTCTTTTTTGTCCCAGCAACAACTCAAAATACCACAGCTCATGGGCTAGATTAGGTGAGGAGGGGCATAGCTCAGCGTGCCCAAGCATGCCAGATGTATTTTGGGCTCCAGAAAGAAGCACGCTACAAGATTTAGTCTGTATTTAGTCACTGGCCTACTTTGCAGAATATTTTGCATTTCTGAAAACTTTCACAGAGGAGCAGATGTGACCATTTTTTTCTTCCTTCTTTCCATTTCTTTCTTTAAGCTTTTAACATCTCCTACTTACTTAAGGAGAAAGTAGTAACACCGCTCAGACTCTGCCTGCGTGTTAGTTTCTAAGCATGCCCATTCTCTTTCCTCTTTTCACTTGGACTTTAGATGTGCTAAAGACAAGATATAGCTACTGCTGAGTTCCGGCCCTGGTAAAATGGAGTCAAGACTTCAGAGGAGGACTTCTGTGTTGATTCTTGCAGTGGCACCTTGCTGCAGGCATCCCTTCCTCCCCATATCGCATTCCAGGGATGGTGATCACGTAGCTGTCCCTCCACCCTTTGCCAAGAGCCCCACCAGCACACTTTGAGACTCTGTGGCCTTCACTAGGAGATTTCGGAGCTCTTTGCTTCAGCACACTTACTTTCAGCCTTCATATCTTTGGGACCACCTGGAGCTCATCCCCCAGGGAAGCTGTAAGGGCAGCCTTGTGACTTAGCAGTTTATTATGGTAGCTGGATGAACTGGTTGAATAAATGCTGTCCTATGAGCTTTGCTGTGGTGGGGAATGTCACAGTACCATGTTTTCCCTCATCTGAGAGATTGGGTCACCACAGAAAATTGGGAGGTTGGTTGGTAAGTAAGAGACAGACCTCTGCTAGAAATAAGGATTTGCTAGCATCTCATGGGTCTGAAGGAAACAGAACTCTCATAACCACTGTGTTTGTGGATACATGTGCATTTCAAGCAAGTTTTCCCATTTTCTGGACAGGATGCTGAGGCACAGAGGCTAACTTGGCCAAGGTGCTGTACAAATGCATGCAGGGTGAGGAATTTAGTCATGAATCTCCAGTATCAAGGAAGGAGCTTGGTCCAGCACTTCATCTCTCAGTGAAAATGCAACATCATAAATAAAAATGAGTGAATCTAACAGAGTAAGGAAAAATGTTTACCTGTCCCCATGCCTGCACGCTTATGCTCTCTACAGAGAATTCTGAAGTGACAGTTCTCAGCTCAGGCAACAGCAAGTCAATTCCCAGAATGCCTTGCAGGCTGATCTGCTCAAACCACCACTTCCTTAACACTTTATCTTGAGTAATCATATTTTCTGTTGCAGTTCCATCTGAAGCAAGGTATGTAATAAGGCTCTCAGTATAAGGATGACTGGGAAAGGCTCCCGGGCTATGGTATAGGCATTGGCATGTCTCAGTGTCTCATGGTTGCACACCACAAGTTTTGTCCCCCTTCTCAGGCAGACAAGCTCTAACTGTAATCAATTCTTCTGAATATTGTTAGCCTTTCCCTCTCTTCAAGTCTTTTCCCACTCCAAAGGCTGAGTGCTCATGAATTATGGGCAACAAGTCTTCAAATATGAAAAATGCATTGGGGCTTCGTTTTCACATGTTATCTCATAGTATAAAAATCCTTATACAAATGTTTTCAGCAGCTAAGACCTTCCAAGATGTTATTTTGGAGTGCAAATCATTCAGGGGTTGATATCTGCTCCATATCTGGAAAAGACCAGAGCAACAATCGCCCAGCCTCTGCAGAGTCTGGAAGAAAAAAGAGAAATCTTTTCTTCTTAATATGTGTGTTTGGATAAAAAGATCAATCCTTGACATAAACTTTAGTTTTTTTCAGGGAACGATTACTTAATTATCGATGTGATGTTTCCCTTGTGGTAGTTCTCAATGATACAGCATCTCAGGAATATACAAAATCTCATTATTTTCTATTTTCATCATGATCTCTGAGGTTTTGGATGTTCTCTATAGAGACCTCCCTTCCCTCCTAATGCAGACCTTCAGTGCATTCAAAAGAACTTCAACATGGTTTTGAAACCATGTGTGTGGATTTGTTGAATGAGGCTAAAGAGGTAGAGCAGTAGTTGGGCTCGGTGTTTGCTATCTGACTTCCCCCAAGTCTCTGAAATGTTTTTTGCAAGGTATGCAGTTGGCTTGCAGGTATTTCCTGTTGAATATGCCCATGACCCCTCACCACCTTCTAAATGGCACTTCCCTGGAGCGTAGGTAGGAAGATGCTACAAGATGACTTCATAGATGTAGATGACTGCTACAAGAGAAGCAGCCAACGGAAGAGGCAGATGGATTTCTCCAGGCTGGTGCTTGCTTCCAGCCTTTAACCACCTTAGTCCCTACTGGTTACGGGACCCGTAAGTCCTTACAGGCTTGAGTTCAGCAATGCTTTGCACCTGTGACATCTGATTTAAAGATAAAGAGCTTGGGGGGCAAATGTATGAAGGATTCATACAGTCTGTCTGATCCAAATCTGGAGAATGGTAATTTTTCCTTACATAATCTCAAAAATACTTTGGTTTCAAACTGTCTCTGTTTCATAGCAATCAAAGGGAACTAGGTGACTGCTGAATGTAGAAGTGTGGTTTTTAAGTTTGATTTATATAAATATACTTAATGGCTTTCTTATTGACCTAGAGATTCCTTTTGGATGGTGAAGCTTTTTTTTTTTTAAAGCTCCTTCCTATCTGCATTTTTGGTTTAAAGATCTCACTCATATTTCAGATTAAACTAAGAAAAGACTAAGACATAGTTCAAAAAGGATTTTGTACAATCAAAGCCATCAAAAAATATTCAAATATAAGAATGGCTTGAGTATAGTAAGCTTATTAGTAATTAGTAACTATCTACAGAAAAGAGGAAAGAGCTTAAAACTTTTTAGTCAGATTTTTCCTTACAGTTACATAGATCTATAGGAATACATGGGAATATTGTGATCACTGTGCTGATTCAGTGGCTGAGAAGCTGTAAAAAGATGATATCCTTACTGCCTGGGATGTGATAATAGTGATATATGAATATCAGTGCTCTTGAGAGTATTTTGGTGACGTTTCATAGACAAAATAGTTTTCCAAAGCAGTGCATCTCATTTACAGCTAGTAAAATGGGACAGCGTTGCAGAGGGGATGGAGCTGGGCAATACCCATCAGCTGGGAATCAGGCTGTGTGGTATAGTCTGTATGTCCTACATGCTGTATATTTACTTGGTGCCAAGGGCCAAAATGAATCCTCCTAGAAAGAGAGCTGCTTGGTAAATGTGGCAGAAAACACCAACCTCTTTGAGTCCTTTTAAAGCGATCAAAATGTTTTCTCAGTCAGTGATACTTCAAGAAGCGTGTTGCTTTGGAGGTGACCTAATTTTAACCTTTTTGAATTGCTTTATGATTTAGAACAGTCACATGCCAAAGCAGGGTCCCATTAGGGGATTCAAATCATCTGTTTACTACAGAAAACACGCACTGAGACAGGCTCTGCAGGCTCTTATTTTTTAATTTTCTTTTCTTTCTTTCTGCTGCAGGACAGGATACCACTGCTGTACCAGTTTGGGAGCAAAATATGGAATGTTCTTCACTGCTGACTGAGCGCAGGCAAATGAACAGTATTTATAGTAGTGTGAAAATCGGCAGTTAGCAGTTTCTTCACATTCTAACACTACCAGAGAGAACTCATTGTTTACAAGAAATCTGCTTTCCAAATCCGTTACGGTTCCCTCCAGCCTTGACTATTAACTATTTGCAAAGGGGGAAACTGATCTACACTTTGGGGAAAGATGGCAATGGAAGACTGCCTGTGGATGGTCATTGTGGGTTTTATCATTGCTTTTATTTTAGCATTTTCAGTGGGTGCAAATGATGTTGCCAATTCTTTCGGAACTGCCGTGGGCTCTGGTGTAGTGACTTTGCGCCAGGCTTGCATTTTGGCTTCAGTTTTTGAAACTACTGGCTCGGTACTGCTGGGAGCAAAAGTAGGAGAGACGATTCGGAAAGGTATAATTGATGTTAACCTGTACAACACCTCTGTGCCGCTGCTGATGGCAGGAGAAGTCAGCGCAATGGTTGGTAAGTAATGCTTTCCTGTTCCAAGTAACAGTCAGTGCACGTTTGTCATCCTGCTCATTGTGAACATTTTAATTAAATTTACATCTTCCCATCTTCTGGACTCATGTCTGGTTTTGTGCAAATAGAGGGGTTTGCATTCCCTTTTTAGGCTCCTACTTTCTAAAAACACTTCTAATCATTTTCATTTTCCAGCTATTCAGCCATTTAACTAATAGAGGAAAAAATGTTTAATGTAATGGACCGTATAGATGTATTCCTAGCGTACCTAAAAAAAAGATTTTGGAGATTTATATTGTGGTAAATGGAAAATATGTCAGCATACCATTTGTGACTGCAGAGAAAATCCTGCAAGAAGTTTACAATGAATTAAGTATTAAAGCAATTGCCTAAATAGTTTTTAAAAATTAAAGAAAATGAAGCATATTTGCTTAAACTGGTGGTTTTGCTGATTGATTGCAATTAATCATACATTTAATCCTGCCCCATGACAAAACTTTAAAGAGCAATAAAGATAGATGATCACACATTCAAGGCATTTTTACTTTTTCTAACTCAAACCAGCAGCAGTTCTGCGTACCTCTGAGTCTACTCTGTACACTTTTGTTCGCAGTTAAATTAATCTCTTTTCAGAACAAGTGGCATATTCTGAGGTAAGTAACATTAAGCCCTGGTATTTCTCCTTTGTTTTTATGCAAGAGGCTTTGTGAGCTTTTGGAGAGCTCCCACAAGGATCAACAGCAAACCTGCTTTTAAAGGGCAGGATACAGCAAGCAGAAAGCACTCTCCCCAGAGTTTTCAAACAGAACCCGCACAAAAAATAGGTGATTCCATACAGAGATCTACTACATGCATTTTTTCCCCATTTCTGCACTTCTAAAAAATTCTAATGGATCAAGATGGGCTTAGACTGCCACTTTCTGGGCTGGACTGAGGTAGTTCTGGTGTGTAAGAGGAGCGATGCTCCTCTTCGACCTTCACCACACCTGAGCTTCCAGAGGGCTGGCTGCCTTCCCTGGTGAAGAGGAAGAAGAGCTGATTAGCTGCTGTCTCATAAAAGGCAACTGCAAGGAACATCTTCAGCACTCCCGAGCTTCATTTCTTTCTCTGTCTTGATGCCTTGCAAGGGCAGCTGCAGATTCCTGCTCTTGCCCTCCAGCTGTGGGATGACTAAGGAGTGTCACTCTGCTTGCAGTATTTACCCTTTTCTTCCTGAGATAGCTCCATCATTTCCAACTCACACCTGAGAGCAGCGCACGCCACATGAGACGTAAGTAGCGACTTACATCTCCTGACAACCACCTGCAGAGCAGGAGTCTTTTCCCCTTTTTGTATCTCTTCATGATGTTCTGATCCTGTCTGGGCGATGTTTTATGTCCCCTATGCCCCCTGTGGAGGCAAGTGGCCAGAAGCTCAAGGAAAATAACTTATTTGCATGTGTGTTTACGTAAGCCTGTGTGAACTTCATGACCGGTTGCATTCCCTTCCTTCAGTAAGGGCATTAAGAACAAATCCCACATTTTAAATCTCTGAATTAAGCACAAATTACCAACTGCAGGTTCCATTTTTTTTCCTCAAATTCACCTCCAGCTTTCCTCTGGATGTACAATATTTTCTCTGTGTTTTCTCTCCTGTATGTTTACTTTTCCTCTTTTTCCTCTGCACATTTCTCTTCATTCTGTTATGCATCGTGGTCACGCTTCCATGAACAGAGTTAGCTTCTGAATTTCACTGAGGCTTCCACGAGCCGGCTGTATGGAGGAGACCAACAGTCACGATGTCCTCTTTCAAGTTGTTACTGGAAGATCTCTTGATGCTTGCAGACAGCAGATGGGGATTTTCAGAGCAACCACCTGGTCAGAAAGAAGGAAGCAAGGAGCACTGGGATTGTCTGGGGATGACATAATCTGCATTTACATTCTGTAATGTAGCATTTTGTAATAATTTGTAACCTACTAAAATGTTGATTTTTGGTGGTTCGAATATTTGGGACTCTCATTTTCAGGATGCTGTAGCATACTGGAGCATTCGTGTTGTGAGCCAGGAAAAGCTCTAACGAGCCCTCTGGTTTCTGGGCTGGTTTTGTCAAGGTTGGAAACATGCATTTTTCATTGGAGAGGAGTTAAGGACCGATGTGGATAGTTTAGGTGTCTGCCTTAAGGCATTGCAAGTCCCAGAGGGAAGTCCTGCTCTGGCTTAATTTGTATTTTCTTCTGTACTCAAACATGCTTGCTTTAACTTCTTTAGACTACAGATTGTCCTTATTAGGCTACTTATCAGTCCTCCAGTACTTTCCCTCCTGTTTGTTTTCTGGATTGATTAAATAAGAAATAGTGCCATATTCCCTGTTTCCCCATAAAAAACCCCAGCTATCTCTGCATATTTGTAGTGCAGCTGTAATTTCGAAGCATTTTCTCTGTTTTTTAGAATGACTTCTTTTTGGTGCAATTATGAGTCTGTGGCTGACTTATCTCTTTGTTCATTTGGCTCTTCAGAAATATTACCATGTGTGTTCCCTTTTACCTCACTTCCACTTGCTGATCTCTTAAGTTCATGTCAAAGGTTTCAGAGTGTATTTATTATTGTTATAGTGTGTGGGAAGAGAGGCCAAAAAATGAAAGGACAGGTGTTCCTTGATTGATCTAGAATTTCCAATACCAGTAGGAGTACCAGTTGTTTTGGGATTGCGCCCCAGGAAAGATCAGTTTTACAGCCTGGTTGACTTCCACACTGCATACGATGCCAGCAGATTGATGTGGCAAGACTAAGTGGATGGTATTTATAAGGCAGAAACTTGACCATGTAATGGCTTGTTAGAAGTGACAAACCAGTCTCTGAGGCTTGTTTATCAGAATACCTTTCTTTCTTCTCTTCAATTCTCTATACCTTCCCGCCTGTCTTCTCTACCAGCCCCTGCTGTCAAGACTGTTCCTTCACCATGCCTCATTGTGAGCATCACCCCTACATTCCTTGCACTGGAGCCCTTGTGCAACTTCAAAAGACATCAGTAATTGGCTCCCAGCTCTCTCCCTTCTTGATGTGTATGTCGTGGAGCTGTAGAACAGCTCTTTTTCAATGCTTTTAAACCCTGATTTGTAGCCAGACTCCATTTCAAGATCTTCAAACCATCCTCCCCTGTTGGAATTGAGAATGGAGGCTGGGATTTGAGTGACAGTGTGTGTTCAGCAGCCTTGCTTTATCACCTGTGTTTGCTGCAGATCTGTGAAGACTGATGGCATGAGCCAGAAAATATGGGATCTGTCATTGCAGTTTGATTGCTGTCACCTTGGAGCTTCGTAACATATTAAGATTTTGTCTCAAGACCACAAAGTCTTAAGATGAAGAAGAGATATTACTAAGAGCTCTCTAATATTCAACAAGATAAGCAGAAAACTTGAATCATGGCCCAGATGATTTTGATGTCCCCAGGCTAGCCCATTGCAAGAGGAGCAGGGGACCTTTTGTGCTGGAGCATGAAAAGAAGAGTGTGGAGCTGTATGCTGGTGGACTCACTGTCCAGCTGTGGTCTAATCTAACCATCAGAATCTTGAACCAAAACTGAATACAAGGTCTTCTCTGGTGCTAGGAATCTTTTTTTCCACAACTTGAATTCTTCAGTGCTGCAGTGAGCTACAAATGAAGACAGTGAGCATCTTCACACACTCCTCAGTCAATTTATCCTATAGAGTACTCTGGATAGTGGCTGCACATTACTGAGAAGAGGCATGAAAGCCCCTTGTGCCAGGATTTGAGCCTTTCTCTTGTAGCATCTGAATTCAGCAGCTGGGGTATCTCACCAGTGAAGCCATGGTTGGCTCCTGACACTGGTCATTTGGAGGCTTCCAGGTTTGTTTCTAGAGAATGAGGTTTTCTAAGCTTGATGCATACCTGGAGCTGTTTGTGTGTTCATGAGATTCAGTGAATGAATTGAATAGTGAAAAATAGTGAAAGCCTTCAAAAAAGAGCAGTCCTGTGTACAGCGTTAAGTGCTGTTAGTAACAATAAATAAGATGCAGCGTTCAGAGCAGCTATTAGACTGCTGTAGTATCTGCTTTTGCAGTCAGAAAAGGAACAAAATTCTCTTCAGGAGATCTCTCTTGTGCATGTGGAGTGTAGTCTGTGTTCATAAAAGAACAGGGATATGTCAGTGAGAATGTTTGGTGTAACTTTTCTTTTACTATTGTTGTGTACAGTTCATCCTTTTTCCTCTTCCTCTCTTTCCAGGTTCTGCTGTTTGGCAGCTGATTGCATCTTTCTTGAAACTCCCAATATCGGGGACCCATTGCATTGTAGGTGCTACTATTGGATTTTCCCTCGTTGCAATTGGCACACAGGGAGTTCAGTGGATGCAGCTTGTCAAGATTGGTAATTGCCATTTCCTTTTATGTGGGAGGGTCTGGGAAAAATTGTGCACTGACTGCAAAAGCTTTCACAGAAGCATGGTTTTTACTGGCAGCACTCCGTCTTAAAATTATTTTCCACCTGAGGGCTGCAGTGCATCTGCATGCCAGCCCTGGAGAAAGGTAAAATGCAAGTTGTGCTTTTCCAGCAGTAAGCTGAGGAAACATTTTGCCTCCCAGACGTGCTTCAAGGTAACACTCCTCCTCTTCTAATGCTTTTTGTGGCAACTCACACCACCTCGTTCTTACTCTGAGCGATATGAATGCCCATAGTCATGTGTCTCTACCCACCAGATGCAGGAAGCTGAGTGCACAGCACATGTTTACATCACAGTCTCCCACTGCCTCCATCAGCACTGCCAAGCAGGGATGTCAAGGAGGTTTCTGTATTGTTTTGGAAACCTTGTAATCCAAGTCACATCCTGAATCCTGCATTAGAAGGACTCAAGGTTGAAGGCACAGGAATACAGTTGGGCTTTAAAGAAGTTTTAGCAATGTGTATTTTTTTGTAATTCTGTCAAAAGTAAAATGAAGTTTTTAGTGAGCTTGGAATGACAGCAGAATCAACCTGTTAGCCGTGTCACAAACAATAAGTGAATCTGGATGAGATTTCCAGAGCCTTGCCCTAATCCTGTTTTATTGAAATCAGTGGGAGTTTTGCCACCCACTTCTGTTAAATTAGTACTGAACATTTGCAAATCTTGCCCACAAAAAAATTTATATGCATTGTTCTCTGCAATTGGTGCTTCTGTGGCCTTTTGGAAATTGAGACTCTAACCCTGTGAGCCGCATGACATCCTGCTAGATGCAGTTACATGCCACTTGCTTGCACCCTTCACAGTTATGGCGATCAGGAATTTTTAGTAATTCTCTTACTCAATTCTGCATCAGCTCAGATAATTTTTCCTGATTAATTTGATAACTAAACTTGCAAAGTTATTTGGAAATGTTTTGGCTGATGTTTATAATAGTGCCTAGCAGTAGTTTGACTTTTATGAGTGTCAGTGGAAATTGAGCTGTGCCAGTTGTAAGTGAATATCTGAAACATTCCAGTTGTATAAGAACAATGTTGAATGCATTGCTCATTGACTACTAGCTTCTTGACTATTATACAAGTATATTATACTATATATTTCATGTTCTTTTCTGTCTTTTTTTTTTTTAACACAGTTGCCTCTTGGTTTATTTCCCCACTGTTGTCTGGCTTGATGTCTGGAGTACTTTTTGTGTTGATTAGATTCTTCATTCTAAAGAAGGTAAACAAATTCCATCGTTATAATGAGTGCCTGTTACAAAGGCTATGTTCTGGCCCATCATTTGAATGTGGACATTTCCACAGAGTTGAAAGTTTGTGGCTTGCTTTTTGGATAGGAGACCAGTCATTCTTTACCTAGCCATTGGAACTCTGTTTGCTCTTAGGAATTCTGAAAGCTCAGATTAAGTAACAAAAGCATATTTGAGGCTTAGAAAGCGCTATGCAAGTGCATCATGAGCTAATTAATGTTGTATGTTCTGTTTCATTGAAAGATAATACTTTGACATTGCTGCTTTATTAGTACAAATATTTCAGTGTTGATTAAGCTTCATGATAGCAATTCAAACTGTTATTTATAAAGAATAGTTCTCACTGGGAGATACTCTCATTAATATTTCTGAGAAATTTTAAGCTTTGGTTTTCTTGTGCATCAGATATTAGAAGATGGGCATCTGTTTATTTACTAGATTCTCATGAAACCTGAATCAATGGGTTTTAGTCAGTCAGCAGGTAGTATTATTCCATATATCTCTGGTGCGGAAGATGACTTTTCTTCCCACCCAACAGAGACTGGAAACCAAAACACTTTCATTTGCTCTTTTCATTTCTTTCACACTATTCAACTTGCTAAAATAGGTGGTACAGCACATGACAAGGACCTAAAATAAGGGATACCATATGGTTATGCAGGGAACTTAAATAGACGAGGAACTAATTCTTTGGCTATAAATAGCACCACCTGTAACCTCAGCTTCATCATTCTTTAGTTCTGATGTAAATAAACATCAGTGATAAAAGCAGGTGGCAAATTTGAATGGACACAACTTTGAATTTAAAATGACTTGATCTGCATAAAGGGTGAGATACTGTAGGGAAAAAGTTCCCATTCAAAAACTTCACAACTTATCAAAATCACATGAACATGCCTTTGTGCACGTACCCCTGGTGTCTCTGCATGACTTTGGGAAACAAAATCCGACCAGCCACCCCTTGGCTTCATTAGGCTCTTCTCAGCTATGTAGAGCCCATCAAAAGGCCAAGGCTCTCTTTTCACAAAGGCTTTTTCACGCATTGCATGGTGCATTTCCTCAGCACTGTCAGCTGAGCCTCTACTTGTGAGCACCAGGGGCACAAGGCTGCATGGCTGCTTGCCTTCTGTGCCCATTGCTGAGCTCTGTGCTGGGGAGCAAGGCATGGTGACATGCCTGCTTCAGTTAAAGTGCTTGGTCTGGCAGCCAGGACAGCCCCCTGCAAAGTAAAATGATCACAGAAAGAAGCTTGCCTCCAGGTCAGCCGACAGGTCTGCAGCAGACCTGAAGCTACAAGAACAGTGTCAGGCTTCCCCAAAATACTGGTGCTTGCCAAGACTGTCTCTGGAGGTTTGACTGTAACCATCCAGGTCAACATCCTTTCCTCACCATCCACATGAAGGCTTCACCTGCCTGGCACTGGCCTGGGAGGATGTATTTTCCTTATGTTGGTTCATGCTTATATTAATCGGTTGGAAAACTAAGCTAATGCTTCCTTTTTTTCCTGATTTTTCTGCAGGAAGACCCTGTGCCCAATGGTCTTCGTGCACTTCCAGTATTCTATGCTGCTACCATTGCTATTAACGTGTTCTCCATCATGTACACGGGGGCACCAGGTGAGCAAGCTGTCTGCAGCCAGAGGCACGGCTGGGAGGTTTCCCGCAGTTGTGTTGTTGCGTTCATTGTGGATAACAGTGTTCCACCAGTGTGCTCTTGGGTAGCTGTAAACACTACATTGCTACTTCTTTCATTAGGAGTTCACAAGGGCATGAGTAGAACGTGTACTTGCATGCATTCTTCTATGTGTAATTGTGTTTTTGTGATTCTCCCCTGAACACTGTTCAGTGCAGATGGGCACAGCTATAAAAAATTCCCTTTTTAGAGGAAAGGGAAATACTGAGCTGCCAGCTTCGGCTTCATAAATCTGAGGTGCAAATATGTAGAGCAAGGATGGAAGATCCAGAGCAGTCTGGTAGGCTATGTGCACTCCATCTAATGCTGTAGCTCCACTGAAACCAGCAGAGTCATGGTTCTGACGAATCTGGCACAGAGCCTATTAATTAAATATACTTCTTTATTTTCCTTCAGTGATAAGGAGCCCAAAGTTTTTTCTGCATTTAATACCTCTTCTCTCTTGGGCGCTTTTCATTGCAACTCAGTAGAAGGAAATGATACCTCATTTTCCTGACTTTAACTACATTTGTATTTTTTTGTCTATTTATATATTTTAACATGTTTCTATACTTACATACTTTTATTTGCATGTATATGTTTATATGTTTGCACTTATGTGTTCATGTTTAAATTTGCTTAAGCGATGAGTATTTAAACATAACCTTGCAGTAAGATAGTTCAGAAAAAAGTGTTCAATTCTCTCAACTACATTACTGAAGAGTCTGGTCACTGAACGTTATCTTTAGATTAGATCACTGCCCTGGAGCAGTGAATGATCACACAATTGGAAAGAGACTCCAATCTTTAACATGCCACCCGAATTAAGAAAACAGGTTTAGAAAGTGACCTTTTCTGAATGAAAATCTGTTTTCTCTAAAACGTGCTGTACTAAATGTACTAGACAAATGCATTTGTTAAACTGTGGTTGACAGTGTAGCATTAGTGAAATCAACAAAAAGCTTGCAAATTTCCCACTTTGAGAGAAGCATAATTCAACTTTTCTTTTTTCTTAAGTCAAAATCCTCATTGGATGGATACCCAAGATGTTTCACAGTAAATCAGCTGTATAACCAACATTTCCTGACTAATTGTTTTGCAGAAGTAGGTCAGGCAGTCTGCAGTGACTCATTAAGCAAAATAAATGAAATAAAAATCTTAATGTCCCTTCTGTTTCAGCTAAGCAGTCTCTAAAGTGTGTGAATGAAAAGGTGGGATTCCATTTTTGATATGCTGAAAATACACGTTTACAACATATCAACATATGTCTATTCTCTATTGCCTCTATTCTGGCAGCGTTTACGAACAAGTATGAATCAACAACATAAGTTGCAAGATAAGCACGCATTGATGGAACAGAAGGGTCAGAGTCCAGGCTCTTTCTTCATCAAAGGCCTGATCACACTGGTTAATTGAACAAGAGCAAGGAGATCTCTTGGGAGAATGGAAGCCAGGTGGTCTTAAAGGAGAACAAGTTATTTGCACGGTTTCACATTGCAGGACTGGAGCCTCGGCTCAGAAGTGCCACATGAAGCTATTATTATAAGCAGATAATGATTTAGATTAAGCTAAGCAGCAGGTTTTATTGACCAGAGCAGAGGTCAGGTAAATACTTAACCTAATGGGCAACAGAGTTTAACATGCATTAGTATATACAGTAGTGACAAACTAGTTTTGTAGCCCTGATACAGGTGTTTTGCTACTGACTTCTTTGGAAATGAGGTCATGGGGGGGGTAACAAATTGCTTGGAGGATCGGTCCCATAAATGTTAGCAGGTCAGCAAGACCTTTGAATATTGCATGTATCTGACATATTCATGTTAAAAATGAGCAGTTCATTCCTGTTGGGTTTGAATACATGGCAAACACTGGCTTTTGCAAGTCTGATGTTCCACTGCTTGAGATAAATAAGTCAAGTTAATTTACAGTTTGCTTGGGTTTTACTTTTGTCTTCACAGTACTTGGACTGGTATTGCCAATGTGGGCTATTGCTCTAATATCACTCGGCGTGTCCCTAGTATTTGCTGTCTTAGTTTGGATTTTTGTATGCCCCTGGATGAAGAGAAAAATAGAAAGTAAGTACTTGCTTGATGAAATGTGAGTGATTTCAAACTGTGGAGACTTTCATTTCAGAACTGAAGCGCCCTTGAAATGTCATCCAGTCTAGTCCTCACCCACAAGCAGGGTGTACTGAAGCTGTTACTCATGTATTTATGTAACCTTCTCCTAAAAACCTGCAGTGGAAGAAATTCAAAACCTCTTTAGGCAATCCATTGCAGTGCTTATGCCTTCCAGAGTCTAGCAGAAACAGGAAAATAAATCCTGGAATATAATCCATTTTATGTTTTGTTAAGGAAATATTTAAGAGAAAAATCTGGCAGAATAATTATCTTCAAGTGACTAGCTTCACAGTGAGCTGGACTGATCGCAGCTTTTACTTTTATAGTGTTTTACTTGTTTGCTTTGCTACTTTCAGCAAATAGAGCATTGCAAAATCAGAGAAAAGTTTCGGTTTACATTAATTAATGAGGAGCTTGGTGCTTCACGTCAGGTACCTGTGCTGGTGAAGCTATTTAGCATTTTTTCAGATGAATTTAACAAAGCTAAGTGTTAGAAATAAATAATGTGTAAGAAACAGAGCCAAGCTACTGTATCCACGTGGATCTGTTCCATTGATGCAAACACTGGAAACATAAGCAGTGTGACAGAGAGGCTGAGTTTAGAATTACAGTTCTGTTATTTCTTTAGGCCGGTTAAAGAAAGATGCTGCACTGTCAAGGATATCAGATGAAAGTCTTGATAAAATTCAAGATGAAGAAACACCAGTCTTTAAAGAGCTTCCTGGTGCCAAAGCGTCTGATGAGAGCTCGGTTCCCCTTACTGGCTCAGTAACAGAAGCTGCTGGAGCATCAGATACTATTGCAAATGGAAACCATCCACGTGTACCTTATGGTAAGAAACTAAGACAGACAACAGTCTTCTTGTTTTGATAGCATGTTTTGCTGCATGTAAGTCTCTATCATAAATGATAAGTTAGTGTTTGGGATGTTCAGCTCTAATCCCTCTTCGCCACTTGTGGAGAAAGATTCTCATTTGTAAGTGACATTTTCTAGAGAGAGCCTGAAAACAATTACATTTTGTTTGGTTGCCTGTGCATTTTATGAAAGCAGTACTTACTTTCCTTCCTGCTTTACTTGCTGTTCTTAATAACATTTCTATCCTTTTAAGCAGTGGAAAAATACAGAGAAGATAAACAGCTGATGTTTGAAGGTTAAGTGCAGCATAAAGATTACTAGTGGGAGATGAAAAGATTTGGGTTTTAGTTGACGAATGTATGACCATTTGGAGCATGTCTGCTAGAAAAATCTCATTGTTTTCTGATCATATATTCATCAGAGGTATGCTTGTGTGCATAAAGCCCTTTTTGTTCTATGTGGTAGCATCACCCCTCTCCCACCCATTTGGAGTCAGCTGACTCTCATATCATTTTACTAATGTCTATGCAACCTCGTAATTTGGTAAGTAAATGCCTGAGGTATTGAGCTGATTCTCACAAAATCAAAGAAGTCACGGTGGGAAGCCCTTTGAGCATGAGCTTCCACTTCAAAACCAGATAAAACAGTTCTGAATGTTGCACAGTGGTAATTTGAGTTTCTTCAGAAATATTGGCTTAGCTGTGATACGTGTTCTACAGCAGACATTGATGTTAAATGTGTATGGTAGGAATAAATATGTTGATAGAAATAAAATATACAAAATATTTGAATAGCTGAGGAAATATGTTTTTGCAGAATGTGAGCTTTTTGTTTTCTGTTTTGTTAAATTATTTTTGAGTCGTGTAAATGTTTTTTAAATATACGGATTTTTGAAATGTGACCTTATATTCAGTATCAAATTGCAGAATGACCACCTTTCCTGACATACTTACACATACTCAAAGTAAAGAAAACCTCAGAAAAGAGCTTACCTTACAGATAAGGAATTTTTACATAACTGAGTTTTCAAAAAAATAGAGGTCTTGGGCTTCAAATATCACCTTTGAGTGGCAGGTCCTAAATGACTTACTGGAGGTCCTCCCAAATGTTTGTGGAAGATCCAGTGCTGGAACAAAGGTGTTTTGTTTTGTTTTAATATAGTTTCAATACAATCCCAACTTTAGATGGGAGAATTTATTTTGCAGTGGATTAACTCTTCACTCATTCAAAGCATGTATTGCAAATTAGCCTTCTTTGTCCCATACCCTGTGATGGCTTTTTTTTAGCCATTTCCTCTTGTTTTTTCATCTTGTGAAGTGGGAGGGGGTTTCAAAATTGCATTTCATAGAAATAACATCTCTAAATCTCTGCTTTTTTAGGAAGGGCCTTTTCTATGACGCACACCTCTGTGAAATCCCCTGTCTCTAATGGCACTTTCAGCTTTGATGGCCAGCTGAGGAGTGATGGCCATGTCTATCACACTGTGCACAAAGACTCAGGTTTATACAAAGACTTGCTACACAAAATGCACCTGGACAGGTCCACTGATGAGAAGCCTGCTCAAGAAAACAACTACAAACTGTTACGACGCAACAATAGTTATACCTGTTATACAGCTGCTATCTGTGGCATGCCTGTGCATTCCTCATTTAAGGCAGCAGATACATCGACTCCCGAGGACAGTGAGAAGTTAGTAGGAGACACAGTGTCCTACTCTAAGAAACGAGTTCGCTATGACAGCTACTCCAGCTATTGCAACGCGGTGGCTGAGGCAGAAATTGAGGCGGAGGAGGGTGGAGTGGAAATGAAGTTGGCCTCTGAACTTGCAGATTCTAACAGGCCCCCAGAAGATCCTGTGGAAGAGGACAAGGAAGAGAAGGACACGTCTCAGGTCCATCTGCTTTTCCACTTCCTCCAGATCTTAACAGCCTGTTTCGGATCCTTTGCCCATGGAGGGAATGATGTCAGGTAAGAGTGTGAGATTGCACAAACCAGCAATTTTATAATTTAAGTGCTTGGAACAAGGTTTGATAGCTGGTCAGAAAACTTATTTCTGCAGGCAGATGATAATTGGCGTTGTATTTTCAAAGATTGTTATGCTGATGTCCTCAATTCTTTTTACAAGTTTGGCTGCTAGGTCTATAGCTTCTTTTCTTCTCAATGGCAACATCTTTTTTCAGCTAAGAAACTGTGTAGTAGCTAGGTTAATTCAGGCTTAAGCACTGAGAGTCCCCCAGAGATAGATGCCATGGCATACTGACCACTCTAAAAACAAACAAGACAGTCACTGTCATGCAGAGTTCACAGCCTATTTTAACTACAACAATGGCGACCAACAGCAAGTGACAGGTTTAGGCTATTTTTGTAATTAGATGAATTTCTTCTCTTATCATATCACATGACAAAAAGAAGTATATGAAGAATGTCTTTCTTTGGATTGCTGCAGCCTTTATAAAGTTCCTTTTGCTTTGAGTATTCTAGGCACAAAGAGGGTCAAAGACTACGTGAAGCAGTATACCACTAAATAGCCCAGAAACTCTAACAAGCCTTGATGTTATTTTGAAGTTTATAAACACAACACTTCTCCACCTGGCATAACTCTCTTACCAAACTAAATGTTGCTAATCCTGAGGATCCCTGGGCATGTTTCTGTGCCTTGTGCAAGGAGAGGACATGAACTGGGACAAATCTCCTCAGTGCTCAGTTAGAAGATCTCCTGACACAGTTCTGATATGCAGGAGTTTTATCTGGAGCTGCTATCACTGCTGAATTACTACTTTTTCTGACAGAAGAAGCCAATCAGTTCATCTCTCAGTCATTTGGCTTAAGAATATGTGTCTTCAAACGCTGTGGCATTAACATCATTTTCAAGTAATAAAGAAAAAGGATATTCCTCTGAGAGTCTTACCTCCTGTTTGTATTGACTCAGCTGACAAAATCTTGGAATTGGCCTTAGAAATAGTTTATCTGCATCTTTTTGCCATCCACTGCCTGATCATATCCTGTCAGAAAAATACCCTTACAGAGAGACAGTGTCTTTTTACTCTTTTGCCACTTTCCCTGCTTTTTTTTTTTACTCCATGACATACAAGACTTTTGACCAAAGGACTCAGGAAGTAGGCTCAGGGTGGAGCATTTTATGCCTTCCTCAATTGCTCATCTGCTTACAAAATAGTTTTATCTGCACAGACATGCTGCACCCTGCCCTCTCAGTGGGTGAAGGGTGGTTTGCATGCTTTTCCTATGGGAATTTTTTTTTCCTTTAGGATTGGGCTGAACTGCCTCTTCCCCATGCCTGCACTGATCCACATGATAATGTCCCCGCAGAGATCTCCTGTGACAGCCTGCTCAGAGGGACTGACTGTAGAAGCAGCAGTCTGTTGGGTTAAGCTTGGGCCATGCCGAGTCCCCTTCTTGCTGAACCTTCACAGTTTTAGATGTGAGTTACTGGTGTCAGTTTCAACATTTGCAACGGGGCTTTACAGTAATCTTAGCTTTCATAGCCCTCCTTAGGCATCTATGCAAACACTGTCCCACTCAGCAAGGAGAACAGTTATTGCTCCTTGCTGTTGTCAGCTGCCCAATTTAACTCACAGCTCATCTCAAAAACACTTAAAAACATGTCTCTGCTTTCCTCATCCATCCAGTGTTTCGGGAATTCAGAATAATGCTTTTTGAAGAGCCTTCTTGTCCTCACTCTTACTACTGCTCTCTTCATTACTGGCTCTGAGAAGAATGCCTTCTGTCTGTGATGATGTCTTTCCTCTGGATCAGAGGGCAGCATTGTGACTTTCTTTTCACTTGGACGTTTCCCACTGATCAGGATTTGTGCTCAAGCACTCTGAGCAGGAGCAAAGGCCCATGGAGGAGTGTACCCAAGTTCTGGCAGTGACCAACGGCAGGTGCCAACAGGAAGATCATATGAGGAAGAGCAAACAGTACTAATATTACTTCTCATGTATTCCTTCTCCCAGCATCTGTAGCTTAGAGGCTGCTTACCTCAGAGCTTTTTGTCTGCAGCTCTGCTTTGATGGCTTTCTATTCTAGGACTTTGTCCCATTGCTTTCTGAGCCCTTTTTCTTTGCCCATGCTGAAGATTTGTTGTCTGTTTAACTCTTGCGTATATGGGAACTGTTCTTTTCTTGCTGCACTTTCTGCATCTCTTCCAGGTTGCCTTTTTGAGACTGAAGGGAGAAGACACATGCCCACGCAGGGTGTGGATCTGATACTTGTATTCCTTGTTTCATTCCCTGCTCCTTTTGTAATAACTTGTGAAGCCCTTTTGTCATTTGTAAAGAGCTAAAGTACTATTTGAATAGATTTACTCACCATTTCTGCTTTTCTCTTGCTCCCTTTTAGCTGGTTATTAATCCCTAAGAGAGGCTTTCCTGTCATCTCATGACAGCTTAATTTTTGTGAGGGCCCTTGTTGAAGGACCCTGTCAAAATCCAAGCACAGTGTGTTCATTAGGTCAAATCAAGGAGGCAGCACTTGGTTATGTCAAGATTTCTCTTGTGTCAGATAATTTTGAGCTGAGCATCTAACTTTTGTAGCAGATGAATGGCTTTCCTTTGCCCCTCTTCTGGGGAAAGGCCATTGTGGGAAGTTTGCACTCTACAACAGCAAGTACCTGTGATACTCACATGTGCTCTCTAACTGATGTCTATAGGTATTCCTCGAGGACTGATATGTTCTTGCAAGCACCACTTGCCTTTTCTGTCAGCAGATGAAGGTAGAAATTGTTAGAAGTGCACTGTTAGGATGCAGTCCATTCAAAAATCAAATTTTGTGTTATCATAGAATCATGGAATGATTTGGGTTGAAAGAGACCTTAAAGATGACCTAGTTCCAGCCCTGCTGCCATGGGTAAGGACACTTGCCTCTGTATCAGATTGCTCAAAGCCCATCCAACCTGGTGCTGACCACCAGGGATGGGGCATTCACAGTTCTCTGGCCAGCATGTTCCAGAGCCTCACCACCCCCTTAGTAAAGAATTTATTCCTAATGTCTCATCTACATCTACCATCTTTTCGCCTAAAGCCATTACTCTTTGTCCTATCACTACAGTGCCTCATAAAGATTCCTTTCCCAGCTTTCCTGTAGTGCCCCCCTTTAAATACCAGTAGGCTGCTATAAAGTCCCCGTTGGTAGTTGGTAGGAGCTGGACAGGATGAAGGATGAAGTTCAGACCCTGTTTGATGGTGCTCGGTTGTGCCAATAGCATAGTTCCCCCAGAATTCCCCATTTAGACTGGCTTGTTGCCTTGGCAATATCCTTTCCTGAAAATTCATATTTTTTAATGTTTTACAGATCTGTACTTACTTCTGTCAGTGTGATCCTCCCAGACTTGGTAGCAAGCGTGTCTTTTTATTAAATACATTTCATTCCAAGATCTCTTTTAAGCTGAATTCACATAATTGCAAAACTAAAGAACAAGTTAGCTCATTTTGTCAGAGCTGCTAAAAACATAAGAAGATGGCCATGGATCTAAGATCTTATCCCAGGCTGCAAATGAATCCATTCTTGCAGATTTACTGAGTTTCAACTAGCTCATGGAAGCTAAAGACAAAAATGTTGAGTTGATAAAATGCTCTGGGGATGCAGATTTCTATCCTGTTGATTGTGTAGTGCTTGTCTAGCAAAGCAGAAGATTTCTTACTGGACTTTTGGCTCCTCAACATATTACATAAAGATCTGCAGAGCTTAGGAGACAGTGTGCAATTTTAAAAATAAGGGAGCAGAACCTCACTAGTATTGTGGCTTTCTGTCCACATATCTGTATAAAGCAAGCTGGCAACCTGTCTTCCATCACTCTCTGCTATTTTTTCTCCTGTCTTCCTCATTCCCCTTCCTTCCACTCATTTTGAGTGCTGCTGCTGCTTTCCTATTCTTTCTCATCCTTGAATCCTGACATTAAAATCCTGCTTGCTTCTGCATTTGATTTTAAACTCCTCGCTCCTATGTTCGGGGCAGCACCTACTTCATCCATAGCTTTTTCCTTGGATTTGCCTTCTCCATTCTCCTTTTTTGTCTCAGAATTGTCCCTCCTCACACTTTTTCTGTTTATTTTCCATCAGGCTGTTTGCTATTATTCCAGGGATGGACAGGAGCAGATGAGAGGAGCAAAGAGAGACAAATTAAAAGCTGATAGAACAAGTGCAACTTGCAGGTGGTTAAATGGTTACAATAAAAGGCAGCAGCATATGGTATGGGCTGAGCCATGATACTGCTCTGAAACTCTTGATGGAGCAGAGGTGCCTCATATGGTTTGGATAGCAGTATAGCGAGCAAAAAAATCATATGTGAATTTCCCTTGTTTCATTCTGCAGTCCTTTCCCCTGGACCTGGGAGAGCTGAATCAGTAGTTTGCATTTGACTGCAGAACTAACTCAGCAAAAGGGTAGATAGACCTCAGTTTCTTCAGTGCTCATCTCTGCCATTCAGTGTCGCAGTGATAACTATCAGCACACATAGCAATTATGGCCAGCGGCTGCAGGGATTCTTACCAAGGCAGCTGTATGTTAAAAGGAGCAGGGAGCCATGGTGATTCCTTATTTGGCAGCCTGCTCTGTTCAGACCATCCCTTCCTGCTGCAGTACTCATATGCATGGTGCTGGGGATGCTGGAGCTCTTCCAGGGCCAGGACTAACTGAGCTGGGCGCCTTGTGACACTCCGATGCACATGGGCTGAATGAAATCTAAAGAATTTAAAATCCCAACGAAATGTGTTGGGACAGACCCTCTGAAAAAATGTTGTTGTTGAACTTAATCAGTGGGGCTGAGCGAGCAGGTCACACTGGCTTAACATCCAAGCACAAAGGGAGCACGTCAGGTCATTGCAAGGGCAACAGGAGAATAAAAAGGACAGGATGGAAAAAAAAACCTGGGCCAGGAGCGTGACATGGGGAAACCTGCCAGCTTCCTAAACGCTTGTTCAGAGCCAGCTTTCCAGAGAAGCTAGGCTTTATTGGTCATCAGAGATTATATGCACCTATGGTTGTGCTGGACCGAGCGCATTTCTGTATTTCTGTAAATACAGTTTTGTTCAGCAGGAATCCTGGTGACCCACAGTTCAGTGCTACAACCGCAGCAGCCTGCAGTTACTGTATAGATGCAGACAGGGGAAGAACCACCAAAGCTGTAGGGCTGATGCTGCATACAAAGCCTGAGTTAGTCTTTCCCAAAAGCCAGGGAAGTTTCAGAGCTATTTCAGAGCTAGAGAAAAGTATTTTGTATATTTCTAAAAATTATTTCAATGTCTTAGAAGCTGAATCTCTAGCAGATAGGGAATATATTGTTATTCAAAGTGATGTGAGTGAAACTAGGAAACATCCGCTTGTCCAAAGATGGATGAAGGAAACTTCTCCTTTCCCATCCCTACAGACTTAACTGGACTTACGGGTCAGAGCACACCAGCAGCACTGGGACTCAGAGTAGATGCAATGAAATGAGAAGAGTAAAGGGCCAGAACGTTGTCAGTATCTCCCTGCACACAGAGCGCCTACTGGGATTCAGTTTCCTTGCTGAATAAGGGATCTACAGGAGATATAGTGAGGCCAGATTACAAAATAAACATTTCTTATTTCCTCCTTGAGAGCTGCAGCCAAGATCACTTAGAATATTTTGGAAGCTAATCTGTCTGTTACTACAGAGAGCAGCCTGAAATCTGATTTCTTTGGTTTTCAATAGCAGAATGTCCTGAAAATGCAGCTGGTCTCCTGAGTAGGTTTGGATCTTGTGTCTTGAATTACCCAGCTAAGTGCCTCTGTAGCTGTGCCATCACTTCCTTGCCACACAGGCCAGTGAGGGAAGAGCAGAAAGAGACTATTATCTCTCCCTTTGCCAGAATCACATAGCGCAGACATTTTTGGGAATAGCTTGTCCCTACTGGTGGTACAATGGCTCAATGCCATTTGGGGAGGCATTTCTTCCCTTGTGTCTTTACCAACCCCCCTGCCTCTCCAAGAGGTAGGAGTGGCAGGAATGTGTATTCCTGTGCTGCAGTGAGTGGTAAAATGTATTTCATCCTTTCCTGCAGCCTGCAGGGATTTATGTTTCAGGGCCACCATTTACAGTGCACATTGATGAGCTACAGGAAGAAACGTGGTTTTCACGACTCAAAACATGCCCAACGCTTGCACTTCATGGGGCATAGCTGTGACACACAGTTGTCACACAATGCTGTGTACACATACCATAATACACAATTCTGTAGGTTTTTGGAAGTAGGTTAAAAGCAAGAGCCATTTTTTTATAATCTGAGATCTTTGGAAATTAGGATGTATTTTTTGCTGTTGGCACACAGCAAACTTTCGTTGCAGTGTTAATCAGTTATGTGATGTCTCCGAGCATGACAGTATAGAAAAAAAATGTCCCACTTAATTTCCCAGTTGAAGTTCAGAGGCAAGTTTACTGTCATTTGTGAAAGCCTGTTTTGGAAAATACTTGAATGAATGGGAAATTCGTAACTGTATGTGTAAAACTGGAAGTTTAATATAGATTTTTCAGCTATTTTGCCCATAGTTGAGTTTGAATCAGCGGTAGTGTATGCACTAAACTTCTTCCAGTCAACTTGAAAAAATGTCAAAAACACAGTTTGACTTTCAGATAGCAAAGAATCAAAGCATGGTCATCACATAGCCTGCAGCTCACAGATTATAACAGAAAGCTTAGTCACAGTCTAGCATTCAACTACAATTAGATTTTCTTTTTGAGCAAATCACTAAAATAAGAAGTAGCTAGGAAATAGCGTTGCTAGTTCACAAAATATTATGGCAAGTTGCATGAGGTTTGGTGATTTACAGAGTTCTCAACTGATAGTATCCTTTCACTTCTGAAAAAATCTTTTTACTGAAAAAACAAAAAAAAAAAGTTGTAATCTTTGTTCCTATAGACAAAGAACTGGACATGTGACCCAAAAGCACATAAAAATCTCTACTTGCATGCATGTGTGTGAATGTATGTTTGCATGGCAAACTGGTAATTTCTAAGCCTGTCTCATGACAGCTGAATGTTTTTTGTTATTGGTGGTAATACTATCTGTCTCTCAGGGGAGAGGCGAAGCCAACTCTATTTATAGTTCAAATGAACTGTCAAGCGTTGTCTTTCACAACAGTTTTATAAATGCTCTGGGACAGATTCTCAACTGGTACAAATGAGCAGGAAAAGAGAAGTCATGCCAATTTTTATGTTAGTTGAGAAAGCTAGAAGATAACCAGGAAGATCAGCAAGCACTTCGGAAATGGTCCAAGCTGCTTGACTGTGCCATAGTGACATGTGTCTGTGAGCGCAAGTGCTGCTGTAGGTGTTTGCTAGTCCTGGATCATGCATCTGCAGGCAGCAGGCAGCTTGACACCTCTCATGCAGCCAAGACCAGCAGAAATATTAAATATTGGGCATGGAGAGCGTGCTTCATGGCAGGAGCTGGGACTCTCTTGCCATAATGTGTTATAAATGCAGCATAAAATTAACTTGCATTGGAATCCTCTTGTGCTCAGTGAAAAAATGCATATTATGGCATTGATTTGTAGATATAGGAAACTAAAGTAGCACCCCAACAGCGTCCATGTTATCTTGGCTTTTAGATGCAAAACTAAGTTATGCAGTAATGTGCTCCAAAGCATCCCAGTTGCATAGGAACCTAATGGCAGTTTTACAAGAGATAGAAGCAGATGGGGGTCCAAACCCACTTGGTGATTACCTCAGGCCTTTTTCTTTTTTCTCTTATCTTCTCCCTTTAACTACTACGAATAAGACTTTCCCATGTGGGACCTCCAGCACCAATACACATTGGTTAAAGCAAGTAAAAGAGCTGCCATAGGAGGGTAAGAGAAAATCACAACTTCAAAATACTTGTGAAATGAGTCTTGGCCAAACGCTTGGAAGATTTTAGGTCTGCTTTTCTTCTGATCATATCTTGAATCAAATGAGACAGAACTGTGGGAAATATTTTGCAAACCACATCCTAGCATAGCCCATATCATGGTTCAACTGCCTAGTCACTCAGCTGCAGGAGACATCTGTTCACCACGGAAGGTCTTAAAACAAAGTCTTTTAACAACCTATTACTGATGTGTTATCTCTCTCTTACTCTCCTGTTGGGACCAGTTGTCATCCATTGATGAACTCTTCCTAGTCCCAAGGATGGTTGGTTGCACATAGAAATAGCAGTGTCTTGAAGATGACACATGGTGTACCAAAACCCTAATCTCAGCAGATTGTAAATCAGATTTGTTCATTGATAACTTTTTGGCAGTTTTGTGGTGAGACAAGGCTGATGGCTTTTTCTAGAGATGTTTCCCACTTGGCAAAGGAAGCTCTGATACCACAAGTCCCTGGGACTGGACCTGCTGAACAAACCCAGAAGCCGTGCAGGTAGTAGATTGGAGACCCTGGCTCACACTACTGCCAGTTTGCTGCTTGATGGTAGCCTCTTGCAGGTATTCAGTCTGGAAGATACGGTTGTTCCCAGGAATTGAATGTTTAAGCCATACTGAAAACAATACATAGAGAGGAGAAATGTCTGTGTGGTGTAAATAGCTACCCAGTGGTGTACATATTCATGTATGACAATGCAGTTAATTACCTTTTTGACTTCTCAATATACACTGATCCAGTGCTCCTCTGTTTTCTTTCCATCCAGAGATGGTATCAGAAGTGCTGCCCTCTGTGGTTTGGTATGGTCTCCTCCGATCTGCAGCATTATCCGCTTCAATCCTCCATAGCTAGGTACAAGTCAGTGGAATTTTGCCTCACCCTCTCTTGCCACAATAAGAAAATAAGCTTTTCTTTGAGGATTAGGATTAGTTGATTCACAGAGTTGTAGCATTTGCAAATAATTAAAACTGGATTTTGGTACAAAAGACCATCGTTTTCTGCTGTTGTTTTTGAAGCCTTTTCTGTCTTTCCTGTTTACATTAGGACTGACAAATATCCATGCATAATCTCTTCAGAACAGTCAGGAATCAGTGCCTGGGCTTGCTCCAAAGGTACTTGTTATTTTCCACAGGAAAGTTGTCCCTATGTCATTCACCATTATAAGAAGGGAAAATCAGTTTTCCCTTTATTCATCAGATCAGTGTTCTAGTTACTCTCATCCACAGCTGCCTTCATTAGTTGAAGGTGCAGTGAGTTACCTTTCATGCACAATAAGGCATTAAAACATGCATGTAATTTAATCTGCACCTGCAAATGGTGGCCAAGAAGTTGCAAGTCAACTTAAAAATAATAGAAATGCTTAGTTCACGTATCTTTTCATGTACCTTCAAGACAAAGCAATTCTTGCATTCAGGCACTAAAGCATGACTGCACTTATGCATTCACAAAATTCACCAAATCAAATGTATATTCAGGTATTGAGATAGAGCAGAATGTTAAGGTATATTTGTTAGTGGAATTCACTCTTTATTTAAAAAGTATTTAGTTCTTCATTCCAGTGTCTTCAAACCCACTGGATTTTATTATTCATGTTAGCTCACTAATTTATTTCCAGATTTTTCTCAAAATCTTTAAGAATTATTCATTCCTTTTTATACCAGAGAGTTTTCAAGCACTTTTGTTTGACTTGCTGTTTGAGTGTTGTGTATGTTTACAAGGCAGAATGCCTTCCTGGTCACTTTTCTGCAGGGGCACGTCTCAGTTTTAGGGTCTGGTTCCACATGGACCAGGAGACGGGAAGGAGGAGGTGTTGTGTTGCTCAGACATGCTGTGCTGGCAATACTGAGGACTTGGCTGTTAGTGTGCAACCTCTTCTCCTGTAAAGATGAGATTCAACTAAATGATTGACTGTAGGTTGCAATGGCTTGCTTTGCTCAACAATTGATGTTTAAAATGTCCCTTGTTCTAACTGTGTGCTTTGGAGCAAGACCAGCAGCTAAATTGAGACAGGGTGAGCATAGCTGTTGGTGCTGCACGTGTCATTCATCACCACCAGCACTTTGTTATCACTTTACAAAGAAGGGAGTTTCCTGTTCCTATTCAAACTTTTTGAATGACATCGGGCAGGTTTGTGCTGCTCTTTTTGTTATTTAGATTTACTTATAATACTGCCTTGCTCTCTATGCTTTTACAATTTGTGCTAAATGCTACTCTGCAGGGCAAGCTTGGTTTTAGTGAAAATTGCAAAAAAAAAAATGTAATGTCAAAGTTCTTATCTGCTTTTTTCTGTATTTAGGCCTCTACGATAACTGGATGCCAGCTCCCAAGTTTTTCTGCTCTCATTCTGAGAAATACCATGTGTTTTTTCTGTTTTTTCAGAATAAGCGTAGTCAGAAGTCTTCCTCCAGGCACTGGAGCGCGAGCAAGGCACCAATATCCTGCGGCGTGCCTTGGAGTGGGGACTTCAATGTCACTGAATTTCCATGGATTTCTAGACAGCAGTAGCAGGATAGTGAAATGAGCTTACGGCAGTTCAATGTCACCAAACAGTTCTCTCTGATTCAGACTAATCAGTTATGCAGTGCATTTGGAGTCACCTTCCCATCCACATTCTTCTCATATCTCTGAAAGTTGCATGTTGTCAGACTACATAATATCTACATCTTCTCTAAAATTCTCTAGAATTATTCATTAATTTCGCTCTTTGACAAAAGATCATTTAATTCTTGAATTTTAAAGATGCAGAGCTCTTGAATTGGTAAACTTTTAGTTAACTTCAATTTGATACTGATAATGCTGCTTTTTTGTCCCAGAACAGAAGTGTAAGATATTACCAACTCTGACAATTATGGAAATGATTTATTAAAGGTGAATTGTTTTCAGCACTTGCTATAGTTATCAGTGGTTAAGTGACATCTGAAAAAGCAACATGATAAGAGTCCACTGCTGCAGTCTTCACAAGTGAAGAGGAGTATTGCTTATAGTGTCAGCAGTTCTGCACACACTATGAAGAAAAATCAAGCACAAAAAATTCCCTTTGAAGGCAATTACCAACATTTTTATAACTCAAGTGATGTTCTTTTTTTTTTCCAGTAATGCAATCGGTCCCCTTGTTGCACTCTGGTTAATCTATGAACAAAATGGTGTCATGCAAGAAGCGTCAACTCCCGTCTGGCTGCTGTTTTATGGAGGGGTTGGGATCTGCGTGGGTCTTTGGGTCTGGGGCAGAAGAGTTATCCAGACTATGGGTAAAGACCTCACTCCAATCACACCCTCAAGGTAGGTGCTCAGTTGTCATTATGCTGGTTGATCTTTGTGTGCGAGCCAGTCTGAGAAACTGCTGTGGCAGTACTTTGCTGGTTTTGCTGTGCTTTAATGATAACCTGGCTTTGATTTCTGTGTCTTTCTAAAAAATGAGAAGAAAGAGAAAGAAAGGAGGGATGAAAAAAAAAAGAGAGAGAAAGAAAGAAAATTGAAAAATATGTATATACCTGTAAACTAATACTGAGTGAGTTTGAGGTGTGGAGGTCTGTGTGAACTGTCTTCTGCTGATGATCTGACTAACATGGCACAAGGTGTATGTGGAATTGTGAGATTACAGTGGCTTTCCTGGTGTGCTTCAGACTATTTAAAACCTATATATTCATTACAGTAATTTTTGTCCTTGGTACGTATTAGACCTCTTCTGGTGCTTAACCAAATCACTAATCAGGCATGATTCACCGCAGCATAACATAGCAAAAGCTCCTGACGCAATGAGCCATGCCATGCCACCAGTTACTGCAGGTGACTAGCTCGTACTGTTTTCATTATTCAGCAGTTCCTTGTTCTCTTTATTTGTATGACAAAAATCAGTTGGAGATAAATGGTTGAAGAAGACACAGGTAAGACTTTGGCAGACTGCACGTGGTATCAGTCCAAGCTGATGCAAAGAGTGATTGTGAAGTGTTTTCTTATGCTTCCCGCAGTGGATTCACTATTGAGTTGGCTTCGGCGTTCACAGTTGTGGTAGCTTCCAATGTTGGACTTCCTGTCAGTACTACACACTGCAAGGTATGCCTTCGCCGAGCGACTGCAGTCAGGGCAGTCTGGACTATTCATCTTTAACTATGCTGCTCAGATCAGTGGATAATGGCACGTTTATGCAAGGGAAGTGTGGCAAAGGAAAAACAGCCCTTTAAAAAATAATAAAATAAGATTCCAAATATTGCGTTGATGTCACAATAAAGCTGTTGCAATTGGGCATGGCAGCCACCAGAGTGTGAACTCCTTTAGCTGGTTTAGCTGGTTAAAGAAAAACATTGCTTACCAACATGTGACCTCACTTTAAAGCAAACAATTGTAGGGGCATCTGGCAGTGGAAAGCCTGGTTTCCTCCAAAGGTGCCATTTGAACCTGGTCGTGTAGCGTTTCTCCCTTGTTCAGAGGCTGCGCACCATTCATCATTTATACTTCACTTTCTTGTTAAGTGCATGGCATGGGATTTCCTGCATATAACTCTTTTACTACAGGTTTTCCATATGTCTTTTTTTTATTTCTTCACAGTGGATTTTGCATTGAAGTAATGTGTGCGCTAACGGTACTTGTAGCCTCAAATGTGGGTATTCCAATAAGCTCCACCCATTGCAAGGTATTGGAGTTTGCAGTGACCCCATCAGTAAATCACATCACTAGGACAAACCATAACAAAATACGAGATATACTGATTGCTGCAGATTGCCTTCACTACGCGATGCACCATGCAGACAAAACACCAAAGACTGTATAAAGCAGGTACAGCTGAGCAAAGTCAGCATTACAAGTAATTGCACAAAAGTCTGGAATGTCTTTGATCCTTGCTTAGTCATATTGAACTAATATAGACTTCTTAAAATAACATAGGCTCGTGGTTTGTGTGATCCGGGTTACATGTAGTTTAGAGCTGTTTGTATAAAAAAAAAAACAGCGTTACATCCTTACGCTAATAATTTAATTTCTTTCTTCTATTAAACCAATTCATCCTCACTTTTGTGCATTATAACACAGAATACAGTCTCTGTAATTTGATATTTTATATATAAATATATGTACACACATATATATTTTAAAAAGCCCAGCTTGAAGACAAGATTGATAAAGGTTGTGTCACATGCTATAGGAGAAAACCTGTGTAGAGGTTGGTAGACATCACAGAGCATTTGCACTGCAGAAGAACACAGTGGGAATTTGGAATTTGATTCCACAGGAAATTCATGAGTCCAGTATAATTTTTGCCTTCCCTTTGCTTCCCCATGGACTCATGGGCGCTCAGAGCTGGCTGTATATGTCACCTTCCAGTAGAGCGTGGTGAGGATCCCCAGAGCCAGAGCTGCCAGGCAGTCTGCTTTGAGATGTACCACTAAGCCCTAGCAGAGCCAGATCCTGAGGGATTCGGTTGTGCACCTGGGGGGCCTTGGAGCCCTCCCAGCTCTGCCAGAGCAGGTTTTTGGAGCTCACTGCAATGCAGCAGGCAGGCAGTGAGATACTGAGTTACTCACCAGTGGCTTTGAAAGAATCTTAAAATCCACAAATCTTGCTGAACACCCAGAGTTAGTTCAATTGGCCTTTTCTAGTGAAAACTATTTCTTCAGAAAGCTCCAGAAAGTTGCAAAATCATTTATTTCTTTCTGCTGTAGAGTCCTTTGATCAGTAGCCAAGCCTGGACTGTTCTGAAAGGCTACTTGGCCTAACTGGTTCCTCTGATTCAAGCAGGGAAAAAGTTTGTAACACATGAACCACTTGTGAAAATGGTAGCTCCAAAACACCTCCCTTTCAGCTGACTCAAAGTCAAATGCCCAATGAAGAATTGGCCAGGGAGAATAATGCAGCTTTGATTATCTGCATTGTGTGCCTGGAGCCTTCTAGTCAGTCATCAGAAAAGAGAAAATACGCTTTGGTGCAGACAAATAGACAACTTTAAATGCAAAAGGGAAATTTCTTGGAAGACATCAGCTAATGAGAGGGCTGTGTTAGAATGTATTCATTGACTCAACACATTGACTCAAGTCAAAGTCTTGGTCTTTTTGAATGGCAGGGCACATTAACTCTTCAAAAAATGCTTCCATGAAAGTAATTGATGTGGTAAAGTCTTCACCTCCTACTTGCAGCTTGCTATGTATAATTAGATAGGTTGTTCTTAGTGGGAGGATCTACCTCCTAACAGGATTAGGCTGTTCTAGAACATCACGCTACTACACCAGTGTTTCAGCAAAACGAAACTGTGAGTTGAGAGATCAATTCACTGGTCAAGGGCCCAGTGAAGGCATATGAGAGTGATTATCTGTCATTCACTCCATGGGAAAATGTCTCCCTGACAGCATTGCCAGCTCCTCCATCTTTCCTTATGGAATTTGCTGCAGACACAGCAAAGAAGCAGTTGCCGTTGAGACAGAAGTGTCTTTTTTTTTCAATCAGCAGAAACATGTTTTCAATCAGCAGAAGCATGAACACCTGTTCAGCCTGTCTTGAGGTTAGCATGGAAAAGCCAGTGCGCTGTGAATGCATGCCTCCCCCTTCTGCTGCCCAGGTAGGCAAGCAGCCAGTGCTGGGTCTCATACACAGTGCCTGTTGTTTACTGTAAAATGTGAGATCTACAAACAGGTGCTTCTCAGCTGTAACACACTGAGAAAAACAGAGTGCAGGAGGTAGGTGCTTTTTCTGTGCAAAAGTAACTTTGTTGAGGTCACACTGCCAGATCTATTTTGCTGTTACTATTTTGGGTGTTGTAAACACTCTCTGTGTTGCTATTAACAGAGTTATGGTAGTTTGGGTATTATTTTGAGGCACCACTGCACAGGAATTTCCTGTTGATCTGCTCTGAGCAGAGCATACTGAAGGCAAACTGCACTGGTTTCAAACCAATCTCGAAGTAGATGTCATCTGAAATTCCACAGAAGGTGTAGTTGCCCTACACCGAAGTTTTAGCTACTCTCCTAACCTTTAGTCCATCTGAATTACTTTTAATCGACTAAACTTTGATTATGTTTAAAACAAATTACCAATGCCATCATTGCTGATACCTTTTAAATTTCAGGAAGGATTCAGAGATTACCGTATGTAAATTTCAGGCTTGCTCAATAAGCAACGCTCCTTGTTGTAGCATGTCACACTGGTGCTAAAAGCATGTCAAGTGTAAAGCAGAGCCTAACAGCTGAGCTGCTGGAAAAGTACTGTTTCCCTGGATTAACACCTGAGATGTTCAGAAGCCAGGAGTTCCTTTTTACTGAGCAAGGTGCTGCTTTTTTCTCGAGATTCCTGCAAGCCACATACAGACAGGCCTCATGCTCCCCCAGCTAAGCACAGCCTAGCACATTGTCCAGTCCTGGTGTATTCAGATTAAATATTACCTAGCAAATTTCCTTATTAGATCAGGTCAACCTACAGACAAAACAAAACAATCTTTTAGTTTTATTCCCTCAGACGTATACCTCCTATAAAACATGGTCCTTCATGTAATTTCACACAGTCTTGAAGTTGACCTTCAAAGCGTTGGGTCCACTCCTCTGTGGGAACATCTCATGCTTTCTTTAAACCAAGGCCTTTCAAGTCCCAGAACATCAACTTTAGTTTTTTCTTGTTCTGTCAAAGGAGCATTTGATTCAGTGATATGAGAGTGATAGGGTAGTAAACGAAGGGCTTTTGCCTCTAAAAAGAGAGGTTAGGCAGCAGTTAGAAGTTATGTAGGTATTAACAAAGATGTGGATCAGATATCCTCTCCTATCACACTCCAGCATTTATAATTTCCCTGGCTCCATGCATCAGTTGCTTGTAGTCTATAGAGAGGGACTAATTCTCCTATTAAGAAAATGAACAAGGAAGAGGAAGCAGGGATTTCATTTTAGCCTGCAGGAGGGGAGCATAAGCCTGGTTGTGTTTTGGAGTTTCAGTTCCTTCAAAACTGAATATTGTTTCCACATTCCTTAATGCTTTACTATCTGCTTTGAATAGACATGTATGGGTCTACATCGTTTTGTTAGTGGCAGAGTGGCCATAATAATATGAAGGGTTTATACCCAAGTACATGAACTGAAGACACATTTGAAGGAATAAATGATAGACAGATAGTAGCTGTACCTTTGCTGCAGCATGTTTTATGTGAAACACTAATCTCCTCAGCTGCCCTGTTAGTGTCTGTGAGGATATTTTCCCCACCTGAAGCCAAGCTTCTTGATATTCCTGTAGTTTGCATGCCCCCTAGCATCAGGCTGATGTGTTCATCTGCAGGGAGGATGTTAGCTCTGGGTGCTTTGCTTGGTGGCTTGTCTAGAAAGGCTGACTTTCTGTGGAAGGCTTGACTGAGGGCAGCCATCATCATCACCAAAAGGTCTATATCTCAGTGCGCCGGTTTCGAGCATAGCCTGGTATCAGCTGACTGGCATTGGTGCAGACATGGTGCAGGAACTGGGACATACCCCTCACATCTCTTCTTTCTCTCTCCTCCCACGCTTACAAGGTGGGCTCCGTGGTGGCCGTCGGCTGGATCCGCTCCAAGAAAGCTGTTGACTGGCGCCTCTTCCGCAACATCTTCCTTGCCTGGTTTGTGACTGTCCCAGTGGCTGGCTTGTTCAGTGCAGGGGTAATGGCACTGCTGATGTATGGTATTCTACCTTATGTCTGAAGAGCCACAAACAGGGGAAATAGCCAAGCCAGCATCAAGGGGAGAAGCGTTCCCATGAAAGGACCGATTGGAGAGAATCCATCTTCCATATCTAACTTCTTATCTACTGTACATAACAATGTGTCATATTGGTGACATGGTGATGTGGTGCCATTTCTTATATATTAAATAAATATATATGCATATAGTAGGTAACAATACCTAAGTTATATTATTAGTGGGGTGAAAATAATTGCCTAGAATTTAATATTTAGAAAAAAAAATTGTACATAGTGTATCATTTTGGTGGCAATTTTTTAATCTTTTGAAGAGAAGTATGGATTAGGAAATGTTTCTTGTCCATTTGATATAAGAAGCGAGGTACAGGACTGCGTAACACATGAATTTTTTTAAAGCTACTAAGATACTGGAACAAAATGTGCATTAAGTGCTTTTCATAAGATAACTGTTCATATCATATTGATCTTGGTGTATCATAGCGTAATGGTTATGGCTTTGTAAATACTTACAAACAGTAACTCTTAAATGGTGCATTTCCCTTATATATTTTGGATAAGAAAGTTTAGGAAGTACCAAAGAAGCAGGGGAATAGCTTGCCAATAGTATATTCTCGTCTACACGTGTGGATGTGTGTTGTGTTTCTTCACCTCTAATTTAACACTATTTTCACCAAGCTACCAACAGCCAGCTCTTTCCATCTTAATGTAGCTAAAAACAAAACAAAACAAAAAAAGCACACAAAAAAGTTTGTTCTACTTGTCGTTGCTTAGTAGGCAGAACATTGTTGTCCACGCTAGCTGGCAGTCCACTGACTTTGTTTTGTGAAGTGTCTCACTTCTTACTTTCCACCTTTCCCTCAAGCCCTGGTCCCATTGCCCCGCCATCAGCCTCAGTGCCAGCACAGACTATTAGTCTTCTCTGTCTCTGTCCAGTGAGCCATGGCTGCCTGCCTTCTGGTACAGGAGTGGGGCTGTCTGGCGTGACTGCGGGGCCACAAAACCCACTCAGCCCCACTCTTATGGCTGGGGGCTTTGGCTGTTGGTGGCCAGCACTCTGGATGCAATTCCTCATGGCAGCTCAGGGGACTTGACGCAGGAGGTGGTGAGCTAAATCCCTGCACAGCTTCGGGAAGCACATTTGGGTGAAGGTTACTGTTTGGTGGGTGGGAGGCAAAGGGCAAGGGGTGTCTGGAAGAGGTTTGGGAATCTCTTACTGTTTAAATGCTGCTAAAATTTTGATAAACGGTCTTGGTACTCCATTGTGACTTTTCCATTGGTCATTCATACTAAATTTATAATAAAAGATAAACAGCCCCAATTACTTTTTACCTCTCGTTTTTTAAGCGTTCCTCATCTGTGTTAGCCATGCTGAGGAAGGGCACCAAAGCAGGAAAAGCTCACCGACCCATGCCGTCTTCACGGTGGTGTCTGTGCTGCTGACCACAAGCAATGTATGCTGCTCGCAGGGATATCTGAGATGAATTTGAAAAATTGGAAGGTCCTGGAAAGTTGAACAAAGGAAAGGAAAGTATGAGGTTCTGTTGGCTTTTGGGGCATCATTTGCAAGCAGTAGGGCAGAATTTAGAAGAGGACACCTGCAAGAATAATTAACTGGAGGGTGAGAAAGAAACAATGACACCATTTTGGCATACCATCATATATGAAAAACAATGCATACAGCTCAAAAGTCAGAACGTGGCCCTAGAGTCAAAACTACAGCCCTGTACCGCCCAAATACACAATAACTGCCTACTGTAATCTACTCAGCTAGAGCTGGTTTGGGTGATAGTTACCACATGTGCTGTGACTGGGACCAAGTCAGGAGCAGACCAGCTTCACCCCAAGACTCCTAACCTCATCCCTCATCCTACTATTTTCATGTTATATTATTTAAGTAAGTTAAAGAATTATAGGAGTTGGTAGGTACCTCCACAGATCTTCTAGTCCAACCCCCATGCTAAAGCAAGTTCACTTGAGTAGGCTGCACAGGAAACCATCCAGGAGGGCTTTACATATCTCCAAAGAAGGAGTCTCACATTCTCTCTGAGCAGCCTGATCCAGCGTTCTCTCACCCTTGCAGTAAAGAAGTTTTTCCTCATGTTTGTATGGAAATTACTATGTTCCAGTTTGTGCTCTTTGCCCCTTGTTCTGTTACTGGGCATCACTGAAAAGAGCCTGACCCCATTCTCTTGAGACCTGGCTTTTAGATATTTACAAGCATTGACAAGATCTCCCCTCAGTCTTGTCCTCTCCAGGCTGAACTGTCCCAGGTCTCTCAGGCTTTCCTCAAAAGGAAGATGCTCCAGCCCCCTCATAACCTTTGTGACCTCCTGCTGTACACCCTCTAGAAGTCCCCTGTCTTGAACTGAAGGAGCACAGAACTGGACACAGTACTCCAGATGTAGTCTCATGAGGACAGAATAGAAGGGGAAGGATCCTTTCCCTTGATCTGCTAGCCATGCTCTTTTTAATGCACTCCAGGATCACTCTGTCTTTCTTGTCCACTAGGGCACACTGCTGGCTCATGGCCAACCTATTGTCCACCAGGACACTCAGATCCACCCTGTGCTGTACATCACACCTGCAATGATCTAAAATATGAATCTTGCAAGGCTGAAGCTTTTTGAGGCTTCCTGGAAAGATCAACCTCTTGAAGTAGAATGGTTATGCTGCAGTATCACCTTTCATTAGCAAAAAGTTTAACTTTGTCACCTGTGAAGCATGAAGTGTGGTGATTTTAATGTAATCAGTAGTAGGGCTGCAAGTGTTGTCTATTTCAGAACTAAAGAGATAACCACCAAAGGAGCCCTAACACCAAAAAGATGCTTAATTCTACATGTAATCAGTTTTAATCAGAACATGAAGATGAGGACTTTCACTCACACAAAGAATTTTTACCAAGATGGGTAATCAAATGTGTTACAAAACCTAGCTTCACCCCTACCCACTTTCTCTACCAGTCCAGATGCTTGTTAATATATTTAATATACTTTTTTGTTCCCTCCACAATTAGCACACACACACTGTTCTTTCTTAACATATATATCTCTACAATCCTATAATTAATCCAAGAGACAACAACAAAGCTATCTAGCCCCTCTCAAAAGGGCAGAATTTTTATATTCTACCCCTTCTTCTTCCAACATTCAGCTTCTCACTCAGAAAACCCCTCTGAAAGCCTCGAGCAGCAACATATGTGGTAAAAGCAAGAGGATCCCAACACAATTTCTGACCTAAGTTCCAGCATCTACAACACTAGTGCTGTTTTCTCTGCCATAGCACAGCTGTGCTATGTGGAGTGACAAGGGTGATTACAACCCCAGTTTTCTCACCTCCTTACCCTTGGTAAATTTAAAAGAATGGGAGTCAAAGAACTGCTTAAGTGCAGTAGCCAGTTTAGTTCAGCCACTACAAAACACATTTAAGTGTGAAGAATGAATGCAGAAACATGATTAAAATGTTCAAGACAACTACAATTCCTTTCTCGGTGAAACAACTTCAAAAATGAACTGTCTGCTGTCTCTTACGTCACGTGGAGGATCAGTGGTAATATCCTTAACTCAAATCAGATAGAAGAGAGCCAACCAACTGGCAGGGCTAATAAGGGCTCAATAGGCCCTAATTGTTGTCCTCCTCCCCCTCTTGGGTATCTCTGCTCTTGTAGTCTCTGGCCATGGCTCATAGCTCTATAGAAGCCCAAGTCTGAGCTTCCCTTCCTGGAAGATGTGCTGTAGAGGGGTTGGAGCCAGCCTTGTTCTCTGTTAGGCCTGGCTTAATTGTCTTCAGAGCTGCTTTGTTCTTGCACATCTACCCGATGGCTTCTACTGGGACTGGTTGCTGCTACTAGTTGTTCTCTGCTTGGCAGTGTGAACTGCACTAGAGAAGCTGCTGTCCTGTGCTGTAGCAACCTGTGTTTCTCTGTTTGTCCTCTTGGTTGGAGCATCTCTTTTTCCTGCACCGTTCTGTGGGACTCATGACTCCAAAGTGAATACTCCATGCTCTGAGGGCAGTTAGAGCTTAGAACTCCTGGATTTAGGGAACTGCTTATTCCAAATGTGCTGAGATTACTTCTGTTGGATGTAACTTAATGCTACTTGCAGGGTGTATTTGTGTATGTATGTTCCTGGGAAATACATAGGGTACTGTAACAGAAGGGTATGGGGCACTACTTAGGGCTTCTTTGTTGTTTATTAGTAGTGGAGAGACTCAGGTTTCTTGGTGAGAGCTTATAGCCTAGACCTGGGAACTCTTTAGCAGTGAAGTGGCAGAGTATGGTCTTTACAAAAAATGATGCTGAAAAAGATGTGGATAAATACGTGCTTTTGGAGAACAGAAGGCTGTTTGGAAGAAAGTCTATTTATATGGTTCTATTTATATGCTGATATTCCTCTCTAAGGAAGGCAACTGTTGAGAAAAGCCTTTTTGAAAAGTTTAGAGGTGTCTGACCTTTTCTTTTACCTTGTGTTTCTTTTGCTTTAGAGATGCTGAGATGGTTTGATAGATTTGATGGAGCACTGCTTCCATCTCCTGGTCTCAGAGAGAAAGAGATCTGGAACTGAAGCAAGATTTTATTGCCGCTATGAAGATCTCTAAGCCCCTCCCTTCTGCTTAGCAACAGGGCAGAACAGAAAATAATTGTAAAACACAAACATTGGCAGAATATGGGTTGTTTTTTTTTGTTTTTTTCCCAGAACTCGAAGGTTGTACGAAGATCAAAATCTAATTGCACTGGCTGTGTGATACTTAATTATCCTAGATCCCAGGAGAAAAAGATTACTTCAATTGCAATGAATCAAGTTAGACTGTCACACTGATGGCCACAAGTGAACTTGGCTTGTGGTTATCCTACCAAAGTAATCTTTCTCTGAAAACATGTTACTGACCAGTGATACATTTTAGCATTGCATGGTTAAACACTCAGTCCAGAGTGTGTTGTTGCTTTGAAGGATCTCATATGCATGTTGCATCACTGTTCAAGCTAACTGGAGTTTCCAGAAGTACTTGTAACACCTACAAAAATTTGCCATACTGTTAATCAGCCTCTAGATGCAGTCTGTTTGTGATGTGGGATCACCAACAAAACTGGATTCTTTCCTTATCAGTCTTTCTAATTGAAGTTGCTGTCTCAGGTGTGGTAGCATCAGGTAACTTTAAGCACATAAAAAGTAGAGGATGTATTTCAGAGAGATGTTGGGGTATCCACACTCAGTAAATCTAGTAGTTACCTGCCCTGAATGACTTCACAAATACAATTCTAGGCAGTATGCCCAAGAGCATGTAAGTCATCAGCACAGTGCATAACACCACTTGTTTCCCTGGATTAATGGATGGTAGAACCAAGAGCATCATAAGTAGATCTGCTAGTTTTCAGACTAGCCTGGCACATACAAACTTATAGTTCATATATACAATGCTTATGAGTTACCACTGCATTTTCAGTTCTGGTGGAGCTGAGCAGCAGATATTACCCTATATAGAACTCCTGGCAAGAGCAAGCATTCAGGATTTTAATACTGCCCTGCACCATTAATGGAAATAAGTCTGCTTTTTAAGTACTCTTTGAAGTAAAGAGTACTTAAAAGGACTGAAATGAAGTTAACTTCCAAACACAGGGATGAGTTTGTCTTATGGTGACCTTGAACTCTACTGCTCTCAAATAAATTGTTCCCAGTGCTATGTCTAATGACAAACACGTGCCAACATTGCCCACTTCCCTTTGTTGAAAAAAAAAAAAAAAAATGTAATAGTGCAAGAAAAATAGTGTGTAGTCACTGGCTAATCACAGCTCTGTTGAAGCAGGATTTGAAGCAATGAAACAGTGAAGTGTCAAGGAAAAGAGCAATGTGAGCAGTAACTGAAGGATTATTTAGGTACAGAGCATCAGTAGTTACCAGTTTGCGGTGAGCAAGCATGTGGATGCTTGAATCAGGATCACGGTGGTGTATTTCCCAAAAGCTAACAAAATTATATTCCTCTCCAAAAAGCTTATTATTTCTGTCAAAAGAACTAGGATGCATCCAGATTTCTCAGTGTTGCTAGATTTTAAGACTTTCCTGACCAGAGAAAGTTTTACTGAGTCTGAGTTATGCTATCTGACTGCGTTTGTCTTCTCACTCGAAGCCATTCTTCCCTGAAAAGAAGTCATAGGACTGTAAAGGGGCCCTAACTGACTAAGAGGTGTTCTTAATGTTCACGTTCTGATGTGTCTTAGAGTAGTGTCTTCCTTGACAGCATTTATGTGGAGCTGGGGGTGAAGACAGAAAGGCAGAGGATGAGATGAAACAGCAATAATGGCAACACAATATCCTCGTGTATTAATCTGAGCTGGAATAGAATTGTTTTTTTCACAGTGTCTGGTATGATGCTATGTTTTGGTTCTAGGAAAAAAAATGTTGGTAACACACCAGTGTTTACAGTTGCCTGCTAAGTAGTGTTGTATAGAGCCAAGGCCATTTCCAGTGAAGGATCCAAGGAGCTGGGAGGTAATAGAATTAGGATAACTGTCTGAAAGTGACCAAAGGGATATTCCATACCATATGGCATCATGCAGAAGAAGTTTTGAAAGGAGTGGGAGCTCATCTGGTTCTCCTCCAATGCTTGGGGGTCTAGCTGGGCATCAGTCTAGGGATGGTGAGCAATTACTTGTGCATCGCTTGTTATATACATTTATATATGTTCAGTCATAACTATTATCCTTTTCCTTTTCTCCTTCTTAGTAAATGGCATTATCTCAACTCACAAGTTCTACTTTGTTTTTTAATTCTCTCCCTGATCCCACTGGGAAGGGGGAGAGTGAGAGAATGGCTATTTGGTGTTGAGCTACTTGCCAGGTTAAACCACAACACTATAGCAAGTAGATGAATATTGCTAATAGTTAAGTGTCTAGGGAAAGCTATTGGCACTGCAAAAGTTGTATTTGACCATGATTGCAAGCTATTTAATGGATAGCCCAGGAAAAATGGGAGGGGGTAAGAAACCAAAGGATGGATTATTCTTAGTATCGTAAGTAGTTAAATGTGTTGCATGATGACAAATAGTCCTAACTACCAAGAAAGTGTGAGCAACAAGGAGAAGTTCTACAAAAAGAGAGTGGCAAGGAATGAAAGATAAGCTATTAACTGTGTGCTGAATCACCTCGGGAAGGAAGGAAAAGGAGAGGGGAGCAGACTGTTCACTGAAACAACAAATTTCAAAGTGTTCATTGTTAAAATTCCAGGCGCCTTTCTCTCACTACAAAGGCTGTTTGAAAAAGAAACCTGCTGCTGGGTGAGGACATGGCAAAGATGAGGGAGAACTGGAATGTAATGTGAGAAGCAGAAGCTCTGATTTAAGGTGGTCAAAGAAAGTGAATATTCAACTTGGCTTCTTCCAAGATGCTGACTGGCAGCCATCCTCTGTTTTGCCAAGCTTGAATAACTGCAGCACTATTACATAAAGAGTGATATACCCTCTGGTCTGCAGCTCTTCTGCTGTAACAACCTGACTTCTTCTCCTTAAAAAGCAAACCTTAGATGACTTTTCAGTCTCTATGAAATGGACTAAGCCTATTTAGAGGATCAGGGTCAATGAAATTAGAAATCTGAAAGGCAGAGAAGTGCTATCTCAAAGCTGAAAGATGGAAATAGCTCATTGTTCTTCACTGTCTTAAAAATGAAGTTAACACAGGAAGCTTTAATTGAATTCACCTTTCCCTTTCATCTGCTCTACAATCTTACTGCAGCTTATAAGAATTCTCTGATTTCCAAATGTATTTTGTCATAATCCCTGACGATGCACCAGAAGGAAAAGAGCTGTGCCAGCCTGCAGCCATCGCTAGGTGGTGCACGTCAACAATCAGCCTGAGCTCTGCTTTCCCAGTCCCAGCCTCAGGGGGTGCACAGCTCCCAGCCCTGGGCAGAGTAGCTACAGGTGAGTTACAATGAGAAAGTTAAGGGAGAAACATATCTGCATTGTTGTGTACCCTCGAGCTGATCATGCTTGTCGATAAAGATGTATTTTGTGGATTAGGAAAAATTAGGAGACAGTGTTTAAAGGAATATGTCAGTCAGCTGTACGGCTGTGGGTGCCAGGGAAAAGAAAGGTGAGCTCTGGAGTTTCGAAACCATTTTGTTGGCCTGCAGAAATGTCTTGTGGTCCATTAATGAACCGTCTGGTACCACATCAGTGTCATACAGCTAGTTTTCCAAGAGCGTTTAGATTTTAAGTCTACAGACTACAGGGATGAGGAATATGTTGTAACAGGAGAAATCAAATTGATAAGCAAGTTAAAAGCAAGCCAAAGGAAATGCCTTCTTGTATATCATGCAGTTAAATCTGGGTAACTTGTCACTATAGGATGGTGGGGCTGCAAGGAGCTTGCAAGCACTCAGTAAGTGTCTAAATTCAGGAAAAAACAAAAACCCTGTCCTCAGTGGTTTTTTGACCCTAGACTTTCCAGTCCTTCAGTTTTATCTTGCCTTGTTTACTCTGGGCTGATACCATGGAAGCAGGCCCTGTGACAAAAGAGCTTCATTTATAAGAAGACAATCATGAAAACGCTTGCCAAGAAAAAGCTATTCTAAAGATTTCTCTGATTAAGACCAGACACACGATAAAATGAGATTCTGATGGGCAGGGGTAGAGTATGAAAAAAAGTGAAGGAGAGAGAAATGAGAAGGAAAGGAATTCAGGTTGTTAGAGGTAAACTTAAAAATAAAAATGGAACCAGCAGATTTAAAAGCATAAGATTAAGAACTATGCAGTGGCTTTGCTGAGAGATGGATGGCTTGGAAGAGCAGAGGTGGAGTTCAGTCACACTCCACAGCCATGACTTGACCTAAGTTGACTGGTAGTCTGTCCTTTGTCATAATAAATGGTTTTAATTCATTTGGCCTTTATTCTCTCCTGAAAGTTTGTTTGTTCCCATTTAGCAAAATGCTGTATATCCTGCAAAGGCATCATGTAAAAAGGTCTCCTGAGTGCATTTTCTACCTAAATCAAGAAGCAACCCACATTCTTATTGTCTGTTGTCTTTCCTTTAATGATTTACATAATAATTTTTGTTTTTGAAGCAGTGGACTGACTTGGCCATGCATCCTTTACAGGTTATGAGATCAGCTTGTGTGTACTTGGAGTTAACCACAGGTAAGCTCCCTGTTTCTTGTTACCATTTTTTGGGAGGAAGCTTTTTTTTTTTTTTTTTAAACGTGGTATTTAGTTTTGCTGCAGTATGGAGTTCCCATTCCTCTTCTCTCTGGCTGATGCGGCATGAGTGCTGGGCAAGGTTCTCCTCTGAGCAACAGAAATAACAATGTCTGCCCACCTATTTTTGCATATGTGTGAGAGCCCTTTCTATATTCTCAAACTGCGCAATGTGAAGTTTTTATGTAGTAAAATGGTATTGCCAGCATTTTCCAGCCTTCAGTCAATAGCACCCTATTGTTACTACAGGCCCCTTCTCGGGAAGAGATCCAACTGTGTTTCCCTCCAGTGACAATTCCTGAGCCTTTGCAGAACCTCTTCAGCCAGTGAGAGTGCAATCCTTCATGTTCTCTGTTGCAAGCCAAAGCATCCTGCAGTTTGTTATATTGATCCCAATCTCTTTGAATTAAAACTTGGAACAGAGTCAAGGTGTTGACTGAGCAAGAGTGTGCCTTAATTTATTAAACCTTGGGAGAGGGCATGAGGAAAAAAAAAAAGGAAGAAAGGAGAAGGAGAGAGTGAAAGGGGTGGGGAAAAAAAAAAAGGCAGAAAAGCAAGTCACTACTGCAGATCTCTTGATGCCCTGAGGGTCAATCCACCTCCTTATTCTTCTGGGTTGGTCAAGGATGTGGTGGGGCCATGAGCCACCAGCTATGGGATTGGCAATGCTTTCTGATGCCATATGATGGTTCCTTCAATTGGCCCAAAAGCTGTTGCTGGATGGAGAGTGTCCAATATTGCATGCCATCTGCATACCGTACTGGTTGTGCTTCTCCCCTTGTATGATGGTAGTGTTCGGCAGGGGGAACATCAGAGGCCACATTAAGCAAGAAGACTAATTCTTGACTTCCTTTGAGCTTGAGCACAACATGTGTTTGTTTTGTACCACTCCACGAGAGTGTTACAGTACAGTTTTTGATTTGAGGCCTTCACAAGATTGTTACAGTTCGGTTTCACAAGTCACCAGGTAGCTGCAAGTCTCTCTTAAGCAGAGTGAGAATTCACAATTTTACAGTTCTGTACAGTGCTGTGATAGTGTCTGAGCCAGAAAGAAACATGACTTTATTCCCACACTCTCTCTCCAGGGAGCTGCCTGTTGCCCTACAGGATGATGTCTAGGGCACATCCATGTTTCAAAGGATTCTGAAAAGCTAGTATTTTAATGTTCTTTTGGGAGGTAAAAGAATAACCTGAACTCGTTCTCTCACTCTTCAGTGAGAAGAATACTCACTGTTCCAAGATTAGTTTCACTGACCAGCTGGTGTTCTCACTGATCTTTGGTTATTCCTCTCTGTTTGGAGGAATAAAATCTCCAATAAAATTAAGCAAGATGTTTCAAAACATTGATATCCAACAGCATGCACAGCACCAGTGTGATACTTGTCAATACAATGAAAGAGACAGTATGATCATAGGACTTTTAATGTGTTTGTATTTTAAATTACTTAACATTATGTTAGAAGTATTTTTTTAAAGCATGTCCACAGCTAATATGAGCCGGAACACTCAAAATTTTTCAGACACTACTGCAGAACACAAAAAATTGCAGTTTACTCTAAGTTGGAAACTAGTGCATAATACAAACAGTATGGTTGCACCTTGCCCTTATGGCAGTGTCCAGTAAATTTGTAGTATGACTTCATCAGTTACCAATCAGAAAACATAATGCTAAGTTACAGTACAACTTTTATTGAAAACCTTGTCACTGATTTATTACCATCATGAAGGCCTGTTATACATCTTGACATAACTGGGTATTAATAAAAACAGAGCAGCATTAGTTCTGCCTTTATAGATATTTCTGGAATGCACTGGTATTATTTTGGCTTGCTCTTATAAATTAAAAGCGTGCTCTGCTGTAACACAGCTGAATTTTTCTCCGTATGAACCACTTGTACTTAAGAGAGCTCACAATAAAGACAAGTTGAAGTAGCTTGGGCAGCAGTTGTCAAATATTACAATTCAAAGTCAGACTCTTTTCTATTCCAGATTAACAGATGAGGATTCGGGACAGGTTCAGGTTGAATACCAAGAAAAACCTCTTCTCCAAAAGAGTGATAAGATACTGGAATAGGCTGCCCAGGAAGGGGGTGAAGTCATTATCCCTGGAGGTGCTCAAGAAACATGTGGATGTGGCACTTACGGACATGGTTCAGTGGGTGTGGTGGTGATGATTGGACTAGATAATCCTAGTGGTCTTTTCCAACCTTAATGATTCTATGACAGTTGTACTGACTCCTAGTTTTCATATGGTAGCTATTAACACTTAATGTCATTTGGAAGCTGAAGGTTGTGGATTAAAGGCATGGATCATTCTGCTAAGTTAAGAAGTTCTCATTAGCTGTAACTAGAAAAAAGATGGTATCATTCACTGCTGTCTGAGGTGCACAGTAGTTAAGGACTGATCAGCTGCACGAGCTGCTGGCTACAAGTGATTAAGAACAGAGAAGCATTTCAGTCTGTAAAGAAACCAGGATGCATATGTCTAGACACAAGGTATTTCTGGTTCAGCATGGGCACATATGATGCTACAGTGCCTTAAGATCTCTCATTTACTAAGTTCCATCTCTTCTGTGCAAAGCTTTGTACCTAAGTCCCCAGTATTACCAGCCATTAGTAAAAAGCAGAATCTGCAACCCTGAGCAGAAATACTTCCAAATGACATGATGCAATTGTTCTAGTGAACTCAATAGTGTCAACTCCCAGAAGTATGCTTTGAGTAAAAATAAGCTGTTAGCAGCAAACGGAACTGGAGACAACAGATTTGATGCTGCTCTACTGGGAAGCACTATGGGAGTAGAGCTCTTTCATTTGTAAGCATCCTCTGCAGATTTTCTGTAATTCCTCAAGATATTTCTGTGTAACCACAAGCCTTAAAATTTTTATTGACTGTTTGTGATTCAGCAATAAGGTTTCTGTTATTTTTATAAGCCCTGGGGCTTATGACAGAAAGAGAAAGTCCTTTTGATGATCCCCCTTGCCAGAAGTTGTTCTTTACGCTTGTTATTATCAGACAAATACACAATGCAGTAACTTGGCCACCTGTGTTCTCAGAAGTAGTTGTATTGCACTTTTTTGCTTCTATTTGTTTTGGTCAGATATGTTGAAAGTGAATTTGCAACATTAGCCTGGTGATAGAAAAACTCAATTTCCTTTGGGTTTCTTTTTTTTTTTTTTTTCTTGTAAAACATACTTTTTCCAAAACCACATCTGTATTGTGGCCATGGAACACAATTCAGATCCTCAAACTACTTATTTTCTGTTTGTAAAGGCACACCTTAAGCCACTATTACTATATGTGCAAATCTAATACTATGATTGTAATGCTGGGATTCTACACTGGAATTTGCACAAAGGCTTTGAAGTAGCAATGAACAGTGATTCTCCTTTAGAAAAGAAGTGTCATCTTGTTTTCTTATTTCAGAATGTGATTCATAGGATCTCTAGCTACTATGTGTTTCAGTTCTCCAATGGGAATATGTCTTTTCTGGGGCTATTTTACAGTCACGGGACAGAATAATTTTCATTGGAGTTGGATTTTTATTTCTCTGCGTGTATCTTAGCTCTGTATAACATGCAGTTCATCTCCTCTCATTTTTCCAAAAGAAAACTCAGAGACATAAAAATGAGTAATGATTTTTTCTGGATGTGCACATCCCTAAGGCACTTGAGCACTGTTCAGTTGTGACAGACAATGCTAAAGGAGCTACACAGGCTGGGGAGCATAGCAATGTGCAAAATAACTAAAGAAAAAAAAGACAGATTTCATCATTTTTCGTCACAAAAAATTATTTGGATATAAAATACCACAGAGCTACTTACAGATAAAAGCACAATAAAGGCAAAAAGTCTGGACAGATCCTTGGCCTGTGATGGTGCATAGCTCAATGTAGATTTGTAAAACTGGACAGAAGCAGAGAAGCAAGAGGAAGCGGCCTTTCCTTGCACCATTTCACACTGCTGTCGATCAGTGTGCCGGGATCTGTGCTTTTCAAAACAATAAATATCCTTTTGGGCATCTGCCATATTACAGATACATACAGACATGTAAAAGAAGTAAAGGGATAGGAAAAGGTAAGCAACCTCTCTCCTCAAGGGCATGTCTCTGTTGTATTTCATGTGCACAGCTGTGTCTCAGGAACTTTTGCATCCTTGGAATTTTCTCTGCAATATTCTTTCCAGGAAGAAAGATCAATGACATGTATTAAAGGACATGGGAAATTCTGAAGAGCCCACATTTTTTTTGCAAGAAAACCAAAGAAACATCTTGCAAGTTCTCCTACCACTGACAAATGAATTCCAAGCTATTCCTAAACTCCCCCTTTGTGCATACTCACTGTCTTTACTTTGCTTCTCTCTCTATGACAAAAACATTAAGTTTAGAACTCACTTAAAACAGCTGCTAGTGAAATTATCAGCAAATCTGTTAAGTTTTGAATTGAATTTGTAAAACACATAGGGAACAAAAATATATATCATTTACTAGACCAGATATATCCTGGTGTATATAATCCTACCAGCAGCCCACATCAAAGTGGTGAAATGCCACTTTCAGAAATGGATCTACCTAATGTCGTTTTCCTTCTTTTTTCTGAGAAATTTATGTGCAACTTCAATCACGATGGTTTGTACGGTACATAATATAAGTGCTTGTGGACCAAAACAATCGCACTAGAAGCTGTTTCTCAGTCTGCAGGTGGCCTTCACAGCTTTTCCCATGACACTAGTGATCTTTTATATACTCATTCCTTTGAGAGGATTGCACAGAAGAGTAATGTGAAGTTATCAGACTTACACGTGCAGGATTTTTAAGGCTTTCCAGTGTTTCTTACTTGAGAATTAGAATCTATAGTCAGTGAAAAGACCTAAGTGTAGCTGGTTACTTGGATTTTTAAGTCCCTCTGTTGATACTGAAAACAAAACCATTGCAAATACAGCCCTATTATGAAGCAGAGAAGATTAAGTAAAACTGTTATCGACTAAGAGAGGCTGTGGGATGACTTCGGTGTTTAAAATTAAAGCAGTGCGTAGCAGGACTTCAACTTCTTTCTCAAATCACAAGACTTGGTTTATTGGTAAATCCATGCATGCTCCTGCACAAGAGACACAACTGGTAAGTGCTTGTACCTGCAAGCACCTAAGGCATGTGGTGAGAGGGTAGCTGTGATGTAACACTATCTACTGCCAGTGCATGAACTTCCAGAGGCTTTGGGCACCGATAGCCCTGTCCCTGTAGTGCCGCAGTCTCCCATCAGCTGTATAATCCTATGTGTTCGATGAGGATGACCGAGCAGAAGGAATCAAAGTAGGAAGAGGCCATCTCAGATCAAAGGTCCTTGATAAGATGGAAGACAAATAAGTGAGATTCCAGATATTGGAAGCAACTGAAATAGCATGATAATTTGATTAGAATTGCAATAGAAGAGAGCGCTCTGTCCCAAACAGCTCCGTTTTTCATTTTTAATTGTGGCTACTGTAACACAGCAAATTTGAACATAAGTGGCTATTTAAATAAAATTTTACAGTCTTGAATTCAAGATCTGATCCAAAATATTGGATGTAGAGATTTTTTTATCCTTTTATAAGTCTTTGTGAATTAAATATGGGGACTGGTGATGTAGTCATTACATGGCCTCCACACTTCAAGTTTGTATGCACTCCAGACACAGACACAAACAAGTACAGCTACCCCACAAAGGCTGTCAGAGGTGAAACAAAAGACTTTGGAAGATGGGCTTTTGACATCTTTGGATAGGAAGAAGGCTGTGAGATAGATAAATATGTTTTCTGGCTACCTCTTCAATAATTCACATAATTGAATGGTTCTTTTTCCTCCAGCATGTTATTTCTGGCCACCCACAGGTGCATGGCGACATCACTGAGGCAGTTTAAGTGTTATTTACTTAGCCAAAATTTCCTCCAGGCTCCAGGTGGTAGCATACAGACAGTGCAGGCTACTGGTGGAAAGAAGTGGGGATGTGGGAGGCTGCCATTAAACTATAGCACAAAGAACACAAAGAAATGAGGAGAACAGGTTGTAGGAAGGCAGAATCTCGGAACTCCCTGGGCTCTCTGTGTAGTACAGACTTTCATATTAAATCCAAAAATATCAATTTACTTCTTCAGTAATTTCCTGAAAATTGTTCAGTATATACTTGAGGAACAATTGTTGATTATCTTGTTCACAAAGTATCTCCACTTTCATAAGTGGAGATGAGATCCAGTATCATAAAACAAGCATCAAAACTTACTAGCAAATTGCTTTTGCACTTGAGAGGGGGCAGTATCAAACAGCTTATGTTTAGAAATTTCTTTGTGTATAACACTGTTTTCTGTAGCTTTACATGGCAACAATCAACATAAACTACTGAGTACCTCAACCTAACAAAATACAGTTATCTCATAAGAAAGTATTTTAATCTGAAGGACAAGAAAATGAGTTCAATGCTTGTCTGAATTCATACACAATATCCCAACACATCAAGAGATGAACTACTCTTCAGAGCTGTTCAGCTTAGAGAAGTACCAAATATTTGTCAAATACCAGTGTAGTTCCATACCTGAGGATGTTCACACTTTCACAGGTGTAAGCTAGATAGTCAGGACAGGCAGAAGACAACAGGCCCTACTGTACTAACAGAACAGGAACAGATTATTCCTGCCAGTGCATCCCCTCCTCCCTGGTTCCAGCATCAGTCTGGTCACATTAGTCCTACCCATCCCACTGGCCAGCAGAGTACCAATACTGGACTGCTAAGTTGAAAACCTTGTTACAGGCAAAGCTGAACATCCTTCATGAGCTGTACAATACAAAATATATTGGTTTTATTAAAATTATTTTGTCATTTTACAAAAAAATATATGCAAGTCATTTTTTTTTTAAATAGCATAATGGTGACATACAAAGTGAGCTTCATGGGACAAATGGACCAGAATATTATTCTTGGTCATTGAGGAGGAAGGAATGGTAAACTGCTTGCTCTTTTATGTTCTTCAGAGTAAATAGCAGTCAAAACAAGTTAACCTTTTTGCCAATATGTAACTTTTTGTGGGAGCTTGTAGTCCAATATGTTCAGCAGGAAGAAAGTTAGGCTCAGTGTTTTTCCCGGGTGGGTTTATTTACTCTTTAAGGGCAAGACAGGTAAGGAAAAATACAGCTAAACTTTGTAGGACAGGGTTTGTTTTCAATTTTAATGATGTTATGTTGTTTTCCTTTCATTATTTGTGCAATCTGCAGAATCAGAAAGCCTTAGAAGTGATGGCACATTTGGAGACTAAAACCTAAGCTATAATTCTAGGTAGCTAAAAGATGGAGATGGAATTCAGTGTTTCTGCTAGGCTGTCACATACAAAGGGTTTTTTGTACTTCTTATGGTTAAGATAATTGAGAACCTAGATACTATCTTTATTTCTCTTATTTGGAAAAAAAAAGTACATCTAGAGATTGAATCCTTAATTGAATTCTTAGGGCTACATCCTCAGGCAGTTCCCATTGATTTTGTCAGTTTTCAGGCATCTAAAGTCCTTCCAGGATGCAGGTCTTAATCTCAATCACACTTTTCCTTCCAAGGACCCTGAGGAAGCTCAGAAATAAGTAAAAATTTTTAGCTCACTCTCCTCATATATACATCAGATGGAGAAAAGACTAGAAATAAAATTTTAATCAGTAACTTTTCATGAGTCTAGAATGTTTAATCTACAAGAAGAAGTTACTTTTATAAGTCCCTAAACAATGATAAACAATGGATAAAGACTTAGGAAAAAAAAAAAGCCTATAAGAAAGAGGGCCAGGAAGCATTAATAATAGAGATAGCAATAATGTAACATCCTTGATTTGACCAGAAATTGTTTGTGAAAGGCATTAGTTTAGCAGTACAGCAATTATCTCAAGTTCGTAAAAACTTTGCTCAGCAGCAGGTGGTGCTATTCTGCTTTTTAAAAGAATCTTATGAACTACTAAAATATTAATTAAGCTCTGATTAAATGTAAACTGGAGATAAAAGTACCTATTTTCTCAAGCTATAAGCCATTTCTAGGGCTGTTCTTTGCCTTATGCGTTCATATTTTTAAGAAGTAGATGACTGTCAGTACACCTGATAAGAAAATTTTAAAAGTTTTTAATTTTAAAAATAAAAATAAAAATAAAAAAAATAAGTAGGTCATGATTAACCTGACTATATAAATTGTTTAGTCCAAAAACCAAATGCTACCTATGCCTCTTCAAGCAAGAAAAATCAGCTGAATCCAAAAGCACTGGTTGTGAAATAGCACATAAAAGGTACAAGCAAATTTTGGAATTATGGACTGGATATTGGATTTGTTTTCTATAATTTTCCTCGTTATATTTTATCAGTCTTTGCAACATATTAGTTTTATTTATATTAATTTTATTTATATTAATTTTTAGGTCTTTGCTGAGAGTAAATGATACATTGATGTGAGCTGAGCGATACCATCCTACGCTCTGCAGATTATCAATTATACTGATTGTGGAATGGAGGCAGCAGAATGGAAAGCTAGTTTTTACATGTCTTGGAGAGTGACTTTTTACAGTCTGATAGTAATAGGACTAGGTGATGTAGTCTGATAGTGATTTAGGCTAGGTGTTAGAAAGAAATTCTTTACTCTGAGGATGGTGCGGCCCTGGCACAACTTCCCAGAGAAGCTGTGGATGCCCCATTCCTGGAGGCACTCAAGGCCAGGCTGGATGGGGCCCTGGGCAGCTGCACTGGTGGGTGGCAGCCCTGCCCACAACAGGGGGTTGGAACTGGGTGGGCATTGAGATCCCTTCCAACCCAAGGTATTCTATGAATCTATGATTCATTCTATGACTCTATGAAAACCCACCTGTGCCACAGTTCAGTCTTTTAAACACAGAGACAGGCAGTAGCAGCCTAAGTACACATCTTGCAAGTGATAACCTATCCTGTCCTCTGAAAACAAATATCCATCTGACAAAATTGCTGTCATTATCCAGTAGTAATCAGCAGAAAACCAAGCAATACTGGAAACAAGCCAACACAGGCTTGAAGAAAGTTCCTACACGGAATTGCAGAATTTATGCATATTGGTCTGTTACAGGTCACAGTTCTGAAAAATGACATTCGGAATTATCTGTGGTTTTAATACAGCAGAAGCTGTTGGTAATGAACCCATTTACTAGAAAAGGCAATATAACAACACTGAATGACACGGTGTTAACTGACTGGTTTCTTTAGTGGTTTTCATCCTCTGTGGTAATGTATAGTCCCTGCTTGCCCACTATGTCCAAATAGAAGCAATTTTCAATTTATAAGTAAAAGGGAAAAGACATGTGACCCTATCAGATGGAAAAAAAAATTTGTAGCCTGTCAAATCTCTGTATTTTCAGATGAGCAGAAAATGTGGCCTCTGGTTTGCTATTCCTGGATCCCTTCATTTACCATAGCTTAATGAAATAAGAGATGTGAACTTGATACTGAGCTGCCCCAGTTTATAGCTTGGCATAACAAAATAAATGGAAGAAGACAGGGGCTTAAGTTAATATGCTGGACTGAATTGCAGCTGGTAGGACACATTCACAGTGCCTGCTCTGCTGTCTGTTACAGGAGTGGCTTCATAAGGAAAGACACGAGGAAGGATGCAATAGCCAGGAAAGTAACCTTGTGCTCAATCAGCAATTTGTCACAGCCCTTAGTTCCTGAGCTGAGTACAGTAAAGTACAACATTCTTTAGTTGTAGACATGATTAAACTGAAATAACAGTTTTTTCTATAAATGTATCACCAGGACAAAAAACAAAAAGGGCAAATATAAACCAAGAGGGATCAATCCTACTTGCTTAGCACTCCTTATTTCAATCAGATCCCTTACAGTCTAGTCACAACTTTTGTTTTAACCAAATGGAGTTGCAGCTGACTCACCTCCACACAAGTTTCATACTTATCCCATCCTGGGTCTGCAGCCAACAGCAGCTCAGAGTTGGCAACTTTGCAGAATATTGGGCTAAAGAAGTACATGCTGACTCATGAGGAGTGGAAAAGTAAAATATATGTAGAACTGATTCATAATTATCTAATATTTCATTCCCCACATTCAGTGGAATGACGGGATACTTTTCTAAAAGATTTCAGCTATCCACACAGAGCTAACAACTCATGGCTAATGATATAAGAGGCAAATGATAAGCACAAAGTAATGATAAGCTGATTTTCATCTCACGTAGCTAATGAAAGCAGATCAGTCTTTGATTCCCAAGCATGCTAAAACTTACTAGCCAACTCAAAGAGGGTGTTGCAGTATGGCAAAAGTAGCTTTTTTTTGTCTTTGCCAAAAAAGTGTGATGATCCAAGGACTTCTGAGGCTGACCCTACAGGGAATTGTTTCATATCCAAGAGACCAACAACTACTTATTTAAGGAAAAAAAAAAAAAAGTAAAAACACTACGTCAGAAAGAGATCTCTTTCATAAGCAGAGCATCACAATACTTTGCTATTTCTTTTACATAAGAAGCACCAGAATAGCTCTTGAACACAGTCAAAGGGCCTTCATAAGGCAGCTCAACTGGCAGTAAAAGTGCACAGATAGAAGGGGAGCCCAGGCGCGTTGCAATTATTCTGTGTGCCAAGGTGCCTGCTAAAATTCATTTCTGTTGTCACTGCTCTGTTTTTACCAGGCTTAATATCCCTAACGCTTTTGTTTCGTTGCATTGCAAAACTTTTATTTTTTCTCCAGTTGCATGAATTTCACTTGATTCAAAAAACACTGTAATATGATGTTCTTAATACATAGTTAAATACCAGAACTGACAAACCTCCGATGTAATGATGACCTGACTTTTCTGTGGCATATTGTACACATACTAAAATCTTGCTGAAAATACAATAAAACAAAACTTTATATTCCAGGGAACCTTTAATCTCTGACTCTACTAAAATAATTCTTGTAAATGTCAAAGGCAGAGGGATTTGTAGAAGTTGCTTTGAGAATTAATCCTTCCAGCACAGAACTCTCTTTTAACTTTAGAAGCTCGTGTGCAGCAAAGGGAACGTAAACTTATCCAGGGGAAAAAACTGTACAGCTCTGAATTATTCATTGTATCACTGTTGAATTTCTGTTCTCTTTTTCCAGTTGTTATCTGCAAATATTGAGCTTGGCCACACTAAATGTGACAAAGTTGTAATTAATATCTAGAAAAACATTCTATTTTTCTTGTTTATCAGCAACAAGATACTGTCATTCTGTATCTGTCATTTCATAATCTACATGCTCTCCTCCACCCCCTTCCCCCTTTTTATCCATTTCAGCTCTCTTTTTTTATGCTTAAATGCTTTTTTAGTGAGTTGTAAGCAATTCTAATGCAGGTTTTCACAATCAATTTTAGGCTTGAGTACAAATATCAGTATTAGATGATATTATCATGAAGGTCAGCATTAGGTGGTTGTAAGTAACACCAGACAAAAAGTGGTCTACTGCGAGAAGGATGACGAGGACAAAGGAAAAATGACAAATATCCTAGACAGGCCTTCTGGTGATGCCGTGGGATTTTGATGGTAATGATCGGTCTTCTCGTTCTCTACAAACTCCAGCCGTAGAAATGAATTTTGCATTGCCCTAAGCAAATTGGAAAACACAACACCAAATTAAACACCACTGCTCCCTCAGGCATTAAAAAAAGTACTAACAAAAAATATTTATACCAAAGTAAATCTCTGCCGCTTACTGCTCTGCTGCTGTTATGTAATGCTGAGCTCATAACCACGTATAAAGGACTGATGGGAATGCAGTGCTCCAGAAAAGCCGTTCAAGTCCCAGGTCTATGCTAAATTCTAGACTAACCTTTACAATCTCAGCATGCACAGGCAGGGATTTTTGCTTCTCATTTGCCTGACACTAATAAACACTGCTAGCAGCTCTGGCTCTTAATCATACTGCTGTCAGATGTTAAGCTGCTGAAGGCTGATTATTTCAAGTTACAAAATATTTTTTTATTAACTGATGCTAGTTTCAGCAGCACCAACTTTGCTTTTCATTTTTCCAGTTCAGTTTAAAAAGATCTTCATTTTCTCTTTCCCAGTTTCACAAGTCTCGTTTACCATAGCAGACACACTGTGAGGACATGAAAGTAGCTCTATTTGTGAATAGGAGGAAAATTTCTAACCCTGCCATCTGATGCATACTTCCAAGAACATTTGTGGGTGAAACACTCCACGTTTCGCATCATGTGTTACCCATTCATGTAGTCACCCAGAAACATGAATTGTGCCTGAGTGGTATCTCAGGGGATAAGACCACCACACTACTTCCATCAGCTTCCTGAAATCGAGGTGTGGCATACGGGAAGTGCTGAGTCGTAGCCTGAACCACTGATTGATCACCTGGGGAAAAGATCAGCTCAGCCCTGGAAGCACAGGTGAAGACAATTCAGCTGTGTGACCAGAAGGTGTGGAGGCCTGGCTGCACCTCTTTTAAACCTCATTTAAGGGCTGACTGCCACTAGGTAAGGATCTTTTTCTGGAGTTCCTGTCCTCATGGAGTTTTGCCCTGTGAGCTTACATCTTTGAAGACAGGTGAGCATTCTTTTCCTGTTTGTCTTTTTGCTATTCCACTGCACTATTCTCCCCAACTGTAACAGTGTGGTATTGCAGAAAGTTCTTCTCACAGTGCCTGCTGCAGAAACATTATGATTATTTAGAGACTGTACACCCAATGCTTCGTCAGTCACTGCTTCTTAGCCAGAATAGTGATACACTCTTAGCTCTCCTACCACTACAGCCCTGGTGCTCCAGAACATGGCAAGAGTTTTGAAGATGTAATCCTGGATAGTACTGCTGCTGTTGCCCATCTTGGACACCACAATTTGACTGTGGGCAGTTCCCGCATCTCTGAATGCAGTAGGATTTTGAGGAGATTGCCCTTCCCTTATAATTTTTAGATGGTATTAAAAAAAAAAAAAATACCAAGAGAATCCTATTCCTATCCATGGATTCCTGGTAGTCCTAAAATGACTCTCTGGATTGAGATGTTGCCACTGCCTCTTTAAGGCAAAGTCTTCAGGAAGCTTGGAACTTTTGTTTGAGGTAGTGGCCAAAATTCCATGGATTTGGGTGATAAAACATCCAATGGCTTCCAATTTGTTACTCATCTTGTATTATACAGCAGTCTTCCTCCTAATGGTCCTTCTAGTAGGACATTTTTGTCTTACTATATTTATCTCAAATACATTAATTGAGAAACTAAATCCTCTATTTTTAATAACTGATTTCAAGTTCTTACTAGCTAGTGATCTTAAATTGCTTATAGAAGAAATCTGGAGGAGACAATGTGTCCAACTAAAGCATCGCAGAAACCTGACCTCCCTGTAAATGGGAGTAGAGAGCACAGATGATGGCTATGCGTAGGTAAAAACTAAGAACAGCAGAGATTTGGGTCACATCTCCATTCAGCCAGTGTGCTGTGTCAGACAGGAAATTGTTACAGGGCCCTGCAACTGTCTCCTCATCTGGAAGGACTTCTAAGTTTTATATATGTTTTTTTTTTGGGGGGGGGGAGGGGGGGGGAGAGAGGAAGAGGGGAAAGAGCAAAGGCTGGACTAGATTTTGTGAGATTGACATTTTTAGCACTGATACCTAAGGAAAGAAAATCAACTGGATAATTAGATTCCCTTAACCAACAGGAAAGCAAGGTGGGGAGAAAAGGTTTTCTCGCCCCGCGGGGAGGCTCTAGGACAAAGAGTTCTACGGTTGTCAGTCTGAAAGGATCGCATCGAATCTGCGACAGACAGCCGCTTCCTGAGAGCCGCTCCCCGCAGGTGAGGACCCGGGACGGGACAGGCATCGGGAGGCCCCAGCAGCGGCCCGGCCGCCCCCGCCCCTCGGCGCGGGCCGCGCTTCCCCCGCCCCACGGCGGGCTCGTGGGCCGGACGGGCGGGGCGGCGGAGGCGGGCGGCTCGAAGGGTTCCCACCTGCCCGCTGTCGCCGGCCCGCAGTCCCCGGTGCCGCGGGGCTGGCGATGAGGGGGCCGCGGGCGGGCGCGATGTTCGGGGCGGGCAGGTACAGCATCCCGCGGCCCGTCACCAGGAACCTGGAGGATCTGGACTCGGTGCAGAGCGTTCTGCTGCACAGGTCAGCGGCGGGACGGGGACGGGAGGCTGTGGCGGGGAGCGGGCCCCTCGGCGCAGCCCCGCTCGGAGCGAGAGGGGCAGGCGGCGGTGGGGCTCGAGCTCCCGGCCCTGCGGAGGGGCTCCTCGCGGCGGCCTTTTGTTGCCGGGGCAGGAAATGAAACGGGCCGAGCCCGTGTCCGCCCTCGCCTTCTCCGGGCGCTCGGCAGACAGGTGGGGCGGCGCGGGAGCCCTAGGAGAGAGCGCGGCGTATGACGCGGGTGCAGAGATCGAGGTGACAGAAGGCTGTTGGATCGGTTCGTGAGCGCTGGGAGAGCTCCTTCAAGGAGAGGAGGAAAAACTGAACTCGTGGGCAGTCGCTAGTGAATGTACGGGGGAAGCGCTGCCTGCTATATCCCTGCCTTCCTCATCTCTAACGTGCTACGTCCCGCGCTGTTCCATCGCGGAGAAATCGTAGCGGTAACACCTTATCCGATGGGCCGTCCGTGGGGCTCTGAGAGCCGCCTCAGTGCCACCTCCTTTGTGCATAGCTGTACGAGGGAAGCACCAACAGAAGCGCGTCTGCTCTGTGAAGTGCCCGTTTCCTCAAGTATTTTCTCGGCTGTGTTGATTTATTTCCCACTAAAGAAAAAGTACGCTCTCTCCCAGTGCCAGCTCCAAACAGATATTGCTATGGGAACTGCCAGCTGATTCTTAGCTCAGCTTCCCTCCAGCTGAAAGCACCCCACTGAATGAATAGTTGCTTGAAATGCCTGAGGATGAAAGCAGTGCTTGCAGCAAGCAGAGTGCTCTGCACTTGGGCTGTTCCTACACTGCTCTTTGCAGCAGCTCTGTAAGCAGAAAAACTTGCCTGTATGCTACCGGGGATCCTCTGGTATCTGAAATGCTGTGAATGCATTTGTCAGTGACTTGATAAAGAAACATCTTGTTTTGAGGTTGGATTAAATACGCTGCCAGTGGTATTGTTACATCAGTGCAATTTCAGTGCAGTCAGGTACCTATTCATACATGAAATATTTGCCCGTTGACATTGCAAACAATCACTTTGTTCCAGGTGTGATGTGCCTGCTATGTGCAGCAGGTGATGCTAAAAGAGCTTGAAGGTTTCAAGTGAAGTAAAAACAGTGGGAAAAGTTGTATTTGAAATTACAGCTGCTTTCCATGTGAGTGGGAGCTCTTATCCATACAGGACTTTTCCTCAAAGGAATGACACAGGTTGGACTACTGCTCCTGAATTCTGTCACTGTCCCCGGCTGCTTTTATGCCCTTCTTCTGAAATACTGTTTGTGATTCATTTTAACAGTTGCATAGAAGGGAAGGGATGCAGGAGCTTTAACAAAACAGAAGTCAATTTTATTTATGCAGTATGATTTTTTTATAAAAACTTAATTATTTTAGTCAAAAAGGTAGCTTTCATTCTCCACATAGTCTGCTGAACTGTAAATTTCCCAATTGAGATGAGTTCCAATATCCCTACTCAATTTGTGCTGCTTTGCTGCGAATGTCGGCTATGCAGTTATGTCAGTAAAGCTGTGAGCAGCAGCTCTTGTAATCAGTCTTATTCATGTAATCTTGCGTCAACCTTACTGTAATCACAAAATCTTGTTTATTAAGAAAAGCCTGTGAAAAGTGCCTTTTGCTCCTCTTAAAGAAAGAAAGGCTTTAGTGGAATAGGGGAAAGCTGTACTGTTGTCATTAAGCTTGAACAAAAGAATTCATTCCTTTCTCATATTTTTGCTGATGCTGTGTACAGGAGAAATAAAAAAATGAATAGGACTTCCCAGCTGAAAGAACTGGAATAGGCTCAGCTTAGCAGTCCACCACTTTTTCTATTTGCTTTCCTTCAGATGTTTGAGTTAAGGAGGTATTAACCTTAAGAAACAGATGAAAATATTTTTCTTAGTGCTGTTTGCTTGTAATGTATCGTGTCTTATCTATAACGTATCATTATGTCTGTCCAGTTGTCATGTCAATAGAGTCATGTTGGAAATACTACTGGATTTGGAAGCTGGTAGAGAGGAAAAAATGAAGGCATAGTAAGCAATTTAGGCTTTCTTATTTAGTTGTCAATAACAAAGAGCTGTAACTTGAACTAAGTAAAAGCAAAGGGACACTTAAAATCTTGATTAAAAATGGTGACTAGGTGAACAGATTCAGTTGTGAGGTACAGTTGCTAGAGAATGTTCCCAGCTTACAGCACCATTCAGGCAATGCTGCAGTCAGTTCTGCTCTTCACCCCTACCAGCACTTAGCAGAGGAAATGACCTTGAAGAGGCATGGGAGGCAGCTGAAGGCTCAGCAAGCAATGATCCCATGTAGTTTCTGGATAGTGTATTGGCACTTCACAGCCATAAACTGGATGCTCCTAAGTGTCAGACAGAGTTCCCTCGGGGTGAATGGAGCAGTAATTAGCTCCTGTCTACAAAAGACCTAACACTGCCCCTGTTTTTAGCCTTGTGTTGAACAGAACACAGCTACATCTGTATTCAGGCCCAGCATGCCTTCTTGAACGTGAATCAGTGAAATCAATCTGATATACTGTCAGTGAATCATGGGTCCTGGTAAAACTGCTAAAGTTGGATCATGTGTAGTTAGTTCAAACAGGACAAATTAGAGTAGTTACACAAATCCTAACTTTTCCTGTGCTCTTACAGCTAACTGCTAGAAAAGATGGCAACTCCAGCCTCATTTCTTCAACAGGGTGGAGAAATTAGCTGTTGATGTGTAACGCTGAAAAACTGTTAGTAATTGAAAATTTCAAGTATGTGGATAGGGATTGGAATAGGAGATAAGTATTCCTTTGGGCAGACCAAAATTGGAGTGGTATGCTTTTGTTTCCTCCTTCATTAGAAAGGACCAGTATACCTCACTGATATGCCCTATGCACTATCCCCTTTTAACTACAGTCTGCTCCTGAACACAAATGTGGATCAAGATAGACTTATTTTTAGAGCACGATACATTTTGAAGCATGACATTAAGCCAAAAAGAAACAAGGAATTTCCAAACGTAAGAGTTGGTTCTGCCAGAAAAACCTTCAGGCAAAAGAGTGTTTAAAAGCTCTTCTAATTCTTTACACCTTTAATTATTCCCTTCTAAATGTCCTTTAACCAGTTGTTCAGTAAGAGTGAGCAGTAGTAGTGGTGCCAATGATGTCCTGTGGCAAATATTGACCATCTGCTTGTCAAATGACAGCAACCAAGTACAGAAGGATTAGGGGTGCTTTAGTGAGAAGCATCAGCCCAACCATTTGGATTAAGTGTAGAAGATCTACCAGAAGACAAATTATTTCAAGTCTTTTCCTAATATTTATGCACAAGAAATGATGGGAAGCTTTCTTAAGGAGGATTGTGTAGGAAAGTTTCTTCACTCAAATAAAATCCTGCTGCGTGAGGTAAATCCTTCAATTTTTAGTTGTTCCCACAGCACCAAAACCCCATGTTCTTTTCAGAAGAGTACTTAAGTGATTCCCAACTATCTCAGTGAACTAAAATCTTCTGGCACCCTTTCCTCCATGATAAGTTTATCTCTGCAAAATACCAAGTGGTGTAAGACTGCCTCCACTTTGTGGAGAGCCTGTGTTTCTCAGTTATTGAGCGAACAACTGGAAACAACCAACTCTTGAACTCAGTGAAATTTGACAAAAGTAAAAGGATAATCTAGCAGCTATAACTTTTCTACAGAAACACTTCAGTGTGCTATTCACTGTATTAAAAGTGCTTGCAAATAGTAGTGGAATTAGGGTGGACGGGACTGTATCTCATCTACCTCTTTTAAAATTGCAACTCCTGCAGTATTCCTTCTAGAAAATCATAACTTATCAGGGTCTTTGGGAAATATTGTTTATGCAGATCCTGTTCTTGCGCGGTAAATTGTTTGGAAAGTTGAGTATTTCTAAAACATTTTTTCCACCTGTTTTTCTGGAAGCAATAGAAATTACAAAAGTTGGTGCGTAGCTTGCATTCTGGCAATTGGAAACAAAGATCTAATTTATTTTAAGAATCATCTACCATGCATGAATGATATGCTCTGTATAAAGTGGTTCTTGCCAGCTTGGTTAATTCTTTTCACTCTTTCTACCATGACTTGTCTTAACTTGAATAAAATCATACTGGAATAAACTTGTCTCTTTTTTTTCTTTAGGTAGGGAATGTTTGTCTCTTCCTTTGGATAGTTGCTTATTCAGAAAATCCGCACAACAGTAACATTTCCTTGAAATAAGCTTTTCTACAGGCATTTCAGAATTGCCACAACATTTGATGTAGGTATGTCTAACTACTCTAGTTGAAATTGAATCCCTGGGACACAAACCATTCCTGTCTGTTAATTCACTTGAAATCACGTTGATCAACAAATGCTTCCCTAAGACAGTTTCAAAGGCAGGAATCTCATACCAGAATTCTGCAACTCTAGCAAAATACTGCAGTGCTATAAAACCTCACTGCTGAGGCTGTGCAAGCATCCCACTGAGCAGAGATTAAATCCAACACATTAAAAATGTTCCAACAATTATTCTCCATCCCTTCCCTTATTCACCATGCGTGTCTTGGTAGGTTTACTGACACAGCTACACAGCGAGTTGCCTGCAGGTCTGCCATGAGTCTTGTTTTTCATGCATGTGAATAATTAAAGCCCTGAAAACAGAGTCGCTTTTTGTTTTTCTATCTCTCTACTGTGTATTGACTACTTTCAGGGGCCAAAACACGTAGCTGGTTTGGCTGTGCCTCGCATCCCTGCCCTTTCTCCCTCACTTACCTGCTGTCCTAAGCTAAGAAGCCATCTTCATTTCTTGTGCTTCTTTAAATGATGATGGGATGTATTCTGCTGCTAACGGTTTGATGGTGAGAGTCAGTTTTTAATTGGAGTTTCTTTCTCCAGATAAGTTTTTGATTATAAGCAATGCTTTGGAGCTCAGCCCGGGACTGCGGTTGCATCGAGAGTCTTTTATGGGGCTGTTGCTGAGGCCTTAGTAACAGACAACCAAACGGTCTATTCTCCATTACGTTTTCAGTGCTGACCCACTGAAAGATGCTCAGAAGTCCACTAGACTCGGATGTTGGTGCTGAGGGAGTAACGGGGGAGGCTGGGCGCTTCCAGACTTCTCTTACTCCGTGTAGCCCGAGCGCGGAAGAGAGCGGCCCTCCCAGCCCGAGGTCGCACTAACGCTTCCCGCCCGTCGGCGGGGCCCTCACAGGCGGGGCCGCGACCGTTAACTCTCGCGCGCGGCACTGCCTCGCGCTTCCCCCGTCTCCATGGCGCCGGGAGGAATGGCCAATCAGAAGGCGCGGCGCCGGTCACGTGTGGGCGGGCAGTCATGGCGTCCGAGGGGGACGGCGCGAGCGGAGTAGCTGCAGGCATGGAGCCGCTGCAGGGTGGCAGAGCGGGGTGCGCGGACACCGGCAGCGAGAGCGGCTCGGACAGCACCTCGCTGTCCGCCAGCTCCGAGTAAGGGCGGGGCGGGGTGCAGCCCGCGGGGAGCGCGGATGGGCTGAGCGTTGGCGGGCATCGTTTTGGGCAAGAGTGAATAAATGCGGAGCGCACGACGTTTGTCCTGCCTGCAGCACCTTTACACGCCTCTAAGTCCCTGCGGTTCCAGGCAGAGAGCAATATCTGTATGGGCGTTCTGCGTGCTTTTTTCCAGCCAGACCTTTCCTCTGAGCCCTAAAAGTGCTGTGCTGTCTTTATTATGTTCTTTTCTCAGCTGTGTTTTCTAATTAATGCTCTATTCAAGTTGTGTGCTGATGTTAGTGTTAAACAAAACTTTCTTCCTCAATGTAGTCAAATTATCTAGTTCTACTGCAAGATTTATGAACGCATGCTAGCTTTACTCAATTATTGACGTGATTACGTATGTCTCCATTGTGCTTTTCCTTGTTTGATTGCTATTGGGGCAGTCTCAGGTTGGCAGGAGGAGAGACCTGGCTGCCCTCAGGCCATCCCGAGCTGCTGTTGCCTGTTCATGAGAATCTTTCGTGTAGAATATCACAGAATCACAGAATCGTAGGGGTTGGAAGGGACCTCCAGAGGTCATCGAGTCCAACCCCCATGCCAAAGCAATATCTTAGAAGTTTTTCACAAAGCTGCTAATATGACTTCTATGTGCATGAAATCAGAAGCTTTCTAATGTTCACCTTAAGTATTTTGATAAATTAAAGCACTGATGACTTTCCCTGCTGTGATGGTTGCTGATCCTCATGCTCGTGTAATAGCGCTCTGAGGTTCATCTTGGTGCTGTGGAGTGGACAGTTTGGCCTGTTGCCTCCTCAGCTATCTTCTTTTTTTTCCCCGGCCAAAAGAGTGTGATTTCCTTCGGTCTCTTTCCATATAAGAGATGTTTATAAATTACTTTGTATTTGTCTCTGTGCTCTGGGCCTGTTCCAGTTAATTATGTCTCCTTTAGACTATACGATCCAAAGCTGGACGTGGTTGACACATCGCCATTGTCAAACTAGAACAAAAACTTCTTATGTCCTGTTAATCCATCCTGCAGTTGCATTGCCTTTCCTATGCAGCATCTTGTTGCAAGTGATCTACTCCAGCTGCTAGAACTCTTTCTGTAGCAGTGCTATCTCTGTATTTTATTGTTTTGTATTTCTGCATGTGAATCTGAATATGTTATTTTGACATGTCTTAAAAAATGTTATGTGGATTTCTTTTTATTTTTTTATTTTTTTATTTTAAGATGATTTAAAAATGCTAGTCTTGTCTTTCAGCGAGGTTACAGTACAGTCCAACCTTTAAGTGCATAAAGGAAAAATAATGGGAGAGAACAAATAGGATGTCATTTTTTCTCTAAGTCCCATCATGCCCATGAATGTAATTACTAATTAAAACTTGGATATGAAAGAAACATATTTTTTTGCTTGCTTCCACAGAAGTCAGTAACAGTACTTTTTGCAATGGCTGGAAGGCATTTGGAGAATCTGTTTTAGTGTTTGAAAAGGATGTGTTTCCTTCCCAAAGCTGTCCTGGAAGAGTTCCCATTCCCATGGCAAACTTAAAGCGTTAAGCTTTTAATATTCAGGAAATCATATGCTTTCTTGCTTGTACTCTCCATATACCTTCCCTGTTTTAAGTAAGTAGGTGTCATTTGCAGAGCAGTCTTTCTTTTCAGAGCTATCACTGATCGTTGTTCTTTGTTTCCCAGTGATCTTGAGCCTGAATGGTTGGATGGTGTGCAGAAAAATGGGGAGTTATTTTATTTAGAAATGAGTGAAAGTGAGGAAGAAACTTTACTTCAGAATGCCTGTCCAGAAATACCACCGGTGAATCATGTCAGATTTCGTGAAAATGAAGCGGAAGTTATTCAAGAGGGATCACGAAAAGAAAGAAAGTATGAACTGAAGAAACTGACAAAAATATTAAAGAAGAAGAATCTTTTACCAAAGCATTCTAGTAAGAAAGGAAGTGGAAGCCGTAATGTGTGCTCCAGCGGTCCGACTTCCATACTGAAACACAACTCCACTCAGAAAATGGGTGAAATACAGCAGAAGTACAAAGATATATATGTTTATGTAAATCCCAGAAAACTGTTGGAGAATGCTGGAGAAGATGAGCAGCACAGGCTGCTAGAGGCCTTAGTAGGAATTGTCCATCAATCTTCATGGAACAGCAGAAGAGCAGAAAAACAAGGCAAGAAGGATAAGGTTACCAGAGGAATCAGTGAAGAGAAGCTTGTAGTACATGGCTTGGTTCCAGGCAGTTCAGCAATGAAAACGGGCCAAATCTTGATTGGTAAGTTAATCAAGTGAACAAACTCTTCTTTTAAAATGAATATTTTTATTTTGTTTTTTGAGAGGCAGCTGCCTTGAGTACTCCCAAGATGTAAATAATGCTTACAACTACTGTTTTGTAAATTCCTGAGGTACTATTTTAAGTAAATGTCACTGCATTTGGTGTTTTGTCACCTATTCAATGTTATTATATTAGTGGTTTTAAAAATATGTGACATAAACCAGAAGGCATTAAGGAAATGATTGTCCCTTTAGCCTACAAGGAGCAAGCATCTTCAACTTAGGAAAAAGAAGTACTGCCTCACATCTTTAATTTAATGCAGCATTTACTCTGTAGATAATTGTGCCTATGGAAAAATTTGAGTGTGCCAAATACTGTATTTTGTTTCTATTCTTTTCTACCACTCTTCTTAGAATATGCTTTATATGGATTTTGAGACATTAAAAAAAAAAAAGCATGGAATAAATATATATTTTTTAGATTTTTTCTGTGCACTGTCTTGTTTAGTTGTTCTTCTGTCTAGCAATGAGAAGAGCTTCTTCAGTACTTGTGATCAGCAGGCCTCTCAGCTGCAGAATGAGAAGGCAGTGAGCCAACGGAGCAGCTCTTTTGTGTTGGTTTGGCTCTTGCCAGACGTAAGGCGATGCAGCTAAGTAACCTGGCAGGAAACAAACCCAGAAGAAAACTGTTCATCTAGTTTTTGCTGGTGTGCTGAGTTAAACCGGATTGCAGAAAACCTGACAGGCACCAGAGCTTGAATAACGTACAGGAGTGAACTTTCCTGGCCAGTAGTGAAGGAGCAGATGCATGTGCTCCCATTTCCAGCATCAAGAGCCACTGAAATAAGTGACTTAGTACTCATGAACTCCCAACCTCAGAGATTGTAAATGTGAGACAGCTAACTTGTGTCTGCAAGGGGCGGAAGGTGGTTAATTGCCCTTGAAGTTGTTCTCTAGTAAGAGCAAGTAAAGATATGATTTTGGTTAAAAGATCATGAAAATCTTAATACTGTAGTAGTACAAATGCACAGCATGAGTGCTTTTGGAATTCCAATGTTGTGTGTGTTAAAATGCAAATCATGCTTTGACTAGCTCATTCTTCTATAATAGATCTTCAGTACATTGCTAAAGAATACTCGAGGGAGAACTGGATAACTTTCAAATGTTACCAGAAAGAACTGATTAGTCAAGAAGTGAGGGATGAAGAATGAGGGGGAGTAGGAAGAGAGTTTCAGCTTGATCTACTGTGCTTAATGGTATTTAATCTAATTAGTGTAAAGCTGGGTATTTATAACCTGTAAGTTAATTTTGGGATGTGCGTTTGTTATGTAACCGCTTGTTTGTAAGAGCAGCTGTGAAGTCAAAACAACATAGACACAAAGCAAATCCAGGAGAAAATGCTAACCTTCTCAGTGACAATGGTACATTATCTGCAGCATTCAGTGTTTCTTTGAGCTAATGAGCACAGTTCTGTTTTTTGTTTTGTCTTCTCTTAAATAGAAGTTTACATTTAAGTTAATCTAAAAAATCCAGCAACTTCATGTGTTGTAGAACTGACAACCAATAGTGCTTTGGTTTGGGATGTTGGAAAGAAGTATTTTCAAGCATATTGCAGTTATCCAGCTTTCAGTTGGGAAAATGAGCTGTATTCTGTGCCAACAGTATAAAATATATAATTTGGAAGTATTTTTATATGAAAATTACACATCTACAGTGAACACTGAGTACTCTAAAATTTTTATGTGGTGTCTAGAAACAGAGCTTTGCATAAATTAGGCGTTTAGATTTCAGTGCTGTCAGCATAAAGATAGACAGTAAAAATGATTTTGATTCTCTCAGAAAAACTGCTTGGCTTACTGTCCCTGTATTGTGCTTCGGACGATGAGTGTTACATTATATACCCAAAGCCTGACACAGAAACAGCTGTAGTTCAGTGAAGGGCCTTTTTGGATCCTCACAGGAGTTGAAGTTGCTTAGAAAGTTCAGGAAAAAAGTCAGTAGAACTTTGCTTGTAAGTTTTAGGAATTTTGTTGAGAATTGTGGACAAACACAGTAAAGTATATTTCTGTGGTCAGTCTAGAACCTGATCAATATAGCATGATGCTGGCTGACTGGTTTGGGTATGACTTTTTCATCTTCATTGACCTTCATATGCACAGATGTTAACCTGTTCTTGATTTTTTTTTTTTTAATATTAATATTTTAATGACCTACAATGGGTGATGCAAACCATTTCTGTATCAGTGTTTTTGTCTCTTTGCTCCATAAGTGAATGCCAAGTACATTTTCCCTCTTAAAAACCATGCTTTAAAGTGGTATACTGTGGGTTTCCTGATGACCAGCTTGCAGTGGGTGTTGCGGGCATTTTTGTCTCGGCATATTATTACTGAATTTGATCTGTTGGCAATCAACATAAAATTTGAAGTCATTCCAGTATTGAGAAGATAAACAGAGCAGAAAATTAATAACAATTTAGAAAGTGCATTTTACCCACCTTCTTTGTTCTCAAACACCTCTCCTCTCCCTCTTCCTCATCTCAGCCCCCCTGTTCCTACCGTATGGTAACTGCACACCTCCATCTCTTCAGGAAGGTAATGAATGGGGTGGGAGGCTGGGATTGTACGTGTGGTGCCTTCCTTCTGCTTCTTGTTTTCCTTTGTCATAACTCTTCCACAGGCCATAAGCTTTCAAGGAATGAGTCCTCTGTGGGCCCCAGCCCTTCCTGTAGTGACTGCTGCACTCTGAAATACTCGGGCAGAAGTGCCACTGGCTGCCCTGGCTGGGCCAGGTGTGCTGTGAGTTGCTGCACTGGCTCCACTGAGTGGCAGGAGGTGGTTCATGGCTTTCCACGCAGGTCACTGCTGCAGCACCCAGCTCCCCACATCCTGGTAGGGGTGCCCAGTAGCAAAGTCTGCCTCTCTAGTCTTAAAGTTTGAGCACTCCAGATTTTTATGTTTTTCCACCTCACGATCTGTGTTTGTGATATGGTAAATAATAATGGAGTTACTGGTTACTTTGTATTTTCCTTAGCAACTTAGTTACCTGTCAGCAGTAAGTATGGTTGCCACTGAAGTGGCTGCTAAGGCTGAGTCATGAGGGAGGCTGAGATTTTTTACTTTGAATGACCAGTTAAAAAGCTGTTATTGCTTTAACATTTCAAATAACTGCTTTTTTTTTCCAATAAATTATCACTTTCCTCTGATGACTTCTTCAATTGATTCCGATACGTGTATCCCTTACAGCATCAAACATTAAAAAATAAAACATCTGTTTATTATTTGTGGAGTGTATTTTACTTTATTTTAATATTGGGTATGGAAGTCATAATTCTTGTTGCTATATTTTATCAACCAAGTAGAATGCAGCCACTGCCCGTATGAACATAAACATAAGTTTTGTAAGCTAAGAAACTGCTGCTTTACCTCTGTAAAAACATGGGACTCTGTTGTTTTTCAGCTCTTTTCAGTGTTGTTGGGTTTTTTTCTTTGTATTTAAAAATCCATCAGTCTTAAATTGTCAAATAAAAAAAATCCTCATTGCTTTTAAAATTCTTGCTGTCACTTCCATTTGGTTTAAGAAATACAGTTGTCTTTATCTCATGTACCTTACGGGTCTTTTGTTTTTTTGGAATGATTTCTCTTACACGAGTTTATTAATAACAATATGCAAAGCCCGTTCTGCTATGTAAAACTTTATAGTTAAATCTTTGAATGCATCTTCAAAGACAAAAAGCTCCACCAAATACTCACTGTTAGATCCAGGGAAATAAGGGTTATAATAGGAAATGCCATTATAATTTGATTTCCTTTCCCCTCCAAACTGAAACCTATCCAATTCACAGCAGGGGATACTTTCTGTAAATGCTGATGACCATCTTTACTGTGGTATAAATGGAAAAGTAATTCCAGTGACACTGAAAATGCAGAAAAGCTCTTTCGCCTTACCCTCTTTAAAATCATTTCTCATAATTATTGCACCTGTAACTGAGCATCTGAATGTTATGCATGAATTCTCTCATCTGATCAGTGGGTTCAGCTATCAAAGAGGTGTAAGAACTACCTAGAGAGAGGGATTATTTCTGAAAGATAGTAAGCATGGACTGTAATAATCCAATTCTGAGCAACTGTGTAGAAGATGCTGGCTACTGTTGCAGGCATCAGTTGAAAGGTGCAGATCCCATCCCCCTTTACTGGCAAAAGGTTTTCTGTGGGCTTTTATTAATTCTCTTGGTGTTATGTGGGAGGATTATTGATTTCCTCTGAGTGAAGAAGTGTTTAAGTAGTAATCTTTTCTCCTTTCATTTGAATAGTAAAAACACAGATAATCATTGTTGGAGGTCCAAAGCACAATATTGTTATTCAGCAATTGATCACAGATTGGTAAACCAGGCAGTTGTTGCTGGAAAGCAGAGCGTAGCATGAACTGGTTGTTTAAAACAATAATCCATTTACATAAGCAGCTTGCAGTCATCTGACAGTTAAGGTAAATAATATTGGTGGTTGTTGTTGCTTTTTGTCATTTGCTACGAGCTAAGAGTTCTGTCAGAAGAATGTTCTTGAAAGGACCACGATACTGTAAGAGTTTGTGATTTTCCATGGGAAATTGCCATATATGGTGTATTGTTGAAAAGTCTTTCCAATGTAGAGATGTTAAGCATACAAGATAGAAATACAGAGCTTGCGTAAGCCTTGCTGTGCTCTCACTGTGGAGTTTGGGATGTCGTTTATGTTCTTTTAATCTCCTCTTGAGGCATAACAGCATTGGTTTGGGTCGAAGCAGCCTGCTAACACATAAAACAAGTAATTGATCTGGCTTTCTTCAGTAAAATATGTTCCACACTTTGCCTTTTTTGGAAGGGAGTATGTGAGTATTTATAAGTACTTTTACTGAGCCATTACTAAGAACAGAGGAAATTACATGAAATTAAAAAAGTCTCATTCCTCTCCCATGTGAATGGCATGGCTCTGATTTTTAATTCAGATTAAAATGTTCATTTGCCATCACAGCATGGAAGTGGCATTCACTCATCAGCCGGTACCCTCTGGTCTAATGCAGAGTTCTGCTTTTAGAAATGGTGTGTGCAGGTTTAGCTGTATGGAACCAATACTTAACGAAGGTAATAAACTTGTGCCTCGTGGGACAAAGTGACAATCCGTCCTGAGAGAAATATCTTAGTGATGCCAGCAGTCCTGAGACTTTTCTAAACTTCATCTTCTTTAGATGGGAAAAAATTTATCGATCATTTTCATGCTTGAGATCAGTACACTTTCTTAGGTAACAGTGAGTGAGAAGTGTTTTCTACTGAGATAAAACTGAAAAGACTGAAAGAAGAAAGTAGGAAATAATTCTTGACTGTCTTTTATGTCAGTTACATCACTTCAGTTCTTGGTTCTCTTTGGCACTGCGTGGAGAATGTATATGGGCATCTAATAGTTTGTGGACTAGGAACAAGCTTTTGTAGTAAATGATGGAACTCAGAACTTGATTATTCATTCTTATTGAACACACATGCACACATGGATAGCTAACTGTATTCCTTTAAGAGAAGGATATGTGTGTTTCTTTATTTTTATTGACTCTAAGTTTGATATCCTGGAGCTGTCAGAAGAATAAAAAATATTTTGTCAAGTGCAGTTGCTCAAAATCTCTCTAAAAATGGAAATGAGACCTTGTCCTAATGTTCTTCATCTCATGTCTTTCACGCCAGACAATAATGAGCTGAGGGACTTACAGAATGCAAGCCAATAAGAGCAGGTCAAGTGCTATTCTACATAGTATTTTATTATGGAGTATAATTTGAATTTGCAACTGTATTAATGAAAAAGCTAAAAAAAGTTTTATGTTTCTCTATAACAAATTTGAAAAGAATATTTCATAGAAACATGTGCTCTTGTAATGTCTATTTCAGCAAAACCAGAAACGTTCAATTCAGTCTGTGTACTTAAGACAATTGTGCTTTTTAGTTTTTTTTACCTATTTTGTAGAGCACAAAAGTGATTGAAAAATATACTTGCAGTGCCATTCTGTCATTCAGCTACATTTTAGTCTGTGGAAATTGACATAACTCTGCAAACTACCAAGTTTAAGGAACACTGCTGTTTAGTTTTTTTAGTTTGTTTATTGTAAATTGATAAAATATGAGTGACATTGAATTTTGTATTTCACACACAGTCTTTTTGATAGATTTAACATTTAAGAACCTGAGTCACTCTCACCTTTAAGTTGTTCACACCTTTAAAGGGAAACAAAATGTTGGAAGCAGTATTAACAAAGGAATACTTGCATATATGAACTTTTACTGTCATTAATTACCACACTGGGTAGATCTTGTGGCCGTGTTCTGCTTTAATGTGCTCCCTATTTGTAATTTTACATACTTATCATTGTGCTAGTAGTGCCTTTCATTCTGTTACTTAATAGTCTCTGTTCACTGAATTCTGTTTAGTTTGGTGAAAAGGCCAAGAGCCCCACAATCTCTGCTCTGAAAAGTCAGTACTGATGGGTGTAGTTTTTCTTAGTCAATGTCAATTTGCAGTTCTTCCATAGTGATACTGCATTTTCTGGCAAAATGAAGGTAGCCTTATGGGACTGCTTTGGCAGTGTCTTTTGGAAAGCTGTTCCATTTATGGTACATGATTACATTTTTACAAATTGAATGGAATAAATATTTATCTCTCCAATGAAAGTTTTACAGACATACATTAGATGTCAAATAAATGGAACACTTTGAGTATAAAGCGTGTAAATACTGATGGATTTTCTTTCAAAGAGTATTTGTGTATTCAACCCCATCAGATGTGGTCCAAAAACATTCCTTTTAAGTGCTAAGGTGAATATATCTTCACTAAGCGTACGCAGTTGGTTTGAACGCCGTCGTGGAGCAGAAGATCAGATGCCCACACTTTGTCTTTACTGTAGAATTCATAATTTCCCTGACAGAACAAAAAGAATACAAACAATTTTTTGTTTAAACAGTGCTTCAGATTAGTACAGGAGCAACTTAGGTTTTCTCTTGTATTTGTGAGTGATGATCTTAAATACATGGTACTACAGTGTTCTTCAACAAAGAAGCTAGTAGTTCTGATGATAATTATTTATTGTATTAGTGCTGCCTGAATGCTCCGTTTTTGGTTGCTAGCTGTCAAGTCCTAGGACTCTCACTTCGGCTCCCCTGCTTGCTTTTAAATGCTGCCGGAACTTTCAACTATCCTATCTTTGAGTTGTTCTTGTTGTGGTGACGATTCACTAGATCAAAATTTTACTGTGCTACGCATCTAAAATTGCAGAGATTAGGGAGAGCGCTGCTCATATTTGAAAAATAGAAGTCCTTCAAAGGAGCAATAACAATTTTTTTTCACTGATTTCTCTTGTCTTTCTTGCATTCTCCATTGTTAAACTTGTTTGAGGGGGATAAGGCAAAAGTTGTTATAAATTGTTAATACCTCTACAATATTTTCCCTTGCTTGAAATGGAAATTGTACTTTGATTTTTGTACCTTATAGCTGAGCATGGATTTTAAATCTCTAAGCTTTAATTGAGTTCTATTTGCTTTTTATCTGTGACTTTAATTTTTCAATCCCTTTCCATCTGCAGTTCAAGACTTTCTGTGGGATCCTGTTTTTCAACTATATTTTTGTAATGGGAAAAGAGCTTGATTTTAATAAATGCACGATGTCATTAGGCAGGAAGAACTGGTAGATAAAAATATGAAGAGGGCTAATAAGCCTCAGAATGGGGCAAGGTGTGGGAAAGAAGGGAGAGCACTAAATTGTGGTGTGCCTTAGGAGACCAAAGAGCTGTAGGCATGAAATGAAGTAGCTGTGATTCTGAAGATCAGTGACATTTCACAAGATGATCAGTCAAACTAACTGCTCACCACTGCAATGTGACAGTGGCCAAAGTATCACATACTATCTATGCAGTCCTTTTCTTCCTTTCTGCTAACTCAAGAGCTCATTTAGAGCATCTAGGATTCAAAAATTATCTACCTGGGAAGTGGATGATTTTCTGCCAGTTTACTGAACTAAGCTGAGTTACTGAATTTCATGGGAAATGCCAGCACTACTTCAAAGAGAAAGGGGGAAGGGATGGTGAGGTTCTCCTTCAGCTGATGCTTGAAACCTCTTCTGTAAATAATGGCATGGAACTTGTCAAGTGCATATAGGAAGAATGAATCAATAGGATGGACTGAAACCTGGCTGCAGGGAAAAGGCTTTGCTGGTTACTTTTGTAAAGCAGTACAAGCATGGCAGTAAGGACTTCAGAACATTCAAGTAATAGACTGCTGTTTCTAAGTATAATAAATGTTGCAACTAGATGTCATTACTTAAATGCAGTTAAATCATTTATAATTGGATGCCATATTCAGTTTTAAAACAACATTGTTTGGCTTTGTACTGTGCTGTAATAGCCTCTAATTTATGCTTTTATTTCTTTTATCTCCAGGAGATGCTCTAGTTGCTGTAAATGATGTTGATGTGAATTCTGAAAACATAGAAAGAGTTTTGTCTTGCATTCCAGGTCCTATGCAGGTACAGTTGAACATTTATTCCTAATATCCTTTGTAAAAAAAAAATATATATATATATATATAGTCTTTTTTTTTCCTTCAGAAAAGTAATTTAGGTGATCTTTCTCTCAGATGAGGAAGTTCTAGTTTTTTACTTAATTCAGTGAGATGTGCAGTCTAACAGTAGAATGTATGAAGCAACCTATTGATGTATAGCTTGCATAGAACTGTCAGCTGGAGTGGCAGTGAATGAATACAGTGCTATTTTGTTCTCCCTTGGAAATAAGTATGGTAGTGCCAAAGAACGAAGTATAAAAGAATGTATGCTTGGCATTTTAAATTTGATTACATTATTCTTAAAATAATAATTGCCGTATAATTACTGAGATGAAATAATTCATCAGTACAAAAGAATCACAAATACTGATTTAACATGTAGTGCTATTAAAGACATTTAAGAGAATTTAAATGGAGATATTGATAGTTTTTGTATTTAAATAGAAAAATAGTGTTTAAAAGCCTTTAGCTTAAATGTTTTTAAGGTCTTTCAATACTGAATAGTGATTAAAATGGATATTAAACAAACAAAATAGATAAGTAATGTATCTTCTTACAGAATGCAACTACAGTTGTCTTCTAACTGAGCAATAATTTTGGAACTATAATAAAGAATTAAATAATAAAGAATTACAACAGTGAGTGCAAATTACCTACAACGTTAGTACCACAAAATTATTTTCCACATCCTGGTAGACAGAAAGACAAGGTAAAAGTTGTAACTTGGTACAAGACAGAGGAGGTTAAAATGATAGTGTATCTTACGCTATGCCTGTAGTCCCGGGTAGTTCTATTCCAGGTAGAATATGAGAGGTGAAAATAAAAATGTTTTACTGTCCAGAGATAAAAAGAAATAGAAGTTTTTTGTTTTGTCAGACATGCTTCTGTTCACAACTTGGTGTAAGTGCCTGTAGAACTGCATCTGCATTTGCAATAAGATTGAGTACTACAATGTCAGTTTAGGAAGCTTTCCAAGATACTCAACAGTATGAAGCTTGCCTAAGCTACCAGAGTTGTGGTCAGGTATTGGCAGAGTTCCATTGCAGAAAAACCTTGTCTTGCCTGTCTTGGACCAAATAAGGAGTTGATGTAACTATTATTAAATATAGAATGATTAGAAAAGCAGAGATGATATAGTTTCCTTAATTGTATCTTTGCTAGATTAGAGTGTACTTATATATTTGTTGCTTAAATGCAGTGCAACCCTTTGCATAGTAGTGATTTTTAACGCAACATTAACATTTATGTTGTCAGTAAATTTGTCCAGTAGACAGTGATTACTTCAACCATAGAACTATTTGTCATGTTGGCTTTCCAAAACCTTTTATTAAAGTGCAATTATTCCTTTTTTACTGTGTAATTTTAGTCAAGCCAAAAGAGTGATTGTTGAAATAGACAAGCGGAGAACTTAAATACGTAGTTCTATTTTATTTGCAGTGTAGAACACTGTGTTCATTCTGCTGAAGAAGCAGAGGGTTGTTGTTTCTAGAATGTAGTAATTAAGATAGCTGTTACGCAAGCAAAACTGTTAATATCTTCTCATTCATCATACACTGCGCAAAATGATTTCTCATTCATTGTACATTGCATACATTTTAAAAAGATGCAATTTAAAGCAGCCTTAACATCATTATGAGTTAATTAAATAAAAAGCTGAGTCACTGCTCTTCTGGGTTCTCTCTAAAAAATTACTGCAAGTAATATAAAAAATGACTTATCTAACTGCTCTCAGATGCAACAGTTGGCTTAACATCTCTCATTATTGTGTTATCTTTCCCAAATTTTGTTTGTATTATCTGAGATTTGTCAAACTCACTTTTGGGTATGTAGGGGCAAGAACAATCTGTAAGAGCAGATTGCTATTCCCTATTTCCCCTGCTCCCACGTCAGAACTGTTCCTGTGTGAGTTCTTGCGTGTCCCTTAGTCAGATGAAGTCTCAGCTCCAGTTAACTCATTTCAAAGTTTTCAGCACTCACTGAATGTGACTGGCCAAAGCATACCCTTCAATCAGTGATTGAGACAATATAATAAAAGTTATGTTCTGTGATCTGTGCAATTTTACTTTTCTGAAATCAAAATAGATGCTACTTAATTTGATGCTGATCACTGCTTATGTGTTCTCTTTCTTCTATAGCTTTATTCATTAACATTCATAGAACTTGATATTACTTCTCATTTTTTAAATGTATTCAAAAAAGAAAATCAGAACCTGTATTCAGGAAGACTTGAATAAGCTTAGTGATTTATTTTAATCTAGCTTAGTTCATGGTACTTCTGTGTTTCCGATGAAATTACTAAATACACATAGATGACAATTTACCTGAGATAGCACAACAACAAAACAAAACAAAACAAAACAAAACAACCCCCCCTTGTATCATTCTGTGATCTCTTCTAAGCAGGAAACTTGTAAATGTCCAAAGGGTAATGTACCTTCATTTTTGGTGAGCTTTATAGACAAACTTCCTACAGAAGTTGGTAAACTTTAGAGAAGCTAAATATTGCTCACAATAATGTGGTTATTTTTGTGATTTTAAGATCTAAAAAGGCAATTCTTCAACTTTGTTATTATTGCTCTTTAATATGCAAGAATTAAAATGACATTATGTGCTGTCTGTGACAGGTAGCAGTGATGCTTGTCTCTGCAGCCACTTATTCTTTGAGGATAAGCTTGGAAGCAGCAGATCCTCTGAGATGTTGAACATCACAAGACTGAGAAGAGACTGAATAGGAAGGAGATATGCATAGAAGAATATACTTTTCTTTAACCATATACTTAGAAGTTGCAGTACTTTCTAAACTTTCTAAAAATATTCAGCCTGAGGCAGATAGTCAGAATCAAAAATCTCAGCCTGAATTTTTAAATTATGGTTTGGCAAATCATAAGCACATGGAAAATACAGTCTTAAACAGGAAATGGCAGGCAATCTTGAAAGGCAGGCAATGCCACCAGTTCTGCCTATAATAAAATCCATATTCTCAAGTGTACGGCTTTCTTACAGATAAACACAAAGCATGCCTTTCTGGAATAGACCATAAGTGTAACAAGAATATTTTTCAATGTATTGACACTGAAAAACATTTAGATAAAAAGTATTAACAAAAAAGTCAAGTATAGAAGGATTCTCGCATGATATTTTTTCTTGGTTCCAGCAGTTCTAATAACAGCTTAGGGACTTGCTGGATCACATATTAGTTTCTAGCTTATTTTAATTTACTTCTTAAAATTCCTTTGACTTCCACAGCATCCTATAGCAGTGATTTTAATTAACTGATTTTTATGTTCTGTTCCTTTCTGCTGGCTTTCAAGCTGCTTCCTAGTAAGTGCTTTTAATGCCTACCGGTTCCAGTGCCAGGAATAACAGCTGTCTGTATCTTCTTATTCTGCTCATCATTCTGTGATTTTGGAGAGCTCTGTTTAACTTCTGTCACTTCTTTCCTAAGCTAAAAAATCCCCATCTATGTACCTCATTATTGTCACCTTCATCAGTACCTTCTTGCAGTTAGACAATTTTTTTTTGAGAACTCATAAGTATTGAGAATATATACATGTTGTATATTTATGGAGTGGAATATCAATATTTTCTGTGCTTTTTCCAATTCTCCATTTTGAAATTTTTTTTTCCTGTTTTCTGCTGCATATTGACTTGATTTTCTTAAGAGAACTGGAGTCAGAGCTGTGAAAGATTTCATACTCATTACTCACAGGAGAGTTCTTCATTTGTCACCTATTTAATCAGATCTTGGTGCATTGTTCAGGACAGAGCTTTCTTGTAGAAATGTAGTCTCTTGGTCACATTCTGTTACAGCAATTTCTAGCCTACATGATCTTTTTCACAGCAATTTTTAAAAGGCTAAATGTATAGTAGAACTTGGATGAGAGTTACTGTATAGAATCTAGTAAACTTGGAAGGGAACAGGAAGCCAAATTATGGTGAGAGACGTTTCTCAAAATGTAGTGACTCCTCGTCTGAGTGGCGTAGCATTGCGTGCAGCCATGTGGGAGGCTGCAGGAGGAAGGAGAGTTACAGTTATGCTTGGCCCAATTCATTTGAGCTCTTGCTTGAAGAGCCAGATGGTTATGTCTCTAAGACAAGACAGAGATTTTTTTAGTTTGAGAGGCTAAAAGATAGACTGCAGCAAGAATTACATCTGTGCATCATTACTGTAGGAACTGTAGCCTAAGTGTTGTAAGTTTCCACAGACAAGATGTAGTAGAAGTTAGGAGAAGGAACTCTTGAGTCTTGAGGAAATCTGCAAGAAGTTAAGCAGGGTATGAAGAAAATCCTTTGAAATACATGCAGATGGATTGACGTAGAAAGAGAACTGAGTCACAGAATGCTGCAGAAGGAAACACTACAACTGTGAACGATCGAGTTACTGGGTCATAAAAAGCTGCTGCTGCTTAGCTAGATGCCAGTACTCCTTGAGTCCTTTTAATACATAGTGCATTGAATTGAAACTGAAATGATGAGGAAAGAGCGCGGGATGAGTTGCTGTCAGAAAAAAAAAAATGGGTGGCACATGACAGGAAAGCATGATGGAGTGCAGTGCCATTCCAAAGAATGGGAAGAGAAATGAGGGGAATAAAAAGCTGACAGCAGCCAAAATAGGCGAGGAAAAGATTAACGAGTAGTGTTGGGAGGGAATAGAGTGGGATGGGGAGAAGGCAGCACATGACACAAGCGGTGTAGCTAGAAGAGATGATGATGGCATGTCTCTCGGATCTAGTTGGACAGGCAGTGAGTATTTTAAAGCATCGCAGTTTCTTGCTGGCACTCCTCTCGAGGCTTGTGTATGCACATACAGGCAATTATAAAAATATAAAAGTATCTGTATTTAAATGTATAAGCTGCCTCTATTTAGGCTTTTTGGATGTATTGCAACTGGAAAAAAGAAAAACTTTAATTGCACTAATCATTACGCTAAGTCGTCACTAACAGAAGTGGGATTTGGTGTTCTGCATTGTGTTTCAGATCAGCCAAGTCAACAAACGTTTTAAGGTTATTTTAATGCAGAGAAACAATCTTATATGAAATGAAGAACTGAGAGTGTGCCTACTTAGTTTTGCTGTCCAGTGAAAATTTATTTTCCTGTTCAATTGTACCTGCCAGCATGCTCAAAACAGCAATGAAATGTCCATGAAGGAGCCTTGCGGATATATACGTACAGAAGTGCTAATATTTAGAGTCAAATGTAGTGTATGTTTAAAAATGGTGGTAATACGTTTTGTGTTCAAACTAACTTAGAACAGTAAGTATATTTTTTCCATTCTCAGGAAATTCTCAAAACCATAAAAATTGAGAATGAAAACACACCAAACCACATGTTTATTTATATGGCTCACAGAGCATATAATAACTGGCTTTGTTGTTAATAATAAATGGTTACGTAACATTGAGTATATAGCTGTTTTTCCTTAAACAGCAGCAATTCTTGAATGCTTTCATCTTCTACAGATGCTTACAAAAATTTAGCATTGTGCCACGTAAAAGTTTACCCTTTAATAAAGCTATGAAAATGTCTCTTAAATGTCTCAAACTACGTCCCTCTTATCTGATGTTAGAACGTAATTGTAAATGCATCATCATTTTCACAATAATTAATTGTTTTAACAGGTAAAACTCACATTTGAGACATCGGTATTTGAACCTGAAGGAGCCTCTCAGCAAAGGTATAAGCAGGAACAGTCAAGTATGAACAACCTGGTTCGGCTTTTGTGGGGGGAAGACAGCATGGGCCTTCAGCAGGCTGTACAGAGCATTCCTCATATTGTTATGTTCCTCTCACTGAAACTGGACTCTGAAACATCTAAGGATGAGGTATGTGGCTAACTAAGAAAAGTGAAGAGGAAGGATGAAAACTGACGGCAACAAATGCTATGCCTTTTGATACTAAAAGAAATAAAATCTTGCTGATTAATTTGAGTAATGAGTAGTCTGCCAAATGTCTGTTTTGCAAGAAATAAAGCCTGAAATTTCAGAGGGGGGGCAGAAATGTCAGCATCACTGCAGACAAACTCGAATTGGGCTTAAAATCACTTCAACACCACTGTTTGTCTTGATAGAGAGAACAGTCCAGGTGTAAACAGAGAAAGCAGAGGCAAATTCAGAATTTCATTATTGTCTCTCAAATGCTCACTGTGACATTTTCAATACAGACTCAAACTAGATGTATGAAATCTGCCTAATCAAAAAAGCCTTTTCCTCAGCAGGAGCTGTTGGCAGTCCCCATACATAATCTTTCTAAACAGTCCTCTCCTGTTTAGAAATGCTAATCTGCCTTTCCTCAGAAGAGTCTTGCATGTCTGCTGTTAGCAATTGACTGTTGATTCTTGCTTGGGCAATGTTTTTTCAGCTACCAAAGTACTCTTTCTTTGTCCCATAAAATTTCACATCTCTTTCCTTTTGTGTTCCTCAGAAAAATTTTGCCAGTGTATGTATAGCCTTTTTTAAGTTTGTGTAGATGTTCCTGATGTAGCCATAGCTACAAATGTTCTGCTCCACATGCTCGGCAGATACAGAACAGAGTGGAGGGCTGAGCTTGGCCTCTTGCCTGATCAGAAAATGACTGGTGGCCAAAGTGCACTCTTCAGGAGCAGACATTTGGGAAAAGACCCTTGTCCCCTTATGTAATTCTCCTCACGTTTAGCACAGGGCCCTGTGACCTTTATGATCTGTGCTATGGATGAAGCAGTTTTTTCTAGTCTCCAAGGTCTCGTATAGCAGGACAGCGACAGTGTGTGGAGCAGAAAATAAGACAGTTTTGTTTCCCTCCTGGAATGAATGCTAAGATCCAGGCAGTGCTCCATCCCTTCTCTGGAATGTCTTTATCTTTTTAATACTTTTTTCAATTAATATGAGTCTGTATTACTCTGATAATCTACAACAGAGAAAAAAGTGTTGCAATTATACCAAATGGAATTTTGTTTTCTAGAGACATGACTAGGGAGGAGAACCGTAGAAAATTGCATATCAAGATACCATTAAAAATACAGTATGCAGAGTGAAATGCATGAAAGCTAGAAAATGACAGATTTGTGACTACTTGTGCAACTTTAGTTGAGTCATTTAGTACGTATGCAGCATGACATTGTCCTTTCTTTTGAAAGATGCTAGGCTTGCATAGAGCCCAAGATGGGCAGGTGAGTGTGTATATTTAAGACTTACTAGGCAACCATAAATTCAGTACTTTCTAAGTCTGCAGAACTTGGCTTTGCAATATAAATCACTTTAATAATACTAATACTTGTAAGGTACCACATGCTTCATTATGTATTGCGACTACATGCTAACACTGTAAGCTTTGGTTTGCAGTTCTTTCTGATCTCATTTAAGAGACTACAGGTTTTCATAGCAGATATTTTCATTAGAAATTAGTTTATATCAATTTCACTTACAAATTTTTAGTAGTCTTCTATGTTTTTTTCTCCACCATGAGACTGCTTCCATTAAAACATACAGTACCATAGTATTTATCTTCTCTGTTATTTACCTATAATAAAAATGAAAAAAACTAACAATTTTAAGATGCTTTATAAAAATTGACTGAGATGTTACAAATACCTCTTCTACCTTAAGCTCTTAGTTTGTCCTATGTTACATGTACAGGACATTCATTGGGCAACTGCTATAGACTTAGACCAGTGTTTTCTTACATAAATTTTATGAAATATTATAAAAAGAAGCAAAGAAACAAAGCAATTCCAGGTCTCTGGTGGGTAAATAGCTATGCAAATGCCTAATGGCAGTTCCTGCACTTCAGAGTAAATGAGCGGTGTTTTCTTGCCCCATTATTTCTCTACTTTCTCCCAAGAAATGGGATTAAGCCTGAATGTTGAGTGGAGGTAAAAGAAGGATTGTAATGCACTTGTCCTTCTTTCACACCATGGAAGAATTGTTTCCTAATAAGTCTTGGCAGTTATGCAGCCCTAAATAGGCTCTGATGTTGAGATATGCTTTGCTGGTATAACCAAGCCCTTTTTGTAACACATATTAAAAAAAAGAATGTTAACTTTTTCAGGGAATTTCTTTCATTTTGATTTGGTAAACAGTATGTGACATTTGTGATGTAGAGGTACTATTCCAAATTTAGTTTATGTTAGTTCAAATTATCATTGAATTATTATACACTCATGCCATCTTGCACAACAGAAAAATATAATGATCCTTCACTAAGCTTCTCTACCCGTATCCTAAAAGCAGGTATGCAGATCACATCCTTATAAACAATAGCAACTTGGGCTAGTTACTAATTCTTCCACTTGTGAGTCTTTGGCACCCAGAAATAGATTTAATGATCTCTAAGACTTGTAAGCTTTATCTAAAAGTCTACAGGAAAGCAGCCTTAGACAGTATTTGTGAGTGTGTGTGTGTCACGAGTCCCAGATGATGATGGTTTGATCTCACCTTTTACGGTTTTAACTCCAAGTATTCTGATTATAGTATACAGTATTTATACCAACATATGTTATTTGCATCACCAAGCATTATATTATCTTTATGCATTTGAATGATTTTTTTAATGATGCCGTATGAAGTTCATATTCCTTCCACACGATAGTTTTACTGTTATAAACTGTTATGTAAACATGAAAAGTAGGTATTAAGGTATTAAAATATCTTAGTTCATGCAGATGCTTGTATTTCCTGGGGCATTTCACTCAGTTTTTATAATTTCTAAATGAATCTTTAGGAGTGCACAGTGTTCTTTTAACCTACTGTTTCTTTTTTTTTTTTCTTTTTTTTTTTTTTCTTTTTTTTTTACGTAAGGAGTAACTTAAGGCATCTATTGTCAGTGCACTGTGAAGGCTGTAAATTTCTTGCTGGTCAGCATTGTTCTGACACAATTCCATTTCATTTGTTGTTGAGGTTGCAGTGAATGGAGGGGGAAAAAGTCTGTTAAGATTTAGCTTGAGACATAAATAAAATAGTAATTTAAAAAGGAGAAACTATTAAGTAAAAGGCTAAACTTCAGTCTAGATGCTCTGCCTGGGTTTCGGGTGTTCAGTTTGGTGTAGGATTTACAGTTTTCTTCTAAATGAGCTGCTTCTAATTTAGTAATTCCATTGTCTTTGCCCTGTGAACTTTAGGATAAAGTGATACTTTTCATTTTGCTCTGAGGACAGCTGATCCTATATGGTGATATGCACTGAACCTTGCTAGTTCATTAATATAAATATGATTCAGCTATGACCTTTTGTTACAGTTGTCTTTTCTTTCCCTGGGAAAGTGTTCAGATAATTCTCAAATGAATTTTGCGTGAAAGACCCCGTTCATAGTGAGGAGAGAAAAAGAGAGAATGTTTTCTTTTTAGCCCTTTGTAGTGCTGTAATTAGAAAGTGGTGTTGTTTTTTTTTTTTCCTGCTGAGGGATTGATTTAAGAAAAAAAATCCATGTTACTAATGACTATTTGAAAGTAAAGCTAATTAAATTGGATAAGAATGAAGAGTTTGCCAGGTCTGTCTACAATGAAACACTAATTTAACCGTGATGAAGGAAAATTTTCTAACGGGTATTGGCACCGAACAATAAAATAGCAAAGTTAATCACATCAGGGTTTCTTTTGTTTGTGTAGAAAAATAATTTAGTGTTCTCATTGTGTTGGATGGGCTGAACGTTACACATCATGATTTGCCAGAAAGCAAAACCGTGTAGAATCACACGTTTGCAAATTAATGTTCAATTGTTATGGTGCCTGAAGTAATTAATATACAATTTTGGAGCATGCTTACATAATATATATATTTTTAAGAACCAGTAAGAAAAATACCAATAACTGACATGAGCATTCATCCTTACTGATCGTCAGTTTCAACCCGACCTTTTTAAGAGAGTGCCAATAAATACAGTCAGAGCTTTGGTGATTAAATCGTTACTGGTGTATACATGATTTGAATATATACCTCAGTTTTATGTTTTGCACATGTAGGGAATAGGTAGGGATACAGGGAGAGATTTGAGTCATCGTGTTCTTACTTGTTGGTTTAAAAGAGCTGTCTGTTCAATGGGCAATGTGGCTCTTAATTCACAGCTTAAATGTTGAAAGAAACAAACAAATGTTAGCAATCTTTTGGAATCAGATTTGTTAACAGTGTACATAAAGCTGTAAAATGCAGTGGACAAATTGTTTCTCGTTTTTTGTTTCTCCATATGATACTGATTTACTTTTCTATAAAACAGAAGTTGTCAGAAACATTCACTTGTGTTTTAAAACTTTCCAGTGTGTCTGTGCAGATCACTACTTGTTTTGATACTATGCAAAAGTATATGATAAAAGCTTTCATGTTTAAAAACAAAAATTGATGCCATTAAAAATGTCAGCTTGTTTTTTGGTCTTCTTTTTGTTTCTTTGTTTTTACTTCCCTTATCTAACAGTTAACTTTGTTCACAGCAAGAAATTCTTTACCAGTACCCCATAACAGAAGCATCCCAAAAACTCAAAAATGTGAGGGGAATATTTCTCACCCTATGTGATATAATGGAAAGTGTTACTGGTGCCCAGATTCTCAGGTAAAAATAGTTGAGATTTTATGTGTTACTTCTTCTATTATTATATATGTATGTGTACAGAAAAATGCACGTGGGTCATGCATCCAGGTCTAGACAAAACAAGAACATGTCTCAAGTTGGACTGCTGAGTTTCAACGTACATTGATACACTGATTTGGGGTAAAGTCAGAGGTATCACTGATTAGGATTTTTAGTTCAGTGTAACTGATTTGATTTTATTTTATCATATCCCTTCTTAGAGCTCTTAAAACATCCTTAGATAAACTTTAAATTTCAATTGTTTGGCACTGTACATTGGCATACTAGAAATTCAAAAACAGCTTCAATCAAATTAATAAACCAATATGTAAATATGTAATTCAATTAAATTCATGAGCATCTGCAACTTTAAAATTCACTTTATTGCACATTTAATTTGCAACGCCATAAATATTTTTGTATCCACAGACCAGAACTGTGGTTAGAAGACTGATATAGATGGCTTTGAGCTTTTTGGAGGTGGGTAGGGGTGGTGGAGATGATCATATATTTGAAGGCAGACAGTTTTATGATGGAATAATTAGGAGTGAGGTAGCAGTTACCTTTTGGTTTCCCAGTTCATTCACTGAGAGTCTGTATGTCAGCTCACATCTCCTGGGTGCCTGGGTCACAATTCTCTTCTGCACAGCACTGCCTTCCATGTCACACACAAGATGTGAATAGTTCTGATGGTTTTGTTTTGTTTTTTTAAAGAGCCAACTGTTAATGGGATTTCAAGCCCAAGAATTTTGGTTCAAGAAGGATGAAGGCAGACATGCTGTACAAATAGTGGAAAATATTGCCAAGAATAAAGAATTTCTTGAAAGGCAGAAAGCCCCTTTCATATATTTAGGTTGAATTTTCCACTTATGTTTTTCTCCTGAAAAGGAGTTCTTAAATTGTTTTTAAATGCTTTTGTTTACAAGGAAATGAATACTTGCTAATTTACTGTTGTTTACATTTGGTTATTTTCATTTATTCTTTCTTAGACTTGCTAGTGTCTTGTTATTTTGACTGAGATGTTTTAGCAGTGTTTCTGCTGTGCTTACAAACTTGTAGTTAGCAAAAGCTCATAAAAGTGTGTTACTGATTTAGTGACCACTGCAAATGGAGAGTGACTCTTTTAGCAGCAGCTACCAAACACAGGCTTTAGATCTTTTGTGTATGCTAATATTCCAAAGTAATGCTGCATTAATTAGCACAGGGCGCATTTACCACTTTTCAATACTTGTGTGTTATTACGGAAATTCTCTCCAATAGAAGCATTTTTTACTTGTCCAGATCTTGTTTTTTAGATGTCTGAAATCAATCTATTTGTTGATGATCTATACGCATGTTATCATCAGTAAGACAATACAGAAATGCATGTTAGAATCACCTTTCCTGTTAAGGTTTTCAATTCACCATTTTGTAGACGAGTTCTAAAAATATAAAAGGACCTCTGCTAGTCTCTAAAGACTGTTTTATATTTTCAAAAAATATAACAGCTCTCCTATGAAGCTCTGTCAGAAGAGAAAGTTATGATAACTACTCAAGTTTTATGCATCATTTGAAATGCGTATGTTTGTTTGTTGTTAATTGCATTATCAATTATATTACTTGTTTTGGTTGGAAAGGTTGCTTGAAGGATAAAAATTTTCTGGAGACCTATGGAAATAGTTAGGAATTTCATAACTAATGAAATGACAGTGCTATGGTTTATTCAGTTCCATCAACTTCTGCAGTATGACTGAATCAGTGGAACAACTTAATCATGGAATCATTTTTTAAAGCTTAAATTAAAGTTACGTATCCTCTGCTTTGCATCAGTGTTATGTTATTTAAAATTTCTTAGATCATACTAAGAAAAGTCAGGAGATGAAATCAGTGCTTTTTAATAACTTTCTAGATGGTCTGTAAAACAGTTAGCTATAAGACGTTATACACAGTAAGTCTGTTGTTTCAAACTCCCATCATAATAGCTACTAACTAGTACCAATGCATTACCTGTTCACTCACAGGAATCCTAGGTGTCAGAGAGAAATTATTATAGCTTAATTTATAAATGAGGAACTGAGTTATAGAATCTGTGTTCATAGTCACACAAGTCATCTGTAGCAGGGCTAAAAAATGGATTCTAGCTGTAGTCACAGCTGAGTACATCAACAACTTTTTTTCCCCAGTTTTAGAGCTGCTATAAATTTAGTGTTGGAGATGTTTACAGACCTTGCTTTTAGCAGCAACCAATAAATTGAATTTTATAATCTAATGCATAATATTTTATTTATTGCTCACTAGAACCTAACCTTCTGGGGTTGATGAGCTTTGTAGGGCAATTTCCTTATAGGGAGATAGCATGGGAGTTCATACTTGTCACTCAGATAATAGGTCCAAATAGCTCTTGGTCTTGCTATCAAAACCTGTTTGTGGGGTCTCTTGAAATGCTTTTGTGAGTAAGCATTAGGATCTCAGTGTCACCTGAAATGGCATTCACTTTCTAAATTAACTGTATTAAAAGCTAGGCAAGGGCATCATAGGAAGACCCTAAAGAAGCATCTGAATCAATTCTCTGAAGAAAAGTGTGCTGCTTCAGTAATGGTTATTCCGCCTTCATGCTTGTACTTGAAAATGTTATTACTACTGATGTGACCTCTTACGAATGGAATAGAAGTCAGAGGGTCTTTTGAGTTTTCTAATAATAAGGTAATTATGTATTTCAATTGCATGCATGTCATTTTATGTGAGCATAAGACTTTATATATATGATACGTATGTTCCAACTTGGAAGGTGATTTTATTTTATTTTTACAACTTCATAGTACTAACAGAAGTACTTCTGACTTTTCTAGTTCCTCCCTTTTCTTATGTGAAAAACTAGTTCAAGTTGTTTACTGGAAAGAATGTGACAAGTTGCTTGTGATTGGCCTTCCTGAAGAAAAGTGAGTTTCAAATACAATCTTTTCTTTCTAACTTTGTTTTACATTTTTCTCAAATACCAACCTCGAATTCTACTGTTCTGCTATCAGAGAACAAGGAAGGGAGGGCTTACAATGTTCTCTTCTTACTTTAGTTAGATTTTACAGCTGGGATTCCACTGTTTGGATTGACTTTGCTCACATCTTTTAAATACCCCTCGTTACAATTTCTTCTTCATTCCCTGTGAGGGGCATGCAGTCTTAAAAGATCTCCAGAAATACGTATAAGCTGTAACAGTCACTTTCCGTGTTTTGTGAAGTCATGCCTTGATTAGAGACCACTGAGTAACAGTAGTCGTATTACATATTTAGGTGTTCTAGAAGTCAAGAACTTCGGAATATTTTCTTCCAGCTTTCCTACTATGTCTGTGTGATCATGAGCAAGTTACTCAAAGGAAACTTCTCATACAGTCCTGTGAAATAATTTTTGTTTGCAAATATATCTCTGGTTGTGGAGACTCTTAGATGCCTATGCACATTCACGGTAGATAAGGACATTATAAACATAAGCAAACATTTTATTGTTATTTTTTATTTTTAGTGTGTCACTTACTCAGCTGAGAAACATGATTGAAGATGTTGTCAGGACCTTAAAATTTATGTACAGCTCTTTAGACAGGTGAGTTGTTTCAGAAGTGTTTTCTTTTCAGTCACTAGTTTTTAGTTGATGCTCATGGAAAAAGAGCATTAATTTCTAATATATTTACATTGATTTTTTTTGCCTGTTCTCTTACCTTTGCGCAAAACCAGGATTCTGTTCTTCTTACTTTTTGTTTCATTCTTAACACCAGTAAGACTCTTTTAAAATAGTCTTCGTTATTTCAGAAAATGTTGTCCATGATTAGGTTAAATCATTCACATAACCAAAGTCACTCTGGATGTCAACAGCACTCTGCAAATGTGTTAAACCACTGTCTGCAAAATGTATATATGAATCATAGTGTTATATTTGTAATAAAATAAACATTCTAGACTTCTCAACTTTATTTGGCAGAGTAAATGTCTTTCTCTACATTTGGAAATTACCCAGAAAAATTTCAGTCTGACTGTAACCTAAATAAAATTGCCAAGGTGGGCTATTCAGATGCTTGCATTCACTTCAGGATTGAAGTGTGTATGCCATGGAGAAAATCCTAGCATTTCTATTACTTTTGTGCTGTTCAGCACAGAAAAATGTTTTAGGCAGAACAGCCTAATGTAATGCCAAGTCGTAACTTTTTCTCATAGCATTTGTAACAACAAGGAGCAACTTATATTTGTTGAAGCTATTTAAATGCATCTCAGAAAAAAAACTTTAGCTTTGAATGTGGAGGATAAAGTACTTGATTTTTCTGTAAGTATAGAAGACCATTTGGAATAATAGAGGTTTTTTTGTACCTTCTGAAGAAAATAGTGGTACAGCACAGAGATCTATAACACATAAAAATAGTTAAATAAATTATTAAAATAAAGAAAAAGAATAATCTGATTTTTTTTTAAATGCGAAGCTGATCATTGGCTCATCTTACGTTGCTCTAATAATACAATACTGCTTTCAGCACGGCTGTTTCTTCTTTGTATGTATGTACTGTCTGAGTATTAGAATAGCATTTGCTTAAAAGGAAAGTTAAAAAATCCAAATGTAGTTATCATGCTGTAAAGAGGCTTCGACAGCACAGAGGGTTATATAAACAAGCTACAAGTTTCTTGATGATATTTTAACTTGCAGTTCATGTTTGTTCAGTGCTTTTTGCCAGGTGGAACATGTTTCTCGTCTGGATCATTTTTTCAACCTGTTCTTCCAGCGAGCACTTCAGCCTGCAAGACTTAACTCAAATGCCAGCCCCAGTGTTCAACACTACACTACCTGCAGTGCATTATTCTTAGACAGTCTCCCAGGCTTGCGCTGGCTGACTTTGCCTCAGGAAATCAAGGTGATCTTGTTTTCAGATCTCTTTAGAACTTGTCTAAGTCAAGCCAGAAAACTAACACAGGTCTTGCATATATCTTTTGCTGACACTGTGTAATATAAATTTGGGCTGCCTATTTTCCTACAGGACCCTTCTCTTAAGTTTAAAGCTATGCAGTTGTTTACATTGGAAACAGAATGCTATTACATATGTAGTTCAATGACTTCAGAGTTACCTAGGAAGATAACATGATGATTAAGCAATTAAGATTACTTTAAAAATGTAGATATCTAAATGTAGATATACCATAAGGAAAGCACGTCATGGTATGTAGCTTTATGTTTGATTCTCATCGTTTATGTAAATGATGAGACATTTTAAAAGTACTAGCAGTTAAAATTCTACTACTATAGATAAAATAATACTCCAGAAACTCATGTGTAACTTGTGATTTAGGAGACAATCTTATATAACCTTTATCAACGCACTGAGTTACACAAAGGGAATAGTATGCAATCACCAAAGAATGTAAGGGAAAACTTGTGAGAAATGACATTTAGGACAAATGCTGGCAATTGTGGCTTACATGCAGCAAGTTACTCCGAAATGTTTTCTTTCTTTTCTGATTTTTTTTTTTCTATTACGTATGCAGATCATCTTTAACTCAGTCTTCTTTATATTTTCTGTTAATTCTGATCTCAAATGCTTTAATAACATAACTGTGCATGTATTTGTTTAGAAATGAACCAAAAGACTTCTGGTATCTCCTTCAAAGGGCAATTTGCAATTTTTTTTTCTGTTTCTGTGCTACGATCTGTTATAATGTGATTTAGTATCACTATTTATGGGTTATGTTTTCCATGGAGAGCATTGTTAGAACATATTTTGATCTCACTGTAGGTTCAGACGTAGATAACAAGGTCTTGTTGGGTGCAGTTGGCTGCCATATTTTCAAATATTCTTCAAGTACAGAAGTTAATCTGCACTTTGAAAACATAGAAATCAATAAATGATTGCTTCTATGTTGTTATTTTGTATTTGAGCAGTGTCTTGCTGTATGCTTCCCCAGTCAAAAACAGAGCTGTATATTACTTTCAAAATACAGAACTGATAATGAAATATAAAAGCAATCTTCTTTCTGAACCACGTAGTCAATATACGAATGAGTCTCAGTTCTGTACCTTTTCCAGGGCACATACAGCAAACCACTGGTTACAGGGGAAGAGACTTACATATTTTGACTGTAGATTAGGAAGCAAGCCTATAGATGTTTTTTGGAGTATGCTACTCCTAAAGTGCAGCATATCTCTTCCTCATTGTGATTTTATTAACTTTATAAGTGACTTTTGTTATTCTTTCTGTTATTTCAGCCTGTTTTATGCCTACTAGCTGTAAGTACAAAATCTGATGCGAACATGAAAAAACAGTTTCTACTTCAGGAAACTCATTTCCCAAGACAATGGTTAAAAGTAGTTTTGGAGATGTTTTATATGTAATTGTGTAGAATAATACTAGTTCTGAATTGCTAAGACCTTTGGATCTCTAAATGTCCTACAAGTTGCAGCTGTATTAGGAAGATAAGGTCTACTAATACTTTGAGAGAGCATTTCAAGAAGTTGAGGATTTTATCTACATCATGTGTAGTAGCTTCATATAACTCTCTTTCTGCTGTTCCTAATGTGCCATGTTTCTTAACTGTTTCCAGAGTTTCTCAGAATCAGGTTAAATGTTCATATATTCCATACAGCTACTATTTGTTCCATTAGTGTGAAGACTTCGGGTAGCACTCATCTCACCTTCTGTTACACCTGTGATATAAATTACTACAGTTGAAGTGCTAATTATTTTCCATTCCATGTGAAGAGCAGTTTGCATATCATATTTATGTGTGAAGGAGAATTTTAGTCAGACTTCTGCTTTTGTAGTATATGTTTTAATGACAGAAGTACATGTCGTGCTTGACCAATCTCCTTCTCTGACTGGGTGACTAGACTGGTAGATGAGGGAAAGGCTGTTGATACAGTCTACCTAGACGTCAGCAAAGCCTTTGACACGGTCTCCCACAGTATTCTCCTGGGGAAACTGGCTGCCCATACCTGGCCTGGACAGCTATACCCTTCTTTGGGTAAGGAACTGGCTAGAGAGCCATGCCCAGTGGGAAGTAGTTAATGGAGTTAAGTCCAGCTGGCGACCCATTACAAGTGGTGTCCCTCAGTACTGGGTACTGGGTACTGGCTGTACTCAGTACAGCCCTCGGTACTGGGGCCCATCTTGTTTAATACCGTTATTGATGACCTAGACGAGGGGATTGAGTGTACCCTCAGTAAGTTTGCAGATGACACCAAGTTGGGAGGTAGTGTCAATCTGCCTGAGGGTAGGAAGGCCCTTCAGAGGGATTTAGATAAGCTGGATCGTTGGGCTGAGGTGAGTGGGATGAGGTTCAACAAGGCCAAGTGCTGGGTCCTGCACTTTGGCCACAACAACCCCATGAAGTGCTACAGGCTTTGGGCAGAGTTTCTTGAGTGCTGCAGGACAATTGCTTTCATCTCATTATTCCTGTTATATCTGCTATCCAAGTGAAAATTTGTGAAGTGTGCACAGAGTCCTTGTAACACACCCATTCACTCTCTTGCAAAATCCATGCTCTGTAATTGAGGGGATTAAAATGTTTATGCAATTCATAGTTGTAAAACGTGGTTAGTCAGCACTCTGATGTATGTTACAAATGTTACTCAGTGGACCTCTATTATCACACATTTTTTTCCTATCAAGAAAATGATATTTTTATTTTCCTGTACTATTTGGTGGTGAACCTTTCTTTTCCTACATGCTTTTTTCCTTCTTTTTCACATTTCTGCTGAGAGAGACTGTAATGCTTCAGTCTCTAATTTAGCTTGCAGGTTGTTTACCTTCTTATAAAATGACAGGGTTTTAGAGGGATTTACAAAACAACTTATTTTAATGTGTATGACATGAACATGGATTTCCAGAATTATCTTAGATCATCCACATCTGCAAGATTTTTTTTTTTCTAGACAAAGAGCAAATTCCTGGTAGATAAATTTAGTGAAGATGTTTTTTATTTGTGTATTCTTCAGAGAATACAAATGTTAGTTTTTTTGTTGGGCAGAAAGCCATTTACATTTTAAGTGAGGAAGAAGCTGAGATGTTGGGTACTTGTTGACTGCCAACAGTGTAGCTGACATTTCTGTTTGTGAAACTGGCTGTATTTCAATTAGAGTCAGCTTGTTTAAACAGCCCAGGGAACTTGTCATGGTGGGTTGTAAGTTCTTTTTATTAGTAGCGCATTTATGTCATGAACTTCAGCAGCTACTGACATGTTCTTTAAAGCAACGTATTTTTAGTAAAACTTGCATTAACCAACAGCTCCTGCATTAAGAGAAATGCCCCCACATAAAGCAGTTTCAGTAGAACAAAGATCATATGTTGGAAAGTTTGGGAAATTTCCTTTGAGGTAAAATCAATCCACTGTGGAAAAAGATTTTTCTAAAAACTCAGTTGGATATAGTAGCTTGGCAGATCTCAGTGTTGTCTCTTGTCTTCAAGGAGTAGTCTCTAGACTTCGTGTTTTAAAACATACTGAAACTAAGTGTGACATCTTTATATATAGCATAGTGGGTTCAGGAGGCATACAAGAAGAGACATTTTAGTTTTAAAGAAGAGGGAAATGCATGGGAGTTGAATATTTTTCTTTAATCTGATGAATTGAGGTGTTCTTGATATTTGATATTGCTGTTAAAAAGTAAAAAGTGCATTTTTGTCCATTCAACTTTGTATTTGTGAATTCTAATCCTTTGAGATTAGCAAGATAAAGTGAATTATGCTTTTACTGTAAATTAGTGTGTTAAAAACATCTAAAATGTACTGCTTAATATTTCAGATGGAAATTGACACAGCACTGAGTGATCTTGAAGCAGCTGATTTTGCTGAACTGGTAAATATTTAGTTTTGTTGTTTGCATTGCACAGTACCTCTTTGCCTTTCTCACATTCAGTAGCTTAAGAAAAGCACGAGTTACTCAGCCATGCTTTGTAAGCAAGTGGGATTCAAAGCAAAGGTACACTGTGTTATTCCTGTTCTAAGATAGATTGATGTTACCCATTTTCTTTGTCCTGAATTTTTCTCAGTGGTTAATGTTATAACCATATTATAATCCTCTAGGATTAGTTACTGAATAAACATATTTCACTGTAATTTAAATCCATGGGTTGTCTACAAGGACACTTCTAATCTCAACAAACTTGGTTCCTTTTTTTTTTTGCATAAGTAACTGTCTCCTTCCCAAGTAATTGTGAATACTACAAAAAGTTTCAGTGGAGCACTGAGAACTTAACAGTTTGAATAAAGCAATTACAAGTTATGCATAATTTTAAAGGAGAAAATAGTAATTTACTTGAGCATGTGCTTTCTACTTGGTGAACAGGATGGTGAGATGCAAATGCACCGAAATCTTGTTCAAATAATTGATGATGTTAAAAAAACAAGTTAGGCAGACATATAGTCAGTCTTTCATAACAAATTTTAAAAAATGGTACCAAGCAGACTGGATGAATATTTTCAGAAGAGGTTGGTTCTAAGCTGTATTTTATTGCAAATAAATTGATTGCACCCAATATTTTAAAATATTATATATCCACATAAAGTCAGTCTTACAACTCAGAAAACAACGAATAGCTAAACTAAAAGACTAATGAGTAGGCATATTTGGGGTAAAATTGAAAAAAACGAGTAAAAATGCTTTGACTTGGAAGTTTTGCTCAATGAGGGCCTCTGGTGTCAGTAGTTATGCTTCAGTTTGCTGCAAGAATTAACATCTCTTGAAAAGTTTGTTTATGGACAGGTAAGCGCTGGATGAGAAATCTGAGCATCTTATTTTGAGTTGAAAACTATAGTGACATGACAATTTATAATGTAGGCTAAAACTTTGTATTTAATTTAACTGCTTGAAATATTCTTATTAATGCCACTTTGATGCCCTATTGATATAAGTGGTTAAAAATGAAAATATTAAATAATACTGATTGACTGGAATTAGTTTCCTTGTATTCACTCTGTAAAATAAAAAGCCTGAACTAAAAATTCATGCTTTTGTTCACAGTCTGAAGATTACTACAACATGAGAAGATTATATATGATTATGGGCTCTTGTCTCTTCTACAAGGTAGTATTACTGATTAAGGAAAATAAAACATTTTAAAAATCCTGTCATGCAGAATTCTTCAGAACCTCACAAATACAATAAGCGTATGTTTGCTTTACATATGAAATTCTAGTAACACATCAGAAACACTGTAACAAAAACATCAACAAAAAGATCATAAAGTGTTACGTGCTATATGATCAATAAAACCAAAATATTTGTTTGAAGTTGTCTTATGGAAATTCTGTTGTACGTGATGCAAGGATTGAAGAAAGACAGTAATACGAGATGGAAGACTCGCTTGAATTGATTTGGTATATTCTAACAGTATTTTTCTTTGCATTGCCATTGTTTAATAAAGATGGTCATCTCTCTTTGATCTGTCTTCAAATCAAAGATTTGACAAATTGGATTGTCAGCTTTTTCATTTTGGCCTTAATTGTAAATTTATCTATCTTATTAAATGTAGGTAGTGTATTTGACAATGTAAAGACAGAGGAAGATAACACTTTTTGCTTTAAGGAAACTAACTGTCACGCAATTCATCTTTATACCAGTAGTATTATGAGAATAAATTGTCAGCACAGTGTTTGGGTTTGTTTGTTTGTTTGTTTTTTGTCAACAAGTTTCTTACTGAATACACTTCCTTTTCTGTGTTCAATTAAGGGTTACTTGATTGGCAATCACTTGCCAAAGGAAGATCTCATTGATATAGGTTTATATAGCCAGCACTATTGTCTGTTACCCTTGGCAGCAGAACAGAAGATCGGTCAGTTAGTGATATGGCGGGAAGTATTTCCACAGCATCATATCCAGCCATGTGAAGTGTCAAATTTTACAGGATACACTGAACCCGAAGCAAGATACTTCTTATTGATAGTTGGCTTGGTAAGTACCAGTTATCTATACCTCTTTTTGTATGCTCTGTTTTATTATTGTGTTTTGCCTGTTGTTCAGCAAGATCATAAATGTCCATACGTTAATTTAGTAATTTTAGAAAATATTCATATTCTATTTGTTTCATGGGACGTTATTTCTTTGGTAGAATTATTTGAATCTTGGTTTTTTTATACTTTTCCACTTCAGTTGGAAATGTTTTACTTTAATGATCCTGTATTTTCAGATAACTCACTGAAGAAATGTTTTTTAAAAGCATTATGGTTTTTGTCTAATATCTGATCGGTGTGTAAACCATAGCTTTCATTTGCGTGGTAACTTAGATAATGTGAAAGGAAAAAGAAAAAATTGTTCTGGGGAGGAGGAAGGGCTCCTGAATATAGTACTGTTTTTTGTCTAAGCATCTGGTGAGATATAATACAGTAAATAGTACATTTTAAATCAAAGGCTAATGTTGCTACCTCCATGTTTACAGAGACACTTTATGCTGTGTGTTCTGCTAGAGGCAGGAGGCTGTGCATCAAAAGCCATTGGGAATCCAGGACCAGACTGTATATATGTAGACCAAGTCAAAGCCACTATACTTCAACTGGAAGGTATAGATGCCAGCATAGAGGAGAGGCTAGATTCTCCTTCTGTTCCACCTTTATCTTGTGCTGACTGGTTCCTGCCTACAACACGTGACAAACTGGAGAGCTTAACCACCTCACCTATGCTAAGTAAGATACAAAATGCTTCCAGAACAGAAACTACTCCAGCAAGCAAAAGGACTCTGTTTGGTGACTCTTCCTTAACAACACGTAAGCCAAGTCCTACAAGAAACAGTGGAGGACCTGACCTTGGTAATGAAGGTCCTGCAGAAGATAAAAGCAATAATCAACACTCTCTAGCAGATCAGGTCTGAGAACAGAACAGCTTTTGGTGGGCTTGGGGAAAGTGGCAGTTCTTAACAAAACTCACTAACTTAAAACAATCATAAGTCCCAAAGCAGAGCTGAATAAAATGTCAAGAGCCCCTGAATTCAATAGAAGAGACTTGAGTTGCTTTGGGAAACTTTGAAACAGCCTCCCAGCTGTCACATTTTTATTTGGATTATCGTTGCTTCTAAATATTTGGTTTTCAGCTGACTAAACTGGGGACAGCTGTGTTGGAATCAGAATAAGTAATTGGAGAATAACTCCAAAATAATAATGGTGTAAACAAAAGCAATAAGAACAACTTGCTGTATGGTTGTACAACTGCTTCTTATCAATTTTGGCCAAAAATAGACTAAAATACGTTTTACATTAATTGATGTGACTGGGGCTTCTCAAAAGCCATACGTTATTTTTATTTTAAATAGGTAATTTCTTCTTTAATTCTGTTCTTTCCGTAGCTATATTTTCTGTTAGTTCATCCATCTACTTGTTTTTCAGGTTGCTAGAAAAAAACATACCCTACCAAATCCATTTCATTTAGGAAATCTTAAGAAGAACTTGTCAGAGATGGACATGGAACTTTTTAACACTATCAAGTAAGAAATTGTTGGCTTTAAAAAAAAAAAAAACAAGTGTTTCAATTTAAAAATTATACATGCATGTTTTTTGAAGATGTACATATCCTGGCATAATCTTATTGTAACCAAAACTTTGCTATGTGAACTCAATTAAAAGACTTTCTCAGGAATATTTCAGTGGAATGTATACACGTCCAACATATATGTGAACGCAGAAATTCAAGTAAATGAAATTTTGGCTCACATACACCTCATTCCTCCTTGCTGCTTCTAGGTAGGTGAACAAAGGGCAAAGAAGCTGTGGCTCTTCCTAGTGTCCCTTTGTTATTTGGACAACACAGTCTGCTCTGGTATTTAGTTGGAGCACAACAGAAAGCTTTGGGTTTTTGGTTTTTTTTTTCAAAGCTTCTTCTTTTCTTGTGAGAATTTTTGAGAGCACAGGTTCAATAGCTAACTGCACTTACGTGTTAAATTTTAACATAAGCAGTCCAAATTAGCAGATTTCCTTGATATAGAAACAAGCACTTTTCTAACGTCTCCATTTTAATACTTCATTGCAGCTATCAGAAAAATGATTATAAGAAAATTGTACGTATTGTTTAACGGAAATTTCATTCAGATTTATTTGAATATTAAAATGATTAGCCTATTTTTGAAGGTTGACATCTGGTCCTGAGAATACCCTCTTCCACTATCTATCTTTGGAAACAATGCATGGAATCTTTATTACTCCAACTCACAAGGAAGTCGCACGGCTCGGGGGCTCCATCCACCCTCAGTTAATTGAGAATTTCCATCGTTGCTGCCTTTCAATTCGTTCAGTTTTTCAGCAGTCCATGATGAAAGAAGTATGTAAGCTTTGTCTTCAGTCTTTCTCTCTACGTTCTCAATTTATTATTTCAATATTGTTTTCATTTCTTTGTTTAGAAAGTTCACTAGCAGGCAATTCTTTGGTTGTTTAAAAGCACTTGACTCTTTTACTGCTATAACAGAGTAAACTGAACATCCAACCACGTATGCATGTAACTATGGTTCAACCTGCCATACCCTCAGAATAAATACTCCATGTATTCAGTATAGTATTTTTCTGTTTGATTTTAGGGCTCTGTAACTTAGCACAAAGTTCTCACACATTGGGTTGAAGTGTAAGAAGTAGCACGAGAGGGTTGTTGGATTCTGTTAGTCATATTAATCCTATAAGGAAATTTCAGACTGTAGCAGAAAGTAAATGGATGCCCTCTCTTTGCACAGAAAATGTTTGATATGAGCAGTGCCAGTGCTTCCCTTGCTTAACACTGACCTGAAGAGAGCCTCTCTAAAGCTGAGGGAATATTTGTTCTCTGAGATTGCTTATACATTTGCCACCCACTGATGTCTCTGATAGCTTGCTCACATTGATATCTATCTGGTTATAACCTGGCTGGTTATAATGATCAATTCTTTTTAATTATGCTGCCAAATAATCTCTTGGATTTTAGATTAAGTGGGACAGCACAACAGGTGAGCTTTTTTCTCTTTACAAAAAGTTCAAGCCTTGCTCTAGCCTTGGGCTTAATCCTGATCTCAGCTGCCAGAGCTTCACTTGAGTATTTGGTATTTAAGAAAGAAGGAAAAAAAAAAAAAAAAAAGTAGGAGAAAAGAGAATAGATCTGATGTCAGCAACTCTTCTGCCTTGAACTTGATTATAGTTTTCTGTTTATTTCAAACGATCCATCCAAAGTAAATTGTAGTAACAGTGCAAAAATTTAAACAATAGCTATGAGAATCAATATGAGATGCTCAGATCAGATGTTTTGTGTTCAATACCTGTTTTGTTCAGAGTCTGGTTTGTTAATTTTGCAGTTGATTTTTACTGACACAAACGAATTAGGGTAGTATTTCATCCCTGCTAATTTTGTGACCCGTTTAGTTTCTTAGAAAAAAGAAATATTATCACAAGTGGAATACTGTATACCACTTGCATTTTTTTAGATCCTTGAGTGACAGTCCAAGTTCATTAAATGAAAAATGTGAAAGAACAGTACAAATTGAATCAATGCAGTTTGCAAGTATCAGTATTTTTCTCTGTCTTTCCTTGAAGTTACTGAAGAAGTTATTTCTGGTTAGACTGATGTACTTCAAATCTTTTTTTCTTTTTTTTTTCTTTTTTTAAAGTGTTAGGAAAAACAGCTTAATTTGGTGCATTATGCTGTCAACACCATAAGATGCGAAGGTTAGGCTGAATAAGACATTGGCAGTGGATCTTCAGTTCTGGGCAGTTTGGCAGGAGATCTGGAAACCCAAAAGCAAACAGAGAGAGTACACAGATACTTCTTCTGATCAAATTGCCTTTGGTTAAAGTCGTTAAATAGGCAGCTTGTAGTTCAAACCAAAGATACCCGAGTAAACAAACCATTCAGCTATTAAGTGTAGTTCATAAAAAGTGAAGAATGCATGCTTGAAAGTGACACCTTCTGTTTTAGCAACAGCTGTGTCAGCACATGGTTTTCTGGGTTTTTCAGGTGTGCGTCTTTACTGTAAGCAGCAGCTGGGTTCATTGTGCCCTGAAAGTCAGAAATAATTGAACATGTGCTGCAGGACAAAGTTTCTTTTAGAGGAAAATCTGAGAAACCTATGTAAGCTAGCTTGTTAACTAAAAGTATTTTGACTCCAGAAATCCAGGGTAGTTTTTGTTAGTTGGCTTCAACAGTTAATGCTGTAATTGCTGGGTTGTACTTGGGCACAAGGAAAATGAAAAAGAATGAAAAGAACTTCTTTTGAGTTCATAGGGCTTGACAAAAAGAAAAAAAAAAAGGCAAAAAATGTACTATTATACTGTTAATTCAAAGGAAGAGATGCAAGCTTTAGCTGTTTTAACATAGTTTGTTGTTCATGAAGCTGCTTTATCTCAGATGTCTTAGTAAAAAGAATGCTTTTTGGCTAGCCCAAAAAAATCAAAATAAGAGGAGCACTTCCAAATTGTGTAACAATATTAGAAATCTGTTGATACTGAAGTAACAAAACTGAAGAAAACAATCACGTAGGCAAAACAGTTATATCTTCTATCCGGCTTTTTGACAGCAATGTCATTCAGCAGCTTTCTAAAGAAAGCATGTTAAAATTACATATACTAATGTTTGCATTAAAAAAAAATTATACCAACACTTCAACTGTTTTACAGAAAAAGAAGAAAGCAGGCAGGAAAGTCTCAGAATTTAGTAGTACGGATGAAGACTTAGGTCCTGTAAGAGAACATGGAGTTTTGTTTGAATGCTCTCCTGAGAACTGGAATGATCAGAAGAAACCACCACCAACACTGAGTTACTGGGTTGTGGGGTAAGTTTAAACACAGACAAATCTATTTCTCTCCAAACCTTCCATTTTGAGTATCCTTCTATCATATTTAAGAATTTTTTTTTTTCAATTGGGAAGATCAAATCCACTTACTGGTCTATCTGAGATGTTTTGGGGAGGGAGCATTCTTTCCTGGATTTGCTTTCCAAGTTCTGCTGTCAGCACAAATAATCTATTTACTGTGACGTCACACAGTTTAGATTTAAACTTATTTGCATGACAAAATAGTGTGCTGCCCTAGGTATTAAATATTAAAAATAAGAGCTTTTATTCAAAGTAATCAAGTGCACTGAGAAAACAGTATGCATCATCACTTGACAATTCAGAACACTGCATATAATTCAATTGTTTAAGACTAGGCCAGCAAGCCACATTCTGCAGCCATTACTTTTCACCGACCATATTCTGTGATGTCTAATATTTAGCTGCAGTTAGCAGACAGTCATGTTGGGATTAGTCAGTCAGCAGGATGACCAAAGACAGTCCGTTAATATTTACAGAGCTATATGCTATAATGCTACATACAGTTATGCAAAGGTATATTAACAGCTTTTCTATTTTAGTTCTTTCCCTCAAAGAGTCTGTTGGAGTGACACGTAGGAATGTACCTGCCAGGTTGTATTAAGTTTAAAAATGAGTAAATATGTAAATATTGGGGTTTGCTCCCATATAACCCATTGCAAAAACAAAAGTAATATTAAAATACACAGTAAAAACATGAAAAACTTTTGTAATAGGCTTTAGAAAACTGAAGAGAGAATAACTTACCTTAGGAATCTAACATATGACAACAGTAAAATCATGCAGAAGGGCCACAGAGATTTGCTAGCTGTATTATGCAGCAATTGCAAAAAGCTAACACCTGTGATTTCTTATTTTTGTGGGTTTTTTTGTGTTCTTTTCTTCAGGAGACTCTTCTTGCATCCAAAACCACAGGAGTTTTATGTTTGTTTCCATGACTCAGTTGCGGAAGTTGCTGTTGAGCTGGCCTTCAAGCTGTCCTTTGGTTTAGCTACATAGATGAACTTTCTCAGTATTCAGCCATCCTTGTTCTCAACTCTCAAAGCATTTAAGAGTAGTGAGAAATGAACTAAATTCAGGTGCCTGCTGATGGCATACCTTTGAAATGCTTTTAAAAAGGTAAATATACCTTGTGATTTGACACAGGTGAAACTTCAGCACTGATTCTAATGACCTAATCAGTTGAATACTTATAAAAAATTTTGGAGCACCAAAGTTTTTGTATTTATCTATTGTCAAATTATTTATCCTAATTGTAACTTCATTATGTGAAAACCTCACATAATTAGTACATTCACTGCTGTTCACTGTCCAGTATTCAATGTAAAATGATACACTGATGTCCTCAAAGTGCTCTTGAATATTTGGCAGTCACTGATGGGGAAAAGTAAATTTCCCAATTGATGAAAATTTTGTGCCTCTAAGCACATGAAAAATACAGAAATATTTTCAGTAGCATTGTGTTAATCACAACAAAAAGAAACCTTTTAGAAGAATAATGATGTTTAGCTACCCAAAACTGATGGTGTAACATTTTTGCTAGTGCACACTGTTAGACACTTGAGACCTACAGCGTGACTGATGTTTTACCTGATTTCATGACTTTTATCATAAATAATGCTTACATTTGTTAAAAAAAAAATTAGTTTTGAAGGCACAAAACAGGTGTGCTGAAGGTGATATTTTTGTTTAAGACCAATGCATGGATAGCTACTTTTGTATTATATTCACAATTTCATAATAAAAAATATATATTTTTAAAAGACCAGTACAGTGCTATTCTAATTTCTTTTGAAGTTGCATATTTTCTTTTTGTTCATTTAAACAGTATTTGTTTAGCTAGATCTTCTACAATCTAATGCTGGATACTGAAAAAAAAGTTAGGTTACACCTGTATGAGGCAAAAGAAGGAATGCTTGCAAGATCAGAAGGCTTCTACAGAATTCCGCTTTCCTACTAATTGCTGAAAGGTTTGTGGTAGACAAACTAGCTGCTCTGATTGCATTTGTTTATTTATTCAGATAGTTTTATTGAAGATCTAGTTTAAAATGTTTGATTTTCTTGGATCCTTTTTTTACCCCATCCAGCACATTTAGATTTGGTCATCTGCATAGTAGCCAATCACATACTTTGTCAATACTGCAATTTTTTTTTTCTTTGCTGCCTCTACTTGCTACCAATGGGATCAAAAGAAAAAATATAAATGTATTTAGGAAATTAAATTCAGTTGTTTAGGTTCTCATGATCAAATCCTTAGCTCGTTTCAACTAGTAAACTGCACTCAGAGTAATTCTAAACTGAGCCTTTAAATACCTTTGACTGCTCACACTGGCTGATTCACAGCTTGGTTTGAATTGTTCAGGAGTTGCTTTCATTTCCCGCAGTAGAAATCTTAAGCCTGAAGTTTAAGTATATGATGGAAGGTTTTGTTAATCAGCCCTTTCCAAAATTGATGATTCCTTGATGACAGCATATTAGTTTGAGATGTACAGAGCAGAGTTGCATCAGTAGTGCTTTTACGTTTCCATTCTCCATCTATAAATTATCTGAGAGAATTACATGTTTGAATATGGATAATATATGAACCCCTTTAAATACAATCTAAAATAAGTTTGGAATGTTGTGTTTCTTTCTAGATGAGAAAAGGAACATGGGGTGGGGGGGGAAGCAATCATTGCAAACAGTGGACACTGAGAGCTAGGCCTAATTCATTTTTGTTAATTTGTTTTAGATGGTTTTCTTTGTTGTTTTGTTGTTTGTTTTGTTTTTTCAGGGCACTTTGCTGGCAGCGTAGTGGGCTAATCTCAGTTGTCGTAGTTGGGTTAAGTCACTGCAGAAAAAACAGTGAATATGTAGTGTGTGTGGGAGTAAGAAGAAGGACTGAAGGGGCTCCTTCAGTAGCAACCAGCTACGAGAGCTGCGCTGAAAGTAATGTCTTCTATTTTATTATGTTGGCCCATGACATCAGAGGTAGATGTTGATGGTACGGCAGTAGAAGTTGAACCTTCCCACCAATGTTCTGTTACACTTTGTTGCCATGCAACAGATGGCAGCAGAGGAGTCCTGCCCCTAGGAGTGATTGAGAGCAGAGGAATGGTGTGCCCTGTGGTAACATGCCCTGCTGCAAGGGACTGGGGAGCAGCTGTTGACCAGGTGGAGCAGTGCCAAGCGCCGTGGTGGATGTGCAGAGCTGGTGGCGTGATGGCTGCCCAACAAACAGGTGAAGCTGCTGCTGCAGGTGTAGGCCTCATCCAAGCAGATCCAGGCAGAGCAGCAGTGCAGGGTTATGGTCAACTGCTTTGTGCACATCCAGACAGAACAAGGTACAGACCCAGCCATTCTGTTTCACCACTATGCTTAGGAAAACAAACAATTTCAGAAACATCTCTGTAGCCACAGTGATGGCAAGCCAATTGCAGGCTGCTGGCGTTCAGAGGAGTGCTGCTAGGTGGGGGAGGAGGTAGGGAGAAGGTGCACTTCCCTTCATGATTCTTGTTGATCTGAAAAACAAACCTGCAGCCACAAAGTCAGCATGCTTTTATATGATGAAGCAGGAGAATTATGCTTAGCGGTGGTTGTGGGCATTTTCCTTCTGATGGTTTCTCAGAAGCAGCAGTTATTCAGTATAACCATGTTGATCTGAATGAAAGCATACTCAGAAAAAGAAAGGAATACCTAGGCTTGATTTTTCTTTGCCCTTAAGATATCTTTGCCTTCACGCACAAGAACACAAGAAGATATTTAAGTGAAGTGCATGGCTGTGCGTTACGAAGTTCAGTCTCACTGCTGCTCAGCACTGCCTACCAGCACGGATGGGAGCCAGGCACGGAGCAGGGGCAATGATGGCAAAAAGCATATGCTTTTCTCATGGTTCACGCAAGATTTCCCTCCTGTGTTAGCTCCTCAGCACCATTTAACTTAGTGCATTTACATTAGCATCCAGAGGAGTCCTCTTTTTGATCTAGAAAAAGATTATCACCACAAAAGCCCTGCAAAGTTTCTGGTGTGTATGAACCACTTAGTCATTGTTTTAGTATGGAGTCGGAGCACCCCCTATGGAAACTAACCAGTATAGGCAGGCTCCTTCTAGAAAAGGACAGGTTAAAGAGAGTCCGATGTTCTTTGGTTTCTCTTGACAGTTTTTTCTGTATCCAGACTGCAGTTGATGCAGGTATCTCTACTCTTGGAGAGGTATAGAAGTTCATGAAAGTTTATGGAAGTAAGGAAGCTGAAAGTGTTTCCCATCCCTCAGCATTTGCATTTATAGTTTCTTGTACTAACACTGAACGCATACATTTGTTGGTACACATCAGAATAAATCCAGATTTCTAGCACCAGATGCCTGAAAAATAAAAGACCTGAAAAGAAATATTTCTAACCTTTTTTATACCTCATATAAGTAGAAACAGTAGAAGGAATGCTGTATAAAAAAAGTCCATGTAATACAAACTGTGGATCTTTGTTATGTTAAAGAATCCATTTTCTTTTCAGTAGGATTTTTTCAGTTCTGGCATGGCAATTTGGTAAATGTTATACACTGTTTTCCAACAGAGGCTCCAAACTATGCTTTCAAAGACAGGTACAAACAGATTTTAATGTCCAAAGTGGATAAGTGAATAAACTTGTAAATAAATAACCTCTTGGTTCTGCTTCATAAACTCACTAGATCTGGTCTAGAACTGTGCAGGTCCTTCTCTCAGCACAGTTGGTAATTCATGGTAGTGTGTTGATAACATTTTGTAATTAGCATATTTAAAAGTGAGCATGGTTTACTGTATAGCTTATTGTTGAAGGTAATGAAGTCTGACTTTTTCACTTCTGTGATTAATAACTTAGTGAAGTGCATGTAAGTAACTGCTCATAACTGCAGTCAAAATTTTCAAAGTTTTGTTCAGAACACAATGCTTTTGGTGTTAACTGATGGAATTATTGAGATATATATTGAAAATCTTAGATTCAAGTGCCAATGTTTCTGTTCTTTGTTAAAAAATCCCAATTACATTTTAGCAGTTAAGATGGCACTAGCACGGATTCTAATCTCGAAAATGTTTATAGATAATCTCACAAGTGAAATTAGAGCCGTTTTTATTCTACTGTGTGAAGTTCTTGTGTTGTGTCCCTCAAGCAGAAGTCTGTCTTTATCTTGTTACTTTTCTCTGCATTATTTGCTTGCTATTGTTACTGTGCAACTGCCTGAAAGAGCTCCTACATATCAGAATATGCCATACATTATTAGAATGTGTGCTATTAGTGTAGCTAAGTAATGGCCCTGTAAACTTATTTCTTGCTATACATAAAGCTGGAAACATTTATGAATAGTTGAAAAAATTTGAGGAGTCTAGTTTTGTACAAATGGAACACGAAAAAGAAAGAAACAATGTTAAGCTATGGCTCAAAATGCAAATTATACTTTTGAGCTACACTGTCTTACCTTGCACATTTGTTCACTTCAAGAGGAAAGTTCCTTAACTTGGATGAATTCTCATTGGGACACAGAGGTCAGCACTCAGGGAATTAATTGCAGGAAATCCTGATCCTGAAATATAAAGTGTTGATAATGGAATTTGAAAAATTACATCAAATGTATTCATATCTGAACAGAAAATAAGTTAATATATTTTTCATGTAGGAATCTGTTTTATTTGTGTTTTTCTTAGGTTATCCATTTCACAATTTCTTTGATTATGTTTTCATAATTTAACCAAAAGTCTGGGTTCTGTGGTTTCTCTTGTTGACAGTTTTTTTCTGTGATGCCAGAAAAATCTGCCGCGGGCTATGTTTGTGCCATGAGCTTTCCTGGTGTTGCTTCCCAGGAAGAATGTTGTCAGTCCTTAAGTTTGGATCGATCCCCCGGCATTGCATGCAAATTCCTCAGCTGTCCTTTTTCAGTTCCAATTCCTTCATATGTAAAGAGTTTGAAGTTGCTGTTTTCTTTTTCTCATCAGAGTGGAAAAAGTAAAATATGCATGAGATACATAAGTGTTTATAGTTCTTCAAATCTCCTTTCTGCCTTCTAGAAGTATTTCCAGATGGCTTACATGTGTATGTGCTTGTGACTCAAAATTTAGAAACATTCCACAAATAGCATTCAAGATTAATTTTTTCAGAAGGCTATTTAACAAAGTAGCATTATGCGTTATTGAAGCTCAGGGACTTGGGATGCTTTCTTACATACTTGATGCAGGATAGGAAATCCAAAGTATGCTGGTGTGCGTGATTTTTGCTTGGCTGGATTGTCTTTTGAAAGAGATTACTACAAACTTCAGATTGTAGGGAAGTAAAGTGCAAAGAACTGAACAAAGCAGGCTTTGTTGACTTGCCAGGCACTGTTGGTACTGACAGTAGTACAGGCACAGTTGAGCATCTTCAAATTGCAGCTGTCCCCTCCTGCTTGCTACGTGGACTAGATAAAAAAAAACCTGAACACTGCCCCTTTTTTTTTTATAGCATTCTCATGTTTTTACATTATTCTGCTACTCAAAGACTTAACATTTTTTTTTAAACTTATTAGAAAGAAGCTGCATGATGGACTATTGATTATTAATCTGAATGTACACGTTGTAAAAACTGTTTCAGTATTACTAAAGGAAAAAAAAAAGCTGTGAAGTTTTAATAGCATTGAAACATTTCAGAGCTCCCTTGAGACTAGAGTGACCTCATTTAATTCTTAAGCCTTCTATTTGCCCAGTAAAGAAGCACCAGAAGAAGGATCACAGCCTTTCTAAATTTAGCTGTTGGAACCAGCTAACAAGGCATTACATCAGATAAATGTTAGGTAAAGATCTCTCTTTTGCTGTAGGTGAAACACAAAGAAAATGTTCCTTAGTGTTCTTTACCAAAGAAAAACACTTTGCTAAGCATCTGAGTTTCCTTCTCAGTGTAGTGCAATAGTGATTTCTTCTGATTATTTGGATGCAGAATGAGGAGAGGGAACGCATAAAGGTCCCATTTACTGTTTTATGACAACATATCACCAAGATAACACTTAACACTTTCTGTCATGGGGCACTATCCAATATCCTTCATGGGACAGGAGGAGCCTGAGGGCTAGTTCTTTGTCCTGCAGAGAAAGATTTGGGGGTTCTGATGGACGAAAAGCTGGACATGAGCCAACAGTGTGCACTTGCAGCCCAGAGGACCGACAGTATCCTGGGCTGCATCAAAAGAGGCCAGCAGGTAGAGGGAGGTGATTTTATCCCCCTCTACTCTGCCCTTGTGATGCCCCATCTGGAGTACTGCATCCAGGCTTGGGGCCCCCAGTACAGAAGGGATGCAGAACTGTTGGAGCAGGTCCAGAGGAGAGTCACAAAGATCATGGGAGGGCTGGAGAAAGGTTGAGGAAACTGGGCTTATATAGCTTGGAGAAGAGAAGGTTCTGGAGAGACCTCATTGTGGCCTTCTGGTACATGAAGGGAGCTTACAAGCAAGAGAGAGACTGAGTTTTTACACACTCTAATAATGATAGGATAAGGGGAATAGCTTTAAAGTAAAAGAGGAGATTTAGGTTAGATGTTAAGCAGAAATTTTTTACTCAGTGTGGTGAGGCACTGGCACAGGTTGCCCAGAGAAGCTGTGACATATCTTGTTTAATACATATCTTGTTTGTGTGATGTCTGTGATCATTTGCATAGTATGTTTTTAGTAGAAATACTAGACAAGTGATACTCTTAAGTCATTTGGTTGTTTTTATAAACAGGCATGTACCAAGTTAAATACTTCAAGGAATTAAAGAGCGCTGTTTTGATTATCATTCAAGAAACTAGTCCAAGGAAAAACTTAACCTTTTGCACAGAATGATGTATTGCTATCTTAGTGAAACTAAATGTTACACATATTGAATTAAAACCTTCCAAATGTGACCAAAAAATGTGGAGACCTGAGCATATAGGGCTTTAAGCAAAACATCATTGGTTCTTTTTCAAGAAAAAATTAAGTAATCTGCAATTCTTGTCAGAAGGGAGGATAAATCTTACTGTGTATACAAATCTACCCATCTTCATTTCATGAGGAGACTTCCTGTTATTTCTGAGGTAGTCATTTTCAATAAGAGAAGGGAAAAAAAACTGCTGTGGAATACTGCTAACTTACAGACTTTGGATAGCACTGGGAAGCCTATATGTGATCTGTTTCTGAAAAATAAAGGCTAACGGGTTCTTGACATCTCCTTGCAAATTCCTGGGCTCCACACAAAGCCCTCAGGTCCTCCAATTACTACTACGAATACTTTTTAGCCCCTGCGAATTAGATTTTGTGATGTACAGGCTGAGAACTGGGGTGACAGATATCACCAGCTCCCAGAACCACAGCACGATGGGAGATGACCTGGGGGATAGGATCTGGTCGGTGGACAGAGCAGAACACAGGTGTGACAGGACTCAGGTTTGTGGCTAATCTGATGTGAATGAATTTTGTTCGCACTTGCAGATTGAGCAAATGGTGTAACACTAATGCATGCAAGCAAGACTTCTACGAACAAGTTCAGCTTATTCTATTTGCAATCTCATCTCTGACTCATGCAGTCACACACCTGACAAAGTGAATGTAACTTCCTTGTTGCTATCACCAAGGTCTGCGCTGTCTGTGTTCCCCCCTGCAGCACAGTCACAGAATCACAGAATTGCCAGGGTTGGAAGGGACCTCAAGGATCATGAATCTCCAACCCCCCTGCCACATGCAGGGCCACCAACCTCCACATTTAATGCTAGATCAGGCTGCCCAGGGCCCTATCCAACCTGGCCTTGAACACCTCCAGGGACGGGGCATCCACAACCTCTCTGGGCAGCCTATTCCAGTACCTCACCACTCTCTCTGTAAAGAATTTCCCCCTGACGTCCAACCTAAATCTCCCTTCCTTCAACTTAAAACCATTTCCCCTTGTCCTGCTGTCACTCACCCTTTCAAAGAGTTGATTCCCCTCCTCTCTGTAGGCTCCCTTTAGGTACTGAAAGGCTGCAATGAGGTAACCCCGCAGCCTTCTTTTCTCCAGGCTGAACAAGCCCAGCTCCTTCAGCCTGTCCTCATAGGGGAGGTGCTCCAGTCCCCTGATCATCTTTGTGGCCCTCCTCTGGACCCTCTCCAACAGCTCCCTGTCTTTCTTGTACTGGGGGCTCCAGACTTGGACACAGTACTCCAGCTGGGGTCTCACAAGAGTAGAGTAGAGGGGAACAATCACCTCCCTGTCCCTGCTGACCACCCCTCTTTTAATGGAGCCCAGGATAGCATTTGCCTTCTGAGCCGCAAGGGCACACTGCTGGCTCATATTAAGTTTTTCATCTATCAAGACCCCCAGGTCCTTCTCCACAGTGCTGCTCTCAAGGACTGCTCCTTCCAGTCTGTATGGATGCCTGGGATTCCTCCGGCCCAAGTGCAAAACTCTGCACTTTGCCGTGTTGAACCTCATCAGGTTCACCCGGGCCCACCTTTCTAACCTCTCGAGGTCCCTCTGAATGGCATCCCTTCCTTCCACCATGTCAACCACACCACTCAGCTTGATGTCATCAGCAAACTCGCTGAGGGTGCACTCGATTCCGCCATCGATGTCATTGATAAAGATGTTAAAGAGCACCGGTCCCAAGACAGACCCCTGGAGGACGCCACTCGTTACCAGCCTCCACCTGGACATAGAGCCATTGATGACCACCCTCTGTCTGCGGCCTTTCGACCAGTTTCTTATCCATCGAGTGGCCCACCCAGACGCGCAGCACTCCTGCACAGCTTGCCCCCGCTGCACAGCAGTTTTGGGGCCAGCTTGCTAAGCTGCACTGCTACACAGGAGCATTTGCACGGAATGGGCTGTGCCTCGGCTTCTCGCAGTGAGTGGTGAGCATGAGCTGGAGCCGCAGGAGCAGCGTGCTGCGGTGCCTCGAGGCACAGGGTTGGTTTTGTCCCCAGCAGGAACTGCGTGGGCTTTGGTCACGGAGACAAAACCGAAGTTCTCGGCAGCGCTGCCGATCCAGTCAGCACTTCAGCGCTGATTCGCAGTCTGCCCGGTGGAAGGAAAGAGTGCAATAGTGTCACCTGCTGTGCTAAATCCAGGTGTTCTTTTCAGAGGGGAACAAATACTTAGGGTGATTTTCCAGCATTGTTTTGTAGGGTTTTGGTGTTTATGCCTAAAACGGTACCCATAAAACCAACGTACCCGCAGTGGGGGTAAGCAGGCTCCAGGCGCCTTTTTTTCGGAGAAGGCAAAGCCAGCGCCAGCTGCGGGAAGCACGGACGAGCGGCGCTGAGGGAGCAACGGACAGCGCGCGGCCCCTTTAAGGGGGCGGGCCGGGCCCCGCCGCAGTACTGACGCGCGGCGCGGGGCGGCGCTCTGGTGACACCGCCTTCCCCCGTTTCCAGATCTTTCTGGAATGCGCGGCGCCCGCTGCCTGCTCGGCCCGAGCCCTTCCGGAAAGTGCCGAAGCCGGCGCCGGCGCCCGGCGGACTGCCCGCCGGCCGGCACAGCGCGCCTGCGCAGAGGCGAGCAGGCGCCGGTTGGTGGCTGGTGCTCCGCAGTGGGGGAGAGGCGGCGGCGGCCGGTCCCAGCAGCGCAGCTCAGCGGTCGCAGGCCGGCGGGGAGCGCCCAGCGCAGCCATGTCTGTGGTCGGCATCGACCTCGGCTTCCTGAACTGCTACATCGGCGTGGCGCGGAGCGGCGGCATCGAGACCATCGCCAACGAGTACAGCGACCGCTGCACCCCGTGAGTAGCGCGCCCCCGCGCCGTCCTCCCTCGGGCCGCAGCCGCCGTTCTCCCCTGGCCCTGCGCTCCCTGAGGCGGCGGCGGTGCCGGTCGGGCTGTCCCGCGGGGCCTCTCTGCAACGCGGCCGGCGCCGGTGCTGCCCTGCCCTGCCCTGCCCAGCCTGCCCGCCGCGCGTTTCCGGGAGCGGCGCGGTGCCGGCAGGCGGGCTGCGGGGGCTGTGCGAGAGGCGCCGCTCTCCCCGTCTCTCGCCGTGACTTCCCCGTGTCCTTGGAGGACCGCGCCGTGCGGCGCGGCACAGCGGGCACCGCGGGCTTCTGTTCTTTCTGTTGCGATGGCTCTGTGCGTGCGTGCGTTCCGCCGCTTCGCTCCGGAGCGGCCGCCGGGTCTCGAACGGCCGCGTGACCGAGACGGGCGGGCAGCGCGGAGCTGCGCGTGCCTCCCCGCGGCCGCAACGTGCTGTGCGCGCCGCGCGTGTGCGGGCGGCGGAGACGGGAGGATGCGCGGGGACCCCCCGTCGGTTCCTGTAGCGCTGAGAGACCGAGAGCCGGCTCTGAAACTTGTGCCGGGGAAACCCCGCTGCCCGTCCGTCCCCTCGCTCTGCTTGGCGTGCGTTCTGTGCCAGTAGACCTGGGGTAGGCTTCTGTGTATCGAACGCCTCGTTACTAATTTATGAGTCACTGTACTTTCAAGGCTTGTGCGAAGTGGCTGTGAAAGTGAGCTCGGACACGGCTAGTGAGATAGCACCGAGTGCACAGCTGTGTAGAGGCAGTGGTTACATGCGTCTGGATTTTCTCTCCTTTTCTCTGAATTGTCACATAGATGGGGAGGTACAGTGTAGAAAAGAACTTCCTTTCTAATGCTGTTGTCTAAAAGTAAACTTAATAGTATTAAAATGCTTGTATTACGGAAGCTTGTTGAAGTAACTGGGTCTTATTTCAAGCAGGATTTGAGCAGATATAACACTTAAAACTATCAAAACTGCTCTGTATCTCATTGAACAGTGCAGTAACTGAGCGCTTTATCCCTCTGTTCCTGTGGGAGAGCTTACATCACTTAGAGACCTGAAGTTAACCAATAGCTGACATGGATGGGATGTGTCCCAAATACTTGGCACTTAATTCCAGATTTACCAAGCGACAGTGTTTGTTGTGTTGGTGTAACGCACAGTAAAAATACCTGAACCAGTGCTGGACAAGTTAGGACGCTCCTGTTCACAGTGTGTCATTAAGCTTCCTAAAGAGAGGGCAGTCCTGGATGTGCTTCATGGAGCTCATTATGCTCTGTGGACAAGGCTTACGAGCGTGACCAGCGCCTGGCTTTGGAGCCCATTCAGGTACCTGTGCAGTGCTGGTGTGGACAGTGTGGTGTCAGTCAGAGCCTACTTTGTATCTAAATACAAGCAGTATATGTTTGTAGAAGATGGTGCATTATCAGATTCAATGCAGCGCTCATTAAATCCTGAATCCTCTGTCCTGATTGTTAAAACATTCTGGTGACCCTTTACCTCATACCCATCTCCTATAATTTAAGGTGTAGGATTGTTGGCATTTATAAGATGTGCATCTTTGGGATAAGCACTGCAGAAAGAAAGGTTCTGTTGTGAAGCTATCTATGTCAGGAGATGTAGAATGCTCCTTGCGGCTCCTGACCTTGATGTCTGTTTGGTGTTAACTGAGATCTGGCTTTTTCCAACTGGAGAACTCCAGCAGGTCAGCTGCACACATTTGCAGTGAGCCTCGGCTGCTGAACCCAGGGCAGATGGCTGTGTCTCACCACTGTGGCACTGTGCAGAGAAAAAGTTGATTGTTGATAGCTCGTAATCTTTAATAACTATTTTTTTCAGACCACATGCAATTAGTGTAGTCACAAGCTGTGACTAAAACTATTCTTCACAACATCTTCAAAACAGAGCGTGGAGAAGATTGCAGTCTCCTGGTGAGAAGAGCTGCTGTTGTTAGAGCAGTCCCTGTCCTGCTCAGATCCTTGCTTCAGAGGAAGCCAGGATGCTTCCTGACGGGCTGTGTTCAGTTTGGTGGTGTATAGAGTAGAGAAGTTGGTTGATGGTGCTATCCAAGTGTACGCAGTGCCCTCAGTGTGGTGAAGGTGGGGAGGAGGCAGGAAGTAGTCTGCTGCACTGACCTTTATGCATTCATTAAACAGTGAAATTTAAACCTTATGGGTCCGCGTTGTGGTTGTTAGTTACTGATGAATGGCCTCAGGCAGATCTGTTCCCAGATGGGAATCAAGTCCTACGTCCAATCTATACAAGCAGAGCTGGTGATTGGGGGTGGGGAAATAAGCAAGGATCATTGACAGTACTTGAAAATACACTGGGATGATATACTGAGTGCAGAACATGTTAGAGGAGGACATAATATAATATGTGTTGTTGGAGAAAGAAAATCTTGTAGCTACTCCAGTTTTACTTAGCTGCTGATGGAGTTGGCAGGTCTCAGAGTGGAGTTCTGTTGCCTTGTGTATGTTTCTTGCAGGTTTTCTTCCTCTTGACTCTGGAGGGAAGGCTGCTGGGGAGGTAGCCAGGTGGTGTCTGTGTTTCTGGGGTGGCCCTGGCAAAGGGGTTGGGAGAGGAACAGAACTGCTCTGCGAGCTGCTGAGGACCTCCCTGACCCATGATGACTGCCAGCTATAGGGCTTCTATAGGGCGTCTGCCTGCAGTTGGCTGTCATCGGGAGTGCCCGTGCGTTGTGGGGTTGGGCTGCTCAGCTACTTCAGGCCTGGGTGTTATTTTTAATTACTGTCTCACAATGATTGCTGGAAATTACTCCTGCATTGTGAATGTGGTACTGTCAGACTCCGAGTTTTTGTTTCAAGATAACTTTCCTGATTAAGTTCAGAGCTTCATTTTCGGTGATCCAGACTACTTTGGTTCCATGCTGTCACCTGGAATTAACTGTTAATTCCTTACCTTTATTATAGAATCTGTAGAACACTTAAGCTTTTAAAGAATTCCCTAAATGCCTTGAGAACAATTGTGGTCACCACAGTTTCTACGCTAATTTGCAGAGAATGAAATAGCCAGAATTCCACAGCAAGTTGTGGTGCTTCATACAGTAATGCTGTCAATACCACAACCATATTCTTCCACTGTAGTTTTGGGGCTTTGTTTTGTTTAGAATAACGTGGATATAGTTTATAACATTTTCTTTTAAAACTCAATTTCTTTTTTTCTTTTTTACTTAGAGCATGTATATCTCTAGGATCCAAGACACGGGCCATTGGGAATGCAGCAAAGAGCCAGGTAAATGGATGGAGAGGGGTAAGGGGCTACAACAGCATATTATTTACCTGACTTGCTTTCTTTTGAGCTCCAGAGAGAGAAGTAGTGAATAAACTTGATATTGCAAGGTAAGTTGTCTGTTATGAGTGTGCATTTTGCAGTGTTACTGCTTCAGTATTCTTTTATTCTAGCATTTTTTTAAATTAATGACAAAACGGATTGTCGTTAAGAGTAGAGAATGAGAAGAAATGGGACATCTTTCCCAGTAGGGTATTTTTTTCCTGGCCATTTGTGACAGTAAGAGTACAGTTCCAAATTATATCTCCGTGTGGGGGATGGGGGGGGATTCTGTGCTTACAGTTTTTGAAAAGTTGAAACAGCTGTTCAACAAAAGCTTGATACTGATGCTAGCTAATTTCTCTGCAACTTCACTTGCGGCTTAGGAGAACAAGGAATTGCTTTGGAAGGAAAATACTTAGAAAACTTAAAATAGCCAGTGCGAATGTAGAAAGCCAAAGCAGAAGAGGTTTTACCCTTTTTCTTTACACTCAGACATCGTGTTAGCTAGCTGAAAGGAGGAGGCCTCCTTCCCCATAGTGGAGTGCAGTTAACTGAAAATGGAACAGCAGCTTTGCTGAGCAGTTGTAGAGGTGATGGAGCCCCCTGGTAGTACCGTGAGCATTCAGTACATGGCAGATGCTGTGATACCTTTTGTTCCAGGAAACGTTACACTGTTGATCTGAGCTCAGCCTCTGAAGGCGTCCTGCTGGTAATGTTTCCAGCTATTCAGCTCGTTATTTAGGGTAGTAAAGTACACTGGCTGATGCTGAAATAGGTTACCCTGGAGTAACTTCTTTTGGTAGCTCAATTAAATATTGTATGTGTTAGTGTGTGTTTCTGACACAGTCTTAAGATAATGCAGGTGAAACGTTCATAAAAGAATAGATGTAGGGAGGGCTTTATCATCTTTGCAGATGAAATCTGAATTAGAGCACAGTGTTAAAAGAGAAGGAGTGCAGTGTGTACACTTGTTGAAGCTTCATATAAAGTGAATGTAGGTAATGGCTTTATTTGTTACTTCAGACTGCTGTTACTTTGATATGTAATCCATCAAATCTTGTACATGATGTTAGAAAGTTCCTTTAGAATAAGAGGTGCAGCAGGTAATGGTTATAAAAGAGGAAAGTAAACTTGGGTTTTACAGTGGAGACCATAGATCTAAAAAGAGTGCTGCTTTCTTCACACTCTGTGTTTTCCAGTAAATGTGTGGAGCTTGAAGAAGTGTGTTCAGTATGTGCATTGAGCCCAACATAACAGGAGTTATCATCTAAATGGGTTTCTATAGTGTGCATGTAAGAGATAACTGAAAATAGAATATCTTTCACAGATCGTTACAAATGTAAAAAATACACTGCATGGCTTCAAAAAGCTGCATGGAAGAGCATTTGAAGATCCTTACATACAAGCTGAAAGGTCCAAACTTCCTTACGAACTTCAGAAGATGCCGAATGGCTCTGTAGGAGTAAAGGTAGGTTAGAACTTGGTGCGGAGTTCTCTCTTGCATTAGAGACCAGCACTTCAAGCCTTTGCCATGTGGTGCATATTATATAATTGTGTTTCTTAGTATACATAGTATAAAGAGGTATTGCATTGTCTGCTTTGCAGATGTCCTATAAAACATTACAGTTAAAACATTACACTTATTAACACCAGAAGCATTAAGCTTGGATTTCATTCAACTTGAATAAAACTGTGCAATAAACTTGCTCTTTTCAAGAGATGAAGAGCACCTTTTTCCCTGCAATAACATTTCCTGAAGTATGGTACTTTCTCTGTCTGAGATAGTTGTGGTTTCTCTTCATTAGCTTTCTGTAGTCTCATTACTAGTTTATACCCTACAAGGTTTACCTTTGCATAGGTATAATTATAGTGTGTGATTATTTGTGATATCTCGTTTGTCTTACGGGCGTGCGGAGACCGAGTTGCCGAAAACCAGGGTAATTCTGTCTCAACATTTAATCTGATCAAGTCATTTTTAAATTACTTCCAAACTAAATAGTTGAAAACAGCTGTTCTTAACATTCAGACTTTTTGGCTTTGGTCTCTGAATGTAGGTCTTAGAGAAGAAATCATTATGTCTGAAAAGGTATTTGTTTTTTTTTTGTAGGACTTTTTTTTCTTTCTTTTTTTTTTTTTTTTTAGTCAAATGTGTTTTTCTGATACTATTTTTTTAGGTAGCTCTTCAGGCTTTTTTTTTTTTTTTTTTTTTAATCTTGGGCAAAGCTCTTTGCATACCTACTTGTCAGGAAAATATGCTTGTTGGTGAAAAATGCCATCCATTGTTGCTTACAGCACTTAACGTGGGATGATTCGTTATAGAAGTGCAATTTTGTCTTTCAGGTGAGATACCTGGATGAAGAGAGACTGTTTGCAGTGGAACAAATTACAGGAATGTTACTGGCCAAACTTAAAGAGACTTCAGAAAGTGCTCTGAAGAAACCAGTGGCAGACTGTGTTATTTCAGTAAGTTATCATCCATTTACTGTCATTTTGCTCACAGATAACTTTATGTAAGTTTGTACCATTATGCCATAATGTGACAGGGAAGAGATACAAGTGGTGAGTAGAAATCACATTGACAAAGACTTGGGCCTTTATTACAGATTTTTCCAGTTGATAACACTGTTGTAGTCATACATGAGAGCATGGAAAACTTGTTGAGTGTGCTTTGAGAAAACATACTATATAGGCTGTTTGGGGCTGGTTTGCTGGAATGTAACTTGCTTTCTCTAAATGAGGATATTCTAATGTGAAGGCATTTCTTTTCTAGTCCCAAAGAAGCTCCCCAAGTGTATGGTCAGTTTTGTTGTTAGGTATTTGAGTGCTGCTTGGTTGTATTGTGTATGAAAGTTGCCAGGAACTTACTGCTCTGAAGATAATGTACTGGGGACTTAAGAAACCTGAATTACCTATGTCTGCTGAAAAGGTCTTGTTTGTTTGGCTCATCTGCTTGACGTCTTTCTTGCTCGGCTGCTCACCTATGGGAGTGAGCAGGGGCAGTAGAACTTAGGCAGGAGGGTTTAGAGGGGATTTGTTCCCAATATAGAAGTCCTAGGTGTCTGCTTTTCACATTGTAGAAAAGTGGTAGCCGACAAAATAGAAAATAAGAATATAATTCTGTGTTAAGCTTTGCTGAAGTTGAAGAAATGGTAACTGACTGCAGCCAGTTTCATTTAGAAACATTTAGGGCTCTGATTGTGCTTTAGCTATTTTTGGTGAAATTGAAGACTGCAGCAGACTGTAAGCTGGAACTGTCAGTTAGGTGATAACTAAAAATGGTAGAGCTTGATATAGACCCAGTTGTAGCACAAAATTTAGTTCAGAGGTTCTGAACCTAAAATACTGTAGTGCTTCAGCAATAACTTCTGGGGCTGTGTATTTATGCATGCTTATTTGAGTAGATCTTTTGACTTTGCTGTATAAATGTTTTGAGCTCATAATGATTTTGAGATCAGAGGCTCATCAGAACAATGACAAGTTCATGGAGGTTTTTTTTGGTGCTTAAATATACTTGTTTAAAACACAGGTTTGAATTTCACTTGCATATTTTTGTCATGGTTTGAAATTTTAATTAAAATATGCTATAAAGTGGATTGCTTGGCTGTTGTATTCAGACTGCCTTATTAATCCAAGGTTAGTTTATAACAGTTTCTTGTGGTATTGAAATTTATAGTCTTGTTTGGTGGGTAAATCAGACTTCTTTGATTTAGAGGTCCATATGTTTTATCCTATGTAATTATTTCTTGGAAACAGGTACCAAGTTTTTTCACTGATGCGGAGAGAAGGTCTGTAATGGCAGCTGCTCAGATTGCAGGATTAAATTGTCTGAAGCTAATGAATGAAACTACAGCAGGTAAAGTCCTGTGTGCACAGAAATAGAGCAGCACCGCATGTAAATGTTTTCTTACTATTGAATCTGTAAGGGCAGTGACGCACTACTGTTACACAATTAGGAGCTTGGGAAAAAACTATTGAGGCTTGTATTGCCCAATCTAGCTTGGGAACTGGAAGCACAGTAACTGATGAAGCTTAGGGGCCCTGAGGAGAGTTTGGGTTTGGTAACCACAATACGGTAGCACTTAAATAGCTCCCCTGCTTGTGAAGTGGTATCTGTGCTTTCCTCTATACCGTGGTGCTGCAGCAGTTAGGTCAGGAAAGCCTGAGCTAGCTTCAGAATCAATCCAGCAAGGATACACACCTGACCTAAATCCTCAACTATTATATTAAATAGTACTATCATGTTGCATTATCAGATGTAACTGCATATTTTCTGTCTGAAAGATTACGATAAATCTGTTATTTATCTGAGATGTGTTGTGGAGTCTTATTTTAAGAGTGATATTTTTCCATGGGTTTGCTCTACATCCAAATGACCTCATCCATATCTCTTTCTAACTAGAAGTTTTTTCCAATTCTTGATCAAACAGTAACACAACAGATTTTTCTTTCCAGCTTATTGTCTGTGCTGAAGTAAAAATAAATTTCACAGAAGTGTGAGGACGAAGTTGTTTTTTTGTCATAATCTGTTTTTGTTTCAATTAAAGTGTATTTAGGGGAGATCTTGAAAGTGTATAATAAAAACCCCCTCATGTTTAACTTCTCACGTATGGTTTTAAAAAGTGCCTCTACACAGACTGCATTTTTATGGAGTTTTATCTTAAGGCTCATTTGCTGGTCATATTTGGAAACCTAAATTATGGTTTTTCAAAATATTCAAATTGAGTAAAGTCTGTGGGAAAATGACAGTTTAAGCTTGTCGCGAATCTGTCAGTTGTAGCATTAGCATGATTGTTATTTCTATGAAGTAACTTATTTACTGCCCTTAAGTGGTTTTGATGAATTCTATGGCAGAGTATTAAAACATGTCACATGGGAACTAAAGTTGGAGCAGTTTAAACCAGTCATGTAATTTTTTTTGATATAAATTCTTCTATGAAATCTCAGCAAGCTGGTTTTGAGAACTTAGTTTTCCCTAAACTAGTTTGAAAAACTTCTTGTTGAGCATACTTGAGTTGTGCGGAACTGAGCTAAAATAATGGAAGTAATTTCAGAGGAGAGTTACAGGTATGGCCTTCTTTATATATGAATAATAACTGCCAACACATCTTAAAAATTGTAAGTTAGGGTGGAGCATGTGTTGCTAACTTAGTGCTTTGGAAGTACGCAGTGTACAGTTGCTGTTGGAAGAGGTGATACAGAGTGCTTGAATGGCAATTATGAATTAACATGAGCTAATAGTAAAACTATAAATCAAATGACTGTGCAGAATTGGGCAACTCATAGAGCCTGAAAGTCTCTATGAATGCACCCAAATATTCTGTGAGAGCAGAGTGATGGAAGTATTTAGTTTAAGTATAATTAGTGTCTTTCTTTTGGTAGTGCTTCTAATGCATGCTTTCCATTTGTATGCAGTTCTGCCTTGACATTCATGTGTTGTTCTTTTGCAGTTGCACTAGCCTATGGGATATACAAGCAAGATCTACCGGCCTTCGAAGAGAAGCCAAGGAATGTGGTCTTTGTAGACATGGGGCATTCTGCGTATCAGGTTTCAATCTGTGCTTTTAACAAGGGAAAACTGAAGGTAATCTGTTAAGTCTTTGTACTAAAATACCATATTTCCAAAGCATTTAATTAAAAATATTGTTTTGTGGAAAGTTTTGTAAGTAAAAAAAAAAAGTCTGTAGCAGATAATATTGAAATGCAGAATACCAAGATTGCCTGGCCTTTTTGCATTTACAGCAAAGCAATTTTCATTAACAAAATGCAGAAATGAAGTAGCCCAAAGGTTGCTTTGGAAAGTGCTTGACAGATGTCAAATGTGTGGTTTTTGTGCCTTGGTTTTCTCAATGAAATAGTTGTGCATTCCTAGTAATCTCACAGAAAGAGTTGGGTTGGAATAACTGACTTACCTATGGAGTATTGTTAAATTGCTTTAAACTGTTTCTTATGGTGATTTTTTTGTCCTACCGTGTATAATGATGTAAAATCTAAATTCAATTGAATGTGAAACAGAACAGTATTCACTTTCCTGTTTTGAGATTTTCATCTTTGAGGTTTGTTCTTCTGCTGGCTGAGTGTTTCTGTAAATTGGTCTTTGGTAGTCTTCAGCTGAGGTCATGTGGAAGATGATAGTGGTGTGAGGTTTTTGTTTTTGGAGAGAGGGATAGTGAATGACAGGGCTAGTAATAGCATAAGAAAACAGCTAACTTGCTTTTTCTTTAGTGAGCTACTAAACTGAGTAAAGGCTGCAGCATAGTGGAAAATGACATGATAAATTTGGCTTTTATTTTGAAAATGTTGCATTTTATTTGAGGAGGGCAGAAAAGAAGTGAGATGAGTCATTTGTTGTGTTTATTCTTTAAGTTGTTTTTTTGTCATGCAACTGACAGTAGCTGGTGAGAAATCCACAAGCAATGTGAACTTTTAAAACTATATGAAACCTAACCCTATATCTAAAGAAATGTCATTAGATAACTTGTATTCTGTTTTGTTTGGTTTTTTTACTTTTATGCAGGTCTTAGCTGCTACCTTTGACCCTTTCTTAGGTGGCAGGAATTTTGATGAGGCTTTGGTAGACTACTTCTCTGAGGAATTTAGGACAAAATACAAACTGAATGTAAAAGAGAATCCCCGAGCACTGCTCAGATTGTATCAGGAATGTGAAAAACTGAAGAAACTTATGAGTGCAAATGCTTCTGACCTTCCACTGAATATAGAGTGCTTCATGAATGACCTTGATGTCTCCAGTAAGATGAACAGGTAGCATACGGTATTTTCACTGAAGTGTGACCAGACGTGGTATCTCAGCTGTCTTGTAATATGAAACATTTTCCCTGTTCCTGGCAGAGCTCAGTTTGAGCAGTTGTGTGCTGCCCTTCTGTCCCGAGTGGAGCCTCCTCTAAGAGCAGCCATGGAACAAGCTAGTAAGTAGGAGTTGGATGCTACCTTTTGTTCTAGAAAGTAATCAGTAATGTGGTTATCCTAGATCTCTTTAATGATTATCTTTTTAATGTATTTTTGTATTCATTAGAATTGCAAAGCTAAGTACTGAAAAGTTAAATGTAAGTTCCATTCATATGCTTGCCATGTATGCATGAATCCCATTCCTGCCTCATTTAGTGCACAAATGCATATGCAACCCTGACTTATTGACCTTCATTCACCCTGTGTAATGGAAAAGGTTGGGCCATGGAAATATATATGTATTTTTTTAAGGGGAAAAAAAAAAGGAGGGGAATAATGGGGATGGGGGAAACCAGCGTTCTGTACTTTGAACACTTAGCAACTGTCTGGCCAGCCTGTTCCATATGTGATACATAAGTCTTCACTGACCTGAGAACTTGGCAGTCTATTTTCAAAATATTTGGAGCATGTGCAAATAACAGTTTCTTTTTGTTTGTTTAGTGAGGAATAGACTTTCCTAGAAAAAGGTTTTACCCTATTTTTAGCATCTTCAACAAAAAGGGAAATATTCTGCTTTTTTTTTTTTGAGTTGGCTCGATAACTAATGCTGGAAGTAAGAACTTGAATAACTGCTGAGCAAAAACATAAAAGACTGACAGCTGTTTGAGATTCTGAGATCACTTTATGCTCATATTTTGAATCAAGAATTGAAGTTAACCTGCAAGCACGGTTCAATATTTATTTTATGTTTTCAGTCAAGGGTTTTGCTTTTCTCATTGGCAACTAAAATTAATCCAAACATATGATGAGGTATGTTTGGGCCTTCTTACTCTTGTTTGGGAGAAATGAGAGGTGTTGTACAGTAGTACAGGGCTGCCAAGGGAAATGATTGCACATTTGGGTTTATGTCCACCAGAAAGGAGAGGATGCACATATACAAGGTGTTTCTGAAGAACAGCTGTCACCACGTGAGCTGTATTTGATGCTTTGCTTCTGCATTTCCCAGAATTGTGCAACCAGAAAAGTTTTTAGCCTGCAGGAGGGATAAGGATTTTAAGGTGCTTCACTGCAAATCTGATTTTAAAGATTTTGTTGGCAGTTTAATCAGTGCTTGTTATTAATGTGTAGTTAATAAGAGATCTCTGTCTAATTTTTGTTGTAAACACAGCTTTTTGGTATCTTGATGACAAGTAAAGGCAATGTCTGCTCTTTCTTCTAGGACTTCAGCGTGAAGATATCTACAGTATAGAAATAGTTGGTGGGGCTACTAGAATTCCAGCAGTGAAGGAACAGATCTCTAACTTTTTCTGTAAAGAAATAAGCACCACACTAAATGCTGATGAAGCTGTTGCAAGAGGCTGTGCCTTGCAGGTATGGATATTAAAATTCAGTATTGCTAGCTTAATGTGACGTACTACTGCAGTGTAACTAAGGAAAACCAAATATCACTATGGGTGGAAGGAGATCAGCTCTTGCTTATTTGAACAGCTGGTGACAGATCACATCAGAAAAGATTGTATTATGTTTGGTAACTTGTCACTGTCACATTAAAGGGAATGACCTTGTTAGGGACCTGTTGAATTTGGTTGTCTGAATTTATTGGTCCGCTTCTGTGTAAGCCATTTGTAAGATTTGATTGTGTCTTTACTGACGATGACCAGGGAAATGGTGTTGATTTAATTAATTAAAATTAGCCAGTTCAATTATCTACCAAGTCAGTTCAATTAATTATCTGCCAAGAGTAAGAAGATTCTGTTTAAAAAATGCTGTGGTAAGCTGGAACCTCCATGTGACCTTATGCACTTAGATGTTAATTAATTGCTGTATCGCTATTTATTTTACTGCATGGATATAATAAAATTCTGATCTTTGTTTTCTAGTGTGCAATTCTTTCCCCAGCTTTTAAAGTGCGGGAATTTTCCATCACTGATGTTGTTCCATATTCCATAACATTGAGATGGAAATCATCTTATGAAGAAGGAACAGGGTAAGTTGTACGATGTGTGCTAAGAAGTATGGTGGTGTGTTTGTATAAGGAAAAATTTTGAGTTGTGGAGAAAGCCTTTCAGACTTGGAAGTTGTCATCTAATAAACAGTCTTTTTCTCTTTTTTTTTTTTCCTTGATTTCCAATTACTGCTTAATTGAAAAGATCTAATTTAAGAAACATTTGCATGAACTTGCTTAATTTTAATGACATCTTGAGACCCACTGGCCTTTAATGTGCAGCTCTTGTCAGAAACTTTCAAGTAAATAGGTTATTTGGTGGCTTACTTAGCACGGCTGCTGATCTGTAACATAACCTGATAATCCGTTCTATTATGCTCAATCGTTGAAATTTTACATAATATTTTACTGCTGTAGGGAATGTGAAGTCTTCTGTAAGAACCATTCTGCTCCATTCTCAAAAGTAATTACTTTCCACAAAAAAGAGCCTTTTGACCTGGAAGCTTTCTACACCCATCCGCATGAAGTGCCTTATCCTGACTCCAGAATAGGTAAGAATGTGTGTGTAAATAAGAAAAGCAACTTTTGTTGACAAGGAAGAAGTTTTCCTTAATGATCTTTACTTCCATGTTTCCTAAGTTAGAGAAAAGCCTCAGTTCTGTAGAACAGCTGAGAACACTCTACTTGCCTTCAATGCAGTGCTCAAACTGTATCAACATCAGATGATGGCAGTTACTAGAAAATTAATTTTCTTTGTTCTTCACTGTTTCTGAATGCTTCAGAAATGTCATTAGAGAGAGTTTAGTGCTGTGTTGTCCAGTTCTTGCAACTTCTGTAAAATGAAGCAGGACCCATCAGCACAGATTTTTTGAAGTAATTGCATTAAAGGAGCTGTTAATGCTATTCCTGTGTCCATATATGTATTTATGTCACTTTCTGTTCATCTGTGAACTTACAATGCAGATGTTTCCTGAATGAGTCCAAAGAATTAGAGGGTATGAATTAGTTTCCTGGTAGCTAATACTGCTTTACTCATAATTAGTAATTGACTCCTCAGCATCTTCAAAACTGATTCGTGATTTTATTTGCTGACTCGTGAGTCAGATATAAACTTGGTACTACCTTCTTGGGTGTCTGCAAGATATCCATCTTTAGGAAAGAGCATTCTCATCTGTATGTGCACAGTCTGCATTACTTTCGCTCAACTTGCAACAATTTTCAAAATACAAACCTGTTTCCAGAAGCCTCAATAAATGGGCTGCTCAGTCTCCAAATGTCCAGTGTATCAGTAAATAACTATAACTAAATCCAGAATCTTTCTCTGTTAACTTTTTTCAATGCTAAGTTTGAGTTAAGTGGGTGAAATAAACAGTTTGAGGTGAGTCGCAGAGTAGTTTCTCTACTGTGATGGTTAGAAAAGGCAGCAGAGAGATTTAACACTTAATATAGTGTTATCTTGATTTTTCTGTGAATAGAAATTGAAATTGTCTTGTGGCTGTACAACATAACTGTAAGCGACAGACTGGTTTTTAATTTGTCTAGCTTCAGTTTTTGTCATAGAACTGAAAATTAAGTAGGAAGTTTTAAAATAAATTTTATTTAGATCACATTGTGATTTAAGTTAGCCTTGAAGTTTGTGGTTTTGGTGGTTTTGCGTTGCTTTAGTTTTTATTTTTAATTTTCTGATCTTTTTTCGTAAGGGCGTTTCACTATTCAGAATGTTGGTCCCCAGCACGATGGCGACAACTCCAAGGTGAAAGTTAAAGTGCGTGTCAATATTCATGGCCTTTTCAGTGTGGCCAATGCTTCTATAATAGAAAGGCAGAACATTGATGGAGATCACAATGACGCATCAATGGATACTGAGTCATCAAGTAAGAACCAAGGCAGAGAAGACGAGCTGGTACGTAAACTTGTAAATATCTACAGTCCTTGTAATTCTGACAAGAGAGATGATAATTGGAAATTGCTGTGATTTCACCTCCAAAAGCTATATGCTCTTTTTCACCCTTACATGATTTCTTCGGTTACATAACATGTTTGTTTGTTTATGATTAAAGTATTGGTGACCTGGCACTGTGAGTACAGGACTATGAAAACAAGTAGATTCCAAGGGGAAATTTTCTTCCATTGTTTTTCTTTATCATCACTACACTAGTCCTAGTATTATTGTGTTGTTCTCAAATCACAACACAATGTGTTCTGACAGATGAATTCTAAAGATGTGGCTTTTTCTTCCAAATACTACATCTTCGTTGATTAAAGAACAGATGGTATTTTTTTATAAGCCTTCTTTCGCTTAGGGCACTGTATGTACTTCTTTATAGGTGGTTCTTATGAACTGGTTTAAAAGCCTTGAGGGGAAGTTAATGGAAATACATGTGAGATTGTGTTGCCATCAGTACTGGAGAAATTATGTTTTAGACATCATTATGTCACTGCTGATCAGTGCTGCACTGCTGTAGAAGTGCCTGCTCACAGCATTCTGCCTGTCAGTTCTCCCATTCTGTGTAAGGAGGATCATTTTCCTTGTTGGTGTCTTGCAAACTAGAGGTAGATAGCTGAGAGTTGCAAGGTACAGCTTTTACACTGACACGTTAGGTCCTAGGACTGGGTGGCAGAGAATGCTTTTGTGGCTGGGAATGGTACACCAACAGTAATCTCTGGCAGTTCCTGGTGGATAAGTGCTTTGCATCTGACATTTGCTTGGAAGTGAAATGCCTGGAAGTGACATAGCTGGCATTTTATGTTATCAGCACGCTGCATGTCGAGGTTATTAATCTTAGTAAGTACACTGTGTTCAGTACAAGCATAACTACTTCCATCCTCAGGCTTTGTCGGTTTGTATTACTTCCGTTTATCCTAATACATCTTCTGTTTTACAATGGTGCTTGTCAGCAATTACCTTTCATTATTGAGGATGATACCCTCGACTCTGAGGATGAGGTTTGTAGTGTATATGTATATTTCCCATACCCCCTCACCCCGGCTGTTTGTGTAGGCAAGGTAGTTCCTTCTGGTTATTGCCTTTCCTGTGCGAACAGTAAGAACAATAAATAAGGATATTGTTCTGTTCTGACATGAGAATGCTTAACTTTGGTAAAAGTAGCCTATTTACTTCCTACTTTCATCACTAAAACTTGGCCAAATTAATACAACTAACGTGCAACACGTGCACCTGTGCTAGAGTTTGAAACCTTTCAAATGTTTCTAGTATTTCACCAAACTAACAATAGTGTTTTATACGCATATGTGGTTTATAAATCCCTGAATTTAATTTTTTGTGAGAAGTCAAAGAACTACTTTGGTTACATCTTTACTGCTCCTCACAGTCTCCTCATTATTTATTGATGCCTTGGATTTCCAAATATTTCCAAATAGTCATTCTGAAAATTTGAAACTTTGAAACTTTCATTTAGTAGGATGTTATTGAAAGTTTTTGCAGTAGTAACAGGGAATCGGATAACTTGAACTAAATCAAGTGATCAGCTCTTGTAATTACAGTGATGTCTTCTAAGACTCTCAAATCTAGAATAAGGCATAGTGAACTACTTATTGATAAATTCAAGTGAAACATGGAGTGACCAATAAATACAATTGGTCTCGTGCTGTAAAAGGCTATTACAGAAATCAGTTTTCATGGTCGTGTGAGACAGGTGCAGGCAACAGTTAGAATGATTAAATTACTTCTGCTTTAGATGATAAAGTTTAAGGGTTGGGGGAAATGTTATGTGTTCAAAGTTCTGGCTGTTCTATACAGGATCTGTAGTTACTGCCTGTGTTGTTGTTGTGCTTCTAGAATTTTATTTGCATATATTTCATATGTATTTATTTTGAAATTAAAATGGAGTATTCCCTGGTCTTAGTATAATTCTGTGATAGCAACATCATAATTATTTAAAGAGGGACAGGCCAAATAGAATCTTTATTTAATTTGAGATAGATACAGATAGAAGCAGTATTATCAAAATGCCCGTTTAAGTAATGCTTGATTAACTAAGTCAAAAACTTGTTGAGACTGAATTGAGCACATAAGGACTGTGATGTATTTTGATAGACATCAGTCTTAAATCATACCACATACCTGTGCATTCTCTTATGCAACTCTTTGTCTAGGATAAAATGCAAGTTGATCAAGATGACGGTGCTCAGAAAAGTCAGGCTGAACAGCAGAGCCAAGCAGATGAGGAAACCGAAAATGCAGGAATTGAAACAAAGGTATGTATTCAGCATTGATAAGGAAATACAATATTGCTTCCCTTAGAGTTTTTTTTCTGCCTGGTATTCTCAGATTTATTCCATTAATCTTCTTAGTTGTGATTCATAGGGGACTGTATTTGGAAGAGCAAAGAAATTCTACCCTCCCACTTCCCTTTTCAACATATTAAACTAAGACTTTTGAAGTAAGTTTCCTTGATTTAATATAGGTTTGAAGTGAAAATGAAAATTAGGGAAGCTTGAGAATCTTGGAGAATAATATGCAGTGTGTTTAGGTTTTTTCGAACAGCTCTTCACATTGTTTGAAGAAATTAAATTGCACCAGTTTGGTTCAAAAGTAAAGTAACAGTGATTCTGAATAGCAGATGTATAGCTGCTGTTTCATTTGCATACAGTTAATTTGAACTCTTACTAATTTTTGTCTTTTTTGTGCATAACTGTAGCAATATTGTAATTCTTCAAGTTCCTTACAACTGCAAATCTTACAGGCTTCTTCTGGAGACAAGCAAGATCATCCAACCCTGCCAAGGGCTAAAACAAAAGTCAAGAGTATCGACCTACCTATCCAGGCAAGCCTCTATAGGCAACTGGGACAAGATCTTATCAATTGTTATATAGAAAATGAGGTAAGAAGCATGAACAGGTGATTACTCACATTAACATCAATAATTACCTTGTGTGCACAGCCTTAGAATTTCTTGAGGCTTTCCCTTCAGTAAGGACTTTGATTTTGCCTACTTCTAGTTGGTGTCTTTTTCTTGGTATAATAAATCAATTTACTAGTAGTGCTTAATTACCCAGATCTGAATGTAATCTATTAGACTGTCCTTACCTTGAACAATCAATGCTTTTCTTATGCAAGAAATTCCTAGGGCTGCACAGTCTGTTATAGGAATGCTAATTGTTACTGACTAACCTGAATGGGTCAGGATTAGCATTTGCAGACTGTTTTTTTGTGCTCTACCAAAGCTGTGTGCCTGGCTAGATCAGGTTTTTGCCCTTAATGTGCATTATCACTGGGAAAGGTTTTGGAAAGTATTGCTTCTAGAACACTTGCTTTCCATAGAATCCTGTCTTTGAAGCATCTTTACAGGTGTTATCTGCCATTGCAAAGATCATACCAATTTAAGGTCTTCTCTGAAAGATGGTCAGTGCAAAGACTAAAATGGGAAATAAGTTTTGTAGAGCAGAATGACTCTTAAGTGACTTCCAAACCAGTCAGTCAGCTTCTCTTCTGTTTTTGTGGTGGTCAGACTATAATTTCTACCTGATCCGTTTACACTGAAGCACTTGACAAACAGCTTCTGAACGTGAACAGTTCTCATCCCCATCCCCTCCCCATTTCAGTTCTTCCTGAGGTGAGGGTAAGTTACACAAGAGGCGAAAATTAAATAAGTATTGGTCCTTTTTGTGGTACAGTTTGGGAAGAGTAATGCTCAAGCTCAAATGCTCATTTTGATACTCGAAATTCTTAGTTTTAACTAAGCTTTCATCCACCCTAGGGGAAAATGATTATGCAAGACAAGCTTGAGAAAGAAAGGAATGATGCTAAGAATGCTGTTGAAGAATATGTGTATGACTTCAGAGACAAACTGTGTGGAGTCTTTGAGAAATTCATCACTGAAGAAGTAAGATTTGCCTGTGTGTTTCAGCTGCTAGAAAATGATTTTTCTAACAGAAGCTTTGAGTGATATCTGTGGAGGCTGCAGGTGTCCATTGAACTTGTCTCAGGCTGTGAAATGGATTAACTTCAGAAATGAAGTTAACTATGCATCAGCCTGACGTTTGAATTGCAAATATTAAAATGAGCAGCAAAATGAGTGCTTATAGCTGTTTCATTATCTGCATGTTATTTATTGAAATATATGGTTAATTCCCCACTTAAAAGTGTGGTGAACCTGGTGTGTTGCCCAAGTAAAAGAAAGTGGCACACTTGGCTTTTGCAAAATTGAAAAAATACTTCTGTAAATAGTTTCTAACGGCTGTCTGTGGAAGTGTCTGGTACACAGGCAACAACTTACTGAAACAGCCATTCAGTAGCAGCGGTTTTAAAGTCTACTCCACAAATTACCTGGTTACCCAGCAACACATTTTGTTCTTTGCTAATTGACAGTGTCTCTGACTTGCTTCATAGGATACAAACAAGCTGACCTTGATGTTGGAAGACACAGAAAACTGGCTTTATGAAGATGGAGAGGACCAGCCGAAGCAAGTGTACATGGATAAGCTTCAGGAACTAAGAGTAAGGCTTCAAGGTCTTCTTTAGAAAGAGGGGAAGGGAAGTAGTGTATATGCATGTTATGTGGCTAGTGTAAGTACACATCTTCTAATGAGGGAAATGTATGTGCCTGCCTACGTATGAACTTGATAAATCCAGTAATTTTAAAGTATGGACATGCAGGTTGTACCTGGATGGTATTTAGTTTCGTGATTGAATGTAGTATGTAGAGCTAGGAATACATAGAACTAGGAATACTGTTAGTGTCCTTTTAATATCAAAATAGTCAGTTGAAATAGACAGTGTCTATGAATAGTAGATAGTCTGATGAATAGTAAAATTAATGACGGTGAGAATTTTTTTGTAGCTCTTGCTACACACTGGAAGAGGCTTTTAAGTATTTGACTGTTCTCCAAGTATTCAAAACTACACTTGAAAACAGATGGCTCTGGTTTCCCTGTTTACAATGGTCTTCAATAGCTATATAATAAAACAGAAGTTTTGGTCTAATAACAAATGATAAAGGTTAATGAATGCTTTAACATTAGCTTCCACTGTATTGTTTGATTGGTAATGACCAAAAAAACCCACCTTGAGTACTTCTAAATTTTAATAATTTTGTGGGCTAGTGTAAATTGTGATGAATGGCTATTTGGCATTCAAGGCTATGTCTCCAGCTTTAGTTCTAACTATTCCCTCTCAAGTGACATTTCCCATTGTGGGAGGGGTAATTGATAGAAACATTAATAAGGGCAACTGCCTTCATGCCTGGATACCCAGTATTCAAGAGAAGGGGAAAAACAGACAATAGATAAAACTATAACTTTTGTGACTGTTCTAAAATTCAAACCATCCCTGCAAATTTGTCTGATAATTTCTCTTCCAAGTGCATTGTAACAAATGCTCTTTTTGCTGAGAAAATTCTAAAATAGTAAGCCAAGAGAAAGCAGAGCACTTATTTGTTTATTTGGACTTCTGATTTTTTTTGTTGGTGGTGGTACTACACTACAGTAGAGTGCAAAGATTAAGCTCTAGAATAGCTTTTCCCTCCTTCTCACAGCCATGCTACTTATGATTCCTTTTTTATTCCTTGACCAAAGTGAAAGAAGCTTGTACTATGTCAAGATCTTTATTTCTGGGAAAATGAATTAGTTGCAGTATCTCACTTGGTTTATGTTTCCAGAAATTTGGACAGCCTATTCAAGAAAGATACATGGAACATGAGGAGAGACCAAAAGTTTTAAATGAACTGGGGAAGAAGATTCAGCTCCTTATGAAAGCAGTAGAAGCATACAAAAATAAGGTAGAAGCGTGAAATGATCTATGGGTGTTTGAATTTGACTATAGGATTTTTTTGTGTGTGTATGTTCTAAAAGAAAAAAAATCCTCTAGGATTTAACTTTTAAGCTGCTTTAAAATGGCTTGTGCTTACAGTCCTGAGAACTTCTAAAACTTTCCTTGAAGTTTCTTTGTGAATGTGAATTAAACAGTCGTGTTCTTTATGGTGACTTGGACCACTTGAAATGTCTACTACAGTGTTATCCTTGTTTCTGTAACCCAAAAGATTATATGTTGGGGTTAGTTATTCAGGTGACTCTGTGTTCTCTTGCAACTTCATTACTCATCTGTGCTTAAGCAGCGTGCATTTCAAAATTTCACATACCTTACGATTTCCTTTGTTTTGTTCTACAGCTATTCTTCATACCAAACACTTGTTTAAAAACATTGATTTCTAGTGGGTTGTAGTAATGTTACTCAGTTGTGTCCGTTAAACTCTTTAATTGATTCAGAAGTGTGTAGTAATTGATTAAAAACATCTTTCTCCCTAGGATGAAAAATATGATCACCTAGATCCTGCTGAGATGGAAAAAGTTGAAAAATACATTAGTGAGGCTATGAACTGGTTGAACACCAAAATGAATGCACAAAACAAACTAAGCCTGACTCAAGATCCTGTTGTCAAAGTGGCAGAAATAATATCAAAATCAAAGGTAAAAAAAATAAAAATTGTCTTGTGTTGCAGTCTAGTAAGTTTTTCTTGAATAAGATTTTGGCCTCTGTATTAAGCTAGAATACCATGCCTGCAGAGATGATAAAGCTATAAGGTACAGGGGTGGCAGCAGCAGTTTTATTAGCATTCAATCCTAGCTCTTCACTTCACAGCAGTATCATTGAATAGCTAAAAACATCTGAAGCTGTGGTGCTAGTTTTGCTAAAAAACTGATTACTATAGGATTTTAACAAATCAGAAACTTCTTTCTTTTAAGCTTCTAGATTTGATAGAAGTCTAGTCCTTGAAAATGTAGTGTTGGTCATTAGAAACCTGAAAGAAATTTTAGACGTTCTAGTTTAATGCAGTTACTGTGTCACCAAATAACTTGTTCTCTCACTTTCATTATAACTAGGAGTTGGATAGCTTCTGTAATCCCATTATATACAAGCCCAAACCGAAGATAGAACCTCCCAATGATGGGCAGTCAAAAGCTAACGGTGAACATAATGGACCAGTGAATGGACAGAGCAGTACTGAAACAGGACCTGATCCAGCAAAGGACAATTCTCAGCAGACCAAACCATCTGGAGAAATGGAAGTGGACTAAATCTTGCATTTCTGTTACTTAAAATAGTGCACAGGGTCCATTCTTTTGGTACACACCTCAGATGTTCAGTTATTCTTAGCCAGCCTTCTCTCATTTGTTGCTGAGTAGTTTTGGAAGTGTTTCATATTAAGTACACCTCTGATGTTCATTTCCACTGATGCTGCTTATGTGGAGCTTTAGCCAAATGTAGATTGTATAAGTCAGTTTAAGCTTTCCCAATATATTTTATATCAAAACATACAGAATTGATATATAAATGGCAACAATCTACCTTATTTAAAGCTTTTATTGTGGATAAACCTCAGCTCCTTTATTCAGGAAAGGATACTGTATTGCACTACTGATGCTCAAGTGTAGATCTAATTGCATCTTTATTTTGGAAAAATATTGGAATTGAAGTGGCAACACTTGTCACTTGAAGCACTGACCTTTTCTAGTTATTGTATTGTTATAATTTAAATATTAAAATAGAGGTTAGTTGGCATACTAGTCCATCTTGTTGATGTACCATGAAAATTGTATGGTCTCTTTCATATAAACTAATACAAGCATAAACACTTCTTCAGATTCCCATACCACTAACAATCTCAGTTAGAAAATACCAGCGTAATGGCTCTGCCATTTGCTGAAATTAAGTGAATGGTCTCATTGCACACTGCTGTACATAATGGACTGTGCTTATAGGATGATGCTAATGATAATAGTATCAAGTGGTAGAATATACAAGGTCTTACATAGCTTTCCCTTGAAAACGTCTTGCTGCACATGTTACCATTCCCACTTGGTTTGTTTTGAATGAAATCTACATCTTGATTGCATATCATGCTGGGTATGAGAAACAGCAGAAATTGTGCTGTGCGAGCTGGATATTGACCTAACATTGAGGTTGCTTAAATGCTGCCTATTGCAAACTTGAAACAAATACTAAGCGCTTATTTAAGCTATGGTACTTGGCATATAATCCTTTTGATCAAGAATCTAAACAAAAGAGTATGCAAACTGGATATTACTACTCTAAAGATAAAAATCTACTTGATGAATTTGCATAGCTTATCAGTTATCCTTGCTCATTTACTTGATCTAATGGAAGTGTCTATTATGTATTATACAGCTGAGTCACTAGTTTCTTTGATCTATCTTGGACATCATCAAGATCCAGTGTACATTCATATATACTGAATGCTTCAAGCCAGTCATAGTGGTACTGTAGCACTTGTTAAAACAAGACACTCTTTTGCTTTAAACAGCTCTATTAACAGAATAGAAATGGACTACTTTATGGAAGATGGTTTATTACCCAAGTTACCACAACTGACTGAGATGAGTTGCAGTGTAACACGTCAGTGACTTGCTTGAACTCTATTGCAGAAATGGATGTAGTTGTTAAGGTATCCCATATAAGCTTGCTGCTGCTGTAAACAAGCAAAGGTCATGCTCTTGCTTGCAGTTCTGACAGCCATGCCCTGATATTTCACCACTGTTCCTGTTCTCTGGTCTCTAACTCAGTCTGCGGCTGATAAGTTGAACTGTATTCGGCACCATCTTCACAGAGAAAGGAAGCACCACATGCAGCTACTAAACTAACTCAGGGGCTAGAGTCGTACCTTCATGAGTGATACAAGTGAGCAACCCATAAACAGCTCCCCTAACAGCTGTGTGTGGGTTGGCACCTTTTGTTTACATATTTGAAGTCTTTGAACAAAATCTGAGTGGTGTTGAACTGTAGCTGTTCTGCAATCTCAGTCTTGATTTCCTCTGCTATAATTCACACATCTTTGTCATCAGAGTGACTGTACTTCAGTGTCAGCTGTCCCTAATGTAAGCCAGTACATAACTGGGCAAGCTTTGGTCCTGTAGGCTTTATAGTTAGGAATATCTTAATGGCTTTAACACAGTAATGATTGGCGTTCTTAAGTACTGGCTTCCTAAACCCATCTAAACATTATTTTGTCAAGTAGACTTGCTGATACCTGGCAGGTGAAGAGCTTAGACAGTGGGAATCTCCAGTGTAAGCTCTCCAATAATTGGAGATGGAAATGTCATATGTAAGAAAAAAATCTTTATTATGCTCTTAATGGTTAAATGTTCAGTATGGTATTACAGGTGGTAGAAGCCTTCTTTAAGCTGAAGGACAGAGTAATTTTATAGCTGCTTAGTGTCTCAAGCTTAAAAGCAGGCACAGTAAAGAGAGTGACAGTAAGGTTTTCGTACAAAAATAGTGACATTTTTTGCTGTGCATCTGCTCTGTCTCTAGATCCCTGTGGACCGCTGCCTGCGCTCAGCAGGTAGCAACTGGTTGATGGTCACAAAGTACGTGTTACAAATCCCATTTGTAAGGGCAAACTTGTTCTTACTACAATGAAGGTAAAATTAGTATGTTAACGTGTGACTTGTTAATGAGTAATCTGTTTTCTGTTACAAAGAGGGAAAGCTTTACGAGAACACAAACATAGGGTTCTCAACTACTTGAACCATGCACAACTTGAGCAAGAGGTTTTGCACACTGGACTCTAGTGAGTTACCTTGTGGCCACCCTGGTGGACGGCTCCAGAATGAATATCTTCCAGTATAACACAAATAACTGTGGTGACTGACAGTAGCATGCTACCTTGCATCTTATAACAGCTATTCATTGCTTGCATCTTTTTTCAGACTTATTAATCTTTTGAGGGGAAAACATATATCTAATGTTTGAAGAGGTTCCCTCCATCTCATTAAAAAAAAAAAAAACAGGAAGCAACACTATAATGCCGGCAGACTTTTGTTGGAGTGGAAAAAAAATGAGTACAACTTGACATAAAAATTCAGTTAAAAAAGAGCAGAATGATTTCCTTGTATTTTACTATTTCCTTGTATTTTACTTTCCTCTTTTCTTTAACAAGCACCAGTTCTATTCCTCCTTGAGCATTAATGTCCTTGCTTAACAGATGGCTTTAACAGTGCTTTAACAAGCAAACTTGCTACTAGCTATTTTGAAACTGCTTCATGGCTTCATTCTCACACCTTTTATCAACATTTTTTACTTTGGGCTTTTACTGGCAATTCACTTACATGTGTAACACAGTTTTTTAACCGTCACTTAAGTTTTTATATATTTCTTTTTTAATCTGACAAAGGAGTTTTAATGTAGTATACCTGTCTTGCTTGTTTAGTTACTGATTTGGCTATGGATGTCTGACCTTGAATGAAGAATCCTTTGCATTTGGTAGTGCCCTCCTCCTACTGTTAAAAAGCTGCCTTTGGAATACGATTGTAAAACATCAGTAGGCAACTGGATTTAAAATCCTGCAAGCCCTTTGGGTGAAACACATAATGCATGTTAGAGCTGGGACTTCACAGGCTGGCAGGAGGCATGATCACATCCTGTCTGGAGGGGCAGCACTGGGGGCAGCTGCTGTTGCTGACCTGTTCCTTCTGAGGTGAAGAGGTCTACGCTGACACCATACAGTGTGCCTGGTGGCCTTCAGAGGGTACCTTTATGATTTTGCTTTAAGGGCATAGTATGAAGATTTCATTTGTTCTACTTAAAAATGAAAGCTGTTAATCTAAGCATCCAAACTGTCAGTTGCCTTTATATCTGCAGTTTTTGAAATTGAATTTCATTTTTTAAAACATCTCAATATGTTGAACTCCCATTTCTGCTATAGCTTCTTCCTGTTAATAAGTCTTCTCAAATATTCCATGGTTGTTTTTTTTGTTTTTTTTCTGTGAGGATTAAATTTTACCATAATCTTATGGTACAGGCTAAGAAATAGAGACTTTTTTTCTAGGTCTTTCTTGACATGGGTATTGCTAAGTAGTTAACAGCTTAAAAAAAAGAAGTCTTCATTCTTCTTAGTACTCTGGTTGTCCATTCATTCTGATTACCTGACACCAGTTCTCAAAAACACAAAGCCATGTTACAGGTACACTGCATTTGCTGGTTTGGAGAACCTTCCTTGTTACAGGAAGAGAAGCTCACTGCAGTTCCTGTAGAGAAGTTTCAGCATGACCCTCATCCTCCAAAGTAGGGCTTTGATTGTTGCATTACTACACAGTAATACTTCCATGGGCTGATACAAAAGCCCACATGAGCTAAACTCTAGATGACCAAACTTGAGGTATGAATCAATACAGTATCTAGAAATGTTAAGCATGCTTACATTGCCTGCTGTTGTCTACAAGTTTTCTTGAAACTGGATGAAAGAATATTATTTCACTACTTATCTCATTATTCTATATTTTCTAGCCTTTGAAGCACCAGAAAATAGAGGTAGGAAAAACTGCATTGCTTTATAAAAGTCATTGACAGCCTTCTAAATTTTCATTTCAACTCCTCTATAGTGTTTGGAGTGGAAATAAGAATTGTTAACACTAGAAATTGTGTGCTAGCTGATTCCTACTGCAGTCTTAGTTCATCACAGTTGAACTTGAGGACATCAACCACCTACTGTACCTGTAAGTAACAAGTGAATGCAACTGAACAGGACTTGGCACTACAGCAGAAATGTGCTCGTGCAACTTACAGGAGAGTTGTTAAACCCCATTTTCTGTCTTCCTTATGAGAGGAAAACACATGAAACAGTGAAAAGCAGGAATCACTGCAACATAATACGTGAGAAATAATTTAAATAAAATGCAATTCAGAGCTGCGCCCACCGGCCACCCTTAGAGAGTGCTAAAATGGTTTAGTTAGTTGAAAAGGAGTTAGTTACTGAATGTTGCATAATGGGAAAAGTTTGTTTACATATTCTGAACATATTTCCACAGAATGGGGGGGAGAGATGGGGATGTTAGAATTAAAGGCAGTGTTAAGTATGCAAAATGTTTACTATGTATGTAAATGAGATCCTGATTAGTGACAGATCATGTGCAAATGGACAATACTCAGTTTATTTTTGAATGGCAATATAGATGTCAAGGTTGTGTATAATGATAATAAATATATAAAATGCTACTTGAACTATAAATGACCACCGAGACCTAATTTTTCCATCAGTGTTCTTAAAAGCAGCTTTGCCTGAGTTAATGGATGCGTTTAATGCACGTTTGTCCAAAAGACCACAGGTAAGAATGTGCTCAGACAGGCAGGGTTTTTCTTGTGCTTCTCAATCCCAACTGCTGGAGACTCATGTCTGCAGACAAACTTTCCCGAGTTGGAACCCAAAAATACTAGTGCTCTGCCTCTGGGAAAATGCGGTCATTTCCACATCTGAAGCCGAACATTTGAGCATTTGGAAGAGTACAAATTGCCAAATGTCAATTCCTCTTTCACTGAATGACTTATTCCAACTTTTGAAGAAGTTCTTTGAACTGCTTGTGAAAGTTAGTGGCTTCAGGTGTTCTTGGTTCTCTGAGAGGAAAAGATCCTGAAGCACAGCCATAAATCAAGCAGTTTAGCACCTGCCTCCTGCAGGACTTCTTGCTGCATGTCTCGGTGCAGTTCCTTCGTGTTCTGCCAGAATGCTATGACTAGGATACCTTGCATACCCTGTATAATTCTACGAAGACGCACCATGATTCAACATCTTTATCATCCTGAATATGTTTTAATTAAAAACTTATCCAACTGCCATTTCCTCAGGGTCTTCCACACTTGGAGCAGAAGTCAAGAAGTAAACTAATAAAATATTTCAATGGTATTATTCATTTTACCAGCAAGGTTAGGGACTTAATTAGGAGTAGACAAAGGTGCTTCTTTAAAAACAAATGAAACAAACATATACATTTATGAATGTCAACATGCAATATATGTATAAGATGGGTTTATGGAGTTACAATCTAAAAATTAAATCCATGTGCTTAATGACAAGGGAAGAAAATGTTATCCTAGCTGGTTTCTGATAAATATTTACCAGAAATAGGTTTTCAATTTAAGAATCTAAAAATCTACCTTAGGACATTCAAGGAGGACTACAGTAGTTTTTTTCTAATAATTTCCTTACAAGTCTAAATCACTGGAAAAAAATGGTATTTGCATTTTGTTTTTCTTGCAAGGAAATACAGCAACAGTCTAATTTACTAAATTATCCTGATAGGTCAAGACAAGCTACCTTAGTTCATACAAGATTTTGTAAATATGCGTCATCTTAATTCTATAACAAACCCTTAGATACCTACTTTGTCTTGCTTTCCTTTGTCACCATGACAGAAAAAAATGCCACAGATCTGCTTGCCCCTAAAATGTGCTGATAAATATCATTTGTCTTAATATGCTGACCTAAAGCCTTTGTCAATAACTGGACAAAAGCATAAATTATATCCTTATGCTCAGCAGCATTTTGTTTTCGTGGATAACGTCAATAAAGAAATTTTAGAAGCCAAAAAGGCAGATGGTAATGTATGAACAGGGAAAAAAAAGGCAAAAGGAATTTTTCATACAAGCCAGTATGTTTCATACAACAAGAAGTATGGTAGGCGTTATAAGCAAGGCATCAGCTCTATTGGCAAATCTTAGCAATGGTCCAATTGTTTCCATAATGATACAGGCATGATATCATCCTGGCTCCGGCATTAAATTGGGGGCTAATCTCACAGGTGCTATCTACAGAGGCAGGATTTGACTGTGCCACACAGTTACTGATACAGTAACATCACTAAGAGATGCAAAAGATAAGGAGGAAAAAAGCTTATGTTGGCACAAGTGGTGAAATTCCACTGAATAACATCTTTGTGGTACCAATGCTACCTAGCGTCATAGTTCAGCACGGTGAGCAGAAACAGAATACCTGCCCAGCTTTGATGGCATTTATATAAGCAACATGGTAGTCCTGTAAGCTAGACTGAGACATGTTGCTGTAAAGCTGTAACTCCATGGGAGGGATCAAAGCTGGAATGCCTATAAGAATTTATTAGGCAGGGAAAAAAAGCCTTGTGACATATCTAGGTTTTATTCAAACCAGAATAGATCTAATAGCTAGCATTTCAGAAACAATTACTCTTTGCACAAGCTTTTTTTTTTTTTTTTTTTTTTTTTTGTTCACATACATCACAAAACCCCTCCACCCACACTCCTGAGCCAAGGAGAAAACGTTGTCAGTTTTACAGATGAGTAAACTGAATCACATGGCTGACAAGTTTGACCTGTTTCTTAAAGATAGGGATTTAAACAAAACAAATGCCGGTTTGAAATAAATGGATTTTTCACTAGCATAGAAGTGGGGTGAGAAAAGAAAAAGGCCCTCTGCATTTTTTTCTGGATCAGCATGGTTGTGGTGGAGTCAGTTATAGCATGGAGCTCTCTTTTTGGCGTGAAACAGACGTTGTCCCTGGAGAACATGCTGTCAGGCAGACAAAGGGGAGTTGCAGCCTGTGCCTCTGCAAACATGGCATCAATGCTGACACAGCTCTCAAGAGACCAGTCCAACTCCCAGCCTCACAACTCATACAGTCTGACATCAGTCTGCACACATTTCCTCTGAACATGCTCTATATAGAAATGTCATTCTCAGCAACTGCATGAAATGAAACTGAAGTGAAAAAAAAAAAATTGATATTGAAAATAATAATAAAAAAGCTCAGGCTGTAAGAAAAAATAGAGACTGTACTGCAGCAATGCTATTGTTTCTCAGCCTTAAAAAATAAAATATCATGGTCATAAACATGCCATGGAAAGTTCTCAAGGAAAACCAGTCTGGTCTCTTGATGGCAGGGCAGAGTATCAGGGAGGAGAACTAAAAGCTCAGTTATTTAATTAAAACTCAGCATAGGCATTTGCTTAAGGACCGAGTTTCAAAGCAAAACTAGCATGCTGCTCCATGTACTCCAACCTCAGTCATGCTGTAAGGATACCCATGCCAATTTTAAACTGCCTTAATTCAAGTGACAAGTCTCAACAGAGGCTCATGAGCCCTGAAATACAGGCCTACTGTCAGGCCCTGCTAACGCTGGGCAGGCACTGATGCACAAGCAGTGGTGCAAATGTGAAGCTGTTTGGTCAAATTAGTACTGAGACTGGAATATGCAGAAAAAATACAACCTGACAGTATGTGAATTTTATTGGAAAAAACTCAGCAAGATTATTCTTGTTCTCCTTGCTGTTCACTATGAGTAAGGCTGTGTACAACCAAACTGGTAACGTCACAGGAGAAATGTAGCTTAATGATTTCTGAGAATCTTAGACCCCAGCCTAGGAATCAAATTTAACCCTTGTGCTAAGCAATGCCTATTTTCGAATTTCAGTGGAATTACATTTGTTTATGTTTAGAGCTGAATGTAATCCACTACTGTTTGTGCCCTTGGAAAGGGATGTCCTATGTTTACTTCTGAAGCTCCATGGTTTAAGCAGGATCTTTCAACAAGTTCTCAGCCAAGATTGTGGACAAAACCTGCATACATTATGTTACTGACCTATTGCTAAAACCCACAGAAACCTTAGTCATTTTGTTGCTAATCTCTCTTACTTTAGAGGAAGCTGGGGAGGTTATAGCTGGGTACACCTCTGCAATTACACAGACGCTGATGGTTGTTTCATCTCCCAGAATTACAGAGATGGCCACTGAAGATCATTTACAAACTCAGGACTCTTATGTGCTTCATGTGATGGTAGGTAACATTTGATGCTTCAGTGGACAATGTTGATAGCACAAAAAAACACGCTTCATAATACTATTCTGTATGTACCAGGTACATGTTTCCTCCTAAAATTTAGGTAGCTTTACTGCTGAGGAGTGTAAACCTCAGGGTAAATCCATTTGTTCTCTTTTGATAAACCAAAACAAACAGAACATTTCAAAAAGCGGTTTAACTCCTCTTTCCTTTTCTTTTCCTTCCCCTTCCCCTTCTCCTCTGTTCCCTTCCCCTTCCCCTCCATCCCCTTCCTTTCCCCTTCCCTCTCCCTTTTCCCTTCCCTTTCATCTAGGAAGTCTGAAAATAAAAGGTTATTTATACTCAACAGGTTGCATTTTTGCTAATTTGGAAAGACAGTTCAGATAGGAATGAATCATTTGTCATCAAAAGCATTGCCTACTATACTCATGTCTTCTTGCATGGAGGTATTACAGTGCAGTTGAAAATCCAGTTGTTTTCTATTCAGTGGTCTTTTTGCATCCTATGAAACATGCAAAACCTGCTCACAGGAAGCTCAGTGGACAGGTAAAAGCAATGAGCTGATTTCTGAAAACATATATAAGGACAAATGCTAATTAGAAAAAGGATTAAAAATGACATAAGACTGTATTTACTCTCATGACTGTTGTGTAATTCCAGATAGTTTGGAAACATCACTAACAAAGGAATTGTGCCTCAGGGAGAAGTCTACATTTGCAAACAGAACTGGCTGTCAACCCTGGAGCTTACACCCACTGCTGGCAACTGAATATTCAAAAAGGTAGACCAAAGAAACCTCTAGTGAGCATCTAAATAAACGAATCTGTAAGGCAACATATCTGGAGGAGGGGAAACACTGCATCATGCAAGGATAAAAAACAACAGACTAATGAATCCTCATCTACTAAACCACATTCAGCATATACTTCAGCCAATATGTCTATCTGTGGACTCACAACTCCAGTGTAACGAGTTGTCATCTGTCAAGAGAAAAAATAAAGAAACACAAGAGGAAAAGGCTTTCAGAGCTGAAGCCAAGCAGCTGAAGTTTCACCTGTGTGTCAACTGCAGGCTGGTGGGCACTGGTATGCTCAGTACAAAGAAATTGGAGACTGAAGTCTTTACATGGAAACAAAAAAAAAAAGCTTCTACAATAAAGTAATGCTGCAGTGTTCTTCTCAAGGCATTTTGGCATGCAGAATTAAACATAGATGAAATCGAAGGCAGAATGAGGTGATGAGCGTATTCTTGCATTAGCCAGCACTTAGAAAGTTGGGGTTCTATTTTCTTTGTGTGGAGTTTTGGTTGGCTTTGTTTTTCAGGTTATCTTCTGAAAGATTATCTTCTCAGCTTAAAACCATTCCCCCTTGTCCTATCACTATCCACCCTCGTAAACAGCTGTTCCCCCTCCTGTTTATTATATGCTCCCTTCAAGTATTGGAAGGCCACTATGAGGTCTCCCCAGAGCCTTCTTTTCTTCAGGCTGAGCAAGCCAAGCTCCCTCAGCCTGTCTTCATAGGGGAGATGCTCCAACCCTCTAATCATCTTAGTGGCCCTCCTCTGGACCCTTTTCAACAGCTCCCTGTCTTTCTGTTACTGGGGGCCTCAGACCTGGAAGCAGTACTCCAGATGGGGCTTCATGAAGACAGAGTAGAGAAGGACAATCATCTCCCTGTCCCTGCTGGCCTGGAGCCCAGGATACCATTTGCTTTCTGAACCGCAAGAGCACACTGCTGGCTCATGTTAAGCTTTTCATCCACCAGGATCCCCAGCTCCTTCTCTGCAGGGTAAATCCCTCTAAATACTTTCACTAAAGTTCTGTGACTGTATAATTACAAACTTCAGTTTTAAAAAGTAAGTCCCACTTCTTGACAGTGGTTGTGATTTGGCTCCCAGTGATGAAGACTCACAGAATTGCATAGAATTATCAAGCTGCTAATGCACACAGGCAGACTTGCAGCACAAGCCCTGGTGCCTGAAATGCCTTGCTTGCCTTTCTTTGCCTCAACAGTTTGCTGCTATGAAATGCGCTCCTGCACAAGCAGGCTGCTGATGAGCTCACACCCTAGCAGGTCACAGCAATGTCTTGTGCATATGCTGCAAAACTAAGGCATAATTCATTCTAACATTCAGAATATAAAGTTAACACATCAAAGCAGTACCTGACAGGGATCCTTTCAGCACCTTCCTGTGCCACACCTTCACTGTCTTCAGAGTGAATGATATATTATGTGGTTTATTTCCCTTCCTTCTTCCTCTCACCCGAGCCGAACATGTTATTTCTAGCATTTTCACATACTAAAGCAGTTCTACACAAGAGAAATTAAGCAAACTTAAAAAAAATAGACCTGAAGTTAACAAAGAACTCATCAAACTTTGTCATGTTTTCTAAAGCTTCCTTCAAAAGCACAGCCATCTCCCTTGTTTGTGGAGAGGTGAGGGATGATGTCTCTGAGTCATTCTCCAAGTGAGGCAGACCTTCTTCACTAAGAGTGTCACTGCTAGCAGAACACTGTGAAGAGCCAGCAGATGTCCCATAAATGCAGGGGGTCAGCTTGACCATCCCTGTATTACACAAGAAAAACTAAGCTTTTAAAAGCAATCTTATTCTAAATAAATAAAGAAAGAAAATAAATACATAAATAAATAAATAATGCAGTAATATCAGAAAAGAAAGATTTCAATAAAAAACTACTGCAGAGTGCAAAATCTGTATGAAAAGAAAAGCAGATCTGCAGTTTCTGATGAGATTCTGATGATTTTACTGCTGTATTCTTCTCAGTCTGAGAAGACAACCTGAAACAAAAGCCAACTGTACATACTCATATAAAAACGGACACTTTTCAGGCTAACTAATCACAATCTCAACTGAAAAGAACTGCCCTTTCTACAAATTTCAACATACCTGTCTCACTGGGGAAACATCTGTCTAGAATGCCATAGGTTTTCATATATTACTGAAATTGAGCATCTACACTGGCTCTAAACTTAAGGCAGAACAAAATAAAGAATAAAGGATGGCAATCTTCTGAGATAACAAAATGGAGGAGGCAAAAAAATCTGATACTACTATCTATATTCAAGACCAGGCTGGATGTGGCTCTGAGCAGCCTGGTCCAGTGGCTGGCGATCCTGCCCATAGCAGGGAGGTTGAAACTAGATGATCTCTGAAGTCCTTTTCAACCTAGGCCATTCTATGATTCTATGATAAATGACTCCATCTCTCCAGTCTTTCAAATACAGAGAACACTGAAGCAGTTATCTGAGCTGCTGAAATGTTGGGAAACTTCAGATAACTAATAAAAAAATAATATTGCAGTATTTTTTAAGAGAATGAGATACGGACAGATGAATAAGACATCAGCGCAGACCAAAGGAGAAGAAGATGTAGAGTTAAAGGGTGCCAGCACAACAAATACCAGCACAACAAATACATAGGGCCACAGAAACTGCACCAGACACACCAGACGTGCTCAGTCAGAAGTCCTATTACAAACAAATACATCATCATATTCTTAAACTTCAGAAAGGCACTTAACTTTTTGTTAAAACGTGACAATGGTGGTGATTTTTATTTTAGCAGAAAAGAAATAGAACTAAATGGCATGAAGCCAAAACTAGGTATACTTGCTTCAGCATAAATGTGTACATTCAAAGTGGGGGTAATTAACAACTGAGACAACCTAGCTAAAGGCAAGACTCACTCATTGTCATTTGACATGTTTAATATGGAAATGAGATCCCTGGAGAAGGGATTGCAGAAGCTCTCTCTGGGCCTCCCAGACAATGCACTATCACTATTCTTCCTTCTCTTCAGTGTAGAAAATGATGTCAATTCAGTACTTCTGTTCACAGCAGCTGCAGCAAAGTAACATGGAGAGGTTCCCCCTTAAACAATTTGGTCCCATTTTATAATAATATACATCTGGCAAAGGCTGGTAAAAGTTTGGAATTCAAAGCACAAATACCATTTAATAAATAATCCAGAAATCCTAACCCAGTTCGTTGTTGTTGTTGAGTTGATGTTGGATTGCAGTATGATGATGATGTGAGAGACCATCTATACTAGGAATACCAGGGATAAAATAAGGTCAAATCAACGAGGGGACTCAAAACTGAGGTTTAGATATGTCATTGGGTAGGACAAAATGTCCCCCAGAGAAGAATCGGATTTAGATAAGATTCGGGAGTTCTTGTATGACTAGAAGGAGAAATATTACAGAGTGTCAGTGTGAAAGATTTCAGCAAATGAAAGGAAACTGAAGATTAACTGAAGTCCTTGCCACACGTTGGCTGAGCCAGAGTTGGGTGACTGGAACTAGCAGAACTGCCATAAAAAAAAGCTCTTTACAGAAAATAATTGGAGAACTATTGCTCATACCTTAACTCAGCAAAAATACAATTCTCTGATATGAGGCTTTTGGAGCCTAAATACGGAGAGGGATTAGAATTACCTTTCATCAAAGTTACAAAATACTGAAAATTGAAATGGCCATCAATGGCTCTGTCATGAAAACACAAGAAATGCAACAATGAGCTTTAATGACAGCACAGAATTAGAGGCCACCATAAAAACAGAGGGTTGGGTATCATAGATGATGAATCAGATGACCCTCACAATTTCAATAACAGAGACAAAGTGAAATTCAGTTCAGGAACCATTTCCAACAAGCACCAAAGACAAAGCAGCACCACTCTGACATGCTCCACAGCATAGTCCTCCAATATTACCTTTGCAAGCCTTGAGCACATCTGCATTTCAACTTAACATTGCATCAAACGTGTCTATATCATCATTCCAGAAAAACACAGCTCACTGTGTAGCGGCTCACTGAACATTTTCTAGAGCTTCAGAAACAATCACAGCCAACGACAAATGTGATGGAGATTTCAATTCATGCAGCAATTTGTGATAGACAAGGGAACAGTTAACACAGGCTGTCTCCAGATCATTCCCTTTCATGAAGTTTGGCAAGCCTGGCACCCTGAGCAGTCTAGCTGTGATACACCCAAAAAGCTAAACCCAGCATATTCATAAGGTGCATTCCCATAGCTGATGATCTGTTAGAACTCAGCAAAACTTCAAAAGCAAATATTCAAGTGGAACTTCTCTTCTGAGCCCCTCTGTGTCTCATGGCCTACTTTCAGAGAGAAGCACCTCTAGGGTAAACAGCCTAAATGTCCAGGGAGTTGTGGAGTAACCACTCCTGTTGATGTCCATTACCCTTGCCACCAGGTCCTAGAATCTGGCATGAGCTGAACTCTGGTAGGTATAAGTTTAGGTTCTCTGTTTGTTACCAGTTAAACACTAAAAGGGGGAATGGCAACACTGGGCAGCCTACACAGGTAGCTCTGTTTTGAGGGAAAAGGTGGCTAGACTCACCAAGCTAATTGTTGAACAGCAGGTCATGATGGAATGTAGAGCCTAAGAATGTGCTCTGGTAGTAGTAGAAGGGTGAAAAAAGTCATTGTTGTTAACTGAACAACTCACACGGCACGGCAGAAGAGGACAGAACATACACTGCCACAGTGATGAATTCCAGAGCTGGACACAACTTCCTGCTGTACTGCAGCAGACTCAGTGAGCACACATCTCCCAGACAGGAGATCCCTTTCCGAGATCTGACCATGGCCACTCGTGTGAACCCATCTTCACTGAGTTACTCCTGCATGGCTAGAGGAAGGAAGGTACTTTCAAAAGCAGCTCATTACTTGCACATCTTACTCCTCCCACATGTACTCACACTCCTGAGTGTAAGCAGCACAGCTTGGGTGAACTACACATTGCAGCAGCTCCTCTTTCCCAGTGAGCTTGCTGCTCTGTATAGTTTCAAAACACAGATGTGTTACACCTCTACAGGCTATACAACCGTCATCTCTGTTTCATCAGTCCCCAGTTAGGCACAAGTGCCTGATCCAGTTGGGTTTGGTAGAACATTTGCCTGCTCAGCTTGCATGGACAGGAGCATCCACCCCAGCTCTGGTGTCCTGGGCAAAGTGGGTAGTGGTCTGCACTGCAGGCTGGGGGATACAACTTAGACCTGGGCCCATGCCTCCTAACTTTTGGTCTGGTCATTATCACCCTAATGGGGAGATAAGGGGGTAAAGGGCATTTATGCACACAACATGGGCTGTGACACACCATTAAGCCCAGGACCTGATAAAGGTCTGAGGCTCTTTCAATTTACTAGCACAGATGCATCCAGCAGGCACAGAGAAGAGTTACAGAGGCTGAGTTACGCCTGGGCAAGAACAAACAAGCTTAAACTGACTACAGATGCATATAAATAGAGAAGAACATTTTAAACCTTCAGAACAGTGAGTTCCAAAAGAGCCTTTCAACAATTGCAAGACCTCATATTTTTAAGATGAAAAACTGTCAGTTTTTGAGACAGACCAGAACAGGCTGCCGCAGCTTAACTGTATGATCCTGGAGACTCATTGAAGCCTAACGTATAAACACGATAAATGAACACCAGTGAACAGGAAGAATTGTTGTAACTAAACAACTTCTAAAATGCTGAAATTACAAAGATACATGCAAAGCAGCCTTACAATTAATTTGCTTGGCTAAAGAAATGAGGTCTTGGCAACAGCATTGCAAGGGGCAGGGGGGAGGAAATCATTTATGAATCCATAGATTCCCTCATTCAAACTTCACCTTCTCTTGAAGCATGATGGAGGCTCCTGAAATATCACAACTTAATTCTTTAAAAATTCTCTATCTACTCCTTGCTTTTGGTTCCTATGACAAAAGTGACCCACTGCAATCAAGGTTTAGTGGGATAAGTTTGCTGAAGCTCTGTGCTGTACAAAACAATGTGCCAAATTCAATTCGAAAATAGCAAATAGGGCGAACTTCCATCACAAAAGAAAAAAATTCCTTTAAGAATCGATGTTTTGTGCTGATTGATTCTCAGTTTAATGTTACTGAAATAGAAAATTGTAAAACAATGGTTTTTGTTTTTCTTTTTGTTTTGTCTGTTTGTTATATATATATATATATATATAGACAGAGAGAGTACTGTTTGGAAAATAAAAGCTACAGCTTATGGATCATTACATGCTTTCAATTCATCGTTTACTCAGGATATACCAAGAATGTTGTTGAAAACATTATTAGCTGCTACACTAGCAGATATATATGAGAACTCCTCCCTGCACCTCTCAAAAGCTGCAGTGCAAAATAAATATATGTGTATCAAATCTGTGAAACTATTAATGTCATGAACCTGCTTGCCAAGACACAAGCAAAGCTGCAGAACAACTAACAATGACAGATTATCATTTGCAAACTACAATGCCCTGTGGTCAAGCACTCTGAAAGTATTCCCAGTGTGGATTTGCAAACACATTTAATTTTACCTATACGGACTGCACAAGCGTATCCACATATCCTTTAACACACCTTTGCAAGTGCACTGACTGCTTAGAAGTTATTATTTCCTATATAAATAAAAAACTAAAATCAAACCAAAAATCAAATTTTAATCAAGGAAGTTAACATGAAAACAGCCTGCTAAAATAAAAAGTTTGTTCATGGTCCAATCCAGCAAAATCATGTATATTCCTAATGTCAGAAATAAATACAGAAATAGACTCAATTTTATCACCTTCACATTCTGACTATGAAATTCATCACAGTAAACTGTAATTGCTGGCTACTTACAATCTAAACTAGCACATGAAATAGGACTACATCATGTACACAGTATTAGTTATGGATGAGTACTGGAACCAGTGGTCAGAACAAGATAATTAGCCCCCCAAAAAGTAACTTTGGATCATGCTGTTTGCATGATATACGACACTTTTTGAATACGCATGATTACAGTGTAAAACAGAAAAGTCCTGAGCCATAAAACCCTTTGTCTTTTTTTCATGACAGTGAGCACATTCTAACTCATCTACAAACTGCTTGTACAAATTACAAGACTGTACTGAGAACAGTACTGTCCACAAGTCTACATAACACTATCTACATGGACATTTGTGTAAGTACTGACACTGCACCTCTGCCATTTTGTTCAAGGTCAAAGTTGATTTGCCTCATTAGTGATAGACCCAGATGAATTTCAATAGCAAGGCAATTACCATTGCTCATAAAATTAGCCTGTGCCCTGAAGCACATGCACTTCTCCAGCTACAGTGGCTAATATTAAAAGGCATTATCTCTAGCTACAAACGTTCTCTTTTGCATGATCACGCAAACTTTGAATGCTGTTAATTAGCTGTGTAGCTGGCCCGAATATCAGTGTGCATTGGTCATACTTTCGACACATGAACTCACTCACACAACTTTACTCATCACTATTCAAACTAAAATTCTTCCAATGACGCTCGACTGAAAGTCCCACTTTTGCCGATGTTCCAAACTAATTACTCAAACCACTGATGATGTTTAATGGCGCACAGCTCCACAGACTAATCAATTTAGTCAGCCACAGTTTCCTTTTTACATTTAAGGACTCTCAGCAACTGGAACATAACACTTACCCACAATGACCAGAGACCCATTTTACAGCCATCAAGGAGGGGATGACTCCGTACAACTTGCAGAGCAGCCTCCTAGAAGGTGCGGCATGCAAAACGCTGTATTTTATTCCAGCGATGAAAGCTGGCAGGCAGCAAAAACTGTCAAGACTTACAGTCAACAAGCTGGCAAAGACTGGAAAAGGTGGAATGCCACATCAGTGTATCTGCGTGTCCAGAGAAGGGCAACGGAGCTGGTGAGGGGTCTGGAGCACAAGTCTTATGAGGAGCAGCTGAGGGAACTGGAACTGTTGTGTCTGGAGAAGTGTCTCGGGGAGACCTCATCGCCCTCTACAACCCCTGACAGCAGGTTGTGGCAAGGTGCAGGTCAGCCTCTTCTCCCAGCTAACAGCAGCAGGATGAGGAATAATGGCCTTAAATTGCACCACGAGAGGTTCAGGTTGGAGATCTGGAAAAGTTCTTCGCTTTCTGAGAAAGCGTGGCTGCCCAGGGAGGTGGTGGAGTTGGAGTCGCCGTGCCTGGAGGCGTTCAAAAGCTGTGTGGACGCGGCATTGAGGGACGCGAGTTTGCGGGCACAGGACGACGACCTGGCGGTTGGACCACACGGTACTTTCCAACCCTAACGGTTCTACGATCCAGGACGCCATACGCGGAGGGCGGCCAGCCGTACGCACGGAGTTCCCTCAGCAGGGTTATGTTTACCTCAGCGCCTCCTAACGGCCGGCAGGGAACGGGCGCACGAGGCTCCGCGCATGCGCAACACTCATCTCTCCTCCCCCCCAAATTGAACGATGGCGCCACAGGCCGTTCCGCGCGACGCGGTTGCGTCAGACGCAGGCTCGGGCCGGGGCGGGGCCGGGGCGGTAACGGCGCGATTTTTCAAAATGGAGGCGCAGGGGGAGGGGGGCGGCCGCCGGGCCCGCGAGCGAGCAGGCCTGGCACGAGGCGGGCGGCGGAGGGCGCCGTGATGGCGAGCCGCGGCCGAGGTCCCGAGGAGAACCCCTAGCGAGACCCGAGGAGAGCGGCCGGCGCCATGGCGACCTGCATCGGCGAGACGATAGAGGTGGGGAGCGAGGGCCCGACTCGGGCCGCCCCGCCGTTTGCCGCGGGCGAGGCCGAGCCGGGCGGGGCCGTCCCCTTCCCGGGCGGGAGGCGGCCGCCGGTGTCGGCGCGGCAGTTAGGGCGGCCGGGGGCCGCCTTGAGGCGGGGCGCGGCCCGAGCTCGGCCCCCGCGGGACCCCGGGCGGCTCGAGGCGCCGTGCGTGGCGCTGCCATGGCAGCGGCGTCGCGGCGGGCTCCCCCGGGAGCGGCGGGCCGGACGGCGGGAAGGCGGCTGCCCCGCGACGCCACGGGAAGCGGCGGGCGCAGTGTGAGGCGGGCGCGGCGCGGGGAGGACGATGTCCGGCACGGCGCTGAGCGGCCCCGCCGCCCTCTGCTTGCGCGGCCCCGAGGGCTCCGTGCGGGTACTGACCGCGTCGCTCCGGCGGTTGTGGGCTGCGGGCCTTCTCGGGGCCGCGCTCTCCGTCGCGCTGGGGCTGACGGCGGTTTTGTGTTCGCGTTGCAGGACTTCAAGGTGGGGAACCTCCTGGGAAAGGGCTCCTTTGCCGGGGTCTACAGAGCGGTATCCCTGAAAACCGGCCTGGAAGTGGCTATCAAAATGGTAAGGCGGTCAGCCGGGGGAATCTGCGGCTTCTGGGATCCCCCGGCAGGGGCGATTGCGGCAGGTCAGGGTGGCTGTGCCCGGACCTCTTGTTTCTGAGTAACTGATGCTGAGAGCAGGATTTGGTCCTGGAAGGTGCAGCGCAATCAAAAAGCCCATGTTGGTAACTACTGAAAGCATTAACATTGCTGTCAAAATGACTTGAGCTGAGGTACTCGGTCGTAGTTGTACAGTCATCTCTGTAATTGTGATTCAGAAATTGGCATCTACAAAAACATCATTCAGCTGGAGAGGTCCTGAGCGCAGGAGCAGCTTGCAGCCCTTTAACTTGTGATGGCCTTTAAACGTTTCCCTCGCTGTAAGGGCAAACCTTTACTAAAGGAACTCTTGTTTCAAATACGTTTTGCTAGTTTCTATTACAACGTATACTACTTGCATTTATCCACCTTTTTAATGCTGACTACCTCTAGCATGTGTGCTTTGCAAGCTCAGCATTGGATTACTCTCAAAATTTTGCTACTATTTATTTGTTATTTGAACAACTGTGTCTTTCTCTTTTTCTCTAATATATGAAATGCATACTAGATAAAAAGCATCTAGTAGGCAAAACTAAAACCTTGTTTATATGTCAGGGTTTTCAGGCAAAACATGCATCGAACAGTTAAAATTTTGAGTTTGGTTAACAAAATGTATGTAATCAATGCTGCACTACTTGAAAAATATTGTGATCTATTTTCAGATAGACAAAAAAGCCATGCACAAAGTGGGAATGGTACAAAGAGTTCAGAACGAGGTGAAAATACATTGTCAGCTAAAGCATCCATCTATTCTTGAGGTAAGATTCATGTATTGTTAGCAGTAACTGCGTATGTGACTTGCTGTGTGGTCTACAGGTATTCTAATTCCCTTGTTTTGTTTTTTTTCTAGCTTTATAACTATTTTGAAGATAACAACTATGTGTATTTGATACTTGAAATGTGTCACAATGGTGAAATGAGTAGATACATAAAGAATAGAAAGAAACCCTTTTCAGAAGATGAAGGTGAGACTTGTTTTCTACAAAGCTCTCTTTGTATTTACATGTTGACTTATTCAGTAAGTCTGATTCCAGTGAAAGAACATTTAAAACAGCTATCAATCTGAAACTGTACAGCTTAAAAACTTGTGAGAAGTGGTAACCTAGAACTAAGTTATGATAAACATTTTCACTTGAGTATTTCTGTGCTTTTATTTCTGTTTACACCCTTTGACAGTAGCTCGTGTTATTTGGGGTTTCAGAGAAGATGTCAGCCTCTATGGAAAGGTAGAGCTTACCTTTATACACCAACTTACTGTATTGGCCTTCCAGATTCTAGCTCATCTTATGTAAGATCATTGGAAATCTTCAGTGTGTTCCAAGTGTGTGTCTAAATAAAGATAAAGCAGTTAACTGTGTACAAGTTATTTAAGAGCTAAGTTAGGAAGAAGTCCAGTACAAGGAAGAAATATCCAATTTGATGCTTGGTCTAGGATTGTTTGAAACACTGGCAACTGAGGAGAAATCCTGCTACAGTTTCACTTGCTTCTCCTGAAAGTCAGCAGACTAAAACAAAAATCCTATTTTACATTTAGAGTTCACTGTCAGTAATTTTAAAACTTTAAATTGGCCATTATTCTTGTGAATAGTGTTTGCATAAGTCTAGCAAAAAAAAAAAGATTAACTGCACTTACAAATTTACTAATTTTTTTTTGTGCAAATGAGTGTGAGAATTTCAGATGTAGCATGGATCATTGAAAGGCAAAGCAAAACAATGCAGCTCCAGAAGAAATAACAGCAAAGTAAGCTGCTGTGTGTAGTGATTTACAGCGCAATCAGACATGCTGTTCTGGTTTCACCACATTTGGATTCATTGTTTGTTGCCTCTGCTGTTCCCAGAATTCCTGAGTTGGTCACTTTCTGCACTGCTGTTTTAATTTACCTGCTTGTCATTTTCTAGTCTTATTCTGTCAAACTACTGTAATTAGTGACTTTTTTTGGAAGCTATCATAGGGCTGGATTAAAGGGGTACTGTTACACAGGCATCTGTTTAATCCAGGTCTGCTCCAACAGAAGTAGTTCATCTGATCAGAACCTTTTTTCTGAAAGCTGATAAAACTGCTGACTTGGATTTAGGAAAAAAAACAAGGCCTCTTTCTTTGATAGGTGATTTCTGCAAATGTTTGTTCCTCTGCAGTCATTGCCATCTGCAAAGAGAGAAAGGGTTATAAATTGTTTGCTTTAAGAAGAATGATTCTTAAAATTGCTGGAATTGAAACATCATAATAAATGGTGCTGTCTGAGCTTGGATGAGGTTGTGTTGTTCTTGCTGTAACTACAGCTTGAATATTTCCTGAATTTTGTAGAATCGGAATCATAGAATGGCCTGGGTTGAATTTGTAATGTAAGAGAACAGATATACTATGCCAGTATTATAAACATAGAAGGTTATGAGAAACTGAAATACTTATAGGTTTGCCAATTTGCTAATGATGAAACAAATATCATCCAAATCGTCTCCTGTATTTTATAACTTGTGTATAATGAAGATGTTTGGCTTCATGTGTTTGTTTCTGAAAGTGATGAGAGCAATTTAAAAATTCAAGTTCTCAGAAGCCTAATTTAAGGAGAATTTGGAAGTATTTTCAGTTTGCCTACAGTAATTGCATGTTTCTGTTATCACAGAAACAAATTGATTTACTGCATTACAGAATGGTACTTTATGGACTGTTGTAGAAGGTGATAATGCTATGTTGCTTCAAGCAAAAAAGCAGAAAGTGTCATTCCTATCTCTTTAGCATGACACTTAAATGCTCTTGTAACGTTTTCATTAGTTAAGAAAAGATAAAGGAGAGACAAGTAGCAAACTTCAAAGGGTTATTATTTTCAGAGCTATGATTTCAGTTATTGCACTAAAGCTTTTGTTCTTGTGCTTTTGGCAGCCCGACATTTCTTGCATCAAATTATCACAGGTATGCTGTATCTTCATTCTCATGGAATACTACATCGGGACCTCACCCTTTCCAATCTCTTACTCACCAGTAATATGAACGTCAAGATTGCTGATTTTGGACTAGCAACTCAGTTGAAAATGCCTCATGAAAAGCATTATACCATGTGTGGAACTCCTAATTACATTTCGCCAGAGATAGCCACAAGGAGTCCACATGGACTTGAGTCTGATGTATGGTCTCTGGGCTGTATGTTTTACACTCTTCTTATTGGAAAGCCACCTTTTGACACTGACACGGTGAAGAACACACTGAATAAGGTAGTGTTAGCAGATTATGAAATGCCAGCCTTTTTGTCCAGAGAAGCACAAGACCTTATACATAAATTACTTCGCAAAAATCCAGCAGATCGTTTGAGTCTTTCCTCTGTGTTGGATCATCCTTTTATGTCCAGGTGTAGCTCTGCACGGAGCAAAGATTCAGGAACTTCAGAAGATTCTATGGACAGTGGAAATGCTACCATCTCTACCACTTTTACAGGCTCTTCCAGCATCAGTACCAGTGGCTGCTTGAAGGAAAAGAAGAAGCTGTTAGTGGGACAGCCGCTCCCAAATAAAATTACTTTTTTTCCTAAAAACAAGAATCCCAGTAACGCTTCATCTGTCGATGGGAGTGGTTCTTTTCATCAGTGGGGAATTCAAGGGAAAGAAACTGGCACAAGTGGCAGGGGAAGAGTCATGCAACTTGCTGAAGAGAGACCACATTCCCGCTACCTCCGAAGAGCCCACTCCTCAGATAGGTCTGGCACATCCCACAGTCAGACTCAAGGAATATCAAATATCACTGAGAGGTGTCACTCCATGGAACTGCTTTCCAAGCCTAGAGGAGGAACGAGAGAAAACACAGAATGCTTTTCGTCTGCAAGCAGCTATACTGATATGGGAGAAATATTTAAGGAAAAGACTTCTGGTAGTTCTGGCTCTTTTGAAGGGCAAATATCTCCACCTGTAAAAGATCAACCACAGTAAGAACGAGTTCTCATTACGATGAAATATAGAGTTATCTTATGTTAGAAGCATTTTTTTTAAAACTAGACTGCATTAAGTACCAAAAGTTTCTATGCTTGTAGCTTGAATACAGCATATAGAGTGTAGTATTTGATGTTTTTGGTATGGAGAGGTTCACCTTCTGCCTGCCCCCTGTGTTACAGTTCTTAGATGCAGTATGTGTACCAACTGGACTGTAGCTTTTATTTATACTGCTAGAGCTCTACTAATTATTTACTTCTTTATATAGCAATCTGAGTACTTTGTTCTTCACAGTGACTGTAATAGAGACTCTTGCTGACTTCTCCCCCTCATCTGTGTCTCTTCTACAAAGAGGAGTCATTCTGTGCATGACTGCCAATATATGTACTTGCTGCTCTAAGTTAGTTCAGTTCATCTTTAGCAATGCCTTGTACCAAGACAAGATTAAAAAAAAAAAAAAAGTACAAGTTAAGGATTATAAAATGAGCAACACTTTCTGTCCCAGAAAGGAGGAAACAAATAAACAAAAAAAGTCACCTGAAACTTAGTTCTGAATTTATATTTCCTGCATGAGAACTCTGGTTTCTTTATTCTCATCTGACAGATTTTCCCAGCATATACAAACCAGCCCCGGTGTCAAACATGCAAGGGATGCTAGGGTGTTTGGTGTTAGATGGAGGTCTGATCTGTGTATTCTGTGCACTGCTGTGTAAAATGAACCTTTCTCACAATCTTAATCTGTGAATTCTCAGAAGTTACTTTCCTATTTCAATATAAGGTACATTTTGAGTTGTCATTTCTGCAGTTGTAACATTGTAACACTTGTGCAAGCATTGTTGATGTAGTCTTGATTACATATGTAACTTTTATTTTGCAGCTCAAATTTTCTCTATCCAATGAAGCCCCCTTTTGGTTTGTTAGAGCAGAAGTCCCAGGCTGAAACTATGCAGCAGTGGCTTGGAAGCATGCAGACAAATGGTGAGTTAGTAATCAATCGTGTATCTCTGCACTCAAGGTAGAGTTGTAACCTTTAACTATTTCTGTTGTTTTTCCAAATTTTATTTCTTTAAACTTAGATGGAAGGGATTGGCCACATAACTGTGATGCTGGAGTGTAATACTAGCATCCTAAATACTGGTGACTGGATTTCAGAAGGCTTTTTAGATAGTACTCTTCCCAAGTTGTTGGACTGATATAATGAGCTATACATAACTGCCTTCAGAAGAGTGAAAAAACTGTTATTTGAATGCTTAGTTTCCCAAAGTGTGGTTCTTTCCTTTTTCAGCATTTTATCAAGAACAAATAAAGGCACAAAGAAGAAAACTAATTTTTAGAACCTCCCCTTGTTATTCAGTCCTTACCTGAACTTGTAAATAAAACAGGTGACTCAAAAGACTCTGTTAGTTTAGATGGGCAAATAAATAAGCCTTGAAAGAAGATGTGACTCAGTGAAAGAGAGAAAGATAATGAGGGTGCAGAAGGAGGGGTGGAGGAAAGGACAAAAGGCACAGAAGGGAAGGAGGTATTCTTATCGTGCTTTGTGTTACATCATTTTCAAATAATGAAACTTAATCATAAAATTAAATCATAAATCCATTCATGGCTTTTCTTTTTTGTTCTGATATTACTGGACTCCTTACCTTCTTATCTATAGGAAACTGGAATCATGTGACATATGGTCCAAATAATCCTATTTAATTTTTGGTTGCTTCTCAGCTGTTCTACAACATGGCAGGAGTGGGTTGCTTACTTGGGTGAGGCACCTTTGTTGTTTAAGCCATTAATCACAGGCTTAAATATCAGAAGTAGAGAAGCAGTTATAGGAAGCTGAAGTATAAAAATATAGTCTTTTTCTTTTAAACAAGCAACTGGAAGGCTTTTAGCATGCGCATTTAACATTTGGAATACTAAAAACCCAGTTGATGTTAAACGCTATTGTTAGCTAACTTGAAATATGTGAATCTTAGTGGTTATCTGGATGGCAGCTAATTAATTATCTTCCAACAGATTGATTGTTAAAGTCGTAGCATTTTGTTTCACGTTGCTTTTGTGAGGTGATTTGAAACATATTAAGGCTATCATAACAGATATATTTATGACAACCTTAATTTTAAATAAACTTTATTTGAAATAACCACTGAAATTCTATGAGGTTTAATATTGATTGAACTGAGTATTAAAGAAATAACACTGCTTGCTTAAATAAGCTGCCTAACATTTTTAAGAGCTTTTCAAAATATAGTAACAATTTTTGGCTTACTAAGACTCTTTAAATCTCCAATGTTCTTCTACAATGCTTTCAGCTCAGCTGAGACCACCTGAAGACCTAACTGATAACAGTAATGCACATGGAGGCTTTCGGTATCATCTGGATGTGCAGCAAGATGCATCGAGAAATGGATGGAACACCTTAAAGGATATACGGAATCATGATGCATCCCAAGATTATTCACATTCTTTGAATCAGAGAAACCCAAACAAATATCTTCCCGAAGTTCTCTGCCAGTCTGAAAAAGTTCAGATATCTTCATGTGGCCTTTGGCCAGCTTCAGAGCAAAACCAAGCATGGGGCAAAGAACCATCAGCACGTCAGAAACCTACACTGCGAAGTATAGTATCACCTCTCAGTGCTTACAGGCTAAAACCAATCAGGCAAAAAACAAAAAATGCAGTGGTATGTATCCATTTTTAAAACTAAGTTTAAAATATGTGAATGTATTTTAAAAAATCAGTTAGAAAACTTTTTTTCCTAAAAATCTATAGGTAAAGGTAAGTTATATGAATTTATACTGCTAATAACTTAGTTCAAAAACATCAGTAAAATTCATTGTAGTTTTTTCTGAATATGGAGTACTGCAACCTTGTGGCCATTTCAAGCAAATACTGTTGCTGCAATGCTTTTAGCTTACAAGCAAAGAACCTACAAGAAGACCTGAGAACTACTGACCGCGTATATATTGCCTACAGTTTCAAATATCCGGACTGCTTATCTATGCAAGTTGCATTTAAACTCTTCATATGGTTAAAAGACTAATACTTTTACAGATCAGGTAAATAAATGAATTATTATTAATATGAAAAGAGTTTTACTCTCCAGTACTTGAATATTTTTAAATACTGCTTTTTTTCCTTTCTCGTAAATGAGGGAGAAAACAAAACAAATCAAGTTCAGTTAATCCCTCTGATTGTGTGACTGTTCTGGTTGTTGTTCCTGCTATCGCTTTTCTGCCTTTTGTTCCATTTCCTACAGTCTCGCTCGTCTCTTCTCCTTCCTCCATTTCTTATTTTTTTTTAAGAGCGTAATAGAGCTGACCTGTCTTGGTTTGGTTTGTCACTTAGGAAGCCACATCGTCCCTGACCAGGTTTGTGCCATGAAGAAGAGTTCTGTATTAATCTAAAAGTTAGTGTGAGAAGTATTTATCAGTTTGCAGTATATTCTAGAAATATTCTATTGCATATGTTTCTAGAATCAAGCTGTGTTTATAAAACATCTGTGGAAAAAATGCGAACTCAGCCTGCTAGAAAGTAAATTTTTTTTGAGTTTAATTTGCTGGTTTTGTTTTAAATTTTCTAGGTGAGCATTCTAGATACTGGGGAGGTGTGTATGGAGTTTATAAAAGAACACCATTCACAAGAATTTGTGAAAGAAGTTCTCAGAATATCTTGTGATGGAAATATGGTGAGAATTGCTAGTTTATTCAATATTAGTCCAAGTGCTTACTGTATTCTGTTCTTTCAGTGTTTTTTTTTAAATTTTAATTTAAGCAGTTATGTGCTTGGAAATGCTTTGTCAAAGTACGTGCAGACACAAGCTCTCCCTTGCACCCATGCACTGCCACAGCACAGCCATATGGATTTGGACTTATGGAATAGTGAAGCACTGTTGAAAGATGCTGCCATTAAATAATCACTTAGAGGAGTAGAGCAGTTCATTGTAAATTACATTAAACTGTGCCTTAGTTCCATGGAAGTTGCAACTGTAAATACAGTTCTGTCCCTCTTTTGTAGATTGCTGTTTATCACCCGAATGAAGGAAGAGGCTTCCTTCTTGACGACAGGCCGCCCATTCCTCCTGAAGACAGCTGTATGTATAATTTTGACAATTTGCCAGGTAATGTGACATTAATTTTTAAACCATGATGACTAATGCGATGCTTGAATGAATCTGGAGATTAGCTTTTACCCTCTGCTTCTCAGATAATAATAATAAGAGGATGAAACTCGCTTCAGAATAAGAGTCAAAGTAGTTTTACTGGAAGTTTTTCTGAAATTTGCTCAGAATGTAAACACGTTTTCAGTGGTTTTTATGGAAATAATAAGGAACTGCTTACAGTCTTTACCATGCAGTGTACTAAGCTTGAGATTTCCATATTTTTATTATTCACATTGGAAACTGTTTAAATATGATTTGAAGAAATATCAAGTGAACTTTAAAAAAACGTTACTTCTAATTTTTACTTCCTAATACTTATATAGAATACTTATATAGCATGGGGTGAGAAGGGAAAAAAGATATTTGAAAGCATTGACAGAATACTTAATATAAACAACTAAAGAGCAAACATAAGCTAACTACAAGTTCTTAAAAATAAACTGCTCTTCTAATTGGAGAGCAAAGTCAGGTTTCACCTGGAGCCGTGAAGCCAGCTGGACCATAATAGCTACTTAAATGATGCATGCAGTACTTTGCTCTTTTACACCGATGTTCTGAACTATTTTAATTGAAGAAACAGCAACTGAAGTTGTATGCTTTTGGTGGATTGGTGGAAATTGAACTCAGTTTTTTTCATATTTCTGTCAACTACTGAAATACTTACGACATTCAGTTATAAAATACGTATTCAAGCTAGTGCACAGTGTTTAATCTGATAAGTGATAAGTGTTCTAAAATATTGTGTTCTTTTGTTTTAGAAAAGTACTGGAAAAAGTACCAGTATGCAGCCAAGTTTGTGCAGTTAGTGAGAACAAAAACCCCCAAAGTTACATTCTACACAAGATATGCCAAGTGCATGTTGATGGAAAATTCACCTCCTGCAGATGTTGAAATATGTTTTTATGATGGTATGTATTCATTTCTGCAATTATGCAAAGTGATATTTAAAACACTGAAATACTGTTAAGCAGTGGATGCTTATGTTTGAAGAAATGCAAGGAATGTGATCTTTATCACTCTGTCTTTATTCTAGTGCTCAAAGATCAGTTATTTATTAGTTTATTTCTGGTATCTTCTTCAGTGAGTGCATTACAAAGGTATTATTGACCTATGTGCTTTCTTTTGAGATCCTTGGCTCTACTTCTGGGAGTTAACCTGCTTACTGAAAGCTGTGTTCCTGCTCCTCCAAGCTTGCCTTTGTTTTCCACTGTTAATTTCAGAAAGCAGATGGGCATCTTCTCTAGCTGTAACTTTAACAAACCAGACAGCACTGACTTGTTTTCTCATCACAGGCCTTCTGTGAACTAGTTGAATTTGCCATATGTAGATAAACCTCAATGAAAGTTATGATTAAAAAATTATTTAGTAACAGTTCTGTGACTGAGGGTCTGCCATCAAGAGACCGATGTCAAATACTAATAGGTCATACTTACCCAATTTTTGGCAATGCTGTTAGACACATTAATTTTATCTCAGATGAATGTTTAGAAAGGTGGTCCTTAAAACATAACAAATGCATGATTCAGCCTATTTAAATAGTGATCTCTGAGCATAGAGGATATTCCACTAATGTCACAGTTCCAGTTGAAGTTACAGAGCTCATCCAGAAGTGGTTGTATTATTGAAGTTACTCTTAAGTTGGTGAATTGCATTTCAATTGAGTGGAATGTAATGGCACGGATATGTATTTCATAGATACTGGCACTGTATGGAAATCAGACTAGAAAATGCTTTTTACAGGAGCAAAGATACACAAGACAGCTGGTATAACTCGTGTGATTGAAAAATCAGGGAAATCCTTCACTTTGAAAGGAGAAAATGAAACAGGTTTGAAGAAGGAAATGCAAGTATATATGGATCATGCAAATGAGGTAAATGGCTTGATGTTGCCCTTTCAAATGCAAAACAACCTTAAGAAATTAGATATTATATCACAAATGTGCTTCTCATGTCACTTTGCATGTTTTTCATTACAGCAATGAGAGGTGGAAAAGGACTTGTGGTGACTAATGATGTTTTTGGTTTTTTTTTAAAGATCAAATATTCATGTAGGGATAACAGTTGTACTTGCCCCACGATGAAGACTTAGAGAATTTACGCAGTTCTTGAGAATACAGCAGAACTGCTCTTGCTTAACTGGGTTGTCTGCTATCTCTTCTCATGTTTCAAGTCACCCAACTAGCAGTCACAAAAGTAGTTATGTCTTTGAACTTGAGAGATGGTAAAAATGTCAAAAAATTCCAATTCAGCCTGCCTTTTGTTCTGTGACTTTCTGAATAGAATGTAGGCATCTGTTATTCCCTTTTCTAGTCCTTTTGAAAGTGGAGGAGATGTGGATTAAGAACATAATGCCAAATGTGCTGAAATTACCAGGGAGTCTTGTGGTAGTATAGTTGTTTGGTTTTTTGATGACATTCATGGTTATTATCAATATTCTGAAAGAAAGCATTTCTGTACATAGGCTCACCTGCCACAGTAAAAGTGTGAAACAATTAGACTGTTCTCAGTTAAACTTGAACAAGCTCTATCTAATTCCAGGGACATCGCATATGCCTTGCACTGGAATCTGCTATTTTGGAAGAAGAAAAAAGGAGTGAAAATGTTCCATTTTTTCCAATAATTGTTGGAAGGTAACATTTTTAGCAGTACATACTGATGCACTTGAGTATTCCTTTTAAGCAGCCTTCTGCAGTTAATGGAAGCAGAAGCCAGAGTTGTTTAACGAAGGTTCATAATCATTAGCAGAATAATCCATACTGTTATGGCATGTATGAAAATGCTGGTTTGGTCGTGCGTACCTTTTTTTGATACTAGGACAAAAAAAACCTTGTGAATTTAGACTTAACCAAACTAACAACTAGCATGTATAAAAACAAGTATGTGGAAGACTGGTGCCATCAAGTGGTTTATGGAATGAACAGCTAGTTCTCCTTGCTTGTTGCTTTAGTCCCTTTGGGAAAGGTAATTTTCCTCCTTGTCTCATAATTTTTCCAGAAAACCTGGTAATACTGAATCTCCAAAGGCTCTACTGCCACTGTTGTTGGACAACACCAACTGTTCAAAAGAAGTTATGGCACTGGATAGAAACACAGCTGCCAGTTCTACTCCAGTTCAAACTCCAAACTGTAATCCTGTAAGTACATGAACATACAGTAAACACTGTCCAGTAGGAACTGAAACTGCAGGTCTATTTGAAGTAGTGTAATTATTATGAATGTATGCCTTTACTAACCATCTGTAAGCATACTAAGTAGAAACTTTTGCTTTCAATTAAACTGTCATGTCTAAATTTGAAATGGACTTCTCAATTGATGTCCTCCAAAGCTTTCTCACAAATGTTTCCTGGGAACATAGCTTGAAAATTGCTTTCTCATGTTACACAGAGCTGTCTTGAATTTGTTTTTGGAGGGCCTGTGTAGCAAATAGCAGTCACCTAGGATGTTAGCAGTTGAGGCTAACATTCTGAAAAGGTGCTGCATTTGGTTTGTTTTTTTTAAGTGTAAGTGTAAATATTTGTCTGTCTTCAATGGACTCTATGTGCTATATGATTCCATGATAGAACTGTGTTTAAGATTCAATATTCTAGTTCTCAAGTAATAGCAGTATCTTTATTTCTGTAAAAAAAAAAAAAAAAAAACACAAGAAACTGTCCAAATGGTCAGCTGAATGAAGGCAATTTCATAACCTAATATGTGCTGAACTGAACATGTGTTCCTAAAAATGGATGCAACTTCCTGACACTCAAACATGGGAAGAATGAGTTTCAAGTAGGGAGTCTGCTTAGGGCAAAGTTTCACTGATTCCCCATTTTCACAATACTGAGCCTTAGTGTAGAAAAAGTCCTCTGAAATCTCATAGGCTTTTACAACGTAATGCTGTTAAATGAAGCATATAGGGCAAATCTCTCTGTACATAGGAAAAGATTAAAGAAACAAGGGTGGTAATTAGCCACTATAGTTGGTGTATAATCTGTTGGTCTTAGCAGTAAGACTGCTAATGTTGTCATTTCTGGGTTTTAGGTGGTGTCATATGAAAAGTCTACACTTATGGCCAATGCTGCTGAAAGTACGTGCTCCTCTGTTCATCAGACAGAATGCAGCCCAAACTCAGCTCAACTTTTAAAATCAGTCTTTGTGAAAAATGTTGGTTGGGCTTCACAGGTGAGAAATAGTGATAAAGGAGTCTTTTTCTTTTTTTTAATAATGAAGTTTTCAAACATGATTTGTGAAGTATATATGTAGAGTTGTGCCCTGCTACAGAAATAGGAAAATTGTGGAAAGATCCTTTCTAGTAAGCATGTTAAGATAAATACTGTGGTGAACTACATAAACTGAAAAAGCAAAGTAATGCCAGTTAAGTATTTGCAGCTGTCACCGATTTCTTATGGCCACTATCACCTATTAGAGTGCCTTCTATCATCCAAATTTCCCTCTAGATAAAAGTTGAAGTTGTTAAAATACGGTTTGCTTATGTAGAAGGTGCTATGACAAAGCATTTCAGCTTCATTTAATAGAGTAATTCTAAATGCGTTATCTTTGATTTTTATCGTTCCAAATGATACTGTGCTCTTGTTAGCTGACCAGTGGAGCAGTATGGGTTCAGTTTAATGATGGATCCCAACTGGTAGCCCAAGCAGGTGTTTCATCTATCACTTACACCTCTCCAGATGGCCAGACAACTAGGTGAGTGTCACTAGTGTCACTTGATATAAGTAAACTTCATAACTGCTGCTTTTTGTTGCTGTTAAAACTTAGCTTTTCATTATCTCTTCAAATGATTAGCTCACGTAAGCTTTATGAATAAAAGCTTAGAATTCACGATAACAAATGTTTTGATGATAACAAAACCCAATAATGAAGACTATTGTTTAGTCTCAGAAAACAGCTACTGTATTTCAAAGAGGGAGGGGAAGACAATCCTTTATCCTTAATCTTTTTTGTTTTCTTTTTTCCTCCTAAGATACTGCTAGTTTAGGGAAAATATGTTAGGGAGATAACACATGGGTACATAGACCAAAAGTGATCAGATGAAGTTTCAGACATGTTTTGGATGCAGGGCACTTGATTTACTCATACAGCCATTCAGTAACATGCTTCCTCTGTGTGAAGTTCAGGATGGTAACATATGATCTGGATATTATTATAGCTTAGCAACATTTTTAGATTAAATGTTCTTATTCTGAAATACTTTTTTAGTTAAATATAAATAGGGATTGGAGGAGAACAGGCCATCAAACTTCAGTTAATTCTTCTATTTCCTTATATACGCAAACCTCCAAATCAGGTATGTATTTGAATTTTATGTTCTTATTTGCCTTTGCAGGTATGGAGAAAATGATAAGTTGCCAGAATACATCAAAGAGAAGTTGCACTGTCTGTCTTCTATTCTTGTGATGTTTACCAATCCAACTGGTCCCCACTGATAAAAGCAAAGCAGGTCTTTGGGCACAAGAGCTTAATAAACACACTCACTGACATGAAAGTGACTGATTTTACTAAGCTTATCCAGAAATTCTTCAAAATTCTGGTTTAAAAAAAAAATAGGAAGGGAAGGGTTGTTCTACAATTTTTTTTGTAAGATACTTTTACAAGCACATTTTTCCTCAAAATGATGGATAAACTTGCTCAAGCAAAACATTGAGCAACTTAATTCTAAATGACCTCACATTTTTGGAAATAATCTTTTCTATTTTTTTCTTCCCCCACTGCTTACTCAGTGATGATAATCAAGGAAAACATATCTGTGCTGTTCAAGTGTTTGTGTTTGTAAATAACTTGTATTTTTACGTCTTACAAGTAATATGTAAATATGTACATGTTTTATACCTTTTTGTTTTTATTTTTGTAGCAGCAGCTTTTGAATTCCCTGCACAAGCATTTTATACCCCCAAAAAATAAATGCAGTGGTAAGCATCCAGCTCTCTTTGTTTCATATTCAAGTTCATTGAGACCCTTTTCCTGCAAGTAGTAAAGTTCAACTGTACCAGAAGCTGATGTGTTATTTTAGAGCATCATATGTTGGCATACGGATGAAGCTCAGGGCAAATAACTATAAAATGATTGTTCAAAGCTTCTTTTCACTTGCTGAACTGAACATTCACACAATGGTTTTGTATGTTTCGTATTCTACCCCTAGACTACAGGTAACTGAAGTATGTACAGATGAAATTTGATAGGAAAAGCAAATTACACATCCTGTAGTGAACTGATTCCATTTGTTATATAATCATCAGTTGTTATTAACTTCAGACACTTACCCTTTCTTACATGTTTATAATAGTGTGATTCATAACAAGTAACAAATTGAACCAGCACTGTGAGTAGCTGTTTGAAAGCATTTCTTATGTGTTGATATTCCCATTTATATTATCACTCATGGATAGAATGTGAGCATTCTTTCAGCTCTTTGATAAACCAGGTAGGCTGCAAGGCAATCAGTTAGTGCTTTGAAAATATTTCTGTAATCTTTTAATTATAGTATGTCTGCCATTCATAGTACCAATTCACCCTTGATGACATGTGGGCTATCACTGTGTTTAAAAATTTGTAATATTGCTCACACTGAAAATCTTCAGGCATAATCCACTTTGGATGTGCCAACTGAGTGTACGTACAGTTGAGAAAAGCTTTAAGTAGTCAACACCAGGAAGTGAAAAGGCATAAATGCTTAGAAAATGGTTCCACTTATTTACAAAGACATGTGACAGGGAGGTAAGTGCAGTTAAGTTACAGTATAGACCAGAAAACCTTTCAACAACAAGAATAGTTTACAAGATTCAAAGACTGATAACCTGTAACAATCATGTAGCAGCTTAAACAACAGTGGAATTGCTGAAAATACAACTCCTGTGGCAAAAGCATTTGAAATCTTCAATGTATTGTTAAAGTGTATTAAAACCACTAAATATTTGAAGTACTTATCCTTAATCCTTGAAAATAATAAAAATGCTTTGTCCTAACAGTCAGCACAAACTTAGTTGTAGAACACAAAATTTGAATTGCTGCTAGCCTCCTTGAAAACTCTTTCTAGCCTCTAGTTTCTCATGTCCAAAGAACTTGTGATTGATGTAATTCTAAGTTTTTGTTTGTTCATCTTCACTACTAACATAGCAAAGTCATTTTTCATAACGTTTTGGAGTTCTGCAGCAAGAAATTCTGCATTCACTTGAGTAGGCATTGAAAAAATCTTTTAATTCTGTAGTCATTCAGTGCTTTAACAGTTAAGTAAGATTACTTTATTATTAATATATTAATATATTCAGATATTCAGAAAACATCAGATAGCAGGTATGTTAAACAGCAGCTACAAATTGTATTTACTGGAATTATTTCAGGTTTTTTTTCCCCAGTAGGACTGAAACATCAAATGAGTGCATACAGATTAACTTCGGCCTTGTTAAGAAGGAAAAATAATTCACCTCCTAAAGTAAAAATAATTGATTCAAAGGTAAACCCATTTGTTACACTACATTATCAGAAATTAAGTCTACAGATAATAGTAAACAGTTAAGGAACTGTCAGTTTCTTCCTTTTTACTTAATTAGCATTAGTTCAGACTGATTACTCGGTGGTGGCACAGTGCACTCAATTTCATCACCAACAATGGAAGTGTACACTATTATGCTTAGTAACTCCTTCTTAGAGTAAGGTTATGAGAAGCTATACTTTGCTCTTGCAGGTTAACCTTCTTGCTATAAAAAGGCATTGAACACAACAGTACCAAAACAGAGTATTAATTACTGTAGTTCAAGTAAGTCATAAAGATGGATTTTTTTCAAAGGCTCTTAACCAACTCAAGTAGCTAAATCCCACCTATTTTTGTGAAGCAGGCATGTGTTCTACAGTTGTCACACTTCAAGTTCTTACACTGCTAATGTAGAGTTCCAAGTAAGACATTATACATGAACCAGTGCTCAGAAGCTAGCAAACTAGCATCCAGTAGTTAATTTACGTAGTGATTTTTCTGTACAAAGTGCATGCAGCTCAACTAATCTCATAGTTAGAGTTACTAATCCTGATTCACAGAATCAAGATATACTGCTTCCTGAAAGGGACATTCTTAGCCTGTGACCTTCACTGTTGCACTTGGTGCACATGTGCATGTAAGCATTTCAAATGTGCCATTGTATTGATTCAACTCATTCACATCCTTCTGCTGCTGCTAGAAAAGTAGAATACAAAAAGCTTTATTGCAGCAGGTATAACCATATATTAGGATATGATGAATTTGTGTCCTGTCAATGCATAAGTACATACCTGCAGTTCTTATCACACATCCACCAAGGTCAGTGGTTAGGCATTCCACATCAAAAAGTAGCAACTGTTATTTTTTTAATTGTTTTTATCTTCTCATTGCTTATGTATTTAACTCCTCTCTTCTTGCATCCTTCCGTATCTGACAGAAAATGCAATAAGTCTCTTGTATACTATTTCCAGGACTAACAGAGAGACTACAACTACTCCACATATTAAGCTAAACGCCCAGCGTGGTCCTAAGTGAGTGTATATTTGGCTCACAAAAACCGGTCCAAGTATGCGTGCTCCACTTCCAGAAGCAGTTAACCATCCCATGTAGACACCCTAAAACAGAGATAGTTACACAGGATTTAGCCAGCCAGGAATTCCCACCAACTGTCTGAATTAAAAAATACAGAAATGTCTAAGCGCTTCTCATTTTTCTGAAATTCTATTAAATAAATTATTAGTTGAATGATTTTGTGGCCTCACAAGAGCTGAGTAGAGGGGGACAATCACCTCCCTCTCCCTGCTGGCCACTCCTCTTGTAATGCAGCCCAGAACCCAGTTAGCCTTCTGGGCTGCAAGTGCCCTCATCTTAGTAAAGAGAGTGGGAAATAAGTGAAACAAACTGATAATGCATTGTGCTTACCTGAGGTTTTGGGCCTAGAATTTTTGAGTATAAAGTGTAGGACATAACATTACAAACTGGATAGCCCAATCCTATTAGTATGTCAGAGCTGATATACTGAGCCAGATAGATCATGGGAGTATTCAGGCACCAAGACTGTGTGATGGGGCAGCCTGCAGGTTCTGAATGGTTGGATGGAAGCCGTATTACTTGCAAATTCCAGAAAGGCATCACCATTTCACTGGGGGTTGTTTGGGGAATGGAATTATTCTTTATCACTGTAAAAACAAGTAAAATGTGCCATAAAGAAGAGATACAATAAAAATGTTTCAATAAAACATTATGACTGTAGTTCAGCATAACTTGGAATTATACCTTGCCACTGGATATTTGGTAGTTTTTTCCCCCAAGGCAGTAAGATAAAGAATCCAATTAAGACAATCAGTAAGCCTCCATGGAGTATGGCACGTTCACCCGTCCTATCAAACAATGAAATTAAAGATATTGTTTAATTATAGTATTATTTGGAAAGGTGTTAATGACATAGCCCACTCACTAACTTGTTGAAAAGATGCCCACCAAAACATCTGCAACAAGAATAGCAAAATCATTTTTAAGTTACTGTGGTTTTTCTTGTGATTCTAGGGTAAAGGACAGACAAGGAAGGGGGCGTGTTACCAGAACAAAAAAATAACTGTAGTATCATGGCTCAAAATCAGAAGTACTTCACTGTCATAGCATGCCCAAATTCACTGACAAGTAATAATAACATTCCAAGAAAATGCAAGAACTCACTTTTTAGATAGCGTTTTCACCACCATGAAAACAATAACTGATTCAACGCCAATCGCACTAAGGATTATTCCATTATAAAAAACAGCCTTCTCCCTGGTCCAGGAATACATATCCATCGTCAATGGAGTAGCTATGCTAAATTGACAATGCAAGATGCCATTGTTATTATTATTTATTAAGACAACATGTAAACAAAAGTCCAAATATCTTCTCTACAGCATTTCTCTACGTATAGATAAATTGTCCTTAACATCAAACACAGTGGTGTAGAAGCATTTTCTTCCAGCAGTCACATCAGTGAACACAGACTGATTATAAACTATTTTTGTCATTTACAAAATAATAAATCCACTAGACCAAATTCAATACTGCAACACAACAGCCAGTTCATGAAGCACACGCAATATATTTCAGATGACTTATGAAAAGATGATAGAATTATTTTCTTACATAAAGATAATAGGAGAGTGAATAGATTACCTCTTTATGTGTATTTAAAAAAAAAAAAAAAAGAGGTAGCGTAAAATTGTGTATTTAAAAATATTATTGTATAAACAATATAAAATATTGCAAATATAACTGCATTATCAATTGTTTCAATCATTACTGAAATAAGCTTTACTGGAGCTTTCAGAGTTAAGAAGTTCAAGATATGTATATGCATTCATTCAAAACCTTTTACATGACTATTCCACATACTACACTGTGCTACATATTTTTACTTATTCCTGCACTTTAATTCATTACTGTCTATCAGGATACAGCAATTTAATTGCATATGGTTTGAAACTTAGAAATACTTCTATTTATAAAGAGTATGATTAAGAAAATGAGCACAATAGAAAAATTTCACATGAATACTCTGCTAGACTATGTTATGTGTCACAGTATTTTGGGAGAACATAGACACACTTACGTTTCAAAGACTGCAAACACAAACAAGATGACAAAGAAAAGAAAATTTACTGCTACAACAGCAACATGGTCAATGTTTCCTTCTGCATCCTGATCCAGAACACCACTTTCTGAAACAAAAGAATAATCAAATCTGCAAACTAAGCTTTTTTACATGATGATTACAGACAGTAATATATTTTTTTACTTTGTTAAGTATGTAACACACAGTTTGGTGTGCAGGTAGACAGTTATGCTTTGACCATTTAAGTAAAACATTTTTCAGATCCAAATGGGATTGCTAAAACTCCAATTCCTCTGAGAGAAAATGATTTCAAATTGTTTATGCCATCTGCTGTCGCACTGTAATGCTGAGACTGACAAGTCCTGAGCAGCAGCAAAACAAGCAAACTGCTCTACACATCTTTACAGTGGAAAGCGGAACACCCGCAGTTCCTCTGACAAGGTCAGAAGTACACAGCAGTGTAATTCCCCGTGTGACAGTGGAGGCTTTGTTTCTCTGACTCCCCACAAAGCATTTTCATGCGTAGCTGTAAAGGAACACTTCCCAATTATATTCATAGGGTAAACTTCAAAGAAAACACAGATACCTTCTCCTTCACAATTGATACTGTTGCGTTGCCGTCCCATGTCATCCACTCGGTGCTCTCTGGAAATGCAGAACTGTTTTCAATAACACACATATTCACTCGATCTATTACTAAGCATATTTCTAAATGGCATCATCTCTTATTCTAATTACTCCCAGCTCCTTTAAATACCACCTGCACAGCCTACATTTAACTGCAGTGACCAGCACTGCATTTAAAAAGCAAAATACTCTGGTGGGAGAATATTAATATCTGTCATTGCCACTAGTGGGATAACTGCATATAAATCCTCTCTCAACACTCTTAAAAGAAAGCCACAGAACCCTGTAAGCGGGCTACCTTTATTTCTCTTTAAAGAAAAAACACGCACAGAAATCAATGTGATGCAAAAGATCTATACAACAGAAAGTAGAAAGTCTGAAGTAATAAGAGAGAAAGATATTCAGTTTTGGCACTCCAGATTTCAGGCTTACTATTCCTTATAACCAATGCAAAGTCCATTGTGATCCACCCACTAAACCGAGGGAGAATATTTTGTTATTTTTCAATTTGATTACCTGAATATAGCAAAGATGAGAATAATATTAATAATTCCTAAAAGAGCACCAAATAGAACTGGTGCTGTATACATGTTCAGCTGAAAATGAATTGATTTCCATGTTATTCCTTCCTCTCCAATAAGTGTAAAACAAGTCTGAAAAACTAAAAACAAGCATATTAAGAAAATATTACAGCACGTAGATTAAACATATAACAACTTTGCTTACCTAGTTTTATAATTGCCAAATAAAATATTTTACCTGTCAGTCTTCTTACATTTTGAGAATCCTGTTCTAAATGAACTCATGGATACCAGGGGAATCTCAACTAGCCAGAGAAGTTCTTTGTAACATTTAAATAATACGCATATAACATATATACTGTACATGAAACGGAATGACATTTAAGTAACTCAGTTTTCAACTCTGAATGTACCAGTGGTTAATCTTTGCCACGTGCAGATGATTGATTTACTCTTTTTCCTAATCCTTCTGCATGGAAACCATTGGCCCTGGGACTGCAGTATCTCTAAAGGAGAGCTAAAGAGAATAATACTATTTTATTTTCAATGAAGTTTAAATCATCGCAGAGCAAAAGAATGTACGATTATGTCATTTACCATGAGGAAACAGACAAACAGTCCCTATCAAATTAGAAAAAGGAATTAGCTGAATTTATGCCCAGTGCAAATTGCAGAAAGAATGCAAATTTGTTTGCTGCTTGTAGACCCTTTAATACTGTATCAACAGTTTATAGCAACTAGACAGCAGTTATAACTCAAAAAAACACTCTGCCCTAAACTTCTCCTCATCGTATCACTGTACACAGAGCACTTCAGGCCTAATGACTGATTATCTTCATCTCCAACTTCAAGAGACAACTAAAGACTAAAGGCTGCTTAGGATAACATTGCTGGTCACTTTTCACAACACAAGCCAAGTCCAACCCATTTCTCCCACTAAGATGATTAGGGTATCTCAGGACCTACATAACACCAGACCCAACAAACACCATTTGAGTTTAATTCCCTGAGCTCTCTGTAATATTTGTTACTACTTCTTTATTTTTTGTCAATATGAAGACTTCCTGATGCTCACTATAAGATCAGAAAGATCTCTTGGATGTTATTTTCTACAACATGTGAAGCAAAGTAGATTTTCAGTCATTTCTGAAAAGTGGTAGGGTAAACTTAAACTCCCTTCTCCATGAATAAACTGCCAGTAAAACAGAACAATTGTTTTTCTAGTAGTCAGTAACACAGAAGTGCTAGTTTTTAAATTACAAACAACCAGAATTTCTTTGGAACAGAATATTTTGTGTATATTGACATATACAAGCATATATGAGTGAATTCTATTTATTCATGACTTTACTTTGATATCACTGGCAAACTGCTTTGAAATCATCCCACATACAGCTGCTGAGAATTCTTACTTCCAAGCCCAATTTCATCCTGCAGAATATTAGAGAAAAGCCGGCTCCAGAGAGGTGAGGAAGTAAGAAATGCTCTACCTGGTCCTAATATGAAGCCCACTGCTTGGCAGGCACTGGTATTGGCCATGGCACTTGTTCTTTCTGTAAGAGAAGTGGCACCCGCAATGTATGACCGAACCACAGCCACGTTTCCTTAAAAAACAGAAACAAAAAACAAAGAAGCATTCAAGTAAATTCTAAGTTTCATTCTTAAATTCTCCAGTTATATTTTCTTATTTGACAAGAAAATAATCCCCATGTGAATTTGTATATTCATTTACAACTATGCAATTACATGACTTCATAATAAACTAGTTCACACTGACAAACTCTTTACCTGGCTTATTTATAAATTATCATTCACATAATGATAAGTCAGGTACTAAAATATCACATTAATGATATTACATGAGACACAACATCTATTAATTTTCAGAAATGTAAGTTCAGCAGTGATTACCTGCTCCAAATCCCACGAGAGCACGTGCAGTAAGCATGTAGTATTTGTTGTGTGAATGAGGTACATGAACATAGGCATAAAGACAATTAGCAGCTACTGAAATTGCAGTTGAAACAACCAGAGGTTCTCTCCTTGGTCTGTAGTTGGACCATAAACCAAACAGAGGAGAGGCAGCCATTTGGCCAATGCTGTATGAAGCTATAATCCAACCCAAGAAACTCGCATCTGCTGTCGGATCAATCTGCAAAAACAAACGAAGCAGCTGTATAGGTAAAGTATTAAAGCTTTTTACAACATCAGAAACCATTTTAGCTTCAGTACTTGAAACACCTGACTCTGCACTGTAATTCTGAGTGTATATGCAGTATTACTATGCAGTAACACAGTGTCCAACATGAGCTACCACTGAACATGATAGCATGTTGGCATGGCACTGTGCAGCATTACATAAACACACTACACTGGGCCTCAGAAGCAGTTGCTTTTGCATAGCACTTTGTATGGGCAATAAAGCTTTGCTAACAGTCTCAGTCAGGGCACCAAATCGACATCAAGTACTCTCCTTCTGAGACTGGAAGTGGCTCATCTGCAACAAATCCAACTATTTCTCACACAGCACCACTAACGTTACAGGCTACAGACCTAATTAAGCAATAAGGTAGAGTTTACAGGCTAGGAGCAAAGAATCACTTAAGTCACCTCTGCACATGCCTGAATCTGTCCTGATTTACAAGACTGATGATGCATTTTCTTTTCTTCTCCCACACAGCACCAGCCTCAATTTTAACAGTATCTCTAACATTCTGCCCAGGATATGTTCTTCCAAATTTGCATCTGGAACAGTCTTCTACAATTGCATGAGAAGTACAATCCTAGCATAAATTAAAATACAATTTTAGAGACCTTTTACATTGCTTTTGACAAGAATGCAACAAAGAAATAAATCAAAACTCTCTCTAGGAACACAAGAAATTTCCCATTACCACTATCGAGGTCTACGTGTAACAATCCAAAACAGAAAGAAGAGTTTCTAGATTCAGCTTCCTTTTTATTCAAAACGCAAACAAGCATAATGTATTATGCTTTAACACTACAAATGTACTCAGATCAATAGATTTCAACTGACTCATTGTTCAACAGTGAAATAATATTGGAAAACCAAACATTTTGGGATTATGATGTACCTTCCTCAATTCAATCAACAGACAGATTTTACGGAACAGTATAAGCAATCTGTGGGTGGCAAAATAAAAGTCTCAATAGAACACACATTTCCCCTTGCTGCACCTCTGTGTAACACTACATAATTTCTGAACAGAAGTTCTGTCCTCTTATTAATTCAAAAACATTAATATTTACAAACCTTTTGGAGATATGGCCATACAGACATAATTACAATTGAGAAACCTGCAATGCAGTAAAAACACAACTGAAGTTACTTTGTTTGCCATGCCTATTAGTAATTCAGTTTACTGAAACAACTACTGTGGGTTCATTCTTCTGCTCCTAAGTCTGCTACGGCTTAAAACTCAGTCTGCCACCTCAAAAAAACTGCGCGTTATGTGCTTGCTTAAAGAGTAGTAATTCATCTTGAAAAGAAGCCTATTTTTAAAAAGGATGTAATACAGTTGCATACATGCTAAGCAAAAAGCTCCTATGAAAAGAATACAGATGCACAAGCAAACTGCACGGAATTTTTCCTCTCAGTGGAAAGACAACAAGGTCTCTGAGTAAAAAGAATGTATTGATACACAGATATATTTGTATTAAAGAATTTTTAATACATCAAATGAAACAATAGCAAAAAAAAAAAAAAAAAAAAAAAAAAAAAACACCTTCTGAAATATCTCATAATCCTCCAGTTTTTTCTAGGCCCCCAGAAAGTTGCTGGAAGGCAAAAATCAACAGAACTCTCACTTGAAGGGGCAGCTGTTTAGGATTGAAACAGGAACTTTTTCTGCAGTGGAGAAGCAAAATCCCTTAAGAGAAAACAAGTTCTGGTGTGTACTTCGAAATAGATAACACACATTCTCACAAAGATATTATCTCTAAAGAGCTAAGCTTCTACTTTCATTTCCTAAAAGTTTTACTTTGGATTAAAAAAGCGTGACCTCTCCTTGGGTTGTTTCTGTGTCACAACCACTACCTTCTACCATTACCCCAGACAACTACAAACCCAGTGAAACAAAGATTCAGATAAAATGTCATTTATTTTCAGAACACAGCCATATTTATTTTATTAAAAGTAAACTTCTGTTTGATTTGCAAGCCTTATCTTCTTTTTTGAAGAAAAAAAAAAAACAACCCAGAATGCACCTTTTTATGGGCACAAAAGTGAAAGGAGTTAAATGTTAAAGGAGTTAAGTAGTTAAATCTGTAATTTTCACATCCAAATGTATCCACTAAGCAAAGAACACTGAAATCCATCCGTGTTTACTCACCTACACTACTGAGAAACATAGTCAGATACATGATCCAAATAGACCTCCACCTGCTCTTGTAATGCTCCTGCGTTTCCACCACATCTCTGGTTTTGGAGGGCAAAAGAGAAAGAAATCACAATCACGTCCTCTCAGGGCACCGTGAGCACTTTTCATGCACATGGCACAGGACAACTGCATGAAGCTCTTTAACTCCCATGCAGCAATGGACTTCTACAGAGAAGAGAACACTACTTTAGAAGCGGGCTCAAAAATACTATATTGAAAGATGTAAAAATTAATAGATACAGGATAATAAAAATATGATAATACATGTGATCACACTGTATTATAATGAAGAGGAAACAAAGGAAGAAACAGAAACGTACCACCAGGTACCACCGCATTCACAAGTGTTGCACTAGAAGAAGCTCATCGAGAGAGACCCCGAATCAATCTGTGCGTCTAGAGCATCACAGATTTCACATACACGCTTCAACAACCACGTATGAAGCCACAAAACCCCAGGCACCTCCCAGAGCGGTGACTAAAGCAAACAAACCAAAACCTCGGACCAACCACCGCCTACGCTCGGCGTCGCAGCAAGTCTAGTTTAAATGCTAGCGAAAGGAAAGAACGACAGCTGCTGCCCACACAGCAAGGGCGCCGCGAGGGAACGCCGCAGGGCCGGGCTGCCGGGCGAAACCTCACGGTCGTTCGGTCGCCGGAGGCCCGACCCGGCCGGACCCGCGGGACGGAGGGCCGCGCAGCGCCGCGCCGCCGAGGGCAGCCGCCGGCTCCGGGGAGCGATGCCGGCCGCCTGTTGCCGCGACGCCTTCCGCCCGGCCCGAGCGGCCCGTACCCGTCCTGCTGCTGCCGCCGCGGCTCCCGCTCCTCCTCTCCGGCCCGCAGCAAAGGCTCCCGCCCCTCAGCGGCCGCCATACCGCGCTCCGGCCGCTTCCGAGCGCCGCGCCGCCGGGATCCTCGGGGATCCGCCTCCCGCCCCTCCCGGCCCGCCGCCAGAGGGCGCGCGCCGCCCCCGCTCCCCAGGGCCCCGGCGGCGGGGCGGGAAGAACCGCCTCACGCCGGGTGTCCGCCGGGCGCCTGCGCGCTCCGCCGACCCCGCCTCGCTCCGTCCCTCCCCGCGCGGAGCCCCAACGGCGGCGGGAGGAGCGCGGGCGGCGCCGTCGGGTGAGTGACCTTCGCGGGAAAGGGACGGGCGCGGGGAAGTTGGCGGTTTCCGCGCGGCGGGCGTCCGAGCGAGGGGCTGCGGGGGAGCGCGCGTCCCCGCCGCGCCTCGGGGCGAGCTGCCTCCTCGCCGCGCCGGGAGCCGCTCCCGCTCGGCGGACTTTGAGCCGCCTGGCGGTGGTGGGCGCCTGCGGGCCGCCCTTCGTCGGGCCCCGCGTGTGGGCTGAGCGGAGCGGCGCGGGCAGCGGAGCGCATTTGTTTGTCTCGCGCTGCTCTGCGTCCAGGCTGCTGAGATCCTGTGCGGCTCGTTTTTGGCCCGTCGCCGTGAGGAATTCTTCGTGTGCTGTTCTTGAAGGCGATTTTTTGCTGCTTGGGGGGGAGCGTGATCTCAGTTCAGAGAGATTTTTGTTTCATTATTGAGGTAATGCGGCTGGGAAAAGTTCAGGGCTCGCAGTAAGTCTTTCAGAAATGAATCGAGCCTGTAGTTTTATAGATACAGTCTGCCTAGGATTTCTTGTTGCTTTCTTTGTAAGGTAATGTTTTAAAATGAAAGGATGTTTTAGCAGGCCGCTTATTAACGTGTCGGTATCTCTGGTACGATTTCAGTTTCGAAATGCAGTTCTGTGAAGCTTCCTGTGTAAGCAGTGCACTGGCTGGCTGCTCAGAACACAGCTGCTGGCTCTTGGCTGCAGAACTGTGCAGCATCTTCCTCAGGCTGTGATTTCCAACTGACCTGACTTTCAAAGGGATCTTGATGCCCCCTCCTTGGAAGCATTCAAGGCGGGGCTGGATGAGGCTGTGAGCAAACAGGACTACGGGAGGTGTCCCTGCCTGTGGCAGGGGGTTGGAACTGCATAGTCTTAAAGGTCCCTCCCAACCCAAACCATTCTATGATTCTATGATTGTTTCTTGGAGCTTAAACGCTGCAGTAATAAATCTTTAACCACATTGATAGCATTTGCCACTTGTGACAGGAGAGGTATCTGTATTCCTCTTTCCCTGTAGACATTGATGGGCAGTGGCTGAAGTTTTGTCCCACCCATTGGTTGGGTTCACTGTCATAAACAGATAGGGGATGACCTATTTTATTTCAGAGGTGTTTCTGAGGAGTTCCATACAATGTTCTTTGAATTGTCCTTGTAGTGTTTTCTGCACTCTTTCCAGTAGTAGCTTAATCTTGAAACGTTCTTATTGAAATATCCTGGATTACTTACATGACTCCATTTAATCAATGAAGTAGAATAAAGAATGAGACAACCTGTTCGTCTCAGCCAATATTCCATTTGAATATAATGTATTTGTCTAGGAACCTTGGCACTCCTTTACTGTAACAGAGAGCTCATGCCAGCCTCTGAACTCATGGCTAAATCCTCCTCGTCATTTTTTCCTCTCTGGCTTTTATTTTGGAAAGAATTTAAAAATCTCCAGGCTGCTTTGCAAGACTTCAAAGCATTCATTCAAACTTCTTTCATGATTGCTAGTGAGCAGCGTAATGATGTAACTGCTGTTCTAGGGTTCGCGCATCTCACAGATGGTTCTGCATGTATTTACTCAGGCCTGTCCTTCTCAGCCTGCAGGACACTCTCTCAGGCTGGCTGTCCCTCGCTGCCCCTCGTTCTACCCCAGCATCAGGAACATCCCAAGCTGTCTCCCTGCTCCAAGCGGCAGAGGTGCCCTGTGGAGGCTGGAGGAGGTGCTGTCTGACATCCCTACAGCACATGGGGTGGGTATCTCCACAGTCATAGAATCATAGAATGGCTTGGATTGGAAGGGATCCCAATGATTGTCAAGTTCCAACCCCCCTGTGCCAGTATATCGTTACAGTATATTGCTAGTCACCTCCAAAGCTGAGCTGTTGCTTCCCATTTTCCACAGTATTTCTGATAGCAGGTTTGCTATGCTTTGGTAGATTCTGCCAGGAGCAAGATGGTTGTCTTTGGGGTCTTTTCCCAGGAAAGCTTGAATTGAAGACTGGGTGGAAACTTTTTTTTTCCAGAGAAGAGTACACAAGGCTGTGGGGTGCTAGTTTTCCTTCGGTTTTCTGGTACCAGAAAATATTTACTGTGTGAAAAACAGCAGGAAGACTGGGCAAGGTCTTTATTACTTCATTACAATCAAAAGGTGGCTAGAATTTTAAGAACCAATTTTCAGTGGTTTCTTTGAGTTGAGAAGAAAGTATATGTATACAGATCTCTTTTTAAAAAACTTGGTTTTGGTAGTGTGTCTATGGTGGAAGATTACTCTCTCTTTCTCCTCCTATCTGTTTTGATACAAAATATATCACTCAAGGTTGATACCAGCTACCAGCACTTGTGTTGTTGTATTTATGTTATTTATGTTGGTTCATAGCTTATATTGCATAACTTAATATTGTTTGGGAATTTCTTGTGCGTGTATTTCAGTACCAAAGTAATTTATTCTTCTAGAGCAGGCAGATGTGAATCAGCAATTTGAGATAGGCTGGTGGAGTAACACCTGATGCTTTCTGCGGTGTTAAAATGAAAGTTTCTGGTGATAGCATGTTTTTATTTCTGTCATATAATGACTGAATATGGTTTTATGGGTTGTTTGTTTTAGCACTAAAGTAGCCTATTCTATTTTGTTATTAACTTTTGATAAGCGTTAAAGCTTTTTTTGCTTATTTTTTTGGTATCTTGAGTCTTAATGATGTATTAAGTATTGATTATTTGTTTTTAGAAGAGCAAAGGAATGTATTAATATAACAACACTTTCAACTCGTTCCATTCAGACAAGTTCAGAATGACAGTATTAAAATACAGTTGAATAAATTTAATTGGAATTAGCATGAGAAACATGAATGAAATCACACTTTTTTGGGGTATTATGAAGTTATTCAGGCCTTTTGCTATAGAGGCATCTGGAAAAATTAGAAGGTAGATGAAGGCAACTTATTAAATAAGTCTTTGATTATTATATTTTTTTGTTGTCTTAGGTGTAGGGCAGACTGTGGACCTCATTTTCACTGAATAACCCGTATCCTGTTGATCAAGAAACCAGATTGTTCTTGTTTGTTTGTTTTCCTTCCTTATTGGAAGAGCACAGTAGTGGCTCCAAGCTCACTTCAGTAAGTATTGCTTTGAAAGTAAGACAGAGTTGGCCTAAAGCCTTGTTGGCTTTAATTGTATTTAAACTAATGCATTTCCTGCGTAAAAAATGATTGGTGGCTGGATGAAAGGATTCTGATGGTGTGGTTTCTTTTTTTTATTTTTTTGTTCTCTGAAGATAGTGAGAGCTTTGTTTTAGAAATCATAAGAAATGAGTTGGGGAAAATTGGAAAGGAAGGGATAAAGGAAGAAGTTTCCATTCTGAGATGCACTGATGGAAACTCATTTAGATTGAAAAGTATTTACCATTATGACTATATTGACAGAGGATAGAGATCAACGCTGCTCTTCTTATTGGTCTAAGTAAAATACACTTAGAACAGGCTGGAGATGTCATACTATGACCTCATGTGCTTCTTCTGTAATCTTTTCATTGATGATGTGATAACTTTCTGGTTTTTTAGGTGTATCAAATTCCTTCTGCTACATTCCACTTTTTTTCTTTTTTTAAAGCAAAGGCAGAATTTGTGTTAACTGCCTTTATGCTTTGTTTAAAATGCAAAGAACTGACCTAAGTATCAAGGTTAACTTCCTTGTAATAGAGTGGTATGGCTTTTCATTGGAACAGGTGCCAGAAATAGAACCAACTTAGAATAATAAGCAATGAACTTGCCCCTCAAGTTAACCCCTTTAACTGCCTTGTTTTTACCTGTTCTTTTTTCTAGATGTCAGTTTGCTGCTAATGGGTGTAAGTAAATTAGATGTCTTGTACAGAAAGCTTCTCCTCACTAAACTCTTCATCAGAGGATGGGGAAAGCCAGAGGATCTGAAGAGGTGACTTGTTTAAAAAAATAATAACAGCACAATCTGTCCTTTATATTAAAAGGAAACACAACAAAGTGTTGGTGCTCTTCTGTATTTTTTTTTAAAGTTATGCTGAAGTTTGCTTTGGTCAGGGTATCGTGTATTTCCATACTGAGGGAGTAACTGGATTTAGAAGTCTTAAAGGGATCTCTTAAATGTTTTTCTGTTTGAAGAGGATTTTCTTGAGAGAATGTGTGTGTCCAATCATATTTTTCACTTAGGAATAGAAAACAACCCATTTTAAGTAGTGGCTCTCAAAAGTCTAGACCAAGAAGAAAACTAGCTAATTATTTCCAGAGGACATGCTCTGTTTAACACGAAAGTGATCTCGCTAACTTTCTGTAATTGCTGAATAAATATGTGTTTTAGAAGGGTAAGGTGTGTTCCAAAATGTCTCTCATCCCCAAAGCAGTAAAGTCATTTTCTAAGAGGAGATCTTATCAGCGATTAGAAGTATCTGAAGGGCAGTTGTCGAGAGCATGAGGCTGGGCACTTTTAGGTGGTGCCAGTGACAGGCAAGGGGCAGTGGGGTGATCTGGAACACAGGGAGTTCCATCTCAATGTGAGAAAAAAGCAGCTTTTTTTTTTTTCTTTGAGTGACAGAGTAGTGGATCAGGCTGCCCAGAATGGTTGCGATCTCCTTCTTTGGAGATATTCAAGACCCATCTGGAAGCTTTCATGTGTAACCTACTGTAGAGAACCTGCTTTAGCAGAGGGTTGGGCTTGATGATCTCTAGAGGTCCCTTCCAACCCCTATGATGCTGTGATTCTTTTTTGGTGTCTTTAAAATAAGAGAATTACCGTTAAATTTTTAAACGTTTGCAGTTTTTTTTCAAATTGTGAGTAACACTTGAAAATTAAACACTTGCGGATCTTAATCGTTATTCTTGTTTTGACCTTTAAGTGACTGAATATATTCTGTATCATGTAGTATACAAATAGGAAATGATAAATCTCTATTGCATAAGCTAATTTGTGTGTTTGAAAATCAATAAAGAAAACTTGTAACAGAAGCTTTGTTTGCTGTGGAGAGTGATGGAGTCATGCAGGCTGTTTGTTTTTTAAATCTCATTCCTTAATTGATTTATCTCAAGTAGCAAAATGAAAATGTTGAATTTTTAAAACATTAATGCAGTTTAGTTCTGTTAGAATAAGCAAAAATGTGTACTTCACTTGGTTGTGACTGTGGCATTTCTATATTGTATGTTGTGCATGTTTACCTGAAATAGGATGTTTATCAAACCCTTTCCATGAAAACTTTTAGGTTGGAGGACTTAACTGTGTTTCACTAGCCCTTCTCCCCATCTTTTCCCCCCACTTACTGTGTGGAGTAACTTCTGACTAATTCTGCTGTTAGCAGTAAAGGGTCTGTAAGGGTAACCACTAATGTCGAACAGAAATGATGGCATCAGCTACAGCTCCTCCTTTTCATGAGCTGGAGGAATTGCATGAAATCCAAAGCTGTAAGCAGTACAAGGGACAGAATTGCTGGCCTGCCGATTTGAAAAGAGGAACTTTTTCTACACGCTACCCCTGGGTGGAAAGATGAGCTGCTCCCTGGCAGCTTGGCTTCACCCCGATGAAGGAAGAAAGAACACTGCCTCTTCACACCAGCCAGTGGGAGGAGGGAGTACACTCCCTAGCATGCTGATCATGCTGGAAATAATTATAGTGTGTGTTTGTTTTCACTATGAAAACTCATTAGAACAATTTATGAGATTTCTTAGCGTTAACTAAGATTGACTGATGTCACTGACTGTCTTACTTGGATGTAATCTGAAGATTTACTGAGCACATCCTTGATGTGATGACCTGTATCCTAATTCTTTATCCTCAGCTCATTAACAAGGGTTAAAATTTCTAAACATGTAAAAGGTTTTCCTTTCAATAGGTTTAGTATTCTTGAGGCCACAGAGGAAATATGTACATGTATTTCTTGAAGGATTAGTGTCAAGCAAAACATCTTTGCATTTAGTTCATCCTCCATACTCATGTCTCATACCTATACTCTTACTCTTAGAAATATTTAGTGTTATGTTCTGAGTAAGAAAAGCAGGGTATACAGTACAGCTGTTCTTGTTGTGGTGATAAACTGCTTTGTATGGTGTCTTTCTTTGCTTTAAGGTGAATAGGTTGTTCCTGTTGTACCATTCTTCTGTACTGGCCATCCAAATCTGCTGTTTTATTTCGATCAGGTGATATCTTTGCATGTGTTTAGGGACAAAAGAACTAACTAGTAACTCCTAGCATAGAGTACTTAATGTTATGAGACATGTATCGAAGGCATCTTCTCTCAACCCCCACTCCAAACCAAGCTAGCCTTGTAATTCTTTCAAGTCAGACAGCACCTCCTGGTGTTCAGTTTGAAGTCCTGTGAAGATAGAGATTTCAGTTGCCCTGGGTATTAGGTTAACTGCCGTTGTGAAAAAATATTTAATTGGCAATTTCTAATGTTGCAACTCACAACCACTGTTTCTTGCCCTCTCACCGTCTACCACTGTGCTAAGTTTTGTTTCATCTTCTGTAATACTTTGTAGCCCATTTAAGCAGCAGAAGAAAACAGCTCGATTTGCCCCTAAGCCTTCCCTTCCCCAGGCAATGTGTGCTCAGTGTCTTCAGTCTTTTTTTCATACATAATATGCTCGAGTTATTCTAGCAGCACTCTTCTGCACTCTGAAATATGTCAGCACGTCTTAAGAACAGTGGTCCCAGAACTGGGCTGAATATTCCAGATGTGATTTCATGAGTGCTGAGTAGAGGGTGGTCTCTTCCTTTCACTCTCTGTCTGCCTTTTTGCTGAATGCTGAGGTGATACCAATGGTCTGCAGAGCTGCAAGACCATGCTGCAAACTCATGTCTGCCAGAAGCTCTATGCCCTTTTCTGCAGAGTTGTTATCTGGCTGGGTGGTTCCTAGCTTAAATTGTTGCACAGGTCTAGGTGCAAGACTTGGCAGTTGGATTGTTGAGCTTTAAGGTGTTTGCTGACTTGTTCTTCCAGCTTATCCAGGTGGCTTTGAAAGGTATCCAGCTATCAATCTCACACTCCAGTTTTTTTCATTTGTGAAATTCACTGAATATGGCTTGTGACTTGTGGCAGTTACACCTTGAGCCACTGACAGTTTGATGTTGGCAGTTTTACCTTTTCTCCAATCTGTCTGTATCTCCCCAGTATGTCTCCAAGGATATGTAAGAGCAGGGGGGTTCCTATGACTTAATTTAGCTCTGAAAAATGGCAGTAGTTTTTTACATATCAAGCTTAGAATACTATTTTAAAACTGTAAGCTGTGTGTAAGCTGTAGCAATATGTGGACATTTTCTTTTTTCTTCTTTTTAACTTAAAAATGTTCTTACAGACCTATGCCATCATAATCTGACTGATCTGTAAATGCAGTTTAATATATATATATATGTGTGTATATATATATATATGTATATATATATATATGTATATATAGTTAGACTAAAAGTTGAATCTTTTCTTTACTTGTTTCTGTTCAACAGAATATTTGAATTCAGAAAGATTATTGGAAACAGGGAAAAATGCCAGACACTGGTTTCAAAAGATTACCCAGTTTTTATTGACAAGGTATGTAAATACAAGGAATAAAGTTTAACTAAATTTATTTGCCTAATGGTATATAAACATGAAATAAATTTAGTCCTTTCCAGACTGATTTTAAAGAGTAGAAGTATTAAATTTTGATACATATGAATCTGTATTTTCCTGATGTTATTACAGGATGTTCTGCTGCTGGGAGTGGCAACTGGGAACTTGATTTAGGGACTATGTGTACGGAAGTGATAAACGCACCCCTGATAATACTCACTTTCTTTTTGCTCATCAATGTTTTTCTAGCTGGTGGCATTAAGTAACTTCACATGTGATCTCTGTTGCTCTTAATCAAGAAAAGGATACTAGAATTTTTCTGTGAAGGATGTAATAATACTGCAGTGGCAAAACAAATGTAGTGTGAATTTTCAGACTGGTTAGAGAAAGGACGCCCTATGCTTTCGAGTGAAATGCAGATGTAAGCAATCCTTGCCCTGAAGACTTTTCAACTGAGGAAGTGTGAATAAAGGGGTCAGAAAAAGCCAATAGTTCTTAAGTCAAATAAATACACTTGTGATTAGTTCTGTAGCAAGCGAAATGCTTTCACCACTAAAGTGAAATTAAGAAACTTCACAATTAATTTTTGAGCCGCTGTGAGTAGAATTAGGAGGCAATGGCAGAAAAGTAAAGCTTGGTTAGAAGGGATAGGAGACTGGGTGGTCATATTTGTTATAAATAGAATTAAAATAAGCTGGAAGACTGAAGTAGTGGTTGTACAGATACGTTTACATTTTTTTCTCAGTCAGTCAATAACTGGGAGTGGGGAGCATCAGATTTTAATTGCTGAAGCTCAAAAAAGGCTCAAAACATGGTATATATTATTGAAGTATACGCTACTAGAGCAGCACAGCTTAAGCTTATTACTTGGTTCTTTAATAGATCATTTATAAGGAAAAATGAAAATATTTGGCTGTGTTGATAGATATGTATCATTCCCTCTGCAGGTTGAGGAACAATCAGACTGTAAAATCCTTGAGGGGCACTTCATTTCCCCTTTAGCTCATTATGTTCCGGGTATCCTGCCTATTGAGTCTCTTGTAGCCAGGTAGGAGAAATCAAGTGGTATTTCCTTTCTGAAGCTACTGCTGGAGAGAAATGAAAATGATACATCAGTAGTTTTACCATGAAGCCAATATATCACTATACCGATTACGTGCAAAATAAACTGCCTTTTTTTTTTCCCAGCTAACATGTTGGAAAATGTTTTGACCTTAAAGTTTCAAATAATCTTATTTGTGTGATAGTTTAATCTGTGTGGATAACGTACTTTGATAGGATGCTTTATTGTAAAGTGTAGAGTCAAATTTGAGAAAGATTGATTGATTATGTTCTGAAGCCAGGGAAAAAATGAGCATTACAAGAGATAAAAGTTTTGCTGTAATTATGTGAGTATTTATCTATAACTAGAGGAGAGCTTCTGTTATTACTAGAAATAACGTGGAAAACTCTTAAGTCTAATCTTAGCTGAAAGTGGATGACGTAACTCTTTATGGAAAGCTTAAGCTACAGTGAGAAAAGTTAAAACCTGGGATTACCTGACTCTGCTAGTCACAGGCTTTGATTCTGAAGTCTTGTGGGATTGGTTTGTTTGTTTTTGAGTGCTGAAATCATATTGCCCTTAACTACGGAATGTGTTTGTTTTCCAAACAAAGATGATGCTAGAAATCAAGCATTGGACAGGAGCTGTTTGTTTCATACAGAACAAGAGAAACTATTTATATAAAAGAAACTCCTTACATTGTATTTGAAGGAACCATTCAAATTCCGTTAAAAAAATACTGTCTGTGTACAGATATAAGTGAATATAATTGAAGCAAGAGAATCTGTCACTCTTTGCCAAGCAAAAAAAAAAAAAAAAAAAGTATCCATTCAGAAAGCTTAATGATCTATAATAGTCAAGATATTAGATTGCATTTTTGCTATTTTGACACTAAAACTGCTTTGGAGTTGAGAAAAGGTGAGTTTAGGTCAAAACTAAAAGCAAACACTTTCATGGCAGTTGTTTTTTTTTTTTCCCCCAAGCTTTGTTTACTATCTTAAAGGCTGATCATACAAGTTCAAGCATCCCTAATTAGTACCATAACTGAAAATCTAGTATACTGCCTGTTTTCTTATGTGTTCTTTTGCACTGTGAGGTTATGTTATGCTATTGCATTGGGCAATACTGTTAGAGTTTTGAAACTTCCCTTAAAATTGTCTTGCATCACTTTGTTGTTGTTGTTTGTTTGTTGTTATTTTTTTCCTGAATGTAATTCAGTTGTGGGTTTGTGCTCCATCTTGTGGAGAAAATATTAGTGCCTTAGAAATGATGTTTTTTTTTTCTCCCAATAGCTTTACTGTAACTAACTTCTGTGTAGCAGTAGAAGGCATTAAATGTTGGTGTATAAAATTGTTTCGTGTTTGTGGGTTTTTTAAACTATTTAAAATTTCATTTTAATGTAAACGTTTTGCTCATCTTATTCTTCAGTTTCAGCTGTTGTGCCCTCAGGAGAAAAATAGCAATATTGCCTAGGAGAGCTAGGCGTTCATGTTCAGGCAGCTCTTCATCTGCAGTTCCACTTCTCCAATCTGCACAATCTGAATTGTGATGATGAGGTAGTGGTCTGTTTTAGGAGCATGATCTTTCTGCTTGACTCCTTTTGGTGTCTGGAATTTATACTGTCATACTCTTGGATTTCTTTCTTTGCTGGATATGTTTATGAAAAATGATATTGCTTTATCAACAATTTGCTGTCACAGAGTGTGTTGGTTTTTGTTTGTTTTTTAAACTTACTTATATGAAGCAACAGATACTTTTATTTTACTGTAATGTTTGTTTCTCATAGGTTTCAGTTCATAACACCCAGAAGATGGAACAGCAAGCACAGACCTGTATGCATTCATCTAGCGGGCACTGGGGATCACGTAAGTAAAATGTGAAATGAATTAGTGAGAAAATAAATATTTGGATTTGATCTTATTATGATTATGCATCTTATTTTTAGCACTTCTGGAGGAGACGCACATTAATGGCTCGTCCAATGTTAAAAGAAGCCTGTATGGCTTCCCTATTGCTTGAAAATCCCTATTATATCCTTTTGTGGAAAACAGAATTCTTAGGCAGTTTTCAGTGTTTTCTCCGCAAGGTAGGAACCCACCTTGGGACACGAGGCAGAACACAGTATAATGAGCTACTGTTACACATTCTGATTTTTCTGAAAATGTCTTCTACAGCTCCTTAGAACAGTCATCAGAGTAGAAGTTCGGGCATTTATCTGTTTTCACATTCATCATCAAGGTTACTAATATGACTGATTAGTGTAGTCATGGCAGAGTGAAAACTATGCATTCATTCTGCATCATACTGCATGACTTCTGGACGTATTAATGATGAAAAAGAATGTTATTTCCTTTGATTTCTTTTTTCAAATGCTTTTGAGAAACTTAATCTTGGCATTTAAGATCTGTTTTAGAATAAAAGTTTTCATCAACTCATCAGCAACTTTTGTAACAATGTTCCTTCATTTCATTAAATAGAATCTCAGGTTATACTTTCTTTATACCTGCATACCTGATAGAAGTAAAACTTCATGTTATAAATTACATAATCAAATTGTATTTAATGTGATTTACTTCCAGTTAAATATTTGGAATTTAAATTCCAAATGTTAATTAATCGGTGTGCTATTTATGTATGTGATTTATTTTTAATTTTAATTGCCAATTTTTATGTAGATAAGTCTTACTTTCTTTAACTTGAGACTTCTACATGGCTGCAGAAAACCTAAGGATCAAATGTAAGTATTGCAAGATACAATCTTTTCAAAATACAACTTGTTTTTTTCCCTTAGGAAGCTCAAATGAATATAAACTTTGTGAACTTATTGAGAGAAATAAAATCCCAAACATCCTGTTAACATGAAATCATCAGCCTTTGGTGGGTTACTTTACTTCTGTTTGTGTTAAGAGATCACTGTGATTGGGAAAGTTTGCATAAGCTGGTCTTGCGGTGTAAGAATGAGATGAGTGTGAATGCAAGCAACAGTTTGTTTTCCTGATCAACTACTGTGTCTGCATGCTGCAATTATTTCAGTCAAATATGAGTTACCTTTGTTCAGATAGCTTATCTTGTTATTTTTGTAGCTCAGTTTTACCTTTTTCTAGATATTTCAAAAGGATCACAGTAAGACATAAAGAATATTGATGTTGCTTGTTTGTTAGCCTGTTCAAAGTATGCAAAATTCAGTATTGAGAACGTTTTAATTCCAGAAATGGTTTCTAAGTTTGTTTTCAAATCAGGTGCAGAACTTTATTTTGACATAAGAACCACTTTTTAAAAGGTAAAAACCAAAAGAAAACACACAATTGCCAGCTGATTGTTATAAAACTACTTTTTTAATAAGAAAAACACTTTAAAAAAAATATTATTGCATTTAGAAGTATAAGATTATAGGAAAAGGATGAGAGTGTGTGTGCTGGAATAGGTCAAGGTTTGTTTTTGTTTTTTCCTTGTAGTTAAGTAATTGATGCAGAAAAGTAATTTGGTGAGGATATTTCTAACTCCTTTTTCTATCGTCCTAGCTTGACAGCTTAGTATATGAATGATGTAGACAAGGATTCTCTGAAAGGCAAGTGCCCCAAGCAATAACTGTCAATCTTCGATACGAGCTTACAAAGCAGCAGCAGTGTTTTTAGTTAACGCAGTAGTAACAGTGCTTAGTAAATACAGCAGCTATGGAGGATTGATGAATCTTTCATAACAAAGCTGTCAGAAAGAATTACGTTAGCTGGTTTGCAGCAACTGCATTCATTTCTCCTGTGACTAGCACAGTATATTTCTACGTATTTAGAGGTATGTTAATTGCTCTGTAAAATACTTTCACTTTTTGAGAGTTCCTCTGATAGTTCAGCTGAATAGCTTTCTCCTTTTTGCTTCCTCTGTTTTGATGCTTTGGAGTACACTACATGAATTTCTCAGTACCGTGACAAACTTCCCACTTCACAATTTAATTCTTACAATGACACTGCTGAGTTCTTCCAAAGCTGGCATACTGATTGCTCTTCAGATGTTATGTGCAATTTTTCAGTGATGTGAAACAGGTAAATAAGAGGAGGAAAAGGAAAAAAAGGATTTTTTTTTCCTGCATTTGAGATAGTATATGTCTGGGATTGAACTGCTCTGATTCTATTTCTAAAATACCGATTATAACTTGACGGCACAGAAGATTACTGCTAATGAGATTCTAACGTTGCTAATACTTGTTTCTAAACAACCAGGTGGTGAGTGATGTTAGAAGCTTAGCAGGTGTCTGTTCCTAGTCCTTGTTTAGAAAAATTGCCAGAGAATCTGCACTTGCTTCTTCTGTTGAATCAACAGGAGTTAAGATCCAGAATTCTCTGGGAATACGATGAGGCTTTGTATGAAAGTATGTATAGAGTGATGACAGTTGTCAAAATCTCATCTTAGAAAATAAATCCTGTCTTTTCCTTTTCTGGGGAGAAAAGACGGTCATGTTTAAAAAATGTCTCGGACCTGTTTGTGATGGGAGGAGCTCTTGTTCTAGAATCGGCAGCTCTTTTGCACTGGCTAGAGAGAGAAGGCTATGGACCGCTAGGGATGACTGGAATATCCATGGGAGGACATGTAAGCTTTTATATTTCCTGTTTAGTAATCTTTTTTAACTTCTCATTTGATCTTTTAGCACATGGAAATAATTTGTTTTACAGTGTTCCTCTCTGAAGTACTTTAAAATAAACATTGAGAGTCATGAGAAAAATTGTCAGCAATTCTCGTGCTCAATAGTCCTGAATTAGTATAATCCTTGATAAAAACTGACAAATCATAGCAACCTTTGTCAGCCATCTCCTAAGAGGCTTCATATGAATATCTTCTCACGTACTTGTTTTTTTTTCCCAATGGGGAAAAAATCTTTTTTGAAAAAGATCTATATTGATCAACTGCTTGTTTAACCTCCTTTCCTCCATTCTTTTTAAAGTTGTTTTTGAATGCATTGAGTGAAATGCATTCTCTCTACAGAGATACCATAACTTTTGTGACTTCTGGTGTTGGGTCTGTTCTAAACTGTTTCCCTCATCTTTGATATTGATCAGAGAGGATTTCTGGAGAGTAGTGTGACTGTGCATATTCCAACTCAAACAGCGGTATTCATTGTAAGATGCTTGAAATCCTAATGCACAGTATTATTCTTGTCTCCATGGATTCATGTTGCTCTGAGATACATGTATAAAAAGCCAATTAAGACAGCATACCTCCATTTTGCTGATCCTTTTCTGTTTATTTCTTGTCAAGAACTAAGTAGATAATTTTAATGAAAGTGTCTACTGAAAGAAAAATAATTTTCCTCCAAAGCACAATTTTACAACTCTAAATGTCATACCTGTTTAAAATACCTTACATTAACATAAATATCGTCCTGATGAGACAACTTCTGTGTTAAATGTATCTCCCCTGCTGGAGATACATTATTTATAAGCTGGATTGTAATTATTAAACTGATGTGTCGTCTGCTAGCTGCAGGATACTTCATAAGCTTCTACATGAATACTGTAGGAGTGACAGAGTGCTGTATCCCATACCAGTTGTCATATGCAGCATGAGTATAGCAAGAGGCAAGATCAGAGAAAGTAAGCTTGGAAACTCTTTTGGAATATTTTTCATTAGTGCAGAAGCATACATTTTTGACTCATCCTAATGAATCTAAAACAGTCCTTAGAAAGTATTCTGTAACTGAAAAGAAGTAGCATTAATTCAGTTCTAATGATGGAGAGAGCTGGAACTAAGGACAAAGACATCTGGCTCTCTGACTATTGTAACATATCTGTGTGATGCTTCTGTCCCTTTTTATTATTAAAAATAATTTGAATAAAATTATAATTCCGTTGTATAAGTCTACTTACTAGAATGTCTAGGACAAACATGGGATATTTTGTAGAAGGGATTTTACACTGTTTAGTACGTTGAGCTTTTCTCCGATATTTCTGACGTGATCAGAATAGTTACCAAAATATGTCCTGATTTAAAAACAGTAATTTAGATTTTGAAGGACAGGAAAACAGTCCTCTTAACATACTGACTTACTTCTCATCTGTGTTTTGTTTCTAGAATACAAATCCAAAAGTGTGAAATTTTAAATAGTTTTGCCTCAAAATAAGATTGCAAGAGCTTGATGACAAAGCTGCATGAAGTTTGTCATTGTTTGAAATAACTGTAAGAACAAATATCCCATCCAGAATTCTTGTAAATATAAACCTGTTCATCTGTGAAATTGATCCTGTCCGCAACAATATTTGTTACTGGGGAAATCACTGAAGAGCAGACTGAACCTTCTGAATTTCAAAGAGGTGGAACGATATCCAATTACCACAGTCCTTAAGTGCTTTGGTACTTCTTATTTAATGCTGTATAAACAAATAAATCGGAAATGAGAGAGTTCTTAAAATACCGTCAAAAATATTATGAATTGAGCGTTAAAATATATAATAACTGTGTTTGATTCTAGATGGCTTCCCTGGCAGTGACGAATTGGCCTAAACCATTGCCACTGATTCCGTGTCTTTCGTGGTCAACAGCTTCTGCAGTCTTTACTACGGTAATTGCCCAATATTTTTGTATTAATATAGTGAAATGTGATTAGATAGATGAGGTAAAATGTTTGGGCTGGCTACATTCACCTTTGCAGTTAAGCATTTCATTGCCTTCTGGCCTTTATTAGTAACTAGTGGCAAAAAAGCTTAGGATATACAAAGTGATGAGAAGATAGCTTTGAGCTACTTCACTGGGTCATGTCCTAAATGAAGGGCAAGGGCTGATTTGTGACACAGTGATTGGAGTCCTTTTCTGAATGTGGAAGGGTGAGGAAGGAGACAGAAAATACGCTTTTTCTGGTCAAAGCCTGGCTTAAATAGCTGGATGATAATGTAGTAACTGTTTCTGCTACTTCTGCTGGGTAAGTGATTTAATAGACCAACATTGATAGTCATATCTGGTTTAGTTCAGTCTAAATGTGTGTTTTATTATTTTTATTTTTATTTCTTTAAGGGGAAATGTATTTCCATGTCCTGTGTGTTTGCTTACAATGTGTGCTTAAAAGCTTCCAATAATTCTAAGGGTTGTCTGGAAACTTAAGCCAGAACTGCACTGGAAAAATCAAATCCCAGGAACAAATCAATTTTCTCTGCATGTCATTATTTTAGAATAGTCTTTGGCTTTTGCTTGTGTACTAGACACTTGTGTTTATAACTTCAGGGTGTGCTGAGTAAGGCAGTGAACTGGAGAGAGCTTGAGAAACAATATTATACACAAACTGTTTACGAAGAAGAAATCATTCAAATGCTTGAATACTGTGGAGTAAGTATAGTATATTCTCACTATTTGCAAACATTTACATGTGCCTAATATTTTAGTTGAATAATACATGTTAAGTATAGCCCTTAATAAAGAGTTAATGCAATCCACAATGCTAAATGTATTTAGTCAAAACATGGAAAATACAGACAATTCATCCCAGTAAATGGCTTTGTAATCAGGAAAGCTGGTAGCCTGAAACATCTAATGATGAATTTTTGTCCTTTGAATTTGGAATTGCTTCCAAATACTCAATTTGAATAGATTCAGCAGGGGAAAAAAGAAAGGAAGGAAGACACATTACAGGAAGCTCAGCTTATGACATCCTATTATTTGGAGGAAGTAAATTTGTAGATTTTTCAGGTTTTTCTAAACCAAACATCAAATCTGGTCAAATATATTTCTTGCTATTGCCTATTTTCTTTCCCATCAGTTAAAAAAAAAAAGTTGTTTACTTTTGTCTACTTTTTAAAAAAGACAATACTACTATTTTGAGAGACACAAATCTGAGAAAAGCATTGCTTTTATGATTTATTTGCTCAGAAATGCAAGCTTGCTGAACTGCAGTCATGAATTCAGGGTTTAATGCAGAATTTAAAAAAGACAAACGTTTGCATCATGTATTACTGTACATAAGTACTTTCTTGAGCTGATAAATGTAGAATTAAAATATCAAAAGGCTATTGGGATTTAATTCACTGTGTGTAGACTGAAAATAACAAGTACTGCAAGCAGTACTCTTTGCCTTCTTTTTACTGAATATTGTGTTGTTCTGAAGACTAACATTAACTAGGTAAGGTAAACGAGTCCCTTAATAAATGACTTGTCTTTGTTTAGACAGATTCTTTCAAGATGGGACAAGATTTTGTTAAAAACTTTCCTGACAATGTGGATAGTCTGAAGGACATAGATGTGGCTTCCAGAATGTTCAGCTTTGATTCATCGAACAAGACTGAGTCTAAAGAAGCTGTCCACAGCTTTACCACAAGTAGAAGTCCTCTAAGTGCCTCATCAGAAAGACTCCTAATGCAAGATGCTCCTAAAATTCAGTGCTTAAATCAAACGTTTTCAACCAGTAGCAATAAAAACTTAACCATACAACAGGGACACAGGATAAATAATAGAGCAAAGAGTGACACTTTACAGAGAGAATCATTAAGGTTCATGAAAGGAGTAATGGATGAATGTACTCATGTAGCTAACTTCTCAGGTATGTATTCATTTGTTTCAACGTGGAGCTGGGAAAACTAAATTAGAGTACTATGCAAGGAAAGATATTCTCTAATTGGGCAAACCTGCTGTCACTTTAAGATGAAATACGAAAGCATTGAGCGTTGTTTCTGTAAAATCTATTTAACATTCAATTTCCTGGTGATTGGTTTGTTTCTTAACGACCAACTGATGATCAAGTCAGTTGAAAATGTGCCTTTCTGTATCTGTGCACATTTTTTCTGTGCTGTGCTGTGGCTATTTTCAGATATGAAATAGTGCACATACATATTATTTAAAAGAGCGAAGTATCTGTGTAATATGATTAATATCTAGACCTAATTAATTTGCTGTGTCCTGCTAGTAAGATTATTCAAAATTAAATCTAATTGGGTAGAAACCTAGTATTGACTTCAGGCAGAAAGTAGCCTACATAGTTGAGAGCTAAACTTGAATGATCCATAAGACAAATGAGACCAGTAAGAATAAACCCTGGTCCTTCTGGGATGGTGCAGTTTGGTGAATATAACATTCCTCAAGACAAGCACTACATACAGAGGGAATTGTAGCCCAGTGAGTCTTAAATCTGATGAAGCTGAATTTCTTGGTGTCTAGAAAAAATCACTTTTAATGGTCTGCTTGCAGGCAGTGCAAACAAGTGATTTCTTCCTAGTACTGATTGAGGGGGTTCAATTGAGATGAAGATTTGGAATGGCTTTTGTAGACAGTCTGTTAAGACAAAATGGTTTTACTGTGCATATACAGAGTACTCAAACGTGTCCCAGAAATTCAATTCAATTTCTGACAGGTTTCTAACAAAGTTATCTTGATTCGAGACCCTGTGCCACCTCAGTTTTGTAATTCTGGCATTCAGTGCCCCTCTGCCAAATGCAAATAGTTAAAAAAAAAAAAAAAATATATATATATATATATATATATATATATATATATATATATTTATACTCTAAAATACATACCTTAACATGGAAAATGCCCCAAATCACAGCTATGTTCTGTGACACAGAGCACTGAAGTTTTTTTCTCTAAAACTTCAGAAGCTATTTCTCTAGACAAAATAAATAAATAAATAAATAAAATAAAAAAAAAATTAAAAACGTTATTCTAATTACAAATGTTCTTTTATATCTAATCACTTATCCAGGTATCACTTAGCTAAAGCACTGGCCTTTCTTGAAACTTAAGAGGATGTGTGATCTCATTGAGCTTGTTAAGGTGATGCAGTCCTTTGTCCCAATTGTCTCTCAGGTCTCTTGATGCTCTGGGAGATACTGCATCCCTTGCCAGGGAATGCTTGATGTGTATCTGTAGAGGAGATCCGGAAATCCACCTAATATTCAGATTTCATGGAAAATGGAAGGAAAAGATGGGATCTACCTTAATACCGTATATTTTCTATTCATGATTTACTATATATGAAAGGAAAGGTCTAAAGTTTTTGTGACCCTCCACTTGCAAATGCCTTAGTTCGTCATTATCTGTCATATCATGTGTATTTTTCTGAAGAGAGTGGTGGTCTGTGCTCTACTTCTGTGTTATTTTTCTAAACAGCATTTTATGTTATTCCAGTTGATAATCAGACTGGTGCAATTGTGGTGATAAGTAATAAATCTACAACAATATATTAGGATATTCATGCTACAGACAAAAGAAAAAAGAAGTAGGAAATAGAAAAGAAAGTGAACATGCTGCACTTGGTGTCTGACTTCTACTATCAAAAGTTCCCCCCCCCTCTCTGAGGGAAAAATAATACAAAGCTTCTACTCTATTGAATTTCAAATATCTTCTAGTTCTTTTCCCTGGGTGAGGAGGGTAGCTCGCTTAGAATTGACCTGCATGCTATAGAGTTTTGTCATTAAGGAGAAAGACAGTTTTCTACTGTAGCATCAAAAATTAGACATTGCTGGAGACATTAAAAAATATAATTTGACTAAAGATTACTTGTATTTTTTTTAGTAATTGGAAGCATATTGTAGCAGAAATCTTCAGCTGAAGTATTTCTATCATTTTCTAATCTTAGATTAATTCAATTTTGAGTTGTTTTTCTTTAGTTCCAGTTGACCCCAGTTTAATCATAGTTGTGCAAGCTAAGGAGGATGCGTATATTCCTCGAACTGGAGTGCGCAGTCTTCAAGAAATCTGGCCCGGATGTGAAATCAGGTATCTGAATGGAGGTCATGTCAGTGCCTACCTCTTCAAACAAGGACTCTTTAGGTAAGGTGGACAGGAAATCATAAAAATATTACAGAGCTTAAAACCATACTTTTGAGATATCGCTTTCCTTCTAACAAATGAGTCTATAATTAAAGCAACAAATACAAAGTACTGCTTGTGAGATCAAATTATTGGATCCTAGAGAATGTCACCATTCTATTCAGTGAGCGAGGATGATGTGTAATGTATCTCAAGTCGTTCACTAAGCTTCTGACAGTAGGGTCATCATTATCGCTCTTGCTTTCCTATAGTTTTTCATTTGTTTCCTGGACACCAGAAAATACTTTCTGAGCAGTGACCTCTTACATAGTGTTGCACAGCTGTTGCCTTTTTTTCAGGTATTGTGTTCTGTGAGTAAATAGTTGAAGACCAGAATTAAAAGATAAGCTTTATTGCAGATGAGTGGTACTTGCACGAAGTCTTGCCTTAATAGTACTTTGACTCGTGTTGACTTTTTAGTTAAATCAGTTATAAAATTGCATTTATATACCTGCAGTTCCTTAGTTTCTAGAAGTAAATACTTGCGGTGCTGATTTTAAAATATAAGAAATTAGCAACTGACTGTATATCCCGTTTAGGAAGTCTAGGCAACATCAGAAAGGAATAGCAATATATCAGGTTGACATATGTGAACTCCAGCTTACTGCTATTTTAAAACATCACCCTCAAAAATAATTTATATTGCTTGTCTGACATACCTCCTGACACGTTTGAATGCAAAAATCCTCATCAATTAAAACTTGCATTCCTGTGAAAGGTGGTAAGTAGTCTGGTTAACTTCTGAAACATATTACTAGATTGAAGTGAGATATAAATGAAGGAAAAAAATGCCATATTTTTACTGAATGCTATTTTCAGGTTGTGATGATATGCTTAATTTTGAAATAAATGGAAATTTGCAATTTTGTCTATCCTTTTCTAAATTATACAAGTGATCTACAATTAACCTGTTTCTTCCTGTTTTAGGCAAGCAATTTATGATGCGTTTGACCGCTTTCTTCAGAAATATGCTGTTTAACAATCTTCGTCACGGATTCAAACTGATCTCTTTTCATTTCCCATTATTGAAACTCATCTTTGGAAAACAAACTTCTTGCAGTGTTAAGTAGTTGATGCTCAATTACTTTGAATGTTGTAGGTAACAAATATAAAAAATGATCAAGTCCCAGTATTACTTTTCTTTCAAGCAAGTGCCATTCTGACATGCTTCAGCTTTACCTGTGAAGAGCAATGGTAATATTTGTTAATGCACGAATGGTTTGTGTACTTCTTACTTTATTGCATTATGTATCAATTCTGAGTAAATTCTTAATTGTGTATCTGTTGAAAACAGACCAATTTAAATATTGATAGAATATAAAATTTGCTGTGGAGCTAAGATGCTGTCTTATGTTCAGAGTATTTACAGTTTGTTCCAGCTACCATGTTTTCCTCTTGCTTCCTTGTCACTTGCTATTCCTACTGCATTTTAATATGGCTTGGCCAGCACTCTGCCTCTTGTGTTTGTCACTGATTTTCTCTTATTGTGAATCGGAAATGAACTACAATGGATGAGGCAGAATTAAATCTTGCAAAAAGCTTTTAAAAACTGAATGAAGGGTGAGAGAGACATTTTAATTCAATGCATCCATTAGATTTTTCTGCTGTTAAATTAAAGGGTGCCATTCCAGAAGACTCATGTAGCTATTCACTGTTTTTACAGAGCTGGAATAACTCTAAATGGAGTGTCCAGTAATTCATTTTCTACATACATTGAATTGGATAATGAAGTTTTCTAGTAGATTTTTTTTTAAAATTGCTAAAGGGAATAACAATGTAATAACTTTTATTGATAAACAGTGGCAGAAAGAGTTTGATTCTAAGCAGATAAATCAACAACAGATTATATGGTGCTATAAACATCTCCTTGAAAGCAGGGATCCTTTTTAAAATGCACTCAGTGCTGATATGCAAAAACACATTGTAATATTCTAGATTGTTAAGAACATATGTGAGACTAAGGGTTATCAAAACAGTCACATTAACTTCTTGTTTTTCAAAAGTTTTTTTAACTGACCTTTAAAAAAGAAAAAGGTAGGATTAGGAATGCATTTAAGTAAATCCCATCTGTTGCTGCTTCTTTTGGGATCAAAAATGCCAACAAATTCAAGTAAAATTAAAGGTCATCATGAATCAGCTGTATGTGGTAGCTGTCCATATCTTACTTAGTGGTAATGTCCTGTATCGTTCTTTTAAAGCAAGTTTGCAGGGAAGTTGAAAGCCAAAACACTTCAATATTAATGTTAGTACTGTAATGGCTGATGTTACACAGGAACAAACAGAAAAATCCAGGTATTTCTTGAGATACGTGACTTACGTACCTTTCAAATCATATGCTTTATTGATTTCCATGGTTACCATAATGGTTTTTAATAGTGCATGAAGCAATCAAAGCTCTATTTGTTCCAGTGTATTATCTTGAATTTCAGTCTGGCAGACAGAACTGATAACTGCTAGTATTACTGGTCAGATAAATTGAGATAAAACTGAATGCAACAATTTGTGAAAACCAAAGGCAGTTAACATCAGAATGTACTGAAAATTCAAAAGAAGTTATATTCTGTTGGAAGTTAAATTGTTTCGAGTGTTTTATCATCATTTCTTTTAGGCATTGTTGGTTTTTTATCTGTATTGGAAGCGAGTGTAAAGTGACTAGCATGTTTCAAAATCTTAAAATACTGAATTTTGGAAGATTGGGAATGAAATATGTAAGCTCTGAATTTTAAAATTAAATACTTGAATACTAAACTGAAAGTTTTACGAGTTTTACCTTGATACTAACTTACCTGTCAGCTAAGGGTGTTTTACAAAAAGGCTATCAGCTGTTCACCAAATCTTTTACATCTCCATAGATGTCCACATTTAAATGTATTTATGTGCTTTGTCCTGTTTCTGTTGCAGCTGTGAAAGAAAGGGAGATAAGTGGTGGCAAGGGACAGAGCATGAATAAATGGAAGAGGAAAAAGATTATTTTATAAGGCCAGGACTAAGCATAAAAAAATTCAACTTCTCTGCACTACAAATGTAACATGCCAACATAAATATTTCTAAAGTGCACGATACTAGGAAATTATACAACTGATGGGAACTTGACATCCTGAGGTTAGTGTTCTGATGATGTTATTAATGAGTTGAACTTTCCAAAAGGGCATACTATGCAATGAAGCAGATATGAATGAATGTAACTCCTGTTTCTGAGAAAGAATTTTGAAAATAGTCAAAGACTGGTCTCCAACAATTGAGAATCACACTTTGCTGTGTAACTAAAGCAGTGTTGCCAAATAAGAGAGTACAGTAAAAAACATATAAAAAATTTCTCAGGTTAAAAAAAAAAGAAGGAAAGAAACTATGTATGTAGTTGATGTCTGCCAGTTATCGAACACAGGAGGCCGTCAGCTGGTCTGTGTAGGTGGGAAAATTGCTGCATCAGTGTTTTAATTTTAGGAAAATTGGCTTTTAAAAGTAAATTCTGTAAATCCTAAGAAAGTATTATTAGCAAACCATTTTTGATGTTAAGTGAGAATGTGATATTTAATCCAGAAATTGCTTGAGAAAAATATTGGAATAAGGTTCCTGCAATAAATCCCAGTGGCAGGTAAGCCATTCTGCATATCTTAAACTCCCTGTAAAAACTGACCTTGATCATTTTTCAATTTTATGTTTTTCAATAAAAATCCTGCAGAAAGGTTGTGTGGTGTGCTTTTCTCTTGTCAACACAAATTCAGAGCGACTCTCACTGTCACCTTTTAATTCCTGAATATCCCTTCTAGCATTGTAGCATAAGAAGAGTAGTTAATCTACAGCACAAGATAAAGGCTTTACATAATAAACAATGTAACTACTTTCATGTTTTTCTACATTCAGCTCCTATCGGCTAATTAAGATACCACTGTGAGTCTAATTTTAGGCTTCTCCATGGCTTCATTGAACTTTTTCCTGCTTGTTCCTGTGCTCCATAGAAGGGTACACTGTGCTGTGATGTGCTCTGAATGTATTGTAGAATTGTGTGGAAGTAATTGTTGATGGTTGTTCTTCCATCTATGTGGGGGGAAGGCAGCGTTGGGCTGGTGGAGTGTCATTCAAGGGGGGAAAGGAGGTGGCTGCAGCAGCAGCAGTAGTCCCTCAGCCAGATGGGAATATCGCACGCGTGCTGAAAGGCTGCTTTGAACAGATAGCTGTGCATGTTACTGGCCTTGCATCTCTGAGGCTTGCTGACGTTTATATACAAAGAAAAAGAAAACACTGGAAAACTGTTGTGGCTTGCTCTGTGGAACTGGAGCAGTTTGCCAGCTGTATCCAGGTATCCAGCAACCAAGGCACAAGCGTGTAGCAGTGTTCGGTTACACTGGCTAAAAATTGAAGGCTCTAGTAACACCTCAGCATGCTAAGATTGACAAAACGTGAGGGGGACAAACGGTGTGGGAAGTGGGCTTTGCACTTGGAAGAAGCAGCTTTGAAACATGTCTAACCAGTGTCAAATAGAGCTTTCTGTAATTTTTCTTCTGAAGTCCAAAAAATGCCCCTGTAAAGTGACCACTGGCTTGTGCTGTAGCAAAGATGAATCATTTCTGTTGTGTTACTACTCTTAAAAGTCAGAACACCCATAAGTGGCAAAAAGACACCTTGGCACCAAATAATGGAGCCTGACTTTGTCTTACTAGAATGATATATAAACTTAAATGGATATTCTTTAAATAGCAGATTTTATTATAAAGATTCTCAGTGTGGTATATTTGCTTTGGGGGACACTACATGTTTTTATTAATATTTTTAGTTTGTCTTGTCACTTTTCTTTATACATGCTGATTGTAATTACAGTTGGTGGGGCAGGGAGCTTTCTTTATCTTGAGTTGTCAGGTTCTGTGTCAGCTTGGCTGTAATGATAAGTTACAAAGTGTTGAAGGAAAGTTTATATAGACTGTAGGCATGTCATCCCCATGCAAAACCAGGACATGAGTAGAATGCTATTCTGTAATGCTACCATGTTACTGCTCCCCTGTCTAGCTTTCCTCCACCTCTTAACCAATTTCCTGCTTTTCCCTGGTCTTCAGGTACCAGTACTGCAGTGTTCCTCATGTCCAGGCCGCCCTACAGACCTGCTGTCTTCTCCCTAGCACTTGTAGAAAGAGAAGGAAGCGGGAGGGGAGTGCTGTTCTACCAGTGACTAGGTAGGGCTCTGTGCTTTCCTATCGCTCTGACAGTGGTCTTTCTTCAATGCCTCTGCCTAACCTCTGAGTTTGGGACACCAAATAAAATAACTGCAAATTGTTCTGAACTGACAGTGTGGGAAATAATCCTCAGGAGCATAGAGGTAAATGTATGCAGATAACGCCCTTATTTGCTAGCAACACTTGCCTTTATTTCTTTATTTCAAATGAATTTGTCTCTGTGATGTGCTATTGGCACGTCCTTGCCTTGTGAACATTGTGTACCTGAAGAAGCTGAGCTCTTACTTGCTAAGAAAAATGCTTCTAGGGGTTTGAAATCTTGCTACCGCTTTAATTGTGCTTTTTTTCTTGCTATCAATTAAAAATGAAGAAAAATGACACATCACTTGTACCGAAAGTGCTTCAGATGCGTTTGTATTGCTAGGAAAGATCTCCCTTATTTCCAATGTTTTCAGCTTAAATCTGCAGTGACAGCAATGTGTGCTCAGTTTGGCACAATTTGTCTCCACATAACCTCAGTAAAGCAGAGTAATGGTGTCTCAAATGAGAGGTATTTCTGCCGAGGCAAAACTCCAGAAATTTGTAACGTTCCTTTTAAAAACACTGAACTAGCTTTTGAAGGAATTGTTTTCAGACCTTCATCGTCTTGTACAATCACGCACATAAGGCGGGGAAAGGCCTGTAAAACCCCACGCGCTAAACTCGAGACGTGACCCCACGGCTGATAAGCGCCGCTGCCTCTCGGGGCGCGCGCCCCGCGCTCAGTCTGGTGGCGCAGCTCAGCCTGACCGGCCGTTTTCGAGCGGCGCTGCTCCGCGCGTCCCACGTAACGCAGCTTTCAGTGCGGTTTACGAGGCGGGCCCCGTCCCCGAGTGCAACGAAGCGCTCCCGGCCGCCCTTCCTCTCGCCGCGCGCGGCGCCGAGCCGCGCTGTGCCGGCCGGCCGCTCGGCGCGTGAACCCCGCCGAGCCCGGGGCGCGGCGCGGCCCTTGTGAGCTCACCGCGCCGCCGGGGCGGCCGCCGCCCTCGGAGCCGGCGGCTGGCAGCGAGCGGCCTCTCTCGCTCCTCCCCTCCTGCCCCCGCCGCGGTCGCCGGCGGAGGGGCCGCCGGAGCTGACAGGGGAGCCCCCGGAGACGGGGCGGAGCGGCGGCGGCCGAGGGAGGAGAGACGGCCGCCCCGCCTCGGCGCCCCGCCGCCTTCCCCCGAGGGCCGCTCGCGGCGGCCGGCAGGGCATGTCCGCCGCGCAGGTGTCCGCCGCGCCCGCAGAGCGCCCGGCCTGGGGCGCCGAGGGCCGAGAAGGGCCGGCGGAAGGGGCCCGGCGGAGAGAGCCCGGCTCGCCCGGCGGGAAGGAGGCCGCGGAGAGCGGCGGCCGGCGGGAGCCCGAGCCCGACGAGCGGCGGCGGCCGGCGGCGGCCGAAGCCCCTCCGCCCAAGGAGAACCCGTGGACGAAGCGCAGAGCCGCGCGGGACGGCGCGGCCGACGGGCAGCCCGCGCTGCGGGAACCAGGTGCGGGGCGAGGCGGCGGGCCGGGCGGGCGGGGTGCTGGCCGGCGCCGTGCGTCGTTTTCGGTTCCGCGGAAACGCCGCGTGTATCGGGCAGAGCGCGTCCCGTCCCTTTCCTCCTCCCCCGGCTCCGCTTTCCGTCGCGCTGCACGCGGCCGGCCCCGAGAGCTTCTACATACATGGGCACGGCGGCGCGGAGGAAGGCTGCGGCCGCTGCAGGCCCGGCACCGCGAGCGGAACGCTGAGCCGCCCGTGCGGCGCTGCTGACATGTAGGAGCGCTGCCGAATCCCCGCTGCTTTCCTGTGGGTCAGCTCTTTGTTTCTGTTTTGCTTTGGTTAGTTGTTTTGTTTTGTTGTTGTTGTTCTTGTTTTTTACCTATTTATAGAATTTCCCCGTTCGGTTCGCTCCTGAGTTTTTTCAGAAGGTTGGGCTTGCGAAGGCCTTAGTGTTAACAGCTGTAGTCAGCTCGCTCGTGCTGATGGTTCAGGCTGCTTCCGTGGGAAGAGATGGGGACCAAGATGGGCAGCTTGGTGCAATTTGCTGGCCTTTAATTACCCCAAATGTAAAATAAAGCTGTGAGAGCTCCACACGGACCGTGGGCTGCAGACCTGGCTGAAATTGCCCGGCGTTAGCCTTGGGCCCCTGTGGAGTTCCTCGAAGTCAGCACTTCTTGGAGTGCTGCTGTCAGCCTCAAGCAGCTGCCAGCCTCACATACTTAGCCTGGCGTGTGCTGCCTGTGCTCTGAGGACTCCTGACAGCCCCGCTTGTGTTCTCGTGGTAGCTTTTATCCTGGAATTAATTGCGCGCCTTCCTCACGAAGAGAAATGTATCCCTGGACAGTTCCAAGCAGACACATCGTGCAGGCAGACAGAAATGCTCTTCAGACCACAGAACTTTTATTTAACTGAAGATGAAACCTTTTGGCAGCACGTGTGCCCATCGGTACCATGGGGCCGTGCTGTCTGTGTGTACTGACGCACTCGTAAATGCCGACTTAGCGTCGCTCCTGCAGCCCAGCGCTGTGCTGCAGCTGCAGTCCTGCCCATACATGACAGGGAGCTCGTCACCTGCCCGAGCTGCTGGGGCAGTCCCAATAATAGTACAGCGGTGCAGTAATGCCTCGTGGGCCTGGTCGGGCCTGTGCTGGAAATGCTGCTCTTTGCTGAGGTTTTGTTTCCCGCTTAAGGCAAAAGACAAAAATAGTTGTTGGGAGAAGAGAGAATGGAGGTGTGGAGTTCATGCACCACGTACGTTACGTGCTTAGATTGATATTTCAGAGAGCTTTAAAGCTTTTTATCTGTACAGAAGTTATTATTTATGAAATTACCACCTAACTGAGCTGTTGCACTGGACTATCTTTTTCAGTGACAGAATTCAGCAAATAGAGGAGTCGCTTGTGGCAGTGGTACCAGTAAAAGACATGTGTGGAGGGGTGTGCTGTGGTGTGGCTGCCACGGAGAGCTTTGGGGTGAGCTTTGGAGTGGCTGATCCAGCAGGGCTTGACTGTGTGTGTGCCACTGTCTGCAGGAGTTGTGTTCCGAAGCAGAGAATTGATAGCAGTGTCAGTTGCACAAGGCCCTTATAAGTGTGGTAGTATGGAAATTATGCATGTGAAATAGTAAGTCGGTGAGCAGAAGCACTGCTGGGATGGAATGTAAAATCGTCCATACGGGGGATAATAAAACGGAAAAGAATCTCGCATCAAAGTAGCAGCTGAATCCTGTTCAACTCGTTGATCTTGGCCTAATTTGTTGAAAGTTTCCTGACACATGCATGTATGGCGGCGTGCTCAGTGATAGTTACACACCGAGAAGGCTGCTTTCAGGCAGTCATGTGCTGTGGTGTTACTCATCTGTACCACAGGCAGAACCAACTCCTTCTTTTGAAGGCAGCTGCTAAATCACTGGACAGACAATAAAAGGAAAAAGTAATGGAAAAAGCTTAAAAGTCTTTCCTGGTGAAAGAATTCTGTCCAAGCATTGTTACCTTTTAATTCTGCGTGTCGGATGTGTCAGTAGGTTTTAATAACACAGTGGTAAACTAAACACCTCATATGAACGTACTTGATGTTTTTATGGTGTGTTTGTTACTCTAGTTGGGTGTTCTGGAATAAGCCTTTTATTAAACTTCTCCTAAGTAGAACAATTTCAGAATGATACAGCTGCTGCTGCTGCTGATCTGCAGTTAATTCATGGAGAAAGATGGGTAGCAATATCGAATTGCCAATGAAGTTTCATGGGTTCCTATCTAACCCCAGGATCCATGGCACAGGAAGGCAGCTTTGGCAGGGACTGCCCATGGTTAAAGGCAGTTCTTGCAGCACACACATTCCTCCCTGCTTCTCCTGTACTGCTGAGCTTTCACTGCGTCTTCATTTCTTCAAGTTGAAACTCGGTAATTAAGAGAGGAACGCTGCAAGGAGGAAGTGCCGTGTAATCATGTTGATAACCATTTTTTACCAGCTAGCAAGATAAGTTTTGTTTTAAATGGAGCCAAGGAGATGTGTCGCTACTGAGGCCGTGTAGCAGCGCAGCATTGTTCCTGTTTTCCTTGTCTTTCCTTTGAATTTTGTTTTATCTTAGCCTGCCCTTGGAGTCAGGCTCTCCCAAAAGAGGTTTGTTACCCTTCCTTCACTTAAATAATTCCCAGCATAGAGTTGTTGAACTGATTGTATTCAAAAGTTTTCCCACCTTTTTGATGAAATACTGCCTTTTTTATAAGCTTTTAAAAGGGAACCCAAACAACAAGTTCTGTGATCTGTATAGCTGATCCTGGACTCTATTGAGTCATTAGGTAATTGCTCAAGAACAGTCCATGAAGTTTATGGAAGTATTCTTTAAAGTAAATTATCTGTGGTGAGTTTGCTTCCTAGTGTTCTTTGATATTGTAGTTAATAAAAGTAACTGCATGCTTCAGTCTTTCCTATTTTGCTCAGTTTGTCATTCTTCACTCCATTGATTTCTGGACATTGAGGACTGCCGTCATCTGGTTGATGTTTCAGTAGCAGAAACTGATTCACATGTGCTTTTGATTAGCTATGGTCTGTTAATAAGCAGGTGTTGCAGGTACAGCTTAGTAAAGGTGTGCTTTGTTATTAAGGATAACAGACTTTACAGTTTTGATGAATAAATGGGCAAATGGGCAAAAAAGGACTATCAAATCCTTTGGTGTATTTCATGCAAATGCTGTCATTATTTCTCATTAATTCACTGAGAGTTTGAGTAGCAGCTCTTTTATTTTAAGAATTATCAAGAGATACAACATCAGCGATTATCCTACCCCTGAAGGGAGTAAAAGCATTCTCAAATCTGCTGTCTGTGTTTTCCAGACCTACGATAGTGCATAGAACACAATCTGTTTGCATGGTATGGTATTTTTGGTTACTAAACTGGAGACTGTTAGGAGAGAGAAATGCATCCTGCTGCCCAGAACTCCATGCAGACCTGGCTGTGCTCTGACACGTGCTCCTGCTTCAGCATGAGAGCTTTTGTAGAAACTGAGCCACAGGTTGCAGCTTTCTATGAAGCAGCTAAGAACTAAATAATAGTAGAAATGAAGCAGAAGTTAAGTAAGAAGTGTAATGATTGACATCATATGTTGGGGACTTCTTTTCCTATTGATTGTTCAGCACCTGTTACACTGAAAAGCTGATTCTAACTATAAACGCGTGTAAGGCCCCATCTGGAATATTGCGTCTGAGTGTGGAGCCCCCAGTACAAAAAAGACAGGGAGCTGTTGGAGAGGGTCAGGAGGAGGGCCACGAAGATGATCAGGGGACTGGAGCACTTCCCCTACGAGGACAGGCTGAGGGAGCTGGGCTTGTTCAGCCTGGAGAAAAGAAGGCTGTGGGGCGACCTCATTGCAGCCTTTCAGTACCTAAAGGGAGCCTACAAACAGGAGGGGAATCAACTCTTTGAAAGGGTAGATAACTGCTGGACAAGGGGAAATGGTTTTAAGTTGAGGGAGGGGAGATTTAGGTTGGATGTCAGGGGAAAATTCTTTACAGAGAGAGTGGTGAGGTACTGGAACAGGCTGCCCAGAGAGGCTGTGGATGCCCCGTCCCTGGAGGTGTTCAAGGCCAGATTGGATGGGGCCCTGGGCAGCCTGGTCTAGTATTAAATGGGGAGGTTGGTGGCCCTGCATGTGGCAGGGGGATTGGAGATTCATGATCCTTGAGGTCCCTTCCAACCCTGGCCGTTCTGTGATTCTGTAAGGATGCTGGTGACATAATGCAGTACCTTGGTTTGTTCAAGTAGCGTGAGGAAGTTGGTCCAACTAATGCTGTTTTGCTATAAAATGCTTGAACTACTGTAGGAAAGGATGTTAGTGTAGATGACTGCTTTTTTAATTTCCAAGAATCTTGGATCATAAATCCATGCTTTAAATTTAAACTAGCATATGTTCCAAGGGATTATTTTGTCACATTTGCAAGACCTATACATTTATTTGTTAAAATAAATAAAAGGTTTCTAAAATAAACAGGCTAAAATAAACCTAACTTGCCTTATAGTTGGTGATACTTTGGTAATGTATCTTTATGTGCAAACTTTGGGCCTCTACCTCTGCAGAGCATCTGATTTCACCTTTTCTTTGCTGCTGCTTGAGGATTGCTGCTGTTCTGGCAATTTGTCTTTTGTTTTTTTCTAACTGTTGTCTCATACCTTGAAATACTGCACTTGACACGTTGGCACATCCATATCTTTCTTCAAGAAATAGCTTATGTTAGGATGTGATGTATAAGAAGACTTGAATGAACCATTTTTAAAATGGCTTTGAAAGATTATTTCAGTTTTCATGTGGATGGAATCTTCACTGGCGTTCACTGATTGAATTCTGATTGTTAGCAATTAAACTTGCTCATCCTTGATTGATTTTTCTTTCTGCCCACTCCTTCAACGTTCAGCTAAAACCCACCAGGTAAAGTAATTGCAGACAGCTGTATATTTTCAGGGGCTGCTGGTTTCTGTTGTGGCCATAAACTGAAGATACCATTTCTGGTATTCAGCACTGTTACATGATTCTGAAACCAAAGGCTGAGTTAACGTTCAGCATGGAGCTTTTATCTAAATGTATGGTAGAGTGAGCTCCGTCTGCATGGAGGCTGTACTCCTATTCATGAGAATATGACAGACTTGATTGAGGTAAAACTTTTAAGGGAGCCCATGTTTTGTTCTTTCACTCTAACCCTCCTTTCCCCACTCCTTATCTTCTCTTTCATGCTTCACACCAAAATCCAGCTCCGAAATGATAAGCTGGCTGGCCAGGAGAGGTCAGTTACATCTGGGTCTGAAAGAGACCCTGGAAACCTGGAGGAGCTCTTACTGGGGAACACACCTGAGCTCACTGGCCTTTCTGCTCAGAATGGGCACCATCAGCTAGGCAATGTTTTTGCCTGATGTTAATTTTCTTTTCACTTAGTGTGCAAATGTATCTTTTAAGTCTTAGACTACTACATGTTAGATTTATAAACAGATAAGAAAGGTTACCTACAAAACAAGCTGGGTCTCATTTTGCTTGATTCAGGTGGCCTCTGTTGCTGCCTTGAATAATCTCCTATGACTAAGGTACTGCAGTGAAGCCGAGTTGGCTTTTTTTCTGTTTAATTCCTTGCTTTACCAAGGATGCACTGAGAGAAGTTGTGACAGAGCAGTCCTTGGGTAGCAATTTAAGTAGAAGTGCTGTGAGGTAAAAAGGTCTTTGGTAAGGTAACCAAACAGCTAAAAGGAGAGCTCTGTTCAGAGAGCAAACACTATGGCTGGTCAGTTTGCTGTGGCGGGCAATTGGCAGCTTTGTTGTTGGCACAAATTAGCTTGTTGCTGCATGACTACAACCTTTTTTTGCTTTACTTCATAGAGGGTGGCAGTTTACTATTGAATGGTAAGTAAAAATTAGGATCATACATTAATTGTGTGCACTGGGCATAAGGGTGGGGTTCCCAGGGTGAAGCTGCAATGAGGAAGATTAGCAAAGTCAGTGGATGTCAGAGAGATAAGGGCTAAGGAGATGATGTTATCCTCAAGGAACTAAAAATCCCCTAGTGATTTCAGCTGTGCTCAATGGTTTGAGCTTGGCTTTCGGTAAAAGGCTGAAAAAAACTTTTCCATTAAAGGTTGTAGCTGCTTCTCTATGGGAAAGAAAACACAGTGAGAGTGAAACTAAGGCAACTGGAAGAATGTAATTAAAAAATATGCATATTGAGAACAGAATGAAGGTAGGAGAAACTAAAAGGTGATTTTTATCTGTCTGGATCTACTCTCCCAAGAGAAGTTATCTGGTAATAGTTCTGTTGCTGTTGAGTTGTTTTTTTTTTCCCCTTGAATGCTCAACAAAAAAAGCTAGAGCACAATTAAATGGGGGGAAAATGAGAAAATTGCGTTCATGTACAGAATGAAAATTGCATATATATTAAAAGGTGTAATGACTTCAAATGGGCACTGTTGCTCAGGAGGAGTATTGTTATTATGAAGGTTAGGTCTTCTCTTAGAATGGTTCTGAAAATGCATGACTATCAGCTTTCTGGCAGCTAGTTACATTTATCATAAGCAGGTTTTGTAATTTGTGGAATCTGAACAAAAAAAGTATCAACCTTACATTTATTTTGTCGTCGTACCTTTCCTTTTATTTTTTCTTCTGTTGCTTTGATTTGTTTCTGAGCAGGATGGCTCACTTCTTTAGCAGTTGCATGATTGCTTATCAATTGAAATTACTAGGAATTTGTCAGTGTGTAACAGCTTTTTTTTCATGCTCATGTAATGGTAAATTTCCTAAATGAATCGTGTGCTTTAAATATAGCTTCTAATATTTGAGTATTTGTTTGTTTGGGGTCTCATTTTTGCTGAAAACTGAATTAAAATACCAATGCTTAGAGATAGTCTTGGCATTGTAGCTCATCAAATGCTTACATACTGTCATGTAATATTCTGCTCACCTGGTTTTTTGAGGCTATTTACACTTGTTGTGAGTTTGAGTTTTTTTGATGTCATATGTTATTAGTTATCTTGTAGTACTCTTGTAGTAATTATGTTTATAAATGTTCATTGGCTTTAATACCAAGCCCACTAAAAAACATTGGTGTAATATGCTAGATAGCAGAGAAATTGTTAAAGCATACCTGATGCTGCTTAAGCACAGCTTACTATATCGCCTGAAAGTATTTTTTGCTGTTGTTCTTTTTCAGAACTAGAGAATTCCACTAAACATGTAAAAGCAGCAAAAGCCAGGACAAGGAAATGCAGCAAGGTTTGTATTTGCCAGAAGAACGTTTAGCTTGGAGTTAGTGGGCTGCTTGTATTAGAAGACCCAGCTAATGTAGCCTGCTTATCTAAACTGGCATTTAGCTCTGCTGATAATACGGTAGGAGAATGAAATCATTTCAAGGAAATGTTTCTGCTTGTAAATATCCACAGTAGCAAACAGCTGCTGCTATTAAAAAAGGAAAAAAAAAAAAAAAAAGCAAGATATTTTGAAGTTTCTGTTTCATCTTCTTATACTCTGACAGTGGTTAATTTTGAAGACAGAGAAAGGTTTTTTTAAAAAAAAAAAGACAAGAAAATTGAAATTAGAAAACTAAAGTTGTGTATGTACAAGGGGGTTTGAACAAGCCACAAAATTATATAAAATGGGAAGGGGCTGTAGTGAAACAATGTAATTTGAGGACGTGGGATGATAGGTTAGTTTTGGAAATGCTATTTCTGTATTATGTTAATAATGAGTGTACTTTATTTTTTGTTGTAAAATGACTATGACAGGAGAGACGTTGAATCTTCTTACTGAACAGTTAAATTTCTAACATTGTGTGCAGTCACGCCTTCTTAGATTGAGTAAAACCAGTGCTCAAAGGTCTTCCAAATGCTAAAAGGTGTGTAAAGAGGAAGATACCTTTAAAGCAAGTAGGGAGCCATGTGTAAGACAACAATCAGCCTTGAACGTTGTTCTTTGTGTATTTCAGTCTGAACTCGTTAGTCTGTTCTAACAATAGAATGTAAAGAATTTTGCTTGCTTATCATCTTTATTTGGCCATGTCCCCTTACGTGTTCTGAGTGAAGACATTCTTTAGACAGTTGCTATCACATGGTAGGTAAGATGTGTTGTACCTCATTTTGGATGTAATTGCAAAGAGTGGTTATTTCTGCTGTCGATATATTTTGTTTAAAAAAGCTGCTTATTTATTTTGTGTTGTATTTCCCAGCTTTTAAGAATTGCTAATTCTAACAGCTTTGCTCAAATGGGAATAGTCTTGTCATCAAAGTCAGGACAGTCATCTTCCATGTTTTAGAAGGGGTGAGATCTAGGAAGTAGCACAAAATATGACTGTCTTTGCAGGCTGGTGATTTTGTTGATATCGGAGACTGGCCAACACCAAGTGAGACAGCAAACAATGAAGTAAGTATTTATTGTTATCTACAATATTATTAAGAATCACGTGGCCTTCTGTGATTAATGTGGTTGCCATATTCTAGAGTTTGTATATAATAATAATAATATTATATATATGTATAATAATAATTCCAAATGCTGGTCTGTGCTTAACTGTCTATCCTAATACAAGAATGTCTGAACCCTTCACAAGTGTACATACATGCACTCTTTCTAGCTTTGCCTATGTGAATGTGCAGAGTAAAAAAGTGCTGTATTTAATTCACCATGTATTTCTTTTATTTCCCTTTTCTGTTCTTTGAAAGGTTTATAAACAGCCACAGACCTGTAACTTTTAAGACTGTGAGCATGCTACACTTTCTTGTCCTTGAATTGTTCTATGTGTAGGTGTCCTGGGAATTACCAGAGGAATGGGGATGGAGAAAGGATTTTTTTCCTATTGCCAATGTCATCAAATTCTTAATTTTACAATATCTCAAGTGATACGTGCATGATATCTCAGACCTCTTTTGTGTTACGTTATTTAAAGCAACAAAGCGTAGACAATTCCTGTATATCTGGTGCTGTTTCACTCTGTGCTTTAGTCCTAGCAGAGCATCTTTGATTTTTCTGCTTTTTCATGGTGAGGGAAACCAGAAGATTTGGGTTCAGCACTGTGTGTTGTATTATTGAAAACATCCAAATAGAAGCTGAAAAAGAGCATATTAAGGAAGTTCAGTATGAGTCGTTTGTCCTGTGGGCTCAGATTCTAACACCTTCCCTTTCCCTAGTTAAGTCCTATTTGTATTGTTTATATCAACAACTAAACATCCTCAGGTTTCTCACCAGGCTTTTCGCATTGCTGGTCAAACTTCTAGATGTCTGTACGTCTGACACAGCACTATGTTTTCTTCTAGGTAGAATTTGCCTCTTCCAGTAGCTTTTTATATAGAGAAAATCTTTGTTTCTAGAAGAATCTTTAAAACCTGAACAGATTAAATGCAGATAAATTAATGGTTGTTCAGTCACTGAAATACCAGCTGGAATATTTTAGTATGGACGTACATGCCACTAAGGTGCAGGATGTATATAAGTTCCTTGATTTAACTTCTCTTTAGTATCCATAAGTTCTGTCACTAACATTCCTGCCAGTTGTTGAGATGCTACTGCTCCAATTCTGCTCACAGAGGAACAGTGGTGATATATTTAACAATACCACAAGGGACACGTGTTGATAGACTCGCTCTCTAAGGCTGCTAATTTACTGGATAACATTAGAAGCATATAACTTCGCTGGGCACCAAACTCCTGTTTGATTATTCATAAAACTAGAAACAGTTTCATCTGTACATTTTATACCTTTGATGCAAAGTGCGCATCCTCTTCATTTGGCACAGTCTAATGACTCAAGCCATTCCTGAAGATCATGCTTTCAATTTCACTATGGATTGCTTTTCATTTGTAATTTTTCAGATACATCTCTTGTAATACATGAGATGTAGGAGGCAACTGTGGTGCAGAGAAGTTCTAAAACAATGCCTACTAAAATAAATTCTATACCATAATTGTTCTGATTCTCAGAAAAGGAGAGGGTCTACCGAGCTTAGTTCTGCCAGATTGAATAGCATTCAAAGAATTACGTTTTGTATCTTTTAATGATACTTTGAAATGTTAAAGCTGATCTATAATTAAGTCTAGAATATGCTTATTTTACCATCTTCTTTTTTGGGGGTGTGTGGAAAACATACACCTGTATCTTTTGTATTCTGTAGTAGCACAGTGCTTTAACATCTGCTGGTTGTGTGAAATTTAGCGTGATTGATGATTTCTGTACAGTACTAATCAGAGTGGCTGAGACAAAAACACAAATGTGTGATGTTTTCTGAAGTAGTCTCTCAGGAGTATTTATTCTTTTAAGATTTCTTGCTTTCCCAAGTGGTCTAGATTATATTGCATGAATGTTAATTAAACTTCTGTTGGCTTCAATATGTGAGAATTCAATCACAGAAATTCATGTAGTGTCTGTTAAACCAAACAATGTTTGTATTTTATCTCAGTTAATCTGTTTAGGGGAAGGTTTTGTATTCAAAGTAATTATGGGGATAGTACTGCTGTATCTATTGTATGCATTCCAGCAAGTTCAAAGCAGTCTCCACAACATAGGAGAACTTCAGTTTGGCAAAAATGGTTGTAAGGTTTAATTTTGCATGAAGATATTACATCCACTCCAAATGACGTTTTCCACTATTTAGTGAAATGCTGTTTGTTTTATGTTCTTTGAAACTTGCTGTTCTATGAGATTTCCAAGAAATGATGATTTGCAGGATGTTGGCACTACTCAAATGCAAACAGTTCTAAGTAAATGCTATATTCTAATTTTGGGGGAGGAAAAGAGGAGGTGTAAATCTAATCGTACAGCTCCACATCTGTTTTTGGCTTATGTTCCGATTTAATGAAACAGATTTGACAGAGTTAAGAGCTGTTGCTCCTTATAGTTTACATGGACAGCTGGGATTGATAAATCAAAAAATCACATGATGTTGTGCATTCACAGTTCTGTGAATATAGCTTTTAAAAGTCAATCAGTCTTTCTTTCTTTCCTGTAGTATGAAATTCAGTTTTGAGGTATTAAAACATGATTGTTGTACATTCTGTAGCTTTGCATCTTCATGTTAAAAAACAAACCAGACCCTGCTCCTTTTGAAGTATTGTTTTCATAGTCTTGGTAGACTAGCGGAAAATAGGGTTATTTTTTTTAAAAGAAAGACTTCACAAAGCAACACAGTTGTTAAAACTCACCATCCTGAAGATTTCAGGAACAGCTAATAGTAAAGGAATTTTAATAGGTGAAAGAAATTTATCTTTTGCTATCACCAGCTGTGCTGTCAGAAATAATTACCAGTATCTTTTTCAGTGCAAGCCTCTAAGTCACAGTAAGAAGCCAACAAATAGAAAAGAAAAGGAGGAGAAATTTGATCAAAAGGGCAATAATGGAACCAAGGACAACCTGGAGGCTAACCCAAATGGTCCGGGAGATAACATTAGTGAAGATGAAGGTCAAACTAACAACCAAAGGAAAAAAGGTTTGTCTGGGTACTAAGTGTAATGCAGTAATTAATTGTTGATGCCTTTGTGTTAGTTCCAGTTGAATGACGTGATGGAACATTTTGTTTTGCATTTTTTAGGTAATAACAGGATACATTGTGTTAGGAAGACTAAAGCTGGCCTCCTTTCTCAGATTTTGGAGTGTCCTATTTAGTCAAATAGGAATTCTGGAGAAAAAGCAGTTCATGTCCCCCTGGTGATATATAGAGCTCTGACAGAAAATCTCTGGAAAATTGTGGTTTCATTTGATTATCATCTTTCACATTTTTATTCATTGAATAGGTAGAACTGTGTTCATTTAATTTCATACACATATATGCATGCACAGCACTATAGGTGTTATCATTTTAATTTTCATATTTTGCTACTAGCTTACACCTTGAAGTGATCGCTTGAAAACTAAACCAAGTTTGTTGTTTCCTCTTGATCCAATCTGTTACATTAAAAATAGGAAGCAATCGTCTCTTTTTCTTAGTCAGTAAACTTGAGTGAAATGAAGACAGAACTGAGGCTTTATAATATTGCTGCCATCAACTGCTTTATTTCTTGATTCCTTAGTGATAGTTCTTCAGATCCTAAAGACCTTTGTTGTTTAGATTTGTTAATCTTGCTGTGTGTATATTAAAAAAAAAAATCCTGTAGTGCTTTTAGTTTTTTTAATCTAAGTTAAAGTACAAGGCAAAGCATACCACAGGAACAAACTTGGTTGGTTTTTTTTTTTCCCCCAATGTGGATTATGAGTGTTATGTGTTACAAAGTTCACAATATTAGTCAAGCATAGAACTATGAATATTATCACTAAGTAAATGGCCAGTAGATGTTTAGACCAGCTTTCAGCAAGGTACAGCTTTGCTTACTGTTTTTGATGCACAGAAATAAATTTAGTCTGAACGTCTTGATGTAAAACTGCTACACCACAGCAAAATTCTCAGGAACTTTTGTATGGTTAGTGATTGCAATCTTTATTTCAGTAATTAACCTGGCATGCTATTTTTTACATAACGTTTCGTGTGCAAATTTTGAAATTATTTAATAATGAATTTAGTGTATGTATTTAACTGTATATTTATGGAGCATGCTTATATCTAAAAATTAATTTAAAAACTCATCTTCATTTACTTCATATAAGGTTTCCATTCATCTTGAGAAGTTCTCGTTTACCGCATCTGTTGTTGTTCAGTCATTTATTATATCTTAAAAATACAATCTTAAGCTGCTTCTCCTATTTTTTTCACATGGGAATTTACTGTTATTTATAATTTTAAAAGCAGTATTAAATAGAATCTTAAATGGGATTTGAAACTTCAAGCAATATTATAATTAAGAGTAAGGTGTTAACTTCTTAAGGTAACAAGCAAAGATGGGTTCCACTTCACTTGGATGATGTAAGGTCAGATAGTCAAGAAAGATCAAGCTCTCGAAGTAACTCAAGATCTCAGCTGGAAACAAACAAGTTAATACTTCATAACAACAGACGGAATGAGACAAGAAGTAAGTAGTTTTCAGTCTCTTTGGGTCTTCCCTTTGTAGCAAATGAAGTGTGACTTAAAACTTGTTTGCTGTTAGCGTAAGTCCAATCAAACTGAACCAGACACATTGAAAGTGCTGCGCTGCTCTTCTTGGGTGAAACCACGAGAGTAGGCATTAGTTTGCCAGCTGATGTTGAAACTTGACTTTGCCAGTACTAAAATCCAAACCAAAACAAAAAAAATAGTGTTAATATTTGCCAGTAATTCATAAAAATAAATGAATTGTACCATAGTGTAATATTCAAGTTTTAAACTGGAAAGTCTTGTTTAAAACCTTATATTAGATTATTAGATATTCTTCACATATTCATCAGAATTGTAACATCTCAGTCAATGACTCTTTTGAGTAAAAGAGCTTGGTAACAGTCTATTTTTACAGCCTGTGCTGGTTCAGAGCCACGTGTTCTCCTGATGTCTAATGAGTATGTTTTGGGCCACAGTTTCACAGTGCAGAAAGTCTGATAATGTTCTTGTAGTAAGGTTGCTCTGTCCTGCTCTACTCCTGTTCCTCCAGTTTGTTGCATCCAGAGCAATTGCTTGTGTGCTTAACGCTTTGAATTCTGCACTGGCAATTCTTCTGGTACTGTTCTCTTCTTCTAAGTTCACTTCCCCAGTATATTTCTCAGCATGGCCATGCAAAAAGCTGTACTGGCACAGCAGAGGGTACGGTGCACTGTAGCTGGTACTGCCTTTGGTCCTCAGGTGTTCTAAATAGAGCTTGTCAGAAAGTAGAGATCTCAGGCTAACTATAACTCTATGGTTTGTACATTTGCATTTCAGTTTCAGAATTGTGATATGCATTAACAATTCAAGTGTTTGCTCCCTATAATAATAAGTGCTGGACACCACTGAGATGAGTTCTGTTTTTGAAGTCATTTTAGAAACACTGATACAAGGGTTTTATCTGGATGTCTGAGGAACAGAAGGGGGCAGGGGAAGGATTTTTACTAGTGCTTCACTTTACTCCAGCAATTATTCCTCAGGAGCCCCATGGTCAAACAATCACAAACTTCTAGTGTAAACTTTACATCAAGGCTATGGTCGTTTAAGATGAATTTCAGGGTGAGAGAGCATAAAACCTCTTCTGTTCTTTGGAAATATTGGTTATTTAAATTCAAACAAGCAAACCAAACCTTTGTCAGGCTTAAATACAACAGTTGATCTTGAATGTGTTATTTGTAGGGCTTTTGCATGTGTCTAGGAGCTGTGTGTACACTCAGTGCAAAAATGAAACTGGCTAGGGGAAATACTTCAAGTAATGCCACGTTTGGAATCTCTAAGAGGCTGAGGTCCAAATTCCCATAGAGAAAGACATGTACTGACTAGGACATTTGTAAATTCAAGTTATTATTTGACAGAAGATAAAATACAGAAACTTGAATGTACAAGCATACAGATTTTCTTGCAGGGTTTCTTAAAGATAATTGCTAGTAAAGCGGGATTTCTAATAGGAACAAAAAACCATGTCTTTAGTCAGCCCTACGTTGAAGTTAGCAGATCTCAGTGACATTAGATCGGGTTTGTACACCCAGCTATTCTTCCAACAAAGGAGTTCCCTGGAATATGGGGATGATTTTACAGAGCTTAGATTTACTTGTGTTATCAAAAAGGGATTCTTAAGTTAAAAGCTCCGTTTAGGGGAAGATCAGTAGAGTATAAAATATTGATGTTTAAAAGGCTGAGTCAGGGGACTGGTAAATGGCTGCTTCTGGGAACAAAAGGGAGGTTCCAGAGAGCCTTGGAAATCCTCCCCAGAGCAGAATTATCAAGAGCTAGCAGCCCTGTGTAGCTTCCTGTAACTAACTACTGGGAGTTGTCCACAGGAGCAGAGAGTATTACCATGCCTCGAAGGAGAATGGCATGATGTTGCATTCCCATCCTAGACTTATTGCATATATTGTGATCCCTGAGTTGGCGTGAGTGTCCAGTTGCTTCGGAAGCATTTGAGATTGACTGCCAGTCAGCTCATTTATTCCTTATTGCTAGCAGCTTCTACCCACTCACGCTTAGGCACTGCTACACAAACCTTTCTTCAGCAGTTTCATTTCCTTCAACATTTCAGAGTATCCAAAAAGAGTGCTTTTCTGTGCTGTTTTTTAAGGTTAATATCTAGGAATGAATCAGAGACTAATTAATTGTACTGTGATGCTTAATTATGATTGTATGATACTTTTTCTTTTAAAGATTGGCATCGTGATAGAGAAAAGAGAGATGATCATGATGAAGTGTGCAGTGTGAGAAGTGAGGGTGGCAGTGTTCGAGAATTCTCCAGAGGCAGAGGAAGAGGAAGAGGCAAAGGAAGAGGACGAAGCAGAGGAAACCCTAGAAGTATGCAAAGAAATAGATGAGTGGCGTCTGTTTTTTAAATTATGTTTATAATGTTGATGTTTTCATATGAAGTCAGGGTTATCTCAAGATACATATCCTGTAGCTTGATATTTTCAAGTATTTTGTGGGATTTTTGTTTGTTTTAAATCAGATGTTGAAAGCCAATCATGAAGTAGCGTGTATATCATGTTTATGTCTTAAAATATGTCTATCCAGGCTTAATTGAGTTAATTTTTATTTTCACCTGCATTTTGAAGGGAACTTTGACTATTCAGTTGGTTATCAAGAACTGTATGGTGAAATAACTGACCAGGCATTTCAACCTGAGCTTAACTCTAGTATGATGTATTACTACGATGATGGAACAGGAGTGCAGATGTATTCTGTGGATGAAGTTCTTCTGAAAGAATATATAAAACGTCAAATGTAAGTAGATCGTTTAGTATGCAAATATTTTGAAAGATCGTTTAAGAAAGGGATTAAACACTCTTTGGAATGAGTTATCACCCATAAAATGGTGGGGATGAAGACATTTCAACTTGTTTTTGATTTGACCATTACCAGTGTCTGTTTGAGCTTACTCACAAATGGGGTGAAAAAACATGAGCAATGGGGAGGAATTTTCAGGCAGCTGTTCTGCATCTTGTGCTGTAGTGTGGCTCTAACTCATATACCTTCTTTATTTATGGTACATAGCCCTTTTTTATGTTGTCATGTAATTGAGATATGGATGTCTCTGAGCTTGTGTTTTTTGAGTACCATCGGTCTGCTTGCTTATAAAGCTCTTCTTGGGTGGTGCAGCTAGAGGTTTCCCTTATTTGCTCTCAATTTCACTTTGAGTGTTCTTGTTAGTTTTATGTTTTCAGAGTGTTTCACTTGAAACATTCAACTGAAAGAGTAGTTCTGCAATGATACTTGATTTTCTAGTAATCTGAAATGTTTACTTTCCCATGTATAACCATTAGGAATGAGAAACCATCTGGAAGACTGATTATCACCAGGAGACATGTCAGAAGGGCCTGGAAACCACTAGTTCATTTTAAAGAGACAGTTGCCACCACTGGCAGATATTTCATCTTCTGTACTTGTAACGGCATTTCCCCGTGATGCCTGTGTGGTGGTTTTTTATTGCCCTTGTATTCCATAAAGCAACTTGCTTATTTTATTCTTGCTTCTTTTGTTACAGTTGACGAAAAAAAGGAAGAAAAAAGCCTGTTTAAGGGCAGAAAGTATCTGGCATGTGACTATCAACTTCAAAACTTCTATTGCAGTCTTTTTTGTTACTCTTGCTACCAGGCCCCTATGACACCTGACAGTGGACATGTACCCCCATGTCAGGATAATCGGCCTGCACTGTCCTCAGACAAGTGAGGGAGGAGCACAGACACTCCACTGTTGGCCAGATTTCTGGGCATGCAGTGTAGAATCCAGACCTTCTAAGGTAGGACATGGTGATGTCCCCCTTTGGTGAGAAAAATGTCAGTTGCAGCATTGGTCACATCTGACTTCTGGTTATATTTGTGTCTTATTTTAGCAAAAAGAAGTTGGCAGGTGTCCATGAAAGACAGCATAGCTGGCTAAACCATTGCCATTGGTTGCTTGTCTGGTATAGTCTCCCGAGGCACTAGGATTATGGAATTTGCTTTTCAAGAGAGATTCTTGAGTAGGTTTGGAATATAACTTTACCATTCTTGTGCTCCTTTTAAAAAAAAAAAAAAAAAAAAAAAAGGAAAAAGAATTTTTTTAAAAGTGGTTTTATTATACATTTCTTATATCACATAAAAATGATGGGAAACCAACTTTATTCATCAGTTACGTGTCATTAACTCATCCATGGAGATGGTTTGGTCTGCCTTTTGGAATTGAGTTCTAAAATATTAAAGTGATAGTGATTGTGCCAAAGAAGGAAGCATGTACAAAAGAAAGCTGAACAGAATTGTTCCTTGGAGTTCCTTATGGAGTCTGAGATAAATGAGGATGTATTAGAGAAGGGAAACTGTTTTCTGTAGTGTATTGATGAATTTTAGAACTGTTTACCTGCTTAATAAGGAAAAATGTTAGATGCTGTGGTCAACTGAGTTGATTTGTAATTACAGTAAGAAGTACACTGCTGTCAAGCAGTTTATGCTTGTCCCAAGAAACAGCTTGATGTGCAAGAGGAATATTTGTATTACTTACAAGAATATCATTACTTCTTTTAATTTATGGGCGAAATAATCAGCCTGGAAAGTTTCAGTGCCTTGGAACTCCTCAATGTGCAACATACAGTAGAACTCCAAGTTCTCTTAAAAACAGATAAAAGCTCAGAGGTGCATCCAAGTCTATATTGATTCAAGATTAAATAAAAGGATTCTGAGGAAAGTAAGAAAAGCGAAGCTGGAGGGTGTGTGTTTGTGTTTAGATTTGTCCCTCTACTTAAACAAACTTGTGCATTGTCTTTGTTTATCATTAATGTTCTTTCAAATTCCTTTTTCTAGAATGATGGACACCAAATGAGGCAGTTTGAGTCAAGTTCAGTCACTGTCCATTTCTGCTTGTGGAATTTTTAACTAGGTGAATCATTACAAGATTTTTACCTTTACTGTATGACTGTAAAGGTACCATTACAAAAACATTGGCATGACTTTTGTACCTGTCTATCTTCTAGACTTTTAGGGGAAAAGAATTACATTGGTTGAGCACAGTAAATAGAATATTCTTGAGAGAAACCTTTGTGCACAATTGCTTTGCCGATCAATTTACTTAGATCTGAGTAAGAGCTTAATTCTCTAGGAGCTATGTTCTCTTTGCTGTTTGTTTCAGTTTAATGGCAGTGTGTTCATTTGTCATATGTCTTACTGTCCAACTTTGAGGCTTTTGTTTTCATTCTGTCTTGGAGCTGAGTGTTTCATATAGATGGCTTTTGCTTTAAAAAATTTTTAGCCACCAAAAGTTTTAGAAAAAAGTGGTGTCAATCCTCTCTTTGGTTCACTGATGGCATTGCGATCCGCTCCTTTTGCTGACTTTAGCCTTGAGCCAGCTTCAGTGGAGATGTGTAGCATTTTATTCATTAATGGAATTAGACTTTATATTTGCATGTGTGTTTTTTCCTCAGCATTTTAATGCTTTTTTTTGTTTGTTTTATTTTGCACTACCTCTATTTAAGTCAGAGAATAAACATTTCACTGCTAATTTTTTCCTGAACCTGATGAGCAGTAGTATTCCTTGGATGTAGTATGCTAAAATATGGAATTATGTGCAAACCCTGTTAAAGGCTTAGATTTTAGTCACAATTTTTTTTTCCATTCTCTTCCATAGGTTATTTTCTTATTCCCGTGCTTTGTATGTCTGATCATGATTTCAATTCTCTGCTTTTTCTCATCACTAAGTATAAAAGATCTTGACATCCTTATCGTTTCATACAGTGACTTCATTGTTTAAGATGTTGTCTTTCTGCAACTTCTTTGTTGCTTGTCTCTCTTGTTGTGTAGCATTGTCAGATTCATGAAATGGTCTTTGTGCATCTTCTCCTTTTTAACTAAGTATCATTTATTCATTTAGCGTCTACCTTTCTCCATGACCTGTTGTGCTGTTTGGTACAATTTCATGAAAAATACACGATTACTGGTTTGGTTCTCTCATCTTCCCACGAGCATGCTTCAAGTAGTGGTTCAGAGTGCATGTACATGCCTCAACACTCAGATAGGACACTTAAACCTGTTAATGTACTGGAAACTGGGAAAGGATACAGTTCAGGATGAGGTTGTACTGGCACTGCTGAACAGGAAATAAGATGTAAGCATAATTGTCCTTCATCTTATATGGAGGCTAAGAGAATGTTGTTTCTGTCTGTTCGTGTAAGTAATAAAGAGGGATGGGTGAAAGAAAAACTGAACAGAATCTTTCCACACACAGTTCATGCAAAGGTTGTAAGAAGGCTTTGGTGTGCATTCCTGTGTGCTGTACTGGATCATAAGTCATTCCTAAGATGATGGGGATGCATGCATGCTGTTCCGGACATTTTGTTTGTAACAATATACCTGTTGAAAAAGCGATGTTGTTGATTACAAACTACGCTCTATTTTTAATGGAAGACTTTACCAAGGAATATTTTGGCTACTGTTTCAGGATTTACTCTGTTATAATAGGCTCATATTTGCATCTTTTTTGTTTCTCTGTCCAGTGAGTATTATTTCAGCACAGAAAACTTGGAAAGAGACTTCTTTATGAGGAGAAAGATGGACCGACAAGGATTTCTGCCTATTTCATTGATTGCTAGCTTCCACAGGGTGCAAGCTCTGACTACAAATGCTACACTCATTTTGGAGGTAAAATAATTCAGAAGCATTTGTGTAGACAGTTTTCGTGCTTTTTGTTCTTTTTTTTAATGGATTTTTGCACAGTCCCATCGGAACTGAGGGTTGAATGCTGCAGAAAATGTTTTCTTCTGCAGTTTGTAAACATTCTGAGAGTGAGGCTACAGAAAGTGGAGATGATGAAGGGCAGCAATTAGATGAAAGGAGCAGGCATCTCTATGTCTGTAGACAAACTGAAGAATTATATCCAAGATGCTTATAGGGTCATTAGTGCATTAGATTAAGCTTACTTTGTTTTTCTTGTCAGAATCCTACTCACTTCTGTACTTTCAGTATCCTGTTTTGAATCAGAAGTTGAGAGAAATGTGGTCTTTAACACCCACACGAGGTGTTCTCATGTGCGTATAATATAGGAACTCCTTGCTGCAGTATACAACAGAGTGCTTGTACATAGCAAAAAACGTAGTCATTCCAAGGTCATTCTTTTAAGAAAATGAAAGGAGGAAATGTAAAGGGGATGTTATCTGGTGCTGAGAAGTTGTAATATTGCCAAAACCTAAGAAGCATATTAAGCCTGTTAAAGCCTACTTGCAAGTCTCTCTTTTGCAGAGTCAGTCATCTTCTGTTATTTCTTTGAGGATTCTGTGTTTTGAGAGGTTGAAGCATGGCAAGTAGGTGTTCTTAGTATAGGCAGGTACTTTGAAGAAACTTTTGATGATTCCTTTGCAAGCTAATCATCATTTATTTAGAATATGAGTTGGATAGTTGCAGAAATACCCTGACAGTGTTTTAAAACAAATAAAACCAACTGTAGGTTATGAAGGTTCTACATCACAGACCTCCATGTGAGCACTGTCAAGAGAACCACATCTCTTTGTGTGCAGAGTGAGAGTGGAAAACATGTTTTGCTGTGTTTCTTTTTTAGAGCAAAAAGAGTTGCAGAGTTTATTCGAGTATTCAGTAGTCCAGATTGAGTTTTCACTGAACCTGCCACTACTGTAATTTAGGGCAACTGTTAGATTGACAAAATCTTCAGGATGTTAGCACAAATCCTATTGTTTGGTCAGTGTCTATTGCCAAGATGTACCAGACATTTCTAATAGCTTACAAGATTTTTAGGGAGAGCAGTTCTTACTCCTTCAGTCTGAGTGGGAGAACTGGGCTGCCAAATTACTTTTCTGCTAAAATAAGAACACTTAGCGTTAAGATTTCTGAAAGGGAACAGATCTTTATGCCTTTCTCTTCCAGATGAAATATTTTTTTAGATGGCTAAAATGGGTATCTGTTTAAATTACGGCATAACACACTTGGCCAAGCTGAAGTGATCTTAACAGTGTGTTCCTGAATGATGTTGAATTCTTCTCTGGCAATAATTTTCCTCAGGTCCAGAGATACTTTTCCAATAGCAGGCTTGCCTAAATTGTAAACACTGCCAGCAAGCAAGAAAATGGAAATTGTTCTACAGAATTGACTTAGCTCCTATTTTATTTCCATTGACTCTCATAAGATGAATGTCAGCTCTCTGCTGACCTTGTCATTAAATGTATTGCCCAGTCCTTAAGCTGACGATTGTCATGCTGCTGCTACAGGGATATGCTTTTCTGCTTCTAGCACAGAAACCTCTTGCAGTATATTGCTGATCTGACCAGAAGCAGGGATGTGTGCGTACTTGAGATGTTGTCCTTCTCGTGTGGCTCTGAGGCTGTCCAGTACTTCAGCAGCTTACTGATACATGAGCCTCATCATCAAAACAGAATTGATGATTGTAGTAGAGGATCTCTAGGACTACAGGTTATTCTCTTAACAGAACTGCAGTACCTCACTGTTTCACAGCTCTCTGTGGTCTCTCCAAATCCTTTAGTGCTAGTTTTCTACTTAGTGTCTGCAGACAAAATAGGGTCTCAATGTGGTATGTTTTGGATGCTACTGAGGATGTCTGGGAGGAGCCTTTTTGGTGTGTTGCTAGTCTAAGGAGTGCTTTGCTGTTACATAGTTACCTTAAATCACATTTAGATAAGATAGCCTAAGGGAAACTGGAAGCATTCTTTCATAAGATCTAAAATAAGCAGCGCAGTGTGAGTGTTTACAGAGACCTAGGCTGCAAAATGAAAGTGAAAATAAGGTACTTGAACTAAGCTTTCATAGCAGTTTTTCCTTTAATTAGCTGAATTCTGAATGCTTCTCCTGAGGGTAATTGGTTTCACTTGTACCTGAAGTTGCATTTAATGGAAGCAGCTTCTGTCACAGGGCTGCACTATTCTGCATTCCCCCCTCCAATGGATCTTCCTCCAGAAAATGAACACCTTCAAGAGAAGCTCCAGCATACTTTATCAGATCATTCCTGGACTTGTTGTCTAGGAGTATGTTAGATTTTATACCTAGTCTTCTCTCTGAAGTCTAGTAAGTTAAAGAAAAAAAAAATTTATTTACACCATAAATCATACTATTTCCTTCTTAACCAGAAGATAGTCTGAGCATCTTTTGTAATTAAGATACGGGTTCCCTTACTTCGGAAATACAAGTCTGCTTAATAGACTAGAAGTCCTTATTTGTACTTAACTGGCTGGGGAACAACTCGTTGTTCCAATAAAGGACAAATTTCTCCACCCATTGATCTTTGGTAATTCTTCTACAGAATTTCTCTGGGTCTTACTCTCTGTATCAGTCTTCATGCTAACGTCAGGAAGGAAAAATACTTGCAATTTGTTAGCTTGTGATTTTATTCACTTTTTTTTCTTTCTATCTTACTGTGGAAATGGTTGAACACTGTTACAAATTGCCCAGAGAGATTGTGCCATATCTATCCTTGAAGGTGCTCGAACACAACTAAAAATGGCTGACCCTGCTTGAGTAGAGGGTCCAGACAATTTTGAGAGGTCCTTTCTAGTCTTGACCACTTTGATTCTGTACTGTCTGTTAGCTATGCTTAAAATTAAGAAGAAAATGCATGGAATTAATTCTGGGGAACTAGAAGAGTGGATAGAAGAGCTAGGAAGGAGTTGGTTTGATGCCCTCTCACAAGGAAAGGGTTGCAGATTGGGGAGAGGAAGGAAGTGATATTTGATGAAATTAAAAAAGATGATGAATGGTTATCCTTGAAAACAAAAAGATTGTTTGCACCGGTAGAAGAAAGAACAGACAGTTATTATGATGAACAAGTACAAAAAGCTTGAATTCCCTTTTTAAGTACTATAAAAAGAGTTGACTGTTTTCCATGAGCATAAGAAGGTGCTGGATATGTAATGTTTTCTTAAGCTGTAATGTGCTTGTCCAACAGGCCCTGAAGGACAGTACAGAAGTTGAAACTGTGGATCAGAGGATAAGAAAAAGAGTTGATCCAGAAAAGTGGCCAATTCCAGGTCCACCTTCCTGTAATCTGTCAACGACTGACTTTTCTCAGCTCATCAATTGTCCAGAATTCATACCAGGCCAAGTTTATGGCTCACATACTGGTAAAGGATTTCTTTAATAGAAACTTAAGTTTGGAGCTGTCTGTCTAGCTGAGGAAATTTGCCTCTTGATACTATTTTCATAATAGAAATTGTGCATTTGGTAATGGTTTATTCAGCTGATATGCCTGCCAGCTGTACAGTTGTGACTGATATGGCTAATATTAAGTAGATAAAAATATCTTCTGTGTGCTATAGTTGTGACCAGTCTCCAGAAGAAGGTATAAAGGCCTGGAGTCCTTTTTTATTACCAATAGCAGAAGCAGTAGTGGTCTTAAGATAGTCATAAAAACTACTTCATTTTGATACTAGCTGAAAGTTAACTGTATTTTGTGTACTCTAGTTTTGGATGGGTATTTCATTCACACTATTAATATGGAGATTGCTTTGTTTGCAAACAGTGTTTGGCAAGTAAATCTTTTACTAAAACGTTGGCTCAAGGTAAATGGGAAGAATGAAGACTGAGTTAGGCAGCCGTCCGGAGAGCTGGCGTCTGGTGTAGGGAAAACATATCCCTGATAAATGAATTCTTGTTTTCTGAATAATAGATGATTGCTCTGAGTCTGTTATATATTTCTAACTTAAGTAAGCTGATGAATTAGTATTTTCCTAAAATACTATGAAAATCTCCTAAAATGAAAAGAAATTCTGCTAATCAATGCTAACTTGAACCATAGAGGTAGCAAGTAGTAGCTGAGGTTAAGGGAAAGTCCAATGTGCAAAAAAAAAACAACCAAGCAAACAAAAAACAACACAACAGGAACTGAACTACTGTTTTTCAATGCTAGAGTCTGCACCAAGTTCTCCAGGAATGGGAAGCTTGTTGAGTCTGAAGGAAAACACTGAAACAAGTAATTTTCAGACAATATCTAAAGGATTGTCTACAAGTTTGCCTGATTTGGACTCTGAACCTTGGATAGAAGTGAAGAACAGGCATCATGCATCCACTGTCAGAGTAAAGGTAAAATGAGAAAGAACTTCATTTAAATAAGAAAATGTAAAACCTTTCCACTTTCCAGTTATAGTATGAAACAGTTGTTGTTTTTGGTTTTTTTTCCCCACACTTCAATATATGTGATACTTGATTATGTAAAACTGTCAGTGTGGGCACCGCTCACCATATCGAGACTTAGAATAACCAAGTGCATTTCAAATCCTGATCCAAAGCTCACTATAATGAAATGTAATTTTTTTTTTCTGCTGATGGACAGTTGTACATGTGCATTATTGAAAAGCTGTTGTGCTATGAGAATTATTCTAAAAACTCATCATGCTTGTCAGATTGATAAATATCTTAAAGTGGCTGTGTTATTTCTAATTCTGTATGTTCATTATTGAAAGTGTTCAGTCGTGCTTTATTTGTCTTTTATTTGGATGATCATTATCTATTTAAAGTATAAAATGCATCACCTTTTCTTATTTAGGAATGCGTTCCTATACCTGATCAAGTATCAGGCCAACAACAGCCACCCCCACCTCCAGAGGAACAAGAACAAGAAGAACTTGACTTTTTGTTTGATGAAGAGATGGAACAAATTCAGGGTCATAAGAATAAATTCACTGATTGGTCAGATAGCAGTTCAGATTATGAAATTGATGATCAGGACGTAAACAAGATTTTGATAGTAACACAGACACCACCATATATGAGAAAACATCCTGGTGAAGGTCGTATTGGCAACCATTTGTGTCATGGAAAAATAACATCAGAACTTGCTAAAGTTATTAATGATGGCTTATACTACTATGAACAGGATTTGTGGACAGTGCAGAGTGAAAATGACACTACAGTAATGGTAATTCTTTTTTCTTTCTTTCTTTCTTTTTTTAACCTTAAAACAATGCCTGTGTGAACAGAGCTAAAATTATTTTGGCTTTCTGCTATACAACTGAACTATTGGCCTTTCAATGTTTGAAGGGAGCTTATGAACAGGAGGGGGAACAACTGTTTACAAGAGTGGATAGTGATAGGATAAACGGGAATGGTTTTAAACTAAGACAGAGGAGGTTTAGGTTAGATATTAGGAGGATTTTTTTTACACAGGGTGGTGACACGCTGGAACACGTTGCCCAGAGAGGCTGTGGATGCCCCCATCCCTGAAGGCCAGGCTGGATGTGGCGCTGGGCAGCCAGGTCTGGTGGTTGGTGATCCTGCATATAGCCGGGGGGTTGAAACTGGATGATCATTGTGGTCCTTTTCAACCCAGGCCATTCTGTGATATGACAGACATTTTTGAAAGAAAGTTGACAGTTGAATTCAATAGAAATGTAAATTATGTTTATTTTCATGATTATGTAGACAGTTGAAAGCAAAATTTTCTTTTGTCAGAGATTTGACCAGAAGCACAGAATGGATATTTTGTAGAACAATTTTTAATGTTTTGGAGATGGTTCAACTTTTCCACTGTTTTCTTCTTCTATACATAGCTTGTTTCATAAAAAGCCCTTTCAAACCCCTAGTATAGAGGCAATATAAGGACATATTTTTTATGTAAGATAGAGAGGAGGACATTATAGTCATTTTTAAGTAGTTTATTTAGAGGTTTGTTTATCTTGCAGCTTGTAAGAATGTGCAGCTGTGTGAGCAAATTGCAGTTGGGTTTGCACACCTCGTTTTATTATAGCAACCCTTTTATTTCCTAGCTTGTATTTGAGGCCCCTGTCATTTAGGCTTTCAAAACTTCAGAAGGAGCTTGTTAGTTTTGTGATTTTTTTTCTACTGATTTATTTTCATACAGTAAATAGCTATAAAATTACAGATGTGTTGAACTCCAGCACTTCATAGGCTGAGGTAAACTGGGAACACCACTGTCCTGTCACTTACTGATTTTGGTTTATTAAGAATCCACTTTTTGTGAAAGCGAGCCCAGTGAGTGGTTTATCTGTAGGCAGTGCTGCTGTATCAATAGCAGATCATGTGCACATAGAAATAAAGTTACCCAAAGACTAAAATGATGAGTTAAAGGAGCTTTACCTGTTGGTAAGGACAAATGTGTGTTATATGGGAAGGAGGAAAAGGGTGAAAATAACTTAAGGGAATGAAGTGGGTACAAAAGGGAGTTGACAGAGTTAGAAATGAATGTTGAGAATAAAAGCTGGAAATTAAGGTGGGATTCAGAACATGGAATTTTTATTATGAAGAAAGTGGTCCAAGAAAAGCAACAGACTGGAACAAGACACTCAGAAATGGCACACAGGAAGAGAAAATATTTTCTTGTTGTTGTGATGCTCTTGGCCGTAACCTAAATGAGGTTTTCTTTCTTATATTCCATGCATGCATATCACACTACCTTCAGTTGAGCAGGAGCATGAGTGCTTTGAGGTGCTGCCGTTTCATTTACAACACTGGCATTTCTTTGTATGTAGCCTGAGGAAGGGAGCAGATCATCTCCTCTCCCCCTAAGTTGATTTTCTTGTCAGACTTGCTGCAGAAGACAGACTGCTTTGGTTTTGGCAAGAGATAGGATCTCAGTTGTTTCTGTTTCTTACCCTGTTAAAAATCTTGAGCATGGCCCCATTGGCCTCTATGTGCCCATTTGGTGGCCTAACTGTTTCTTGCAGAAAATACAGTGTTGGTTGTGTTGTTCATGTCAGCTAGGAACTCCCATTTACATTTAACCACATCTGTACTGGCTTGTGTGAGTTTAGCTGTGTGTGAATTCTAGGTTGCTGATTTTCTCTTAGGATATTCAGTCTTTCCTCAAGATGGTGGCCATTGTGGTTTGTGTTTACACTTTTTGTTTTCTCTAATTCAGCAAGAGGTTGAGAACTTCAGGAAGCTAAATCTCGTTTGTAAGGAAGAATTTGATAATCTTGCACCAGAACTGATTGCTGATCAGTCCCAAGAAATTCCTCTGGGTTATTCAGAGTTACAGAAAGGTAAGTAATGTAACACAGATATTTCTATTTTAAAATCTCTATAACGAAGCACGTATTTTAACTTTTTCTGCTTGTGTAATGTTTTATATTTTGTTCAGTCGGCAGTCTGAGAGAATTTTTCTTTGCCAATTTTTCCAATTGTCAGTTCTTCATCAGTATTGGAAGTTTTCATTGTGTTAGAAGAAGCTGATACTAGCAGTACTTCTCAGGACATGTATGATCATCTATAGGTAGCATTCTGTTCTGTTGTTATGCAAAAAGCACCTAGCCATGCTGTATGGTAACTTGCTGTCTACACTGTGTTACATAATAGTTATGGAGGTGAAAGATGTTCTAGGTTGGTATTTTTCTGGGAAATGAAAATAGAAGGAAGTGGGAAGAATTTTCTACTCATATCACAACTTTACCAAGAAGTTGCAATGTCCAAACGTTATATTTTAGGGTAATTCTGATCTTACTAACATTTACTGGGGTACATGGTATTATCTGTAAAGTAGTTGAAGAAAACCACCTAACCAAAAAGCAAGAATGTGTTTACACTTGTTTACTTTGCCATTGTAAATACAGAAAAACAAGCAGAAAAGAGAGGATATAAATTTTATAGAGAAGATGTGTTTGAAATGTTTATTCCATCGTTTTGAGCAGTCAGTCAGTACTGCTTCCGCACCAAGTGCTTTTTTGTTATTTCAGTTATCCTTTTGGGGATGATGTAGTTCACTTGAAGTGAATCATGCCTTTAAGATATTAGGTATTTAGAGGAGTTTAAGATTTCAAAGCTCAATTTTCTTTTGAAAAAAAAGTATTTCTTTCCTTTTTGCTGATTTAGCAGAGGAACCAGTCTGTAATTTCTTCAGTACTGAAGCACTACCAGCAGCAACAGTGACTCGGTCACTGCCAACTGTAGTTCCAGAATCTCCCCGAGTTCACCCTGGTTTCACCCCACGAACACCTCGCACCCCGAGGCTACAGGATCCCAACAAAACACCCAGGTTCTACCCCGTTGTTAAAGAAGCACAATCCATTGATGTGAAGGTAAATGGAAAGGCTTAATGTCTTTTAAAATCTATGGAAAGCCTATAAAATTTGTGCGTGTAATGTAATTTATAAGAATGTCAAGGCAAAAATGAAACAATGGTACTTGATAACTGTTTTTCTTCCAAAATGTGACCATATTCATCCTTTTTTATTTCTACAAAATGGTTCCTGATTTTTCTCTGTAACATTTCTTAAAAGTCCATAGTGAAGAAGTATAACATCTAAAGGTTTTAAATTTGTTACATAAGAATAAGCTTCAGGTTATGAAGCTGGAGCATTGTGACTTTATATTTGGTTAGATATAATATCAAATGGGCAGCATGCTGTTTTGGGAGGATAAAATGAGTGAAATCAAATTGTGAAAATAAATGTTTCATTTTCTTCCTTAGGCTCCAAGAAAAAGAAAAACACGGCACAGTACAAATCCTCCCTTAGAATGCCATGTCGGCTGGGTGATGGATTCCAGAGACCATAGGCCAAGAACTTCCTCTGTGAGGTAAGGATTGGTTGGTTGGTTTTTAAAATTTCTTTTTGTAGCATCATTAGTTCTCATCTCCAGTGCAGAAATAGGCTGTGATTAAACGAGAATTTCTACATGCAGTGGAAGCAAAAGTGAGTAATGGAAGAAAGGTAAATGGGGACTAGAGACAAACCTAGAATTTAGAAGGAGAGCCATGCGGAAGTGAACTAATTAGCCTATTCTCATTCTGTTCTTTGCTGATCCATGATATAATCTCATTAATGTTACCTGAAGTACTTATGCTCATTGATGGTCAGTGACTCTGTTTGCCTTTAAGCGGTCATTTAATACCATGTATTATATTAATGCTTAGTTAGCATCATCAAAAACTTTTCAAAGATAATAGCACAGAAGTAGATGTGCACCCTAAAACAGGGATAACTGGGAATCCAAGTACACATTACAGTGTTTGTCGGGTGGTCATACTGTACTAACAGTGCTTGTATACAGCTGAAAGGTTGAAAGCTGATTCTGTGAAAAAGCAGTCTGTAGAACAGAAATGTTTCTTTTGCAGCAGTTCCAATGCTTCACCTTCAGAAGGAGCTGCACTTGCAGGAGGTTATGGTTGTACTCCAAATTCTCTTCCAAAATTTCAACATCCTTCTCATGAACTGTTGAAGGAAAATGGCTTTACACAACAGGTGTACCATAAGTATCATCGAAGGTGTCTAACAGGTAGGCTACTTAATGTACTTCCTAACTTTTTAGCAAGAAATAATCAGTTGTTACCTGATAGCGATTTTCTCCATATTCTTCTTGATCTGTCATTTTTCTTGGGAAAAATGGTGCTTTTATTTTATGATACTTTCTATTTAACTTCAAATTCCCTGACAAAAAAAAAGTACCCTCAAAATCCTTGACATTTTCTGGCAACTTTTTTTGTGTTAATATTCATTGCTAAAAGAAATACTGAGTCCTTTAGAGAAGATAATTAGCTGACTTTGAAACTTAATAAATAATAATTACAATTCCTGAAGGTCTTATGTTAGTGTTACTAATGAAAAAGCACTTTAAAATAGTCTGTTGAAGAAGTAAGAATTTGGGGCTGTGTGTTTGTTTCCTTTACAGAGAGGAAACGGTTGGGAATTGGCCAGTCCCAGGAAATGAACACACTTTTTCGTTTCTGGTCCTTTTTCCTGAGAGATCACTTCAACAGGAAAATGTATGAAGAGTTCAGACAACTTGCTCTGGACGATGCAAAAGAACACTACAGGTATGAGGTTTTTTCTTGCAACTGAAATTTTTTAAAAAAAATTTGAAAGTTTGAGGTCTTTACCAGTCATTTTAATTACAGTGATTTTTTTTTTCTTATATCTTTTTTTACATGTATTTTTTTTACATACATCTTAAGTGAACATTTTTATTGTTACATCTTTGTAAATCTTTAAAATAGCAGTCTGGGCAAGTTGTTTTAACACCAAGAACATGTTTGTGTGTATTTGTGCTTTGTGGATAATTAGCTAAGTGTATGGCATTTCCTGACCTTTAGTTGGTCCTGAATTCTCCAAAATCATGCAACTTGTTGACTCTGACAAGTCAGCTCTACTCTTATGAAAGTTTCTGCGATTTTTCTCATCCATTCTTGACCTCAAATTGCTTGTCTTCCTACAATAGTAGAAAAAATTACCACTCCCACATCAGCTCTTCGATATTCCTTCTTGTTCCCACACACTTCTTCTTTTCCCTCCCCAACTTCTATTAATCAAAGACACAGGGTAGCCCAGTGTATTGAATGCTAAGTGAGGAAGTTTATAAAAATTACAAAGTTTGGATATGTTGTCCCTCTAGAGTGTCAAGTCCGTAGGATGCAAAGGTGGTTTTAATCATCATTTGTATATCTGTTGAGAGCTTTCTTTATGCTTTTCTGATTATCCAAGTATATATTTTCCAAGAGAAACTTCAGAAGGCTCTTAAGGGATAGCACATAAATGCTTGACAGAAGGAGGTCCCATTTATGCTGTCCTTATGTCTTTGCCAAATGTAACATATTGTGGTATCATAAAGAGAAGTTGATCCAGATCCTTCCTGAAAAAATAACTTTTGTATATTTATCTTTAAATACTTCAGGTAAGTGCTACTGGCATGAATATTTCCCTAGTTAAGTGTTCCTTAAAGTTGTAGTGATTACCTAGATGCAACTTGACTTCAGGAGCTCTCACCATTGCATAATTTCATGTATTCATAGCACGATACTGTAGTCATCTGATGACTGAATGCAGCACTCATATAAAAGGTGTGTGTCTGCATGGTAAGAGTTCAGTGTTATACAGGAACACAATGCCTGGTTTGGTACTGGGAACTGGGTTAAAACATCCTTTGGCTTCAGTTCACTTATCCAGAAAAGCAAACAATTTATTTTGACCTCCACTTAGCTGCCCAAGGCAGACTTCACACATGCATGCTAAGAATTCAGGTGCGTCCACAGAGCATTAAACTTGGAAGGAAAGCAGTAATAACTGTAGTAACTTCTAGCAGTAGGGCTTTTTTTTTTTTTTGTGACTTTGCCACTTTCTCAGCTAGTACAGATTAGGAAAAAGTTGAGTGTGACAACCAAGTTTAATGCTTCCAAGTAAGGTAAAATGAACTCAGAGTAAATGAACAAATACTCAGCTCAGAGTAGATGGTTAAGAAGCTTATGATTGAGTTGAATAAGGGAGTGGCAGGTAGACTGTTGTCAGTTGTTTATTCCCTCTAATAGAAAACAGGAGGGGCATGGAAGGAAACCAGAGTCCAAAAAAATTGGAGGCCATTTTTCATGTGGGAGCTGTGGGTCTCAATATCTTGAAAACGTGAAAGCATTTGTTTTGAAATTGCAGGCATGCATAGTCTGTAGTTCATAAATTGAAGCCGTGTGACAAAACTGATATTGCTGTTAGTTTTGCCTACTTGTGAAGGTGTTTCAGAACACCTGTTTAATACAAATTGAATGTAAAAGGAAACATTTTTTGTAGAAAGGGAAAAATGAGACTATGCTATTCACATAAATGCAAGGAGAGATCGAAAACTTGCATGCTTCTGAGCAATTAGAGTGTATTCCTAAGATTCCCATACCTGTTTCTTCTCTTCTAGGTACGGGTTGGAATGCTTGTTTCGATTTTACAGCTATGGCCTAGAAAAGAAATTCAGGCGAGACATATTCAAGGACTTCCAAGAAGAAACAAAGAGGGACTATGAAGCTGGTAATTATCATAGGCCAGTCACTGCTTACAGCAGGGTGACTTTAGCTGGAAGATAATCCCCTTTCCTTGGCACTCACTTGTTTAGTAAGCTCAGTTTTAGTTTAGTTTTTAAGAGCACCTTTAGTTTATCTTTCATATATGGATACTGGTGAACAATTAGTTTTTTAGTTAAGTCTAGCCTTTGTAAATCGGTAAAATTGTCTTCTGTTGTTATTAGGTCAGCTGTATGGACTGGAAAAGTTTTGGGCTTACCTAAAATATTCTCAGCACAAGACACCAGCCATTGATCCCAAGCTGCAAGAATACCTCAGTAAATTTAGGAGACTGGAGGACTTCAGAGTGGATGTAAGTTTCTACACCTATTTTAAGTAATTTGGCATATCCTTCAAGTTAAACTGTTTCAAAACAGTACTTCAGTTCATGAAAAGGTAAATTTACAAATCCCATCAAGTGACTACAAGGCCTGATTAGAAAATGTTAAATGGAAATGAAAAATGTGTTGTTCTGTTCCAGGTGTTATTTTTCAAGCTGATATATTGTCAGTATATGAACAGTGCTGAATTTCTCTTTTTATTGTATAATGTAAATAGCAAAAATATATAAAAGGACATTTTACTGATCTAATAATATGAAATGCTGAGGAAGGAGGACTTTGAAGATTTTTTCAACTCAATGCATAGTTTATTTGTCATCTGCTAAGACAGATTACTGCTATGCTCTTCAGGAATTTGGCAAATTAATTAACACCTAGCAGTTCCTTAATGAATTGTGACAGGCATTGTCCTTTGCACGCCAAATTCAGCGTAACCTTCTTATAGACAGCTGATTTCTTAAGCTGCACGATTCCAGACTGCAGTGCTGCTGTGTTTGTTGTAATGGGATTGTGATGTATTGCTCCAATGCTGTCATCTTCTTCACCCCTCCTTTCTGGGAATTGTGGCAAATATTGGGCACTGGCTATAATGTAGTGCTCGAAGATGTTGAAGTCCTAAACTTGTCATGTTTTTACACTTGTAGCTTAATGGCCAGGAAGGTTTAAGAGTATCAGGGGTGAGTTGTGAATAACGATTAATATTACTATGCCTAACTAAAGGCTCAATTACAGAATGCTCCTTTCTGCTCCCCTAAGTATAGGAAAGGGCAGATACCTGGCCTTACAGAACAACTCTTAACAAGGTACTGATGTTAATTTTCAGCCTCCTTTTAGTGAAGAATGTGGCAGGAGGCAGTTTGCTGCTGCAGGTGAGGATTCGGCTCATCGCAGACATCCGGCTCGTTCCTGTAGAACATTTCCTGTGGCTCAGCCTGCAGTGCTGGAGCACGTTACCAGTGAGAACACTGTGCAAGCACCCAGAGCAGGCCATCCTAATGCTGCCACAAAATCAATAGAAAGTGATGTACCGGAAAAATAGACTAAGCCTCACAACCCTTGAGAATCAGCTTTTTCATCGCTCTTCTTAGTTGGAGATCTCCAAGGTGAGCCCATCTAGTACATGATTAAAAGTGTATGGGAAGACAAAGGACTGCATTCTTTTTCGTGGGATTAAGTTCCAAAACACCCTAGGAGAGTCGTTCTTGGTTTTGGGATCATCAGAAAGGTCCTAGGGAAGATTCTTTGGCTTCAGTATTGCTTTCCTCAAGCTTTTGTTTACAAAAAACTGCATTCCTTACATATGCATAAAAATACTTTGGGGATGCCTTACATTTCAGCTCATGTTTCTGGGGAAAAAAAAAAAAAAAAAAAAGTATGGTATATCCATCTTACTGACTGCGCTTTCTTTGCCCCTTCGTTTGTATTTTACCAAAGCAAAAAAATTACAGTATACATATAATTTTAAATGTAAAGAAAGATCTATGTGATTGGTTTGCTTTTTAATCTGTAACTATAAAAAGTATGCTTTGTGTGAAAGTGCACTTGAGAATGTGCAGCTATATATGATACAGCACTGCTGGATTCTATTTAAAGACATAGTTTCTATTTTTTGGGGGTCTCCATAGTTAGTATAAAGTACGGAGTTGAGTTGGACATAACTGGGATAGCTTTGCAGATACTTCTTTCAATACTGGTTCTTAAAAAGCCACAGTAAAATACAGGGAAAAATGGATCTGTTGATTCAGTGTCTTAAAATAACACTTAGCATCTGCAGTTGGTGCAGGTCTTTCAAGCAGCTTTAGCAGAATTCTCATATGATGGTCACAGAATCCCAATAAAGCACTCTAACATGAGGCATCCTTTTTTTTTTTTAGATTTTTTTTTTCCTCTGTATTTCAAGGAATAAAAATTAGTTTGGAAGGAAACAAAGTATTCCTTGTAAACTTTTTTTTTTTTTGCTTAATTTTACAATAGTTGAATGAAGGTCTGCTTAAATTGTGCTAGCTGAGATAAGATAATTTCATACAGGTCTAAGCACAATTTCACTGAATGTAAATTATTGAAATGTACGTTCATTTCTGTAGCTAAAATATGAGGGTGTTTATATCATGCAATTTCTTTTAATTTCATTACTTTGATTTAAAAAACACTGTACAAACTGAGTGGGTCACTTATTTCTCCTGAGGTTAAATGAGAAGAATTTCAGCTTTCTAACCGGTTAGCTACAAAAGAGCCCTCTGTTGAGAATTACAGCTAGCACAAATGCCTTAACCCATGAAGGTGTCCAAACGGAACGACCATCCAAAGTCAGAGTGTCAAACTGCTATCAGCTCTTAGTAAGTCCATTATTATTTTTTCAGTCATTGTCTTGTGAAACTCAGTGAATTATGAATGTCTGCATTGTAAATGAGTACATGAGCAGTGGCCTTCCCAGCAGCTGAAAGAGTTACAGTACAAAATAGAGCCTTTTACAGAGGGCCTGTTCTAAGTGAAAACGAACAACTAATTTAAGCAACGTCCTTTCCATAAGCTGAAGTGACACATCTCAACCCTATGTTTGATCCATGACTCTTGCTATCCAGGAAAATGATGCAAATGTAAATTTGAATTGAATCTGTATATACAAGTAAAAGATTTAAAATATTTCACTTTTTTTCATTGGAAAATGTGCAGACTAAGCTTATGGTGTGTAATTTTGTGATATCTTGCCAAATTTTATAAAAACAACACAGAAAACCCTCCAGTAATGTTGTATTACAAGCTTTGTTGTTATTGTTCCAAAAGCGTGAAGAAGACACTTGTATGGAGTCTAAGGCTGTAGGTTTGCCTCTGATGGGTTCTTAAAATGCAAGCCAGCTTTTTTTTCAGGTTTTGTGATGACTTTTCATATGCCTGAGTGCTTTTTTCAAAGAAAAAATGACAGGTGAGTAGAAAATGTGGCTGAAGCTAAAGGGAGGGAATACTTTACCTCTTACAGGCTTTGTTTAGAGTGTGGCCCTTTATTTTGGTGGATGCGAGGGACACAGGTCTGGCTTATAGCTCTACCTTCAGGAATGCCCCCTTTGTTGTCTCATGGACCCAAACCTTCCTTCCCTCCTTGGTTCCCTGTCAGAGTGGTAGAAAGAATGACAGCTCCACTGCTGCTGTTCACATGCTGAGATGAGAACACAAACATCAAAGATTAGAACAAAGCCCCAGGACTACTGGTTAAGCAGTTTGTTCGTTTGTAAGGTTCAAAGTTGTTAATTACCTTTCTGTAACTGGCATTCCTGTTGTGGAGCCATATATTTGTCTTCAAGCAGGCATGTATACGTACAGCATCCTTTCTGCTGCCTTCTACATCCACTTAAGGTAACCTTCAATTCATCCGTCTTAAGAATGATTGTATTCTAACAGATTTTTGCTAAGTACTTATCAAGTTTTGACCTTTCACATGTCTAAAAACTCGTGTGCTTAATGATAGAATGCCTTCTTGTAAAGGCATTTCTCAGCAAATACTTCAGAACTATACTATGCTAAAAGCTCATTCATTAAGGTTTTCCTTCAGTCTTGCTTGAAAGGCTTTTCAGGGAAAGAAGGAAAACTTGTTCCTTGTGGAGAGCAGATATTTTCCTACAATGAGAAACAGTAGCCTGTCTGCATGACAGATTCTTCTGGAGTTGAGCAGGGATGGGTGTCTGTAGGAGATAAAAGAGCAGAAAGCAGCTCATACTCACAGCAGCCTATGCTCCAGGTCCACTGGAATCAGGCATCCTTCTGTGCTGAGGTGGCAAACCACCCTTTTGCAACTCCAGACGGAGGAAGAGACTTAATTGTTGGCTGATGTTCTTTTGCTGAGAAATCCCACAGCTATGCTAGGCTATACCTGTAATCTTAAAGCTTTCCGCTCTGCTTTCTTCATCCTAGATTTTTGGAGGGAAAAAGGCAGTGCCCTTTGCTTCAGCTTCTGCAAACTCCACTAGAAATGCAGCAAACAAACCCCCAAATTGTAACCCAGTAATGGGATTTATGTAGAAAACCAGCTTTTAACCTGTTGGAAGTGGCATTATTATATGACCCAAGTGACATGAGACTTAAGATAGAAAATTCTCAAGAAATTTAAGCATCTAGATTAGCTGCTTTAAGGCAACACTTTGGATTAATACCTTCAAAGCTCATCAGTTGTGGTTTCTTTCCAGTAAAAAGTGATGCCTTCAACTACATAAAATGAAATGACAGCCTTCACACTCCCATGAAATCAGGGCCTACGTCAAGCAGCAGAAATGTATTTTTATTCCAGAATGCTCATGGCCAATGACAAATCCAGACCTGCCACCACAACTTCTCACCTCCAGAGTTTTATTCTTAGGTGCTTACATAGTATGCTTGTAGGCTTTACCCAGTTACCTAGAAATTGTGACAGCTCAGTAAAATATCATTGTCACAGAAAACAGTTCGTAACCAGAATGGGGATAATTAGTTTTTTTCCATTAATTTGGCAAGAAGGCTGTTCTGCCAGACTGGAACTGTGAAACACGGCTAAGTTGCAAACTTCTGGTACAGCAAAGTGCACAGAAACACAGGAAACCCCACAGAGGGGAATGCTCCCGGGTTGGGTGCATTGGGTGTATTTTTCTCATTAAAAGATACTTCACTTGCATTTGAACTAACCTGAGCGGATATACCTGTTCATATTTAATTAAGTTTTCTATATTTAAGCCCTCGAGGCCAAAATGACATGATTTCTAGGACTAAATTGCCAAATTTCAACTGCAAGTGCATCATTCCATCCATGGCTGAAAGAGCAATCACTGGTTGAGCTTTTTTCACCCCCACAACCTATTCTTTAAGCCATAACATGGAAATTGGAGGGAACTAAGACTGCAAGAAGCAAGCTAAGGACTTTATCACAGACATACTCCAGGCTTACTAAGGCAATTTCTAGAACACGGTTTCTATACTAGACAGTCAGTTATGCTTCATGAAAAACTACGCAGCTTGATCCTAAAACACCAACAAAAAATCAACAGCCACAAAGCAGAAATAAAACACAGGAAGACAATTATATTCAAAGTTCTACTTTTTGAACAATATTTTGTTCTATTACACACAACAATCCATGTTTGAGGGTAGGGGGAAAGCTACCAACATGCTTACTGTAGCACAGGCAGTATTAAAGAGACTATCAGTTCAGTTTAATTATTTCTTGGCCTTTTCACTAAAGAGGCTGAAACTGATCTGATTTCACAGGGAAAGAAAAAAAGCAAAAATGAGCAGAAAAATAGCTTAGATTATGATGGTTTATAATAGCTATTTAAAGTGTAGCAAAACAAGAAGCATCTTAAGAGAGCACCAAACTGCTACTGCATATGCTGAAAAGATAGAAAATGCAAATCTTAACGAAGGAAAAGCAGATCTGTGTCAATAAAAAGATAAGAACATGTACAAGCATGCAGGAAAGTTCCAGTCTCCAGTGAAAATTTGCTATGTTCAAGATTAAGTAAAAATGTTTAAAAAAAAAAAAATCAAGATTTAAAAATACATTTCCTACCACTAAAACAAAAACTTGGGAAGTGGTATACAAATAGGCCAGAAACATTTTAACAAATGACTACTTCTAACCCAGAATAACACAGTCTAGCCCAAGAAGAGAAGTAATAGCAAACTGGAAACGTATTTCACTTCTAATGAAGATGAGACTAGTCCCTTATGTTGCCTAAACAAAAACTGTGTCAATATCAACCTGTCATTTTTATTAGTTTAACAGTGAATTTTGACCAAGCAACTGCTGTAACTACTTTAAGGATGAGTGTCTCCATAAAAGTTATGATACTAATTTCACTGAAGCTTCCAAGGATGTGATGTTGTTATGAACTATGAGCGCCAGCTGTATGCATCAGCTTCCTGTTAAAATGAAGGATATGGTGTGCTTCTAAAGCACAGTTGTCATCCTCTAATCACTAGCGACTTTTAAGGCAGGATAAATGAGCCGAAGTCAGATCCACTGGGCATCAAAATATAGGGTTATACCTATGCAACATGTTACTGCCAAAAGATGATTTTTTTTACATTGTAGTCTTCAGTTACTGCTAAGTTGCTTGAAAGCAAAAATCATCCTTCTACTCATCTCTGATCACTTTTTTTATTTAACCAATCTTAAATCATAAGTATTGGGACATTGCTCTTTTTAAAAGTGTTTAAATAATTAAAAAAAAACCACATTCATGTAATTTTGATCTGATTAAGCCTCACAGCAGTTCTTTGAGTATGGGAAAGGAAAAGGCTGCACTGGGTTAGGAAGGCACAGCATATGAAAACAACTGCTCTTTCCCCAGTAAGAAGTTTCTATGTAAAACAGACACAAGCAAGATAAAAAGCTCAAGCTACAGCTGTGCCAGATGTAGCAATAGTAATAGCTATAGTGAGTAAGTAACAGGGTAACTCATGTCAGGTGGTAGGAATCTCCAGCCATGGCTTTGTACGGTAGAAGCTGTAATACAGTCAACTGTAAAAGTATTCTTATGTGGAAGCCTGAAAATCTTGATCTGATTGTCCCATTTGATACAAGCATAAGCCGCCTATTTCCAATCCACAGCTACACGCATCTTGATGCTGTAATGAGGTGCAGGAGCTGGAGCAAGAGCTAACATGTGATAAGCATACTCCAACTACTGTGTAAACCTTTTAGATTTAGTTAAAATGAAGCAGTAAGGTGTGTGGATAGCAAATTAGCACTCAAGTTCACCAGCTGCTGCCCTGCACAAGAAAGCTTTTCTTCATTTGCTGGCAGCTTCTGCTCTTCCATCTAAGTTGTATTCCTGTAGTTAGTTATACCAGCCTAACCAACACTGCAGCAGTGTTCAATGATTAGCAGATAGATTACTTATTATAGTAATAATGCACAAACAGAAGACTGGACACTGCATCCACACTCAGTTAACAAAGATGCGACATAAACAGAAACCAGCACCTTAATAATGGCACACACTAATGGCCAGCCATGTACCTAACTGCGTTGTTCAGCTCCTATGAGAACCTGCAAGTGGAGCCTTGAAATTGAAATGGCTTTAGTTTTGTTGTTTCTTCTGCTGTGATAAAACTATTATTTTTCAGGCTTGCATATGCAAGGAAAAGAATTTAATCTGCCTTCTAGGACATGTGAGTTACAAGCGATTCAGTGGAGGATTTTGTTTGTTTCATTTATATTGACACAATACTGTTTCAGTCAAACAGTAATAAAAACATAGTAGTTCCTGAGATTTCAGGGTTGACAGTTCAACAGAATGAATATATGGAAATCTGTTACTGTAAACATACCACAGATAAAATCTGCAAGCACAGATGCAGATGTAACCCATAACTGTAAGCCATGAACTTAATGGTGTCACAGTTAGAAATTTGGTAAAGTAGGCAGTGAAGTTTCTGCAAGATGTTTGCATTGATCCACATGTATTGATCTCCAGCTGCAAGCGCCATGAAACACAGGTTTTTTTGTACATTATATTATTTCCTAGAATGCTTATATACAATCACTTGATTTTTTTTCCATCATAAATACATTGCCATAGGTTTACTCCTTTAACTACAACTTACCTGAGTGAGTCTTCCAGTTTCTTCAAAAAGTGGGACTTGAAGAGAAAATGAACGCCCTTGGAGCTAGGAACATTAATAACAGCGAATCTTTCTTTCACATCCAAGACTTCTTCCCCTTACTTTGTACTCCATCATATTCCACCTCTGCTTGACAGCTTCTACATAGAGTCTGACAGCCCATTTGGTATTGTACATGCTTTATTAAAATGGTACTTGTATTTACAATATCTGCAGAAACAATCCTTCTCAAGTCTTGCATTCAGACAGACACACACACAGACACACGCGCGCACACCCCTTCACTCTACAGGGGTGTGAAGGCTATGCTCCCAAAAGTTAGGCAGCTTCTGGAAGAGGAGGGAGGGTGACTTTTTTTTTTTTGAATTACTTAAAAAGAAGCGTGGGAGTATGCATTTGGCCATCACAATGCTAATTTAAGTATATGTAGTATTAACATATGGCAGTAACACTGAGTATTCCTCTTTTACATTCTATACACAGAATGACATCAAGGTTTTCCAGTCAACAGAACATTCTAACTTCAGTCTCAATGTCGCTATGTAGTGACTATGAAAGAGGGCTTTCCCTTAAAACAATTCAAGTCTATGCAAGCGAAATAAGGCACAATTAATATTTGATTTGATTCAGACGAATGGGAAAAAGGAGTGGGAGGGACACAGGCTTCAGATAATAGTTGTTGAAGAGGAAAGAGTTTTACCCAATCCTTTTGAGAAAAGGATGAATTTTACCGCCATCCTGATCTATGTGGACTTCTCTTAGAGAACTGAAGTATTCTGCCAGGGCTACTAAGGCCCACGTACAAAACAAAATTGGAAATTCACATTATAACACCAGTGTCAGTAGTCTAACCTACTGATACTGATGTACATGAGCACATCTTTGTTTAATGCTGAAGGAGAAGACAAACATGAAACAAGTTTCAAACCTTTCACTGAGCTTGAAGACTCACATCTTTAGAGAGTTTGTAATATATGCTATTTGAAAAGGCTTCAGCTTACTGATAAAAAGGAATAGCATTTTTGCCTTTAAATCCCTGGCCCCTCTTCACTAAGCCTTACCAGACATTACAAATAAACTGCAACAAAAAGTTTGGCAGCACAAATAACGTCTAGTATTCAAATGTTCAGTTGTGACTTTATTATTTTCCTTGTACAAAACCTGTTGAATGTTTTTCGCAGCAGATGAACTGTACCCAAAGATGCAGGACATTCTGTGATGGGGAAAAGAGGTTGCAGTTCCGAAGGCCCCTGACTTTGGTTGTTTACAAAGTTCATTCCTGTTTAGTGTGATCCTTGGTATCTTCCTCATCTGTGTATTCTGATGGTTCTTCCCCTGGTTTTAGGAGTCTACCTACGTAGTCGTATTTTTCTGAAAGAGATTCATGATTCCATTACAATCAAAAACAGCTTCATTCCAAGTTAGCCTGCATTGTTGCTAATTCATTTTTCCCACACACACATTAGGGTTCTGAACATGAATCACTGGAATTGATGGCAATTTATCAGTGAGCTCAGCTGCTAAAACAGTCTTGGTACCATTGCTCCTCACTACTTGTTCTGCTCTCAGTACTTTGATTTTGATTCTAATCAGCCTGGCTTTATCACATAAAGGCTGAAAATAGTGCTATTAGAACCAGCACAAATTTCCTCTGCCTGTTTCAATTTCAATTAATGTGAAAAAATTGTTTCCTCTCCCTCCAGAGGCATACTTCCATACATTTTAGAAATTATTTCAAGACAAACTTGTTCAACTCTTAATGCCCAAATAACTCTTTGTCCTAGTCATAATTCAGTGGGATCCAAAGCAAACAACCTGAGAGCAGGAATTCCACTGGCTAAGCTACTCTACACTGAATAGCTGAAAAGGATGCCTTTCTTGTATAAAACTGTCAGGGTAAAAAAGTTATAGTGGGATATAGTGGCATTTTCTCTAAAGAAGAAAGCCCTGAAATCCATCGTCTTTTCCTAGGAAAGCCACACTGCATTGTTAATGTCACTATCAACATCTCTTTTAAAGATGCCCCAAGCCCACGTCAGTCATTTTATATTAAAAGCTGTTTATTATTACAAAAGATGTTCTAATTTGAACAGTTACCTTTAAATTGCATTTCCCACTCTCTTACACTTTCCATCTGTACAGCATTTAAGTCCGATAGGTCATCATATTCATCTCTGAGTGCATCTTTATCTAGACAGAAAGTTGCTAGTCCCCTGGAGGCATCTCTGCCAGCAAATATTCCATATGGACCCTCTGAAAACAAAAAGACAAAACCAATACCTTCAGGTCTTTGCTTATTGACTCATGTCAGTTCTTCAGTCTGCCACAGCCATACATGAAAAGACCCATGCTTTTGCAGCTTTGACACTATGGCTGTCCAATGTTCAACAACACTGCAATTCCATCTTAGGTATCATTAGGAGATAAAGTCTGCCAAGAGAAGCAGAGTCAAGAAGACAGTTTTGAAGGGGTATCTGGAAAAATCGCTGACCCTTGATGCAAGTCAAGTCATGTAAGTTCCAAAGAGATGGGAGGCCAGAATTCAAAAGAAATCTACTTCTATTAAGGAAAATACAGAGCAGCTAAAAGTTGGATATGAACAGAACCAAATCACATGGACACCTTAGTAAGAAATCCATTTAGAGTGCCAGTCGATTACTTCACTTGCAGAGCCACCATAAATTGACAATCAGTGGATCTTTTGACACATTTCTTACTACAGTGAACATTACACTGCAAAACACAATTAAGAAATTGAAATCAATCCTATACCAAGATGTATAATTTACTCATTTATCACACTCAGACACTTTTCATAAAACCGGTAAGAGGTAGTAATGGCTGCCTATGACAACGTAATGCAGAGCTTCTTCAAGCAAGAATTCTTGCTGTACTCCAAACCAGCTGCCATTCAAATGATCTCGCTGTTGATGTTCTGAATGAGGAACACAGGCCCACAACATTATAAACAGCTTTTACAAAGATCACGCACAATCGGTAAATCCTTAAGAGCGACTATAAACTGCAGTTTAAGTTCCCTGCCAACAGTATTTTGCCCCAGATTTTTTCCTTTCCCTGAAGCATTTAAAACAAAGTTTCCATAAACTCTATTTATATATCATTCTCAGAATTCTGACTAACTGTTGTTAAAGGAGCACACTGGCCCTGCCTGAAGCTCTGCATCTGAAGTTTTACAGAGCTCTATAGCCACTGCTGAGATGCCACCTCTTGATCCACTAGCTTGATGCCAATTGTTTCTGCTGAAGAATTATACTGTTACTCAGTACCAAGCCCTGAACACCCTTGCATCTCAACAGCACATTTAGTTGAAAGCGTGAACGCCTTTAGAACATACGTTTGTGTTAAGACGATCCGTGCAAGATTTCTCCTAATATATGATAATGCCAGATGCCACTATATGGCTACATCTTTTCTAAAACTGATTTTAAACGCTTGTGTTTTAGTGTATTTACTACAAGAGTATTCAGGAATCGTATACAAACAATCACACCAGCTGCAAGCATTCAGCAGAATGCTAACAAGTGAAAACAAGCCTTCAGACTCAGCACCTGAAATTCCAGCTCTGCGAATGTAACTTACAAAATGCCACATTCTTTCATCCGTTACTACTGAACTAGGAACATTTTAAGAAAATAGTCAAAATGAAAGCTTGGCTTCACCTTACTTATAGGGCTGGTAAAGTACAAGTTCAGACATCTCAACACATGAGCAATCTACTTTAAGACTTAAAGCTTCCACTCAGGTAACTTTACACAGATTAATTTTAAATGTTGTAATTAGTACAGAATATACACAGCTGTATTTTGCTATGACCCCCTGTCTACTATTCACTATATAAATACTGATACTGTGGTCTTAAAAAGGTATTTTGCACATCAGGTCCTGGGAGGTCATTCAGGAAGGTGCAAGCATAGACAATTCTGAGTAAGAAACAGGCTGTGTGAACATTATCTTATGGCAGAGACATCAGTGCAATCCCTGAAGTACTCCCACAGAGTTCTTCCATGACCAGATGCAATTTACTCTGCAAGTCCTATCTGCAGCCCTTCTTTTATTTCCTTTTGTCTGCCTATCTATTTAGACCGGCTCCTGCTATAAATAATTCATTGTGCCACCAGTATACATATATTGAAGAGATTGTAAAAAGAGATGCTAGTAGTACGTATGTAGACTAAATCAATTTTTCAAGACTACCACAGTTGTTTTCTTTCTCTGTACCCCCACAAAATTAGCTACTTCCTAGTCAAGTACTTCACAAATTCTCCTCCCAAGTCTATTTGACAATCTCAAAACAATAAGAGGAAAAGTCATGTAAGTATCAAAAAATCATTGAAATATCTCCACGTTATTTGGCTACACACGCTCATGAGCCTTACATTAAGGAAGCTTTGCTTGAAGAACGTTTTTCTTCCCATCATTGCTTTCACTCTGTTACCAGCCTTTGTTCTAGTGTTAACTCAGCTTTGAGACCAAACTGTTATCAAAACTATGTATTTGCCTGCCTATCTCTACCTCTGTAATACCACATTTATACACTGCCCTTTTCCCTGTATAAAGTCCTCAATTACCTTACAACTCTGCCTTATATAAAATATGCCCTTCTTTAATCTAAGCACATGCAAATACTGCTACCCACTGCCTGGTACCACTCCCAGGAAGCAAGGATTCTCCCTTCCTTGTAAAATCCAAATAAAATCTGCCCTTCCTGACAGATGTGTTCCAGCCTGACATTCATCTTTACCTACAAATGAACTGGGCAGGCCTGAGACTTGGTAAAACTCAAGTCTCTTCAGTCAACAAATAAACCTCTGCAACTCTTGCAGTCAGGAACAGGATTTCAGCATCTCCTAGCCCTGTTTTGGATCTTAAATGAAGATTTAATTTTTCTTTGCTTCCATACGTTAAGCAACAGCAGACAAGGAAAAACAATATTAGCACACAATATTTAGACACTTGGAAGATCCAAGCTGAAGGTTTTATTTGGAAGCATTTTTTCCAGTCAGTTGGTCCAAAACAGGCTGAACTGGATCTTGGAACACAGCCTGCATTTGAATTTTCAAATGATTTCACCAGTAATTCCCCAAAACCTATGTTGGTGCTCAAATCTGGAGTAGATTTTCTCGGCGTACCAAAAGAACCATTTCAGTTATCTGCTGATTTTGCAGAAGATCTCACACTGCTGCTCCAGAATCAGTAATGAAAGTGAATGCTGTGCACCGAACTCCAGATTGCTCTGGCTGTCAGTACAGGAACCTGCACCACAAACAGCTGTACATGGACTTGGTATCTAACCTAGTGATACTATCAGCTATCCAACTGTGTTCCATTTCATGGGATTAATGTTCCTTGAAGAAGCCATGCAGGCTAATGAGCTTCAATTGACACCAGTTTTCGTTTCTGAAAGCAGCCAAAAAACACTTCTGAGAAATCACCAAACATGTCGCCCATAGCAGGTGTTCTTAGCATCTGTGCATCCCATGCAGCCACCGGAATACAGCCCTGATCCACCTGCAGGCTCGAAATTCATGGACAACATTCCTTAAGCTCCAGAAAATAATAAAGGCAAATCTCTCTTTTAATGTGAGTTAAACGACTGAATGGAGAAAGAGCAAGAAATTGCTGACAGCTGCATTAACTTACCACTTTGTCTACCTTCTCTGCAAAAAATCAAAACAAATCTCTATCTGCTTAAAGTTTTCCATCCAAATCTTGAGACATCTGTTCAGAGTCGCTCCTTTTATGAGAGAACTAAAAAGCTACAAATTCAACAAAGCTGTCTTGAGATGCAACTTGAAAACAGAAGTTCTCTAATAACATGGATCATTGGAATTCAAGGTAACATCATTTTAACTTTAAACCCACTCCAGATTTGCAGGAATGGAAAGATGTGGATCAGTTTGAAGTTACAACTTGCATGGAAAGTAAACATTCTTTGGAAAATGATCCATAAAGCCTATGTGCTGAAATGGGAACTGCTCAGGTCGAAATTGGACCTCTTAGGCCCAGGCCTCCCTTTCCCTTCTGCCAGCTTTCACTCCAACTCTGTGGGAGAAGTGAAAGAAACAGTGACCTAACTTGAACTGGAGAGGCTGTCAGTGAGCACTGCTCAGACAGCCTGCAGCTCAGCTGTCAGGAGGCTCTGGCACAGAACTCTATACTTGGAGAGGACACAGATCCCAAACTTCGCCTCAGGGAGAAGTAAGTACTCTGCCCATAGTCTGGTCCATTATAAAGTAAGCAGTGCTAGCCAGGGTCTTGATTACATGAAAGAGAGATGCACCACTGTGTGCTGGATTTAACATGTATACATCATTAATAACAATGACACTATTGCACCACTTGGCCAAGTCCCCAGATCCCAATTTAAATGATTTTAGTAGGGATTTACTCAGCCAGCTTATATCAAGCAATTGTTCAAGTGTTAAGGAATACATTCAGCTAATCAGTAAAGGCAGAGAGCAGCTGTTGGTCACAGAGTAGAAGCTGCAGAGGGCAGAGAGCTGCATCTTCCTGCATACTCTGCACTGCTTCGTCCTCTCAGGGAATGGGGACCCTTTTGTCCTGCTCCCTTGTACCAGAAGCACAGAGACAATCTCTTCTCAGTAGGCGTTTCTGAACCTTTGCAGTTTACTCATTCTGGTACTACCTTACTTTTCCCAGAAACACTGGTTTCTTTCAGAAGCTGAGTCCCAGGGAGAGACCACCTCCCTTGCACAACACCAAAGAGCAGGCAAGCATCAAAACAAGCTGCAGAAGACCCACACCTCACAGGAAGCACTGCTCCCCCCATCTTACCCTCTGCACTTGTCTCTTAACACTCAGCCTGTTGTGTTCTGCGGATAAGGCCACCCTTAACAGACTTCTCCAGACATAGCACACATGCTCCACCTGCAGCACTTCACTCTAGCTCTGCCCTTGTATGTGAAGTACAAAAGCATCAATACTATCCAGAACAACTTTTAAATGCAAGTATAATTACGCTCACAGCACTAAATTCCTAACGAATTGGGCAGCATCATTTTATTCTACATAAACGATGGAAGAAATGACAGTGTTCAGAGTTTTTCAAATAATTTAATATTGGATATTGTAGTTGCCAGTTGCATTTGCAGCACACAAGAAAGCCAATTCTCTCCTAATTATAAATGAACCACAACAGAGATATTTATGGAAGGAAATACTACCACAGCCTGATCTATTCCTCTTGAAAAAATGGAAAGTAGGGATCTTTGTGACACTTTGGCAGACTGAAGTGGGATGAGAAATGAGCTGACAGTGACAATGTATTATAGGAAAACTATCAGGAAATTGACTATTTTAAATAATGAGAAATTAAGACCCAAGAAGTGATGTGGAACAGTTGTGTATACTGGATTGCATACAACGTTGCTTTGTCACACTCAAGAAATGAGTATTTTTCATAAATACACAAAGTACTTTTCAGTTGATCGAAACTTGTTTACAGTATTATACTACCATGCCAATTTAAACTCTAAATATTAAGATTACTTTATCTCTTACTATGCCTTTCTATTGACCAATATACCTTGAGGAATCTTAATGTAAACAAACATGAAAGTTAACGTTACAATAAATGAAACAGTAAAAATTGTCTCCTGTGATAAAGATATAAAACAACAAAGCACACACTAAAGGTATCAACCATTAGGCACTCAGTCTGAGATGTGCTTGTGGATGGGGAGATCACCCCACCACAATTTATTTGATATTCTGACCTCATAATTTTTAAAGTGAACCATTAATTGTTTGCTTGATTACTTGCAGAGTTTGCAGATGATAAAGGAAAAGGTAATAAAGATTAATAATCAAACAAAGCATTCTAGAACTCAAACGGGGACAAACAGAAGTGATATTTATTTAACACAACTAAAAGTGAAACACTGAAACAAAGGGTATGCTTGCAGGACAGAAGACTATCTTAGGAACCCTCTAAGTGATGTTTTTTGAGAGCACAATGTAAGAGAACTGATTCTTGGAGGCACAGACAGTTTAATGTGTGGTACAACCTTCCTGCTCTCACCTGAAATGCACCAGATGTACCAAAGACTAATTACCACTAGGATAAATTGTGGAAAGCTTAAAAGAGTCAATGTTAAAAAAAAAAAATAACTGGAAGATATTTTGAATAAATGTTCAAGAAATGGAAACTTTAAACCATGGCTGTTTGAAAGGATGCAGTAAACAATCTATCCACTTCTTTTAGATATTAACTGTAGGTTTTAGTGGGCTCTTCACTGAAACAGAGCAAAGAATACCAGGATTCAGTGGACAGAAACTTAAATAGAGCAGAGCTTCTAATAAAGTCAAGAGCTTCGCAAGACTCTCAGTGAAATCTCACCTGTTGGACAAAAACGTGGGCTAGATGACAATTCTGTGTATTAACCTTATGCAGAAAGTACAAATGTAAGGAAAACATTTGCATCCATACTATTGTGGAAAAAAAAAAAAGAGACTTTCCAGTCAAGATGTCAGAAGCCTTCTGAGACAGCCATATTACTCAGCAGTAACCCAGAGTCAAGAAATAGCCCAAGAGACAACAGTGAACCTTCAGCCAATGCAGATTGCCACCTTCAAAGCTGGGGCACCACTATGCATCACTGCCTCAACAAAATACAAGCAGCTCCCAGACCAAGCTCGTGCTGTCAGCAAAGTCAGTGCTCTCAGCTGCTTCTTTTTCTGTTTAATAAAACTTTGCCATCGTTTTGTCGGTAAGCTTTGCACTTCTGCTGTACTCCAGCTATGAAGCATAGAATTACCAAGAAAACTTCTGCAGACGTCTGGTTACTGTGACAGACGTCCTTGTGGAGAGGTACAGCTTTAAAAGCTGAAGACTTTTCCACCTAACTCTTTTCAGATCTTTTAAGGCCTCCAACCACTCATTAGTTTTTTTTCTTTCTGGTCAGAAAACAATTGTAAGAAAATGCTACCTGACATGCATCACACAGACCGACCACATCGGCATGATGTGATAGGAAGCACAGAACTGATGCATAGATTGAGCACCAATTTCTTAATGTGCACACATAACAAAGATCTGACAGAGGAAAATTATGCCGGGCCTGTTATTAAAAGGCCATTTTTCAAAACAGGGCAAAAAAAAAACCAAAAACAACCTACAACACATGTCCCTCTGCACAAAGGCAGGATGCACTCCTTCAGGGAAACCAGCTGCTGGCACTTATCAAAGAAGCAGGCTGATGTGCTTAACCATAAAGCTTCAGTTTCTTCACAGCAGTGGGCCGCCAGAGGCAGAGGATGCAAACCAGTGATAGTATCTACAGAGAATAGCCCAGAAATTGTCTGATACACAAAACAGCTAAAATTAATGTTCAGACTGTGGTTCAATGTTATTTCTTGGTAGTAATTTTTGACGAAATCTATCAATTCAGACTGGTGTCATAAATTCCACGTGCACACGTGTTGTTAATCTATGTATTAGAAACACAGAAGTGCTGGAGTTGGAAGGGACCCTTTTAGAGACAATGTAGTCCAACTCCCCTGCAGGGATACCTGCAGCTCAGTCAGGCTGCTCAGAGCCTGATCCAGCCTGACCTTGAATGTCTCCAAGGATGGAGCATCCACCATCTCTCTGGGCAACCTGTTCTACTCCCTTACTACTCTTACTGTAAAACTAAAAAAAAACCCAACTTTTTCCTCACATCCAACCTAAATCTCCCCACTTTTATTTTGAAATCATTTCCCCTTGACCTATCACAACAGACCCTGCTAAAGAGTCTGTCCCCTTCTTTCTTTGAGCCTCTCTTTACATACTGAAAGACCACACTTAGATTATCTCCAGAGGCTTCTCCAGGCTGGACAGCCCCAGCTCTCTCAGCCTGCTCTTGTAGGAGAGGTGTTCCATCCCTTGGTTCATTTTTGTGGCCCTCCTCTGGATGTGCTCCAACAGGTCCATGTCTCTCCTGTACTGAGGACTCCACATCTGGATGCACAATTTCAGCTGTCTTGCCAGCGTGTAGCAGAGGGACAGGATTACCTCTCCCCACCTGCAGGCCACGTTTCTTTCAATGCAGCCCAGGATACAGCTGGCTTTCTGGGCTTTGAGGGCACGTTACTGGCTCATGTCCACTTGTCATCCACCAGTACCCTCAAGTTCATTTCAGCATAGTTCTATTCTTACATTCCCCAGCTTGTACAGATAGTGTGGGCTGCCACAACCTTGGTGCAAGATCTTGCACTTGGATTTATTGAACCTCAGGAGGTTCACCTTACCTGTATTTTTCTATCAGCACACAAGTCTCAGTTTAAAAATTCCTAAAGCATGAGACAAAAGAACTTGCCTAAGTAAGCGTTTGGAAGCTGCAGCACACCAGACTGCATCTTCTCAGCCTCACCCATTAACAGGTGTAATCTAGGCATGCCCAGGTAGCTCAGAGTCTAGTGCTAGCTTTTCCAGTACCCGAACAGAAAGCATTTTGATTCACTTACGGCAGCTTCAATTACTATGACTGGCAGCAGAGTTGGAATCAGATCCCCTGAGCGTGACAAGAGCACAACTGCTTGTCACTGGTTGGGATCGAACACCTGCAGCACTGCACTTCTATGTTTTTATTTTTATAACCTACGATTTAAGAACAAAACCAAACACAAAAAAGCCATCTAATTTGAACTATTTCCTGAGGAAAAAAAAAAACACAGTGTCCTCTCTCCTCTGCCCCTCGTACAAAGGCACTTGTCACACCTACTACGAAAAACTCCTGTGTAATTTGATTAGATCCGGTTTTCCAAACCACCATTGTTTCAGGAAGAAAATGAGCAGCAGCCATAACTCTCACTTCCTTTGGCACTGGGTTAGCACACACAGCTCAACAAACTTGCCCAGCTCATTACGTGAAACCACTGCGTATTTATTCCTCATAAATGATCCACACGGCGAACATGGAAACCTACCGCTGGCTCTGACGCACGCTTCTTTATGTGCGAAAGACACGTTTCAGCACTAAAGAACCCTATTGTCTACCTTTCTGCCTGAGAGAGCAGGCTGCTTTCCACACACACCTAGCTGGTATCGGCACCGTCGGCCCACCAGCTCCCCCTGCTCGCCTCCATCCCGATTACAGCTCACGCTGTTATGTCACCTGCACCTTTAGGTAAGCAACCAGCCGGCTTTACTCCTCCCTGAGCCGTAACAGCTAGAAGGCAGGAAGCACCGCTCGCCTGCACGTGGCAAACCTACCAGTAGAGACAGAGACAAACGATTAAAGCACCGCAGCCCCGCATCCGTCAGGCAGCTGGAAAGCCACCCGTGAGGCGCCGCGTCTCGGCACGGCACCGCCGGGCTCGGCGAGGCCCTGCCCGCAGCGCTCGGACCGCCGCCCCCTCGCCTCCCCCGGGCCCGGCCGGGCCGCCCCCGCCCTCCGCGACGCTCACCGGGCCCGTAGAACTTGTTGCCTTTGGTCACGTCGAAGACTTTGCCGTTGACCGCCAGGAGGATGCGGGGGTTGCGGGTCCCGTCGAACTCGCGCAGCTGCTCCAGCGAGAAATCCCGCCGCTTCATCCGCGGCAGCGGGGCGGCCTGGCTCTGCTGGGCCGCGTCCCCCGGCCCGCTCCGCTTCCTCCAGTGCAGGTACAGCCGGTACGCGGCCAGCAGCACCAGCGCCAGCAGCCCTACGTGCAGCAGCATCCCGCCGCCCGCCGACTCCCCCGCGCCGCCGTCGCCGCCGCCGCCCGCAGTCCTTAGCCGCCCATCCCCGCCGTCCGCCATCACCGCCAGGCCCGCGCCCGCCCGCCGCCGCCCCGCCCCCCTCGGCTCCGGCCCCGCCCCCCTCGCCGCTCGCCGCCTCCGATTGGCCCTCGGCCCGCGGGCACCGCCCCCGCCGGCCTCGCGCCCCGCGGGCGACGCGGCGGACGACGCGCCCCGCCTCTCGGCTCGCGAGAGGCGCGGCCGCCGCTACCGCGCCTGCGCGGAACGGCGCCTCTACTCTCTCGCGCGAGGCGGAGGGAGAGGGAGGCGGTTTCGGGAGTTTGATGCGCGGGGGTCCCGCGCGGCGTAACGGCCGCAGCGCGTGCTCAACGGTCGCGGGAGGCGGTGCGCGCTCGCCCCGCCCCTTCCAGTCGGGTGCGGGCGGCCCCGCCTGCCGGGGATGGGGCTGTGCGCCTCGGAAGGCGGCGCGCTGTGGGGGGGGTTGCGGCTGCGCGTGTCGCTGGAGAAGGGGTCGAAGGGCGGCCGCGCTGGCCACCGTGGTAACCGCCACGTCGTAAGGCGCCCTTTAGGCGGTCGTTGAGAAAGTGACACGTCTGCTTGCGGCTGTAGTGCAGAGGGCCCTCCCGGCTTTGTTCCCCAAGGCGGCCAGGCGTGCCCGTGAGGTGACGCGGCACAGCCCGGCGGGGAAGCCCTTGAAGGGGCTGCTCGCTGCGTCTCGCTGCCCGTAAGCGCGGGTAAGCGGCGCCGTCCATTTTGGACCGTTAGAAGAACTGACTGACTAGAATTACTGTTTGTGCTGTAAAACCATGCAGTGGCGGCGCGTGCGTCTCGTATATCGTGCTGCTGCAACACGCGAGCAAGAAGGAGATGACATGGTGAAAGACTAAAAGCTTTCTTCTTTTCAAGGAGGGACTCGGTCATCTCCACAGGAGCCCTTCCCGTAGCACACGTACGGACTGCGTCTTGAGCACGCGTTCCCAGGCACGGCGGCGCCAGTCGCTGGAGAGCTGCTGCCGGTAGCTGGGCGATGTTTGCCGCTCTGCCTGGCGCTGCAGTGTGAGGCAGCAGCGCTGTGCACCCGCTGGACTGACGTTACTCGTGGTACGGCGTGCAGCTGCGTGCAGCAGAGGCATCCCTTCCTGCTAACGACTGCCGTGAGAGCGAGTCACCATTTCGTAACTCGGTTACAAAAGCTGGAGAGCTCAAATATTTTCACACAGGCAGGTAAACAGTGCAAGAACCCGGCAGAAAATAACACTTAGCAACGCTGAGCGTTTTCATAAAGCTCTGCGTTTTCAACACCTGTAATGGTCAGGTGTTTAATCTTTTGCCTTCTGAGCCTGTTTGGTAATGACAGCCTTTGTGAGAAAACAGGGTGAAGTTCTCACCAGCTAAGGACCCGCAATTAAAATTCACGAGTTGCTCTGAAAGTAATGCCTCCTATTTATTTCCATGGATCAGATCCAAAGAGCATAATAACGCTATTTGATGGAGTGCATTCTCAGCTCTATCAGAACGCTATTTTTCAGCGGTCACTACCATTAGCTATGAGTTCTTTGCCAGCAACGAACAAGAGCCTGCATGCCACACGCATAACAATCTGTACCAGTGGAGGTGACCCACTGTGGCCACTGACGAAACGCACCACCCACAGCCTCCCTGTGCTCGCATCCACTGTTTGGTCTTCATAAACATTCAGCCAGCATCAATAAATATCCAATTTCTTTTCTGCACAGAGGAGTTCAATTACAGACCTTCAGTTATATCATGGCCAACATATTAAAATAGGAGGTGTTACTTTCAAAGCAGCTCTCTTACTGCTACTTCTCTTCCTCCTAATCGGAGTAGGTTATAGTTAATATTCATATGATTAAGCTCTATTAAGAGAGTATTTTTATCTTAACAAATTACATCTTGATTGTATTATAGAATAGTTTTTTATCATGGAAGCGTAAAGTGCTTGGGTACAGCTATGGTGTAGGTCAGGAAAAAATGGAGATGTACTTTTACCGGATCTGTTTCCTTTAGGAGTTTAAATTAGAATTTCTGCAAATTTTTTACAGTGTTCTCCTAATTACCTCTGCATTTTAAAGATGGTTTTAGAAAACAAAAACAAGTACTAAGAAACGTGAAGTACTTTTAACCATCTTCCTACTGAGTCACTGTCTCCAAATTCATACTGACCAACGTACGTATGTCTGAAAGTACGTGTCTTCTGACTGGATGAAAGTGGTGTTCTGCCATTTTCTGGGAGGAATTATTTCACAAACCTGTGGCTCCTAGAGGCCTTCATTTGTCTGTTCTGACTGCCCTCTTACGATTGTATTACTACATCAGTTTACTTCAGTGAGCTTTGGATCTAGTGCAGGAAAATGGTTGCTGTTGTTCATCCCAGGAAGAGAGCTGAAAATGAAGTGAATTGTTAAAACGCCAAGTTTAAAAGAATTTTGCGTGAAGTGATTTAAACACTAGAAAATAACAAAATAAAATAAAAGTAATGTAATACAACGTTTTTTCACTCTACTCCTAGCTGTAACTGTCAGGGAAGTTTGCTGGTTCTCCACTGTGACTGTCTGCAGAGTTTCTGCTTTGACTGTGTTTGGTTTGCCAAGACAGAAAGCCTCTCCCTATTAAGTGTAAAAATGACCTTCTATAAACCTATGACAATTAAAGGTCCATAAAAGACCCTTACTGCAGTCTTGCTTCTACTGTTCTTTATGTGTATTTTGTTGTTCTTCTGGCGTATTCTTCTGCCTTTTCCTACATTAAGTAACTGCCTTTTCCTATTTGAGGGTTGATAGTATAGGAGAAATTCTAAATGCCCAAGCCTATCATGTGACTATATTAACTCAGGGTATAACAGGATATACTGGCAAAAAATGGAGGTACTGTGTGAGACCTGCAGAAGAGTATTCTTCATCAGGTCTCCAGAAGGAGCACAAACCAAAAAAAAGCATATTATGCAGATAGAAGAGAGGAAACGGGGTAAGATCTGTCTGGAGACTTGGGAAGTAGATTATTTGCAGGTACATTGCAGCTCATGAGCTCAAGAACAGGTTTTCTTGCCATCTCTCAACTGCAGTGCCTCCTAGTTAAGGTGATGAAATAGATTATGAAACAGCATATGGGCAGTGTAGAATTGAGGTCAGAAAATCAGTTGAACGGCTTAGTGCTGCTGCAAATAACCTCAGTGTTCCCCTTCTCCCAACTCAGTTCTCACCCATGCAGGTGTGACCTTTAGCATAGTGGGGCAGAATTGTACCTTGTGTATTTTACTACAACATTGGCATGTCAAGCTCTTAAGTAACCAGGTAATGTTTATCTGTACAATGATACAATTTAAATCCTGTGAAGTCAATGAAAGCTTTTCCACTGATTTTAATTCCACAGACTTAAAAATATTGGAAATGTTGACTTGGTTTTAATGAGCTGAGGATTTTTTTTTTTTTTTGGTCAATTGGTTGTTATTGTTATTTTCCTCTCTGGAAAACACTGTTAATGTGGACACTTTCATTTAGTTTTAAAACTATTATACTGAATTAGACTACCCAAAAGAGGACTTCTTCTTGTCTATTGGACAAAATGTATCAGGGTTAAAACTCTGCAAAAGTCTGTCCTTGTAAGTCTTGAGCTGTTGTGTTTGTTTGTCTGTTTGTTTGCTTGTTTTTATGGAAAATGTGCACACATGCAGCTCCAGTCCATGGGCAGGCATTCATAGTAAGGGGTAAGCTGCTGAATTTCTCTGTTGTCAAAGTCCATATTTTTCAGTTTTTGCTGTCTTTTTCTCTTTTGCATTGAGAGAAGGTGAGGAAGGTGTGGAATACAGACAGATTATGCGTATCGGGTAATGATATGTACATCAGCAGATCCCCAGAAGCATTTGCCCTTATAAGATAAATAGTACTGAAAATTTATTATGCAGCTGATTTTTTTTTTTTTTTTAATTAATAAGGTGAATTTTGCAGAGTTGCTTCTGTTTGTGACACTCAACTGTATTCTCTCAGTTCACTGATGTAGAATTGTCACCAGAGTTTACAGAATCTCCTTTGCATTGGCTGAAGAAATTTCTCTACTGGAAGAAGTTACCATCTGCTTGTTTAGGAAAGCAGCATAGCCATTGTGTTAACCTTTGTAAATTAGGGCCTTTGCCACAAACAAGCTAGGCAAAAATTTTCTTTTGTATTTCTTAACATATGCATATTTAATGAATTCTCTCTTATTTTGCAGGTGCTCTGAGTATGGTAGAGCCATTTTGGAGACTGAACAAGGCCATTGCTACATGTAGCAAACAAATGCATTTCCATCGCAGTGACATCACTGTGGAGCTGCAAGAGAGGAACATCAAATTCTGAGACTTACTGCAGGTGCTACAGGAACAAGGAGTAAGAAACTTTATGTCAAGGTAATAAAAGAGGTAAGCTGCCCTAGACCGTTGAAAAATGAGGCACTTGCCTCAGTATGTTTCTGGAAATAAATCAGATACTACAGCAACGTGTAAGATATACTAGAATACTTTCTAAGTCTCTCATTATTAAAGCATTTTGAAAATGTATCATACTGTTAAATCAAAACAGCAGCCTTTGACCTGCCTTTTACATTCACCAAGCAGAAGCATGTATGACTAAATAAAACACAAGACACTGGAAAAACAGGCTTGCTGTGTATGTATTTGTATTTTCTCTTTGTGCCCTACCTTCTTTGCATTTTGAATGTTGTCCAGATCTATGCTGAAATGAAATGGAAAATCCATCTTCCAAACAGGTAATGCAATATTGTAATTTATAAAGCTGTTAGAATTGGAAGCTGGAGGGACATTACACAGAAATAGCCTGTAAGGAGTAAAAAAGAGTTAATTTGTCTTCAAGACAACTTACTGTTAACATCTATTTTCAATGCAGTCATGCAGAAGTATTCTTTAGAGACTAAATTTTGCTCCAGTGGTAACAGCAACCATTACTTCTAGTAATTTGGGCTGAAAAAGGACTGAGCTATGCAGACAGTGTGAGGTCTATGTGAGAGTTCAGGCACAGGATAAAGCTTGCACAGAACGTTTCCTATAGAAATTCAGAGATTTTCTCTGCTCCAATGTTATTAGTGGCTGTAAAGAGGTGAAAAGTGACACAAAAATTTCTACATTATACATGAGCATATCTCCAAGTGTGCAGTTACACTGCCAGTCTAACATCTTTTTTACTGAAGGGCATCACAGCCTCTTTTACCTTAAATAAGTCATCTCTTTGTTTAGACCATGGATGTTCAAAATCATGTATATCGATGTTATAGAAGGCATTCAGGCTGTGTGGAGATCATGTTTATCCTTACTTGAAGAACCATTATACTATAGTAGGGTCACTTCACACAAGTATTTGGTCAGGAGATTTCAAACAAACTTAGACGCTTTATTCATGCTCATCATAAAGTAAGTAAAAACACACAGAAAATATGAAGCAATATGTGTCTGTGGTTCTGTATCACGTAATATCAAATCTGTGCATGCTGGATTTTCTGGCAGTAAAAATTTGATCTGTGTTGGTGTGTATACATGACTGCATTTTTATCAAATCAGCCAGAGCATATGCTACAGTTTTTTCAGATTTTATGCCAGTTTTCTGTCAGCTGAGCAGGAGATATGCCTGCTTACTATGCATAATAGTAGAATAGTACAAACAGACAGTATCTCATCTGATATGAACTCACCTGGGACAAAATTATTTCTTCAAGGTATTTACTATCTCACAGGATGCCTACCGTACTAACATGCAGTAAACCCTAACAAGTCCTTAGACAAATCTTTTTCAAGTCTGTGCATGTCTACATCTGATTAACTGTAGAAAGACATTTCTTTTCCTCAGAGGAAAAGAATGGGAGAGTCACAAATTCAAACAGTATTTTATACCTTAGGCACATACAGAAATATTTTAGAATATGATGTACACAGAAATCCCAAGTGTACTTACGTATTAATGTAAACAACGACATGGAAAACATTAATTCATAATGATAATTAGAAATATAATTCTTGAAGTTAAAGGTTTAGGTTCAGGCTCATATTGTAAAAGAGGAAGATTTTATTTTGTGCATTCCTCCATGTTTCTTCTTTTAAATATGCAACTGCTGTGTCTTATCTTTGGCATTCCATCTTGAAGATGAATTGTCATGACAGAAGTTACTGGAGGTAAAGATAGTAAACAAGAATATTAGAGGGTGAAATGAATAATTTTTGAGTTTTCCTAAATCTAAGGGTTGAACCCATTAGTGTTTAGAGATATTACTATCTTTGATAAAAATTGGCTGAGATTATTCAAGGTTTCATTGAAGTTTTGCTAATTGTCATTATTTCCATTAGGATGTATGAATTTACTGTCACTGAAGTATTGTCTGTCTTTGGCTGTGGAGTGTAATCTACTGCAATTCAACATTCAGTGCCAGTTCTGCTTAACATAGGTTAAACAACCTTGGCTACTCATTTTTATACCTGCAATTCAGTCTTTACTGGGCAAGCACAACAATTTTTGAGGGATATATAGTGGACCAGCACATAGAACCGATTTAACTGAAGAATAACAGAGGTTATGAAAACTGATATTGTCTCTGATTTTTCTTTTTCTTTTTTTTTCTTCTAAACTGTCTAGTTTATGAAAACAAATGCAGCTGGAAGTTTATAACAAACCTGGCAAAAGTGAGTGGTTGTGTAGGATAAACGGAAGAAATAATTGTTCCTGGCAAACTCGAGGTAAGAGCCTACCTGTACCTCTATACCAGAGATTAATTTGAAAAAGATACTGTAAGGTTTATAAAATTACACAAATGCAGAAATACTTCTGTGAAGTACGGTATGTATTGTACGCTGTAAGTCAGCTTTGTTCTAGTACAACTGCATCTATGTTAATTGTGCTGCTATATAGCAATGAAAATGTTCTCCTAACTAACAGAATTATGGTAATAAAACTTTTACAGATACACGACTTCTAAAAATTGGAATTATAATAAGTATCATGCCTGTCATGTGTAAACAGCACTCTAAATTTAGCAACAATTCTTACTATGTACATCTTAGTTAAGAGTTTCTAGAGCTGTGGATAAGATAAGATAGTGTTAATATAGCACTTTTGGAATATTCAAAAATTGCAAAGGAGTCTTTGCATTTTTCTTGAAAAATTTTGGTGAACTTTGAAAAAATCATTCTTGTCAGGGCTGAAATGTGTCTTTAGCAGTTTTCTCCTACTATTTCTGCTACCACTATCACCTCTTAAAAGTTTATATTTGTTCTCATAAACACCAGATTGTACTGGGAGACTGGTATTTTTGATACAGTTTTCTGTGGAGGAATGACATAGACTCTTGACTGCATATCACTATTCACTTATTACAAAGCACTCACATAATGTACTCAAGACACATGTTGGGCTCATGACCATTTAGATGTAATCTGTACTACTAGTGTTATTTTACTGCAATCGTATTACGTTATATGCAAGTATTAAGTATGCAGAAGATAATGTGAAACATGCTGCAGCACTGAATTTTCTGGAAAGTGATGCTTTGTTAAAGCATTAATAGAAAACTCTTCCAAGAGAAATTTGTTGAAATGCACAAAGTTTTGATGATACATAGCTATTTGCTGTGTATGTAGATAGTAATGTGATTTGTCATTACCTGCAGAAGAAACAATAGCTATCCTACCAGTGATTACAGTGCATCTGGGACTGAGAGGGTACAGCTACTGAGCCACAGATGCAATAGACACGTTTTCCTAAGTAGCTTTGGATGCTTAAAGACTCAGAGGAAATCGCAAGTCCTAAAGACTGAAAAATACAGAGTATAGCCGGTCTGATGGGTCTGATTCCCATAAATGATTGGGTTTGTTAAACTGCTAGCCAGCGTGGAAAAGGATAGCAAGTGTGTTGTGACTGAATAATGCGTGTATAACCAAGTATCCAAGAGATCTTTGGTACACAGAGACCCGATCCCTCAAATGCAGATGTAGTCCTGTATTACTCCTCCTTCCTGCTTACATTCTCAGCATCTGCCCTGGGCAACCTGGTCTAGTATTAGATATGGAGGTTGGCGGGTTGGAGCTTGAGATCTTTGAGGTCCATTCCAACCCAAGACATTCTTTGATTCTATGATCTTGATTGCTAGCCAGTCTTCCATCAGTAATGAGCCCTGGCATTAAGCTGCAGAGAGTCTATTAAGAACCACTGCCCTTAACTGCTGGCCACTGCTCTCTGTGCTCCCATGCCAGTCATACCAGCCTCCAGAGAGTATGCTATCATCAAAATGTGTCTGAGTCAGAGCATCTCATTCACAAAAGATATAATTCATCATTAAAAAGTAATGTCTATGAAACCTTGCTAATGCATTTTTTTAATGTCAAACATTTCTTTCTATGTTCTTTCTAAACATTTTTTTTAATATACATGTCTTTTAAAATAAGTTATAGTGCACCAGTAAGGCAAAACACAGAAATGTTTTACACAGGATAATTTATAATTATATGTAATTATTATAATTGTTATGCTGTTAGCTCCAATGCACTTAAATCTCATTGCAAAGCAGTGGCAAATGTAACCCCAACTTAGGATTTTCTCACAGATGATAGGAAAAGAAGTCTCCCTAAACAAAAAAAGATGCTTAAGCTCTCATACTGCAAGGCAAAACCATCTTCTGATTTCTTGAGTAGGTCTCTACAACCTTACAGCCTTACAGAAAATGAAAATAATAAATGTTCCTGTAAACAGGCATTTAATTTTTTTTTTTTTTTAGTTTTGTTTTTTGGTAACAAACATCAAGGCCTAATACTTATGCCAAAGCTTTAGCTCTCAGAATGATTTCTGAATTACATGTAACTTTGTCTTCCCTGTCACAGTCTTCACGTTGGCTTTGGAGTGTTATAAGCAGTATCAAGAGTAAGAACATGCCTAGTGTGGAAAACTAGTCCCCATTTGCTTCATTATTCTTCCCCAACTATTAGCAGTATCAGGTCTACATTTTCGAATTTAAAAAAAGAGGTGGAAAAAGGTATAGGTTCTCCACTGTTTGGAAGGAAACTCAAAAATCCAAATCAATGCTTTCACCTTTGGTACTATAAAAACTGAAAATTTAACAGTGATTCTTCACCTTTCGGGATTTTGCTTCTAGGCATTGAGCTCCTCAAAGCCACCAGTATTATCTAATTGCTTACATAGCGAACTTACAGGGGGGATTAAATGTAACAAAAAGGGAAATTGTTCTGAATATCTCCAAGAGTAGTGAGTCAATAGGCCCTTGGACAACTTGCCCTAGTGTATGGCTATCTTGTACAAATGTTTTTTCCACAATATCTGTCGTACAATATGTCTATCCTAGTATCTGATCTATGAGCAGGACCATTGCGGGAAGAAATATTGCCTTTTCTAGTCTTGGACTCCGAGGCTAGGGGAAGACAATGGGCAGGAAATCGAGACTCAGAACAATGGAGTTATTTTGGGAAATGTTACAGCTCTTACACCCTGGGTGAATTTTGTGCAGAGCTTTAAATATGGACTTAGCATAGCTGACACTGAGATACTGGAGTAGGGAGTATCTTAGTGATACCAGTCAGAAGGATTGAGGTTTGTGCCTGTACTTCAGTGGAACCCAAATTAGATATGGTTTTCTTTTGTTTTCCCTTAGGCTAATAAATTGCAGTCATGTACTAAGAAAATTCAGTTGTTATCCAATTCCCAGTCTCCTCCCAGAAGGGAAGGCAAGTTTCATTAAAAAGATTGGTATAAGATTACTGGTGCTTCATATAATGGCAGCAAATAAAGTCATGGGCTCTGGCTCTGGAAGTGACCAACACATGTGGGTGTGCTGTGCCAAGACGGATACAGTAAATGTATTGTTTCATGTGCTGTTTTCCCTTGCAGCAGACTGTATTAAGGCGTTCTCAAGTCTCACCTCAACTGCCAGCTGCTTGTTCTTGACACCCTTTCAGCAGTGTCAACACAGCTGTTTATGTGGATGTTTGTGAACTGAATCAGGAGACTAATTCAGTTTAAACTGCCCGACAACATCTTCTTGCAGTGTTTTTCTTTAATACCTGTTTAGTGCCTTGAGCCCCATTCACACTGCAGCCTAAAAACCAGTTTTGTTGATAAAGTAATGTGGTTGGCAAGGGAACAGGACAGGCAGGAAGGAGGGAAAAGTTGTTGGAAGTAACTTAAGTTAGTATTGTTGCCAGAGGCAACATGTCTTCATGTGTGGCTTTGTGGTGTTGCTGCTGACAGCTGAGCTGAGCTATTACTGTTGCTCAGAGTCCAGTGTCCATTTCACAGTCAACCTCAGCAATGCTGACACATCTGTGGGCACATTTATATCACTTTGCTCATCAGCGCTGATAAATTAAAGATTAAATTAAAAGAACGCAGTTGCCAACTCTGCACAGTGGATGCCTACTAACTTGAAGGCTAATAGTCTTGCAACATTTTTTGCCAATTCTTTTGTTTTTCACAGTTCACTGGAAAGTAGTTTCCAGAATGATTTTGAAAGGATTGCAGTTTTACCACTCGCCTAATTCAGACTAACAGAGAGCAGCCAGTGGATATGGCCAGTTCTGCTCTTCCCTCAGACTTGCACCAGGTGCAGTCACCTCTTCTTTTGCACCAGATCAAATAGTCATGCAGTGTAAGAAGTCAGTTCCCTTTGAGAATCTGATGAGAAACTTCTTTTTTCTGTGAAAACTTTGGTCTACATTGAAGGGGTTAACAAAAACAGAAGTTAAGGGCTAAACCTTCAGTGAGGATGTAACCACTTAGAAAAGGATCATTCATAACCTTCACAAGGTTTTAAAAAGGAATTCCCCATTCTCTACAAATATGAAGTTTGGTGAAGTTGTGGAACAAAATCTGAATTAACATATTGTGTATTTGAAGCTGAAGTTCTCATTTTAATTTTTATGTTAATTGTAGTTTTCCACAAGTGTATAGCCCAAATCAGTTTACCTGTCACAGGTCTTTATGCTGCACTGCTGCCCCTGTATATCCCCTGTGAAGTTACTTGTACCTGTGTAAAATACACATGAAACATTGTCGAGTCACAGCATTTTATGCACATTCAACACTCACACTGCAGCAAAATTACTGCAATATGAGGCATCAGTGAATAAAAGTCTTGTGTTAGAAGCTGTGTTTGAACTATTGTTTTAATGGAGCATTGCAAAACTGAAAAATCATTAGTGGTCCTGCCAATGCTTTAACATTTAGAAGGTCCTGTTTTCCGTTTCCCCATAGCCTCTTTATGCTACTCCATTAGTTTTAAAAGGCCATAAAGAGAGCACGTTTAGCCACTCAGGGGTATTTTCATTTCTGTGTTACTCTTGCCTTTGGCATAGTAGATATGTGTTAGGTTGTGGCTGAGGAGAAAGGGTCACGGCTGGCCCGACTCTCTGTTCCAGTTATTCTTGGTTGCTGGAACAGTTCCTAGGGGCCTCAGGCTGCCATTTGTACTAAAATTGCTGGTAGCCTTAAGACTGTTCAAGGATTAATTAGCTACAAAATGTGGGTAATTGTGACAGAGTAGCTAATACTGCTTATGTCTGAACAGTCTAATTAAAGGCTGCACACATGAGAAGAAAAGAAAAAAATCTCTTAAGGAAAAGAATTATTAAATAAGAAAATTTGGTCAATTATTTTTAAAAAGTTGTGTTCCTTCAAGTAGGATCCTAGTATTTATTGATTAAAAACTAGTGTTTTAAAATTATTTCCTCTCTGGGAGCTTCATATTCTGCTCTTTGTTTCATAAAAGCTTCTTTATATTTTTTAGAAGATGGCTGTTCACTACAAGCACATTTTAAAAATCCTTGCCTATGAAAAATCAGGAGTTCTGTTTCCACTATTAGATACTTATTTTAAATAATTTTAAGAAGCCCAGTTCTAGACTTATCATCATAGATATGTAAGTTCTAGATCTCCCTCTGTACAAAATGAGGTGGGGAGGGCAATAATTTTCTGCTGATTTGACAGTGTCTCTGTGCATTTTTATAGCTGTATTTTTATAATTTGTACCTGTGCTCCTTTCTTCTGCTGCTCCTACAATCATTTGAGAGTACTTCGGTTCCAACCATTTTGTGTAGTGTGTGTCTTTGATGCTTCTTAGATATTTGCTAGCAGAGTCATAAAACCTCACATCTCAGATAAATTCTCTATATTCTTTGCTGTACTGTAGGAAATTGCAGTTTTCTTAACTGCAGGAGTCCCATGTGTGGCTGATAATATCTATTTCTTTCTGTATTCTTAAGTCAACCACAGTTAGAAGAGAACAAACAGCGTAAGGTCCTTTTAAGAAGAGCAGGTTCAGAGGAAAACTGTTCCCTTTTCTTCCTCTCCAGGTATAACAGGTTGTTTTAGAAAACACTTCTTTTTGTTCTAAGATATTGCAGTATCTAGTATCTTCTCAGCTGTTCTATAGGATGCTATAGCACTTCCTGGCCACCAACCATTAATGTCACTACTCTCAGCAGTCTCTGTGTCCTGCTCAGAATTAGATCCCTACCATGTCTTTCAGATACATCAGGCAACTTGTTCTGGTCTCCTGCCTTTTACTTTCACCATAGCTGCTAATGAACAGCATAGGTGCTGCTTCCTATCTTTCTCCTCTATCCCAATGTGCTGGCTGTAAGCTTAAATTTAATATCAGTCTGAAAGTACACTGAAATACACAAATATACAGCAGAATGGCATTAGACTTGTTATGTGTTTATGACCATTATCAGCAATCAAGTGTAGAGTGCCAAGCTCTTCATCCCCAAATGATTGTAAGTAGGAAAGCTGTGTTTTTTGAAGCTTATAAACATGAAGGAAATCAACTTTTTATACAGGTAGATAGCGATAGGACAAGGGGGAATGGTTTTTTCCTAAAGGAAGGGAGATTTAGATTAGATGTCAGGGGAAAGGTTTTTCCTGAGAGAGTGGTGAGGTGCTAGAACAGGCTGCCCAGAGAGGCTGTGGATGCCCAGTCCCTGGAGGAGTTCAAGGCCAGGTTGGATGGGGCCTTGGGCAACCTGATCTAGTGGCTGGCAACCTTGCCCATGGCAGAGGGATTGGAACTTGGTGATCCTTCAGGTCCTTTCCAACCCAAGCCGTTCTGTGTTTCTAAGATTCTGTGGTTCTATGACTCTACGATTCAGTTCCTTTTCTAAATGCAAAGAGGAACTTGCTATGGTGGCTTGGTCTGTCCAGAGAATAGAGAACTGTGAACTTATGCAGGTGCACAAACTGCAAAGTTCAAATCTGATTAAATTCCAGACATTTTACAGCCAGGAATACAAGTGTTACCTTATTATGACATATGCAGTTCCTTTTTTATCAGCTTCCAAGAGGATCTGATATAACCTAATCTCCTTGAATAAATATATTCTTACTCTTTGTTGTGAAAGTGAATTAGAAATAACATTGCAACTGATTTACATATATTCTCCAAAACATAAATAAACGGATCTCTGTTACTGAATGCAGTTTTTAACTAGAGCAGGTAGTTTTTATGGTTGTCTTTGCAATACTAATCTGGTGATCAGCAGAGATTGGGCTGGTATTGCTCTTCTTTTCTATTGATTTGCACTTGGGAATTCAATTAAGTGAGATGGCCTGTGTTGATGTAAGAACTCCTATGGAAATGTGAGAATGTGGTAGCTGATTCTGTTGCTCTTTGAACTGAGAGTTTGGATGACCTGACTGGCAACTCATGAAAACATTCCTAGGTAAAGAGCAGCTGTTGTACTGGTCTAGCAGGACAGTCCAATCTGAAGACTACTTCAGATTGCTTTAACTTGTTTGAAGGCTGAGGATCAAAGTTCTGTGAATGATATAGAAAATTGTTGTATAGTCTCATCACTTGTTTATACAATCAAGGAAAGAAGACTCCGAAAGTAAGAATGATTAGATGTCTATACTTTTTTTAAAAAGTCTGATGGATGTTGCTGTGTTATGCATCTCCACTACTTATTCTGGAGACATTCTGGTTGAGTTGATGAAGTTACAGCCACATAAGCTACATTTTAGAAATACCTGTCATTGCTCATCATTATTCACGTAACTTTGCGTAGATGGGAATAGTGACTTCTGTATGAGTACTATCTTACAGTAGAAATTGAAGGCTTGAAGAAGTAAATTACTGTGGGACAAATGCAGCCTCAATCTGGATGCATGAAAAAAGATCACCCTTAAAATTTTGTAAGACAAATCTGTGGTTTGGGTTGTCGATGTTTTGTTTTTAATTGACAGTAATTAATATCTCACATATAAGAATGTTAAATCCTTTTTTTCCTCCTGTATTTACTCATAGAACTACTATTTGTCATCTTGTTATTTAGATGCTCTCAAACATATGGCTTGATTTTAGGTAGTCCTTTGCAGCGCCAGGTGCTGAACTTGGAGCTTGAGGGTTCTTTCCAACTCAGGATATTCTCTGATTCTATATATTGGGTTTTTTTACGCTAAAGATTTAGTGACATGTTTCCTATCTTGCCCAATGCACCTGACATCCCATTTTCTCTTCAAATTGTACAAAATCAAGTATCACAAATGCCTGGCCAATTCCTTTACTCCACCCTTTATCCAACAACAAAATGTTAGGCTGGTGATCAGAGCACACATTAGAGAGTTTTGTTCTTGGCCAAAAAATAAATTAGCCTAGATTTCCCAGCTCAGACCAAGGGCTATGAATATGGAGTTGTTACTATAATAAAATTTCTGTATGTTGACACCTAAGTAGATGGAACAGAGCACTAGTAACCATGCACTGACTCTGCCCTTTTGACCTGCTCTAGGTAAGTATTTGCTAGGAGGGTATCTTCAAGCAGCTTCTTGATCAGTTCTTTAGTTGTTTTGGATTGAGTTGTATCTTGTTGTATCAAGAGCTTAAGTATGAAAACGGATCTTTGGATTTCTGAGTCACTCAAACCTCATTAATATATCACCTTAATGCTACCTATGACCTCTATACCACTCATCACTGAGTTTGCTGCTGTGTTCTCTAAGCTGGCCTAATGTAAGGTAGCTGTGTTGAGGGAATAGTGTTGTTTTATGGCACAGAGCCCAGGCAAGGGAAAGACATAGGCTTACAGCCAGAGATGGAGGAGAGAACAGAATAGCTGCTTTCACAACTGTGCAAGCAGATTGGCTTTAGCTGATTGTGAAATCACAGTTATAATCCTTAGGTATTTCTATGGAGAAACATTTTTCTATTTTTACAAAAAATGATATTGCCACTCAAGTTTATCTAAGCAATTCATGCATAATACTTCATTATTTGGAAACTCCTTAATTCAAGAAAAACACATTATGAAAAAGATTGTAATATACTTCTCTGTTCTGTATGTACTATGAGTTTTGTGATTTATGCTATTCTGTATATTCCTTTCCCACTGACACTGCTTTGTAATTGTGGCGTGTATTTCCACTGATCTTTGCTCGTGAGCAAGCTCTTAACACAACTCAAGCACGGATACAAAGGTTATTCCGTTGATTCTCAGCATCATTCACCATTGTAATGCTCTGAGATCATCTAGACGTTCTGAATCATGGATAGATCACGGAGGTAGATAAAATTAATTTGATATTGGTGCACACTGACGGATATTGGTATTTAAAATTAATATCCTACATTGTTCACCCCCACTCCTTTTGAAGGAATCCATTACCCCACTTGGGTTGGATTTCTAGAGAGGGTGGGTTTGTGGCATGCAGTCTGCCTGTTAGCAAGCTGTGAGAGACTCACATTTCTGAGTGAAAAGTACACTATATAACATTTTCACATCTCATTTTCCAAAGTTAAGAGCTAACTCATAAAGAAGACATATCCCATTATAAAGCAGCAAGGATCAAAATCAAGCACAGGTAACATAGTACAAGGAGTTTTAAAGCACAGAAGATGAATAGAACAAGGGTAGAGTTACCTCTGGATTAGGACTTGCTCCACTGAGCTTGCCTTTGAGGTTCACTGATCAGCTCTGGATACACCTGTATTAGTGGGGAGAGAAGTTTGTTGTTGCCAACTTTTGACTTTGGAATTTGATTACACATAAGCATAATAGATCTCCTCCTGGGCAGAAAATTTATCCATTTTTTTCAGCTGTTGTTTTGGAATTGCAAATTACTATTTTTACTTCCAAATTCTTTCTTCCTTTGTATTTGCATGGATATTTGTGTTTGCTTCCAGTGAGCAAAGGCTATGTGTATGGTGTCAGAAGTTAAACCCTAAATTGGGTAGAAATAAGTTACAGAGCACATGGAAACAAGCACTGATAGTCTTTGTGCCTTTAAAAAGCTAATCTGAAATAAACAATGAAATGTCAGCATGAGTATGTGCAAGCACTCTAGATAAACAGAAAATAATTTGACACAAGGTTTAGACATTTCAAGTGTTGGAGTTGAGCAATACAGGTACTGTAATCTTTTTACTTCTTCAGTGTGGCAGATGTGAATGTCCCAAAAAAAGTTAAAGCCAATTTTATGAATAACAAGAATTGACTACTAGAACATTTTTTTATGTGTCAAAGAAAATAGACGGTTAATGAAGTGAGGGGAATTCATATTATATGTCATATGTCACCCACACTTGCAGTTTTCCAAGCTGTTCTTAGCCTGTACTGTGACTTAATATATGAGCAGTGGCATTGCACAGAGCAGGTGGGAATTCACAGGCCTCAACACGGACAAAATCCTCAGTCTTGGCAACATTTTTTCTGATATTTGTCATTTGGCTGTAATAGGACAGATTTACCATTACACTCTCAGGTGAACGGTAACTAGAGCAGGTTACTAGTTTGAATGATTCGAGTAGTGCATCCAATGCAAATAAAGCAATTTACTGAACAATCTCTGGATGATCTATGAGTATAAAAGATTAGGAGTTTTGAACCAGCTTTGTTATTGTTACCTCTAGAAACCAATTGCCTGACAGATATTTCATTAAAAGATATTTATTTATTATTATAAATATTTATTTCATATTTCCTAATCAGAGCAGATTGAAAAGTTTGACATAGTGACAGAATAATGAAATTATGTTTCAATTCCTTGGTTTGAGAACTTTTAACTAATATATTATTCGTAGGAATCAACAGCTACTTACTCAATGGTTCATCCAGAACAATAAATTACCTAGATATTCTGCCTGAAGGAGGACCACTCCTAAACTTAGTGTGTGTTTTTAAGTAGCTTGAATTGTAATATGTAATTTAGAAGCACTTTAAAAATCTAATTCATGTGATACCCAGTATCACGTGTGTCTAAACTTGGTAGACCAGTGAGGTAGGTGATTCACTTGATTTGCTTATGTAGGTGGTTAGATTAGTGGTATAAGTAATTCCATAGACTCCATTAACATTGAACTCTATAATGTTAGGATGTTGCCCCACCTAGCTTATTGTCCCAGCTTGGAGCTGGCAACTCATTGTGCCAGCTACCCTGGAAGGAAGTGTGTGACCTAATCTATGTATGCTTGAAGATTCTCAAAGCAGCAGCTTTGCAGAGGTTTCCTAAATCAGCACTGGTATGAGAAGATTGCTGTTTGGTTAGTCTGGCATGATTAAAAGCAGACCAACACCTAGTTCCAAAACAAGGTCAAGAAATTAAAGGAGGGCAGAACAAGCCAAGAATAGCAAGGCATGCTCAGGGGCTTTGCAGTGGAAGCATTCTTGGCTGAGGTATAAAGTTTTCCAGGAGATTTTTAGCAGGGCGGCACATACATTTGATGTGACACTGGATGTATTAGGGAAACATGTGGAAGAAAATACGGTTGTATAGAGAGAGGTAAAAGAGAACCTAGTTTGTCACAATTTTTCTTTTAGGCAATCGTATATATCAGGCAGACTCTACAGTTGCCAGTCCCATTCCAAGTCCCTGATTCAGTCATTCAGTATTCTTGTAGCCTGACTTCATTCCTGCAGATCACTGTCTCTAATTGTCAGAGAGGTGGGGAGGGAGGGAGAAGAGCATGCAATCTCCATTACTGACTGCAAGGTTTTTATTCCAGATGTTATTCCCCATCTGAGATCAGGACAGCATATGGCATTCAGAAGACCTGGCATGCTAGAGGAATATTACATTCTTTTCCAAACAGTATCCAATGATGGGCACTATGATTTTTATAATTTTAAGAGTAATTCCTTCTTATTCCACGTCCTATCACCACAGGCACTTAATTCATGGATGACATCTCATGACTTAGGATGTTGTTAAAGTACACGTGTAACTTTGAATGTGGCTGTTCAGTTAGTGTGTTCTGGGCCCTGCATCAGGCTTGATTTGCTTTTCTAAAAATGACGAATTTAAAGAATACGGTGGAAAGCAGCAAAATACTGGGGAGATCTAGAATGATTTTTTTTTTTTTCTGCAGCTTTCCTTTTATCCACAGAGTTACTGTTTTCAGGGTCAAGAAGTTAAATAGAATCGATATAGGTTGATAACTGAGATGTTTGTAGGCTCCTTTATATTTTATTCCAGAAGAGGGCTGAAAGCAGTAGACAGTCATACCAAACCGGAAAAAGATAGTCTTTCTTTCCTGTTCGTGTGCTTTATAAAGCTGTATCTCATTCATCCCGGCAATATACTCAGCAAGACCATCCCATGCAATTAAGTATTTGGAGGATATTCACTCACTACAGAAAGTCTACATATAACACTAGTTTGTACTCAATAGTATAAAGACAAAAGAAATTCAGGCATGCAGAGTTTTCTCAGCTATAGGTACGTTTGGTGCCATTCTGAACAATTTGGGAAAGAATAGGGAGATGACTGTGGAATAAAGTGATAAAACAGTGTAATCATGTTTATATCCTACAATTGGTTATATCAAGGGAATGTTGGGGCCTTGTCAGTGTCTGTCACTGCCTCAGCTTTAGAACAGCAGGTATAGAGAGATTTATGCAAGAGGTCTTTTATCATTATGCTTTCATTCCTGAGCTTAACTTTCTTCCTCCACAATGACTCTGCTTACTTGAAGTTCAAGAAGTTGGGTAGAGTTAGTGAGTTTTTCTGCCACAACTGATACCTACTACTCTTAGCTACACGAGAGCTGAAAGGTATGGAATCACACATATATATGATTTAATGCAAGCCTCATTTTTCAAATGCTATGCAGTAAAATCCAAATTTTCATATGATTCCTATTCTAGAAAAAAAGTGAGATGTGTAAAGCAAATATTTCCCAAAATCATTCTTACAGAGTATGGATATTTTGAAGTAGTATACTTCCAAAAAATTGAACTGAATTTCAAATAACTATGATTTGCTTCTGTTTCCAGACTGTTTCTTTTCAGTACAACTTTTAGTGATTTTATCCAAGAACTTTAGTACCAAGTAATCATGTTTAGGACTGGCTTACATGTTCTCTTACAATCAGATTTTCCTATCACTCTTTCATTTCCACAGCCTAGTATTTCTTAAACTAATGGTGTTGAAAAATAAAGATCAATGGAAGAGAAGAGACTAAAAGCCCTTCTTGCATCTTGCTTTGTAGGCTCAGGCCTTTTCTAAAGAAATTTTTTGGCTGCCCAGAAGGGAAACTTCTTCTCGATTGCTCACCTAATTGTGTATCTTGTCTACAACCAAAAATATTCGCTAGCTCTGTAAGTCCATCCAGTGGCTGCATGTGAGAATTGCATATTTTAGAAAGTAAATTCAAATTCCTTGGAATTACATTTGCCAGGTACTATAGCTAATATTATTATTAGAAGTAAGCACAAACCACAGTGTATAAGAGAATGCTCCCAGTGTTCAGTGTTGTGTAGCTCTGTATCTGTAAAAGACTCTTTGAATAATGGCAAGATACAATTTATTACTACAACAACAGGAATAATTAAGTTTTATTCTTATTCAAACAATTTACTTTCTAGAATAGGAAATGGAAACCTTCTGAGTTAAATGCTTTAGCTTATTTTCATTCTGAAATTGAGATAACTCAGGTCATTGTAAATATAAGCTTAGAAGAGTTGTCCTCAGTTCTCAGCATGCTTGTAGTTCTTCTAAAATACACCTGTAAAAATTCTGTCTTCTGATCAGTAAATTTGTTAAATGCCATAAAATACTACATAATTCAATTTAAAAACACAAGTGTGGTATAGAGGACTACATTTGAACAGTGTGAGTTTCAAGTCACATTAAGAATTTATATAGACTATTTCCAGAAAATCCTACTTAGGTACAATATTTGAATCTTGATGGTTCATCAGACTAAATCAGGCTAGATGGATTGTTTGAGAGACTACAACTAGATGTAGCATTTTCCCACAGTAATGACAGCAATTTGAGCCTCAATGCCTTGAACTTTCCTTCTAACTTCCATTACTACCACCAGTGCCAGAGTTGTAACTGTGGAAAACTCGTATGTGCTACCTTTTACTAGTTGAAAAAGTCAATTTGCTAAAAGCCTTTAGATTCTCTGTTCTTGACAAATGCAGGCTTCTAAAATGAAATACTTGCTTTATTCTTCCTATGAAAGTAAATCTAATGTTGCCTTTTAAAGTGAATGCATTATGATATAATGTACAATTACAATGGCCTGTTATTTTTGTAGGAGTGCTCTGTTACACTGTATAGGTTGGGAAAGCATTAGGAGAGACTGACATTTATAGCATCAGTCTAAATCTAGCTTTTCTTAAATTTTAAGTGCTTTATGTTGCAATCTACATAAATAAATTTTGGTCTAGAAAGTTTGAGAAATGTGTCTAAGATACTGTCATGGTGGGTACTTTGCACATATTGAAATTACAAAATAATGACTACTGCAGTCTGTGGAACAGCAGTTGCATTTATACTCTGGTATAATTTTTATACGTTTCAGATCTTTGTTTTTCATTCTGGAATTGCTACTACTGAGGTTGCTATGATTGTAAACACTTGCAGTTTGTCTCTAAGAGTATATCTGGTTTTACAAATATTGTTCTAATTTGTGCTGATATATTGCTAGATATCAGAGAAGAACTCAAAATGTAATAGGCCTTTTCTCTAGGCTGTACTAGAATTTATGTCTTGATCTATGCTGCAATTAAACAATAAACCTCTGAGATGGAGGTTACAGTCTGAACTGAAATTTACACATTTAAAAATTATTTTCAAATCAGGTGTAGTTTTTTAGCTAAACAAAACAATATTAATGAGCACGTGCATATCAGACACTTTCTACGAGTGTTCTCAATATTTACAGAGCCCATGGATTGTGCTTACAGTTTAACAAGCTTTTGCAGTACACCCTTAATCCTTTGCTCAGGATTTCTCAGTAGAGAAAAAACTGGAATATTCTAGATTTTGTCTGTCAAAAGGTCTTCAGCAGTTCCAAGAGTCATCAAATTCATTGCCCACCTCTGCACAAAAGCAAACAAGAGGAAACAGTTTTCTAGGGTTGCAGGCAGTGTATTTTGTCTAGAGTGAATACCAGTGAACAATTGGCATTGCCTTTTTTTTTTACATACTGTTTCTAATAACGTCCATCCATGTATATTTCTTAGACTGGTTTTTCTTTCATCTTTTTTTCTGAATTAAACACTTGTAATTCTTCAAATGCTCTTCTGTAGACAAGACAGACAACAGAATACGACTTAGAAAGGACTGTCAAACATATTTGCAAAAAGAGGTTAATTTAATACCATTATATCATACAACAGTGTACTTCAAATACAGAATTCCTTCTAAAAAATGTGTTAGCACGTTTTATAGCGTTCTGTTCTGTATTTCTCACATTTACATCCAGGGGTCTGTTTCAATTATATTTTCACAAAGTTAGTGATATACAGTTATATAGTTAGTGTCTGCTTATAAAATTACAAGTAGCTTTTGAAAAATTTGTTTCACAAACACAGTCCCTTTGTTTGTGAAGGAAGTGCAGACTGAGAAGACAGTATACTACAGATGAGAATAAACTGATCTTACTGTTTCCGCTAGGAGGCAGTACTGAGTGGTGTGCTTGCTTACAGCGTGTGTCTGAGACATAGACTCTTGGTCTCCTCATGAATTAATGTCTTGACAGAGCAGGAGGGCTTCTGGGTATCCAGTCCTAAGAGACGTTCTCCTATAAACCTGCCTCCAGAATCTGCTAATTGACAAATGGTTAGTGAAAGACTAAACAACAAGTGATTTTTATGTCCTAGAATTTTTTTCTGACAGTTTCTTATTTTTAATATATTAAAAAAAAAAAAAAACAACAACATTATGAAAGAATTGGCCAATCTCATAACCCTTCTTATTTTAGTACTATATATTTAAGGATTGCAAAACTTCTACATGTTTATGTTATTGGTTAAATATCTATCCTTGCTCTGAGGAAGATACTATGATATAATACTATACAGTTGAAGGAAGTGTGGCTGAGAAAACAGTGACTTGCTTCAGGATACACTTCAAGAATGCAATAGGCTCAGTCATTCCAATCCTCATAGTGAATGGTACTTAATTCTTCATAGTAAAAAAACGTTCTCCACAATTTACAGAAAGAAAAAAAAAATTAGCTTCAGTGGCTTCTTGGGATAGGATTTTCAAGATTTTCGGAACCAGAATTTTGGTGCTCAGATACCACCCATACCATACCACAATGCTTCAGTTTTCTTTTTTGTGTGCAATTCTGTGTCTTTTGAAAAGACACCTAAATGCCACTAGAGAATCCACAGCAACTAAACTGCCTTTGCAGCAGGAGGACTGATTGCAATTAAAAGGAAGTAAGATTACTTTAACTGAGCACAGTTTTAGTATAATGAATAAAATAGGAAAATCTTATTCCTAACAAAGTACAGAATGATCCAGTGGCATTTGATATATTCCTGCTGCAAACACTACCTCATGTATTAACAGAAACTCTTCTGTGATGCTCATTTAAGAAAGAGCCTTTATTCAACTCTTATGATAGTGTAGTATTTGTAGTAACACTGTAGCTGTAGGAAAGCTGGGAACGGATTTTTTAAGAGGGTAGGGAGTGACAGGATGAGGGGAAATGGTTTTAAACTGGAAGAGGTTAGATTTAGACTAGATTCAGGAAGAAATTCTTTACTGTGGGGATGGTGAGACACTGGAACAGATTGCCCAGTGAGGTTGTGGATGCCCCCTGCCTGAAAGCATTCAAAGGCCGGGCTGGATGGGGCTGTGAGCAACCTGGTCTATGGGAAGTGTCCCTGCCTATAACAGGAGGTTGGAACTGGATGGTTTTAAAGGTCCTTTCCAGCCCAAGCCTTTCTATGATTCTATGATTCCTTTACTATTGAGAAATAAAGCTCATGTGGTAGAATATGCTCATATAAATATGCATGCCAGAGATCTTCCTGGCTAATGAAATCACTCCTTTTAGCCAAAACCAGCAATATTTTGGTTTCACTCTCATTGTGCAGTGCTGGATCATGTTTTGCATGTAACCAAAAAGCTGCTAGGATGAATGAATTGAGCTTCTTAGTCTCATTAATCCTGTGCTTGCTGGCAAGGACTTTCAAAACCAGCAGAAACTACAAGGAATGATGAAAAAAATAGGAAGGAGGACCAGGGAGTTAGTTGCTGGGAGGAGAACAAGGCTACTGTAACCAGTGTTGTAACGTAGCTTGAGATCACTTGAGCCTCTGAGCAAAGTGGAAATCTGTTGATGAGTAAATGTATTAATAAAAAGAAACAGCAGTGTTTATTAAAAACAAAACAAAAGCCCCCAAATGATACTCTTATCTCTGAAGTCTTAAGTTACTTTTAACTCGTTAGTCTCACTTTACAACAGTTTGTATTTTCCAAATAGCGTTAAGTGGGCTGCTCTTGTAGTTTTTGCTATGTAAAGACTTTTATCCAAGTCATTGTCAGGTCTGATTAGAGTGTGGTCCTTACATCAGACAGCTCACTGTCAACATATATTGAGTCTTTACTGGCTGCCATACATATGTTATGTAGGTCACCCATATGTAGAGTAGATGGGAGTAAACTGTATCTGTGGGTTGTAAATACATCAAGAGTCTCTCGAAGCAAAGCTTGAGTGGTTTTTGATGCCAACAGAACCATTATGATGGTTAATTATATTGATGATTAATTTTGCTGCTTGTCTATTCCCCATGGAGCATGTCTCCTTTATATACAGCAAGAGAAAGCCAATGGTATTCAGTAGAGAAGTCAAACATAGACACTAAAATGGTAACTGCAGTCATTTACAAGATGTCTTATTCTATCACTGCCAGAGGCAGATGCATACAATTGTGTTCCATTTATGTAGTTCAAACAGGAGTTCTGAGCTTATTAAATATAATTTGCTTAATTTCCTGGCTATAACACTGTTATAACTGGATACTACGTAGAACAACTGTGGGTTTTAAATTACTCTTAGTATATAAGTTAAAGTAGAAAAGCAGAAAACGTGTTAGTGCAGATTTAAACATGCAAGTTATGAACAGACATAATCTACACTATGTGCTAAAGAATATCAATTTTCACGACAATGCAACAGAAAATATTTTTGACACTAAGAATCTAAGATTTTCATATAATTATAATCAGTGGTAGCAAAGGAAGAATAACTTAAGTCAATGATCTTAAGGGGAAAAAAAAAGTGAAACTGATCTGAATTGTTTCTGAAAAATAGTCCCTAGACTTCAGTCATAAAAAATGGTATATTTTTCAGATTGCACTGCAAATTATTCCCAAACCTGTTGACAGAATCAGAATGACAGTGCCCAATTGCGCTTGCTTCTCACATAGAGGAGGAGTAAGAGCGCTGATCTGAATGAGAAGACAAAATAACAGCATGTTCTGTGTATTAACCAATAGTATCAGGTATAAACCCTGTCACAGCAAATAATAACCTTGTTTCCAGAGAATAATCTATTTTTGACTCTGTGCAACATAGTAACCTAAAGAAATAGTTCATGATTGTGTTGAAGGATATTGTATATTTACTAGTTAGTTTGTAGTTACGTAGTTATGCAGTTTGTAGTTTGTATTGTATGTATGTATTGTAGTTACGTAGTTTGCATAGTTACTAGTAGTTAGTCTGAAAGAGCCTTAAGCATGTTAACAGCATAATTTATTTCCGTGGTTAAAATCTAGTCCAAAAAGTCAAAGGTTGTCTGGATCAAAATCTAGTCAGAAAAACAAGCAAGTGTGGGTGGAATCTATAAAACAATGAGGTCCTGTATGCAGAATTATCTTTGTAACGGTGCTGAAATGCAGGGTGCGTTTATCTGTAAATATTGATTTTAAATAACCAAAATGTCTATTAAAATTCCTTTATATCTTCTGATCTCACATTTGAAAAGTCAGATAAGGACAACTTACCTTAAGAAGATGTGATTATTCTGCGCTGTCAGCCTTCACCATCATTTGTAATGCTCTGTAAAACTACAGATTATTTTCTAACACTATCCGTAAAATAGGCTGCCTTGACAAAATTCAGATACACTGTGGCTTGGTTGTAATTCCTAATTACATATGGACATGTAGGAGTGGCCATGTGCCTTGGTTATGTTGGAACCTAAAAGATTCTAGCCAACGTCTCAGGTCACAGAAGAATTTGCTTGACAAAAGTCCTGTCATGGGAGCACAACTGAGCCATTATTTTGTATACTGGTGCCTAGTACTGAATTTGGCTTGAGAAAACAGTCTATTGTACCAGAGGTCCACATCTTTTTCTGAACTTGGATAGCTGATCAAACTTCTTCTAAAATGCTTTAGTACATGAAGCATAAAGAATTAATAGAAGCTTATTTTTCTGGTGTCATTTAAAATTGGTCTTCCTACAGCTCTTCTTACAGTGTTGTTAAAATAACAGGTAAAGTTATGTTAAAAATCAGTTAGAGATTATGTGATTGCAAGTTAGAGGTGTTTTCTTCATTGCCAGATTCTCTGTGGTGGCAATGAAAATGTTTTCTAGGTTTCAGTCTAAAATGTGAAATAAGACTAAAAGTAATTGTTCCTGTGTGAATACATAGTTCCTTCTTCTGACAGTAAATTTTTCTCAGTTATACTTTAAAGAAGTCTAAAGGCACTGAGAATTATATTAACCATATTCCATGTGTGCAAAAGTGAAAAAGAAGGTTCAAATATATTAATTTCAGCCTCAGATGGGATATAACTCTTAATTTTTCCATTTGTACTCTGGACAGTATCTCATAGCTCTATAAAATTTCTTATTCTAAATGCAGGTGGGTTCTTAGTGCACTGTCGAACCTGTTCATTCCCTTTGGAAATCTAGAGTAATAACTCACAGTATAGAAAAATAAATCAGTTTTATCCCAGATACGTTACTGTTAAAAAAAAAAATAAGAAGAAGAAGAGGAAAGAGAAAAGGAAAAAAAAGCCTGCAAAACACAGCTTTGATATCCCTTTCCAGAGTTATTAAAAAAATGGATTAAATATGTGGCTTTACTTCCATATGGTGCTTAATTGAAGGTTACACACGGCATTGGAGATAAACTACAACCCCATCACTGGACTCTGCCTAAATATGCAAGAACTGGATAACAGATTCCTTCAAACACTTTGGCTCATCTCTCTTAATATTTTTCTTTTTTACTCCACTGGGGCTTTTTTTTTTTCCCCACCAGATTGCTTAAAAAAAATAATTATATTAATGTTTGTGGGATTACATGCATTTCAGAGAATGCACAGTAAATTGCATTATAAAGTGCAGTAAAGAAATTTATCTGTGTGAAGTATTTCATTATATACATGATAGGATGATATTTAGTAATACAGATCTTCATAAAATATTTTCAATTATTTCCCTGGAAGAAAATCAATCATTTATTCAGAGGAGGAATTTGAATATGCATCTTTCCCTAAAAAAGTAAACATTTAAAATCTGTAGTTTCTAAGGATTGCAAATTGGGGAATGTTGTGAATTTTGTTTTGTTTTTCATTAGAAGGAGCTGATGAGATGGAGACACCAGCACTAGAAGGAAGAGAGTTGGTAGCTGAGAACTTTGAATGAGGATAAACCTCTAAATGCTTTTAGTGGCAAAAATTAGATCCTTTTTTTCTGTTTGTTTCTTTTTTGTTTTGTTTTGACATCATTTAGTGCTGTCTAGGAGGCAGTCCATTAAATTTGTTGGTTTGAATACTTAAATTTCCTGCGTTTTATGGGGAATGTGGGCACCCTATCTCAAGAAGTTGAGTTTTATTGCAGTACATAAATCCCTGATGGAAGTAGGCCAAGTTATTTTTTTCTACTGTAAAAACTGAGGTTTTTTTTCCCTTAAAATAAAATGCCAGAATTCGTTGTGCTCATTCAGCTTCAGACAGAAACTATAAATGAACCATTTTTCCTTCGGATGTGAGAATTTGTGCTGCTAGCATGTGTAACTAAAGGAATGTGAAAAGTCTTAAACCCTAGTGCCATATGATACAACAGACTATAATATTTCAGAGTTTGCTGCCAAATCCTAATCTAATATAGGCAGATACTTTTCCTTTAGCAAGAGTTTCCAGTCATGTCCAAAAATATTTTAACCAAAGCAGACATGGAGATTGTGATCTATCTTGGAAAACAGAGTAGTTGGTAATCTGGATATTTTGTTACTACTTTATTGCAAAAGATTAGATTCAGACTTCAGTAGTTGCTGTTTAGTGATGCCTTTATTTGGGAATGTATGATAACTAATCATACTGGACTGATAAAATAATGCTTATGCATAGCCAAAGCATTCAGAAGCACAACAGATTAGCTTTCCACTGCAGTTCTGATTCCAAATCATTATAGATCAACATTGTTTCACTTCCTATCGGAGCAGAATAGGATTATATGGAAATAATATGAAACCATTCTGTGAAATCACTTCATAAGGAAAAAAATGGCATATTGCCCTTCTCAGGCCACCAGATTTGTCAAGTAAGTATTTTTTTTCTTGTTCTTCTTTTCTAGTACCTCACACACAGATGATTTGTGAGTAAATCAAGACATTCCATAAACATTAGATTTTTAAAAAATTATTTATTTTTTTACTCTTTTTGTTAGAGTTATGCATAGTCAGGCATCTTATTTGGATCCAAATTTTTAACTATTTTTTATGTTTGAGATTTCTGGAGTGGTCACGTCCAGATTTAACATGTGTTGTCTGAAAAGAACAGGAAAGCATCCAAGGATAATAATGTGAGGTGGTAATTAATTAAACAGGTAAGTTGCTTTGAGTATTTTACTACGTCAAGAACATAGCAGATGAAATGGGGTTTCACTTCTTGTCTGAAACAACCTGCTCTCATTTCATTTCCACCCCTTTACCTCCTCTACTTTCTGCTAGAAACCGCTGGTGCCCACGAGATGGCACTATGCCATAGCAGGGTGTTGGGAAACCAAGTCTACAGGTCCCACTTTATGGCATGGTTTATGACATCCCTTTTTAAACTCTAGACATTAGCTCAGAAGACAGTTTCCTTGTGTCACAAATATCCTGCCTTTCAGACCTATGTCACTTGGGAACTGCAGGAGATTCCTGCAGAGCAGTTTGGGGAAATACCAGTGCAGACAGGGATTGCGTTGCTAACAGATTTGGGAAGGATGCCTAGCCTAAGGTCCCTCCATGAAAAAAAAAAAAACCTGTTATCTAAAGGATTCTCTTAGATAAGAACTGTTTGGAGTAAATAGCACATTTAGGCAAGAGTGTCTCCGAGGAACACAGTTAAACAATTAAACAGGCTTTAACATATTTCTTTCATATATTCTTGGCCTACCTTCTAACCATTATGTATAAGGTAAAAGTTGTTTTTTTTTAATTAAATATAAAAAGATTAAAGAACTTAAAAGACATCTCTCGCATCATTTTTGTCAAGACTAGCACACACAGAGGAAATGCATTATCAAACCCCAGCTACCCGAGATCCAGTGAGCTGCTCAGGTCATGGAATATTAAATTAATTGGGTTGGGTGATGTAAGCAATGAAGAGTGAAAAAGGTCAGTCCCCACCCCGCCAAAGAAATGAAAAAAAAAAAAAATCCTTCCTGTCGTGGAGTGGAGCTGCTGTGCAGCTTTGCAGAGAGGAGAGCTGCTTTCTGGAAGAGGAAACAACCTTTGCAGCTGTGAAACCTGAGAGAACAATGGAGATCGTGTACACCAGCAGTTGTGGGGGGCTGCTTTCTGCTCTCCTGGGCTCAATGCCAGAATGGTCCCTCAACAGCAATCTTTTTTCTGTAATAAATTCTAACCTTCTTTTGGCCTTATTGCCACACTCTGAGCTGAAGTGAATCTGAACAATTGATAGAAGACACCCCCTGTCTTAAAAGCTGTTGACACATACTGAACTCCAACAGATATATTCTGGATGATGTAGAAGAGGTATGAAAAGTATGCTCCCACCATATAGAAGTCTTCTAATGCAAAAATTGGTTCTTTCTTTCTGATTACTGAAATATCTGAAGAGATATGTAATACTAACTTAGAAGAATTAGAACAATTGGTACATATTGTTAAAATTTATCTAGAAAAGTGATCTTTATTCTTAATTAGTGTAGCTTTTTTGCTTGATATTTTGCTTTTGCTGGTCTGTACACTGTAAGGGGTAACACAACAAGGAACAGAAAGCTTAAATGTGCTCACTGTCACCAGAATGGAAAGTTTTGTCTGTTAGATGATGCTTGAGTCTTCCCATCTCCACCTAATCCTAACTGAATCAGTCTAATACTCTTCACTTTTAATTGGAGAGTATTCCTCTTCACATTCTGTTGTGCTTTCTTATCTGCTGCTATACCTTTTCATAAAGAGGGCTGCATTTTCACTGTAAGCAAAGCAGAATTTGAGCATTTATAGCTCCCCAGGCTAGAAAATGTCTCATAAAAGTTCCATGGCACTGTTTACAGATACATAAGGGGGTATGCAGCGTGGTTTTTCTTTAAACTAACATGTCTGTTGGTCTGAAAATCAATGTACCAAACAATGATTTTAGTGATGAATACTAGTTAGAGTCTGACTACATTATTTGGCCTGACAATCTTTTTTAAAATAAATATGTAAATTTATAAATGTATAGTTTTATCAGCAGGCAATTGGCCTGATTCTTCTTTACTAACCTTTTCAACACATGGGATATTTGTGTAGTAAGGCATTAATTAATATAAGTTGGGAGTAACAGAAAAAGCTCCTGTGTCTTTTTCTGAGCACCTGGTGGGAAGGCAGGGCTAACCCAGGGGAGCTCAGGTGCATGCAATATACCTGAGTGAGCAGAGGAGGTGGAGCCAGGATCCACCCCTTCCCAGATCACATTTAAGGGTTGACAGTAGAGGTAAGGGTATCATAGTGGAGATTCCTTCTTATCGGAGGCCTTCTAAGGGTATGTAGGTTTTTGTTTGTTTGTTTGTCTTTGCTTTTGTATCTATGGCTGCTGCATTTGAACGTATTCTCACTTGCTGCAGCTTAGGACTTTGCTATTCTGCTCTGCTATGATTGCTGTATTTTCCATTGTGTTACAGCGTTACATAAATATAAAGTGAAACCTTAAAAATTGTAATGTTAGACTGAAACAACTCTGAAGCGTACTTTTATGTTCAATATTATTTTGAAGCATTTTCTTAATTTAAGGTCCTTGATTTTATTCCAGGTTCTGTGGAGTCTGCTTACAACAGACTCTTATTCTCTACTTCATTGTAAAACTTCTTTTATCTACATACTTATTAAGGCTGTTGTTCTTTTAAGTTCATGGATATGCTGACAATCTTGTTGTGTGAATGTTCCTACACAGAGTTTTTTCGTACTGCATGCAGGAATTTACACGTGTTTATCTTGCAAGAGTAGGAACAAAATTATTGCTTCATCCTTAAGAATTAAAACCCTTGGGATTTTCTACTTCTTAGTAAGTGAGACATATGATTCTGGTTCATAGTTTTTCCTACATGTTGTCAGACCAAATGTATTTCTACAATACAGCAAAAATAATATTGTTTCTCCTATCATGTAATAGTGAACTTTCATAGTAAGTAGCCTGTAACTATTAGATTAATATTCAAGGATTTGTTATTTGTGTTTAAAATTGCATACCAGGAGGGGACTGCATGTTTTTTACATGTATGTTTGTGTCTGTAGTCTTGAATTCCAGCCAAGACTGTGTGAAAGTATTACTTGTGCAGAAGCTCTGAATGTTCTTTACACTTATCATTATGCAAGCATCTTTCCTCTTTAATATCTACTACCCTGCAATTCTATTTCCTTTAGGTGATGTTATTTCTGGCTCAGTTTATGTTGGAAAATATTCCTTCCACCTTCTTTCAGCTACCTAGACTCATTTTAAATTAAGTAGTTGCTATCCCTATCTGATGAATGATGTAGTACTTTAGCCAATACTGCTAAGGACTGGGAAGATTTATAGATCAGCTGCTTGAAAACAGTAAGGCTTCTGACATTGATATAAGCATTTGAAGTGTAAATTTTGTAAGTGGGCTCTTTAAGATGTTTAATCACTCCAAAAAACTTTACACAATTGACTGTAAGGCTTGTGACTGGTGCCTATATTCATATCACAACAGCATAAGAGGAATTATCATTACTTAATGATGAAATAATCTGTTCTTTCTGGCTGGATTATATTTAAATCTTAGAAATTGTCTGACAAAGAAGGGAGGTAAAGCGAAGGCCAGTGATAAATTTAGTCATGAAGAAGTTGAAGTGTGGACTAAATGGTGTTCTACATCAACTGTGTGCCTTCTCTATGTAGAATGTGAACATGATGATGTTAGAGAAGACTTTTACCATAATTTACTTGATTTTTATATTAAAAAAAAAAAAAAAAACAACAAATAACATAACAAGATGATGCTGGGTTACTCATGCAAGACAGGCATTATTTTGCAGGTTTGTGTGCTTTTTGCACTAATTCAAAGCACTTGGAGGCAAGTGCCTGTATTAGAAGAATGCCTAGAATTGCTCATGATTATTTCAAGAAAAACTTTTCTACCACCCAGAGGGCAACTTAGAGCAGGAATTCAGCACAAGTGACTGAATGACTCTCCTGAAGAGGCCCTTTTTCCTTACTGGTACATAGAAAACAGATGGCAACTAGATGCCATCTATTGCCAACTATTGCATGAACAGCAAAAAAGAGCTGTAATTGCCAGGAATAAAAATCAAATCAGGGCGCATATAGGAGATTGTCATAGGCCAAATGTAAAATTAAGCACTTAATGCTAAAACTAAAATTCTGAAAATGTCTGCTAATGTGCTATCCGGATTTCAGGCTTTCTAGCTTTTTCAGCTGTGCCAAGACATATCTGGAGATGCTTCTGATTTGGTGATTCTGGATGGGCAATGTGTGTGTGTGTCATATCTTAGCGTAATCGTGGTACAGAAACTATGTGTTTTTTCCCTTATGAAGCATACTTTTCTGCTACTTCTTGTTAATATCATTGTTAAACATTTTAATTGTTAAAACAGGGGTTAGGAGGCCCATTCAGTGTTAAGAATTAATATACAAGTGGAGGGAATTTTAAGCTTTTACAGTTAGAAATTAACAGTCTGATTGTAACGGATGCCACACAGTAACAGAAGAAAAATTGTGTAATTGGCTCAGGCAAAAACTAATCAAGAAGATTCTAAAGATTTTAAAACTGTTGTAGTTCAGAGCTGGAGAAAAAGTATGGTTGGGCTGCATGAACTGGGGAATTGGTAGTGCAAGCACCAGGAAATCTAGCTGATTCTACCACTGCAGCACAGGTTTGAAGCTTCTGGTGAAACTAAGCAAAATCAAGATAATACTATGGGAAAGTTTTTTGTTGACTTTTTTTTTTTCTTTTTTCTTCTTGCTTTAGTTCTAAGAGACAATTGGAAGAAGTGTTAACGAAACCAAGATGGACTGTATTAATCAGTGGCAAAGGAAAAGGTAAGTTGAAACCAACATCTTGCTATTTCTCTATGTTAATAAAGTCTGAATTTCTTTGGTTGTTGGACAGGACAGGTTTGAATGAGTGTCTATAGAGAGTACATCAATAGATGTGTGTTCAACAGTGCTGTTGTAAGACAGGCCAATAATCACAGCCTACATTAATTCCAGCAAGTACACACAAATAATATTTCTTGGCTCCATTTTGAAAGCAGCATTTGGAAAGTTATTTGCACTAATCCTGTAACAATAACACTATTTGTGTTTCCAATGTAAGCATAGCTTTGAAAATGTGTCTAATGCAATAGTCAAAGTAATCCCTGACCTCTTAACCTCTGTGAAAAGAGTGCAGTTTTGCAAAAGTATTTGCCACTAAACTAGAAAAAATATCCTGTACCCTTTAGGATCCTCACCTGAGCAGTCTCTTTTTCCCTAGAGGGATGCAATATTATAAAAAATGAAGAAGAAGGAAGAGATATCAAAAGAACCCAAATCTTCTTCTTGCGTGTCTTAATATCCCAAGCTTCTTTCCCAGAGATGTTATAATGCCTGTGATGAAGAATGGTGACTTTTGAGTACTGAATAATTTAAAATGATACCATAGAATTATAGAAGGGCTTAGGTTGGAGGGGAACTTAAAGATCATTGAGCTCCGGCCCCCTGCTGTGGGCAGGGTTGTAACCACTAGATCAGGCTTCCCTGGATCCCATCCAACCTGGCCTTGAGCTCCTCCAGCGATGGGGCACCCATGGACTCTGTGAGCAACTTGTGTCAGTGCCTCATCACCTTTTGAATAAAGAAAATCTGCCTAACATCTAACCTGAATCTCCCCTCTCTTAGTTTAAAGCCATTCCCCCTTGTCCTATCGCTATCAGACTGTGTAAAAAGTTGATCTCCCTCCTGCTTGTAAGCTCCCTTCAGGTACTGCAAAGCTGCAATGAGGTCTCCTCAGACCCTTCTCTTCTTTAAGCTAAACAAGCCCAGCTCTCTCAACCTTTCCTCATAGGAGAGATTCTCCAGCCCTTTAATAATCTTTGTGACTCTTCTCTAGACCCGCTCCAACAGCTCTGCATCCTTTCTGTACTGGGGACCCCATGCTTGGATGCAGTACTCAGAGGAGGCCACAGGAGGGCAGAATAGATGGGGGCAATCTATTCCCTCTCCCTACTGGCCACCCCTCTTTTGTTGCAGCCCAGGATACTGTTGGCCTTCCAGGATGCAAGTGCATACCACTGGCTCATGTCTGTCCAGCTTTTCATCCACCAGGACCCCCTAAGTCTTATGCTGCAGGGTTGCTCTCAATAAGTAAATATGCTGTTGTACTCTCCTGTTGCCTGACAATGCCAAGTGTTACCTATTCTACTTCAGTTCCTGTTTCCTTCAGTCTGAGGAAAAGGACATACGGAATTGTTTTTTTTTTTTTTCTCTCCTCCCTAGAAAGATTTGTGTATAAGCCTTACATATGTTTGTGTATAGAACAAGAAGTTATGTGAAATTCAGTGGCTTACGCAGGAAAGTAGCAAGTAAAATCTGAAAAATTTCAGCCTACATTTTTCTGTTCAAAACTCTTGTTGACTTTAGAGATTAGTCTACTTTCAGAATAGAAGAAAATTCTCCACATTAAGTATCTGCTGGAATGATTGGATGTTGGACTTCTGCATCATACTAGATGTCGTTTTCCTGTGATATTGGTTTCTAGTCTTGTGTTCTGTAACATGGGGAATTGGTTATGATTATATGCGACATACTTTAAAGGACATATTTAATAACTGCTCAGAATAGCAATATTTGAAGATTGCTGCCGTGTATAGCACCCTTGTTGTAAGTCTGAATAAAACTCTAATATTTTACTTCACATTAATCAAACACAAAATACTCTGTGTTTTTAAAAACAAGAACAAACAAAAACCTGCTTGCAAGCCAAGAAAATGACCTAGTGAAGAAGTACAACAAAAGATATTTAAGAAATTTCCAAATATTTCTCCATACCTCTCAGTTAAAAGAAGTGAGAAATAATTTTCAAGACAGTAGGGTTTTACAGAGAGAAAGAAACGTTATACACTAGTGAGGCTTCAAAAAGTGATGAAACTGTTTAAAAGGACCAGAAGGTGGCAGTACTCCACGCATCGCTGAATTCCTAGCGCCCTCCGAGCTATCCAGTATTCATTCTGAAGTGCTTGACATCTGCTTATCTTCAGATACATCCAAAGAAATTATGTCCTTAAAATAATAACTTCCCTTTGTGTCTGCGTTTGCCTTTCATGTATTTTGCGGAAGTGCACAATATGTAAAGTAAAATATTTTAAGAGGTCTGAAAAATACATGTTTGACCAATTCCCTTTCTACTCCCAGGCATTCCTGCAGACTGCTGACTCTGTCTCTTGTTATGGTCTCATATGGCCTGTTGATAAATCGCAGAAGTCTGCTAGTTATACTTGTAGCTTAATTGGTGTCAGGTGATCTGAAGTAAAATTTATTGAGACTGAGATTTACTTGATCTTTTTAATTAAGAAAAATCTTGAATACTGGTTGTGTAAAATTGTTCTGTATTTAGAGAAGTATCTCCAAGGCACGTATTTGAACAGGCTGCTTCTTTATGCTTTGAACGGTCATTTTTAACAGAAGTAAAGCTGCAGGGTGTTAAGATGGAAGTAGCTGTGTTTTATTGCCTGTGACAACTATCCTCCTGTTTGCCCATCAGACCAAATCCAGCTAATAATGGATCCCTTTTTCCAATTTCAAAAAACAACTGAAGGGTCCTTGCTCTAAACAGGAGATGGTTATGGCATATGGTGATGTATGGTATTCTGTAATCCTAAATGTATGCAGTATGTTCATTAGTGACTGTTCTTGCAGTAATAGGGTTGTATGTGCGGCACTGTATCTTGCAGTGCTCCAACATTCAGCACAGTGCTGCTCTGGCCATAACTGTGCCTCTGACGATGTTACATTAGCTTTTCTCTTTCCTTCTTCCTTTGGCCTTCTCACAGCGTTGGGACTGTTATCCTTGCAGTTGTCTTGGTTTTATGTTCTCTGTCCTTTCCCTATTGCCAGCAATGTTGCTGCTTTTTCCTAGTAAAGGACCAGAAGAGAAGTGAGCCACCACACATTCAATCCAAGCGGAGGTCTGTGGTAGGGAAAGATATCTCCTCTCTCTGTTAAAGTCCTGTATTGATCTTAATCCAAAAAAAAAAAAAAAAAAACCCAAACAAGTTTTTTTTTTTTTTTTAGCCATACCAACTCATTTGCTACTATAAATATTAAGAAAGATGCAGATTATATTCCTCACTACTAATACTTATTCTCTTGCAGTCATACTGCTTTTGTTACTAAAGAGGTGGGTTTCTCTTACTGAGAACTGTGCTACTTTGATTATACCCTTTCAACCCAGAAAATATAGAAGGTGGTAGGGTTTTCTTTGAACTAAATTGGTTTGTTGAGCAGAGTGCCACAGCCAACAGTAAGCAAGCTGTTAGTTATTATCCTCAGTCAGGGTGTGGTTTTGTTTTTCTTGTTTTGAGGTTGAACTGGTCAGGTGACTTGCTGCTGTTGAAATGGTCAATTCAGTTCCTATCTTGTCCTGGCCACACATTCCTGTTACCTTCCCAGTGCTGTCTGCTGTATTTGTCGGATCCTACCACAAACCAGTTCTACTCGCTACACTAGAGAAAACTAATCCAACAAAATTGTGAATAGTTTTCTGTGGTTTGTTTGGAGCTGAAGCATTTCTCCCCAAACTCAGGTGAAGGAGTGTGGAACTACTTGCCCATGTATTGGATGAGGGAAGTGTTGAGTAGCATAGTGGTGTTTCATTGGCTTATCCTTTCTGTGAAAACTCAGTCATAGTTTAGGAGATACTGGAAAGAGAAGGATCATGAGTAAAGTGGAAAAAATAGTTAATGTGGGCCATAGCATGTTACCATGAAGAATAATGGATCATCTACCATCTGAAAATGCAGAGGATGGATGCATAAGGTTTAGTTTTGCCAGACATTGGCTTTCTCAAGAAAGTCAGGTTAAGAAACTCTCTCTCGTTCCCTTAATGACTTGTTTCCAATCTGCCAACATCATATATTTTAGGATATATTGTAACCTGTATTGCTGAAATAATCTGGCTTAAGTGTTTGCTCTTTTGGAGGTTTATTTTTTTTATCCCAGATCACTTCAGTGAAGCTAGTATTTCCTGAAAATACACCTTTAGGATGAAATGATACGGTTCAATCCAGATTAGTAATTTAGCAGTACATTATTACTGAAAGAAGGAAGTTTTTCCTTGCTGATTCAGAAAAACTAAACATTCTTCTGTGAGATCTGTGAGCTGAATCAGCTCACTGTGTTTTTGTGTGCGCATGCATGTGGATCTGAAGTGGTCCTCAGTGCGAAGCATTAGTGGTGAGAGACCTGTGGCTGGGAATGAGAGGGAAGGAGAAAATAGGATCTCGCCCTTTTGATTATGTTAAGTGTTCACAATGACTCAAGCCAGCACAAGTACTTCCACCTTCCATGTTCATCCCAAAATACTTCATTGATGAAATAGAACTAGCTACATTAATGGCTGTACTAAATCTGGAAGTCTAGATTGTTGTTTCCCTGTACTTGTTCCTGTTTTCTGTATGTTGCGCATTAACAAGTTATTTGGTATTATGAGCGCTATTAACTGCGTACTGATTTATTTATTTCTAACTTTGTGAAACGCTGTTACTAATTTGCTCAGGTAGCAACTATGTCCTTTACTTGCGAAGTACCTCCTACAGTATTGGGGGTAACTCTGAGGGAGAGTGTTCTGTGTGTGGCTACATTGTAAGTATAGTGAAGAAGCAGCTGTCACCGGCCATTACTTTTTGGTCTGAGATCTTTCATCACTGGTTATCTAACATGGAAAACTCCACAAGATGATCTATTTATCTAGCTCATCAGATGTCAGGGAAGACCTTTCAATGTTGGGCAGCCTCAAACTAGTTAATCACCAGAGTGACTCCCTACAGTACATTTAGTTCATATAAATGAGGCAATTGTTCGCTAATCAGTCACAGCTGATTTCCTCATTCTTGGCTGAGATCAACAACTTCCTTCTCCTAATCCCTGAGATAGTTATTTATTCAGAGAGGACTTTCTACTCCTCCTTTTTATATAGGGAATTGCTTGGTATTGCCCTGTCGTAATCTGCATGTATTGCAAGCTTATGTTCTCTTTATGCTTCATTCCATACAGTTAGTTACCTTGTTGATCAAGTACAAATGTTCACTGAAGATCTGTTGTCTTTTGTAGAGGGGAGTACTAAAGTCTTGTACTGCTACAAATCTTTTTTTCTTGTTATAGCATAAGTGCCTTCAAATTTTATGCTGATGAAGTATTATAAAGTACCAATCACATTCAGTGAGATAAGAAATACTTTTAGTCACTTAAACATAAAGCTCCTGCTTAACCTCCCAATATGGTAATGGAAGATCACTCACTCACCATAAGGCTTAAAGAAGCTAAACCTATATGCACTCAAACCTGTTGAACTCCAGTAAACGTGAATCCTGTTAACTGTGCACAGAAGTAAACGAAGTGCAAAACAGGGAGAAAGATCCCTTCTACTGTTATAGCTGTAGATATTAATTCAGCAAGTTACAAGATCCTGTAAAAGTTTAAAGCTGATGTATCTTTAAGATGAATTATTTCTATAAGGAATTCTGAAATTATTATAATTTAAACAAGATTAGTCTTATCAATGACCCATTAGGAACGCTTACATTGAAGTATGTTGTTTTTATCTTACTGCACTCTTCAGAAGTCTGACAATTATGCTGTTTTCCTAAAAGTCTGCTTTTCTGTCTATCAGCAATAGGCAGTCAGGAATGCTATCAAATATTTAACAAAGCTTGAAGAATAAAAAGTAAATGCCATATGGACATCAGTGATTACTAAGAAAGGTAGTCCCAGTTTGATCATCGTGTACATGAAAATGTAAAATTTGCTATATTTTCCTGGACAGAGGGAAATCCTCATCAGCTTTTCTGAATTAGTTTAGGGAAGCATCTCAAAAGGTGTGCTGTAATAAGAAAGGCCATTTTTAATGGTCAGTAGAGTTTTCCCTTGTGTGTGCTTGGAGACACATAGATAGTTGGGAAATCACTCTGATGATTCTTCTGAATTATGTGCAGCTAAATCCGGCACAGAGCTGGTGAAAGTGTGCAGGATGTGTTAGCAATTCTGCTCTAAGCCATGCTTATAAGTAAATAATATTAATCCCTTCAGAGCAATGCACAACCACATTATTAAAGCTAGTTTCTAAAGAAATTTAGACCATGGTGCTTAATAAAAATGTCATGTTCCTTGAGTTATTAGTTCCTCTCTCACTGCTGAGAATAGTTTTGAGCTTTTCTTTATCCAAGAATTCATGTTTTGTGTGGAAAATGCAGCCATAATACCATACTTACGCTATTACTTCAGTTGGTTAAGAACAAAGCAGTGACAGTAAGGACTGTAGGAAACACTTGAATATAGGAAATTTTACAAATAGCTAAGGCTCATAGTTTGTCCATTACAGTGTCCAAGATGAGTGAGTTGACTATAAGTCTGAATAATTATTTTAATGTCAGATTTTACCGTTTAGACTAAAAACATTAATGTTGTGATACAATGTTAATAATTTCTGTAAGAAATCTCAATTATATTTTTAAGTTGTCTCCATCTGGTAAGAAAAAAAATACCTACAAAAACAAGGCTAGTTTCTCAGTTGGCTGAAATCAACATACTACTTTTGAAACTAGAGGAACTGTATCAGTCAGTGGAGAATCTAGCCTACAGGTGTTAATCACATGCACAGTGAAATGAATCTATCCCTATACATTTTCTGTGATGATTTTTCATTTTTCTATTTGGCTAATACAGGAATTGCTAAGGTAGTAAGTAAATTACGTTTGTGGATATACATATATCATTTTAATATGCAAACTAAGCACCTTAACAAGGATTGCTAAGAGGCAGTAGACAAGGAGACTCGGTGAGATATTTCAGATGCACTGTTTTTGCAGATTTCCATTTTAATGATATTCCGTGTGATAATTACCAAATTGTTTATGTAGGTCGTTGTTATTTGTGACTGGTCAGCAATTTACGTTAGGTAGTTTTGCTTTCATTAATACATGCCCTTTGATTGAATAAATCTTGTTGTGATTCTCAAGAGATCAATATTTCATTATTTTTAATTTAAAGATGATCGATTCCTGATATCTTTTGTTTAGAATTTTAACATGTTTTGCTATTCAAATGTCTTTTATTTCAATTAATGATTTATGTAGTAAGAGGGAATTAATTTAGAATATATATATTAACAGGACAATATTTTGTGTTCCTATTGTACTTAAGACAAGGGGAAAAATTAGATGCATCTGAGTACTTTTTAATAAAATAAAGATAAAATTCTTATTAATGATCTGCTGAAACAAAAAAGCATCTTCAGCAAGCTGAAATATGTAGGCCTATATTCAACAAAGCCCTAAAGTATACATCTAAGTGTAGGCACGTAGATAATATTATTCCACTGTGGAAATCTTGTATTTGATTTTGAGCATGCATAGTCAGACTTTATGGAATTAGGGCACTGGCACTGTGCATTCCCATGGAAATCACCATTAAGATTCATCCTAACTAACAGATTCTCTCAGATGCAACTTCACGCATCTGTGTGCTTGCTGTTTGTACAAATTGTAATTCATGAAAATAAAACAGGACTTAACCCAAGTACTAAGGCTTCTCATGTTCTTGGTACCAATGTGATTTTACTACTAGTGTAAGTAATAGTAAATTTACAGATGGCATATTTTTTTCTATAAAAACATCTCTCAAATTTCTTAGGGACACAGTTTCATAAAATTCTTCATCACGTCTACTTTTAACACAGCAGTGTTTCAGTGTCTGTTAGCTTCCTTAGATGTCATTTATTTGTTTTATGCTTTCATATTGTGATTTCTGCCTTGCCAATACTCTTATGATATGCACTGGGCTTTTCTTGTAATACTCTTTCACAGGAGGCAGTGAACAGCTGCAGTCCCTTGAAGAAGAAATCTCAGCACCAAAGAGATCATACCAAATACATCTGTGGAAATGACTGCATTTATGAGGCTTATTCTGTCATATAGTAAGGATGGAGCAGGTTTATCTTTTTTCTCATTCTTTAGCCTTGTTTTAAAAGCAAAGAGAAATTGTTATCATGGCTTCCTCTGCTTCCTTTTTTTGATGACTTGCAGTTTTTGTGGCCAATTCTCTATGCTCCCAGGTTGCAGAGACCATGACTGTCACAAACCCTTCTGTGCTGTACATCTCCCAGTTTAAACTTTAGAATTATGTGGAATCATCACAATATGGCTCTAGATATCATAATGCTTTTGAAGTCTTATGCCCTTTAGAAAAAAAACAGCCTTTGCAGCTTCTTCCACACTATCACTTCTCACGTGTTCATCAGATATTACCATTGGTCCAAGATGCTTTATGTCTATAATAAATCTTTAAACAGCCTTTGCTCAGCACAGCATGTGTTGCTCAAAGAATGATACAATATGTCTTTGAGTGATGAAGCAGAAAGCCTGAAAGAAGGAAGTTGAGACTTTTACAGTGGTTGGAAATAGCAAGAACTACTTGATAAGACTACTTAGAGCCACTGAGTTTTCCCACAATGCCTACAAAATACACATCTCAACAAATGAATGAAGGTACAGAGCCCAGCTGTTGAGGGCCTTGATCCCTAGTGACTCTTGCATGATCTACATAAATCTCAGAGTACTTAAAAAAGAACAATGGATTTACAAGTCCTTCGGTGTATGGAGAGCTTGCCATCTCTGAGCAACTTTGTTAGAAAAATCATGGAATCTGGAGGCCATCTGCTCCAACCCCACTGCTCAAGCAGGGCTACCCGAGGTGGTCCTGAGACCGTATCCAGGTGGCTTTTGAGTATCTCCCAGAAGGGAGGCACTATGAACTCTCTTGGTAGGCTATTTTATTGAGTTTAAATTCATAACCTAGATTTACAGATAACATACAATATTATTTCATTTTGTGAAAGTGATTTGCTATAAGATTCATTTGCAACTAGTGAGAGTTTCTTTGCTTAACAATGAAGGGATGATGAAACAAATTCATTTTGAAATAGGAAAAAAATGAAAATGGTGCATTAGTTGGGGGTATGCAGGTTCATAAAACTACCTTACTGGGTGAGATATGTTGGAACAACATAAAATAAATTTGCAACATAGCTACATTAATTGTGTAAATATAAATGGCAGGTGAAAAATAGTTCAAGAAGAGTCTTTCCGTGTATTTCAGCGGGCTGTTGGTCAGTTTCTTTGTAAGGTAGGAAGAAAGGATTTCCTTTGGCATGTTTTAGAAATCATCTCCTTAGTAACACAGTGCTTGTTAACGTTCGTTTCTCCCACCTTTTGTTCTTTTGCTTATAAATTAACTGGTGATGAGAGTTCACAGGTCTTTATATTCAAAATATGTAAGTCAGCCAAGGTTTAATTTATCTACTATTTCAGAAGAGTCCAGACAAGCACTTAATGAGACAAGTAGCGTATGCCTATCTTTTACTGTTGAGTGTTGTGTCTTTGTGGCATCTGTAAGAGGTGCTTTTGAGATACTGGTCTGCTAATTATCTGGGACTTGTAAACAAGTTCATAAATACACGCTTCTTAAAGTTTTCTTAGGGATGGTCTTGGAGGCCTAATTATGTTGACCTTTCATTGCTTTCAAACATTGACTGGCATCAGAATACCATTCAAGGTCAACTGTATCATGTTTATGGAAGTCTATCATGTTTTATATACAAATTAGTATTCTGTCTTAATTCAAATTATTCGTTAAAACAATCATAGAATCATAGAATGACCTGGGTTGAAGTGACCACAATGATCATCTATTTTCAACCCCTCTGCTATGTGCAGAGTTGTCAACCAGCAGCTCAGGCTGCCCAGAGCCGCATCCAGCCTGGCCTCGAATGTCTCCAGGGATGGGGCATCCACAGCCTCCTTGGGCAACCTGTTTGTGTGTCACCATCCTCTCTGTGGAAAAAACTTCTTCCTAAAATTAGTTTCTCCCAGGCTTATCATTGCTAGTACATCAAATTTATTATGACTGTTACATAATTACAAAAAAGAAATCCCCAAGCCATCCTGTAGCCTGAACCATATTTTTCTATTCTTTTTGTTTTGTACAGTGTTGAACCACTGCCAGTCCTTAACAGAAGTCCATGATAATGTTTCCTGTCTAACCAACAAATAACTTTATGTCCATCATCTATTCATACTGTTGTCATTGTTTATATATCAAGTTTTCACTTGATTTTTTTTTTTTTTGATTGGTAGTAGAATCTGTTTACACCATTTTTCATTGTAGTTCATCAGTTCAAATTGTCATACAAACACCTGATAATAAATAGTAGCAAATGTAATGCAGTGCAACATGTGCACTATGAGAATATGTATTTCCAAGATAAACTTTGTTATTTATAACCCACTAAATGTAAAGGAATTTAAAGATGCAAACAGATCATGGTAACTCAAATTTTAAACAGATATCTAAACAAGATAAACTCCAATAATATTATTTATTGGAGTAAGATTTTATTTTTTTAAGTAACTTGTCAAAAACATATAAAGAATACCTATTTCTGCAGCATATACATTTGTTTTTATTTTTCATCAAAATATTTATTTTTATTTTTATTTTTTTATGAAAAAAAAAGTCCAAAAGATATAGTGTTAGTTTTCACTTTGTCCTGTGATATGGATGAAAAAGCAGTGATTTTGATGAGATCTTAGTTCTAGCTACTGGGCTATAGCATCAGAGTTTGATTGTTGCTATTGTCTGCTGTTCGTGGGATGTTGTACATTCAGAGGTCTGAAATGTTACTGTTGTGGGTTTTTTGTTTTTTTGTTTTTTGTCTTGTAGTATTCCACAACTTCTTCCATTATTTCTTTTCAGTGAAATGTGGATAAACTTAGCTTTTGGATTTTCATTGTCATAGGAATTCTGGTATGATGTATATAGCTTTACAACCTACACTAAGGGTACATGAATTTAGAAATGTACATAAATTATCTGCTATCCACAGTAGTTTACTTTAAGGGGCTACATACCCATGAAATTATAAAATTTTTGATGAATTTAAATTTTTGATAGAAATACTATTTACTGATGATAAAAAAAAAATTCTGCTAACGTCAAAGGTTTTTTGACTTTTACTTTATGGGCAATAAACTTAGCAAAGGTCATATGTGACCTGCTTCAGAGAAATGACATCTTGTTTTCTACTTTTTCCATACTATAAGAATGTCCGTGAAAAAAAAAATGCTTGCAAAAGAGAAACTGACAATCTTGAATTTTTAATTTATTTTTAGTCCCAGTGTAATGACGTAGTTATCATCAGCAAGAGTATTCCTGTTGTTTTTTTGGGTTTTTTTATTATTATACTGAGGTGAGTTAGAATGAATGTTCTGGTCTCTAAACCCCTTTTGGCCTTGGTGTAGAGGCTGTATATGATTTGTACTAGCAAATAGAGATGGTGATATCTGTTGCAAGGAAATGCTAAAGTATATGACAAATCAAGTAGTTAATTTCATTTGTAGTGTGTAAACTTTATAGTAATTAATCTTAAAGTATGGTCAAACTAGATCGAAATGTAATTAAATAATAGTTTTTCTTAACTACCCTTTCTATGTCTCTTATTCAGTAAGCTTTATTAAACATACTGGGATGAAAAGTGAGCTACAAAATCTCTACGGATTTAACCAAGTGTATTAGTAAATTTCTATTTTATTGTTTCAACTTCATGTTGAACTTAGTAGCTTTGGTTTCTATTGCTGGATCATCTCTGCTGCCAAGTACTTCTCAAAAATGAAAGCAACAACAGTACTACCTTGAAGTGATTTTATAGCAATAGTTTCTCAAATTAACACTTTTGATAAATTAATCTACAAACAGCTGCTGATATACTGGCAGTTACAATATTATAGCTGCATAGGTTTTTATGGATTTTTTACAGGAAAGCATCTACGGTAGTGGAAAACTCCTTACTTGATGGGGGTTCCTTAATGTTCTGCTGGAAAAAGTAGCTGAAGCATGGAAGGGAGGGGGAAAAAAAGGGTTAAAAACAAGGGTATTGTTACTAATTGACTTCAAGTACCTTAATTTCCATTTAGAATGAGTTTGAGTACTATGGTTCCCTCGAGGACTGATGCAGTTACAAGGGGTGCTTGTCTTATATAACACCTCCCTTGCCACTTAGTTCTTTCAAGATATTCTCTTCAAGCTACCACAAACATTCACTGCTACCTAGCTGAAAAATCTTCCTACTCATCACTTTTAAATCTAGCACAGTGGACCTCCAGATCTTATAAAGTGATAGCTTATCCCACTTTAAAATACTCCAGCTAAACTGCACTAAGCCTTAGGCCCACAGAGAGCAGAGTCTCCAAAGCCTGCGTTCTTAGCGCCAGCTCCTAAACTAGCTCGACCTAGACATCAGGATATATCTGCCTGACCAGGCTCCGCCTCATACTCAGAGAACTTGTGTCCTTCCAATCTAATTTGTCCAAGGAGCCTGTTCGCTAAACAAAAACTAGCTTTCAGACAAACAGCCTCCTTTTGCGATGCCTTATCTAGAAGCTACCTCTAGCCTATCCCAAACTTTTCCCTAAGGAGCTTGCTGCTAAGCCTATAGCCTTTCCTAGTGACTGCTCCCAGATCAACATAAGTGAAATGGATCTAAAGCCTCACAGTTCAAATGCTGCTGTATTCTTCTGTTACCAGTTGGCTTCAGAGGCTGTTTGGCTACCTCTCCTTTCCTTTCTCTCAGCACGGCTAGTCTTTTGTCTAGGTCTATTTTATATTTTCTGGACGATAAGTTTGGTCTTTTGGTTGCGTTCTCTGTATCCCTGAAGTACTCAACCAAGATTTAAAAGTATGGATTACAGAGAAAAGTGAACCTCTCCTGAACAGATAAAAATCAACGTTGGTTTCTTCCATATAGAACAAGTGTAATGTAAGGTCTCACTTTTTTTTTCCCCCTTGAGGATGTGGTAAGTTATTTTGTGAATGAGAGTGACATTGCTTTTGGTTAGAAAACATTGTTACATGTTTAGGAGATGGACTAGTCAATTAACAAGAGCTAAATTAGTATCACCTAAGTGGAACTGTGCTTTTCATTGTTAGAGTTCAGCATCCTTACTCTGATGGGGAAATGTGTGCAAAATGAGCAAAACTGATCTCTTAGAGATTTAACTTATATTGCTGGAAAATGTCTAATAATGGATTGCATTCACAAAGAACAAAAAGTGGGTTCTTTGTGTGCTTTGGAAAACTATTCCAAAGTCCACTGTTGAAACTAATTTTGCTTCTAGATGTTCTAACTCTTCTATATGCACAAATCTTGTTACACATAGAACGTATTCTTCTAAGTTTTACAGTTCTTTCATTTTAGATTTTGTTTTTAATTTGCACCTAAATAAGTTGCATTATTTAAAATATTTCCTTTTAAATTGTAGTATTTTTGTTGTCTGTTTCTGTTGGTCCTTGGAAGCAGTGATAATGCTTCTGATAAATTAGTTGTGATACCATGCAAAGTGTCATTGGGAATATTAATAACTATATGGAAGAAAATGTTAACACAGATAACTGGTGATAGAGTCTTTGGCTACAGAACCCTCCTTATCAGGAAATAGCCTTCATCCAGGAAGCATTTTCTCTTTGGAGGCTAGCCATTAGAGTCTAGGGAGTGGTGGATGCAGGATCCACCCTTTCTGGTCACTTGGGAAGCAGGTGAATTGCTTGCACCTGTGCTTCCTGGGCCAGCCACTCACTTTACCGGGTGTTCAATCATCAGTTCAGGCTGTGACATAACAATTCCTTTACAGTTTCAAATGATTTTAATATTGAGAACTCTCCAAAGTTTCTTTTGTACTTAAAATTCACAGTTGCATTTCAATATTTTTTAAAGCTTGCTGGCCATTTTGTCCCTTTATTTATTTATTTATTTATTTTTGGTAAGTCATATAACTTCTTCAGTGCTAATCGAGTTGTATCAGCCTTTGGAGAAAATCGGTCTCTGTGAATAAATCCTTTCTCTCTTTTTAAGTGCCTAAGACTTCATACAAGGTTTTTCCTCTAAATTGTAGTGAAAATATGATCATGTAGTCTAATATAAAAATGTACAATTAATAATGTAAGTGTAAGCTATTTGTCAGGGAGTGGTGAAGTGACAGACAAATTCAGAACAGGGTTAATGCTATAGAATTTCAAAACATTTTATGTGAATGCATTTTTTGGAATTTGCTCTGTGTGTTAGTTTAGACAGAAGCATTGTATGCAATCTGGCAGAGTGTAAATCTTCTGGACCCCAATTTTGGCATGATCTAATTCTAATTAAGTCTTGTTTTGTAACATAGCAGCTACTAAAAATGCTTGTGCTGTTTGGCTGAGTGAGAAGAGATGCAAGGCTTGCTACCTACAAAGAAATCTTAAGCATGTCTATTATATTCCCTGGAGAGAGTATAAGTTAGACACTGACTTCTCAAAAGAATTTGATGTGTTTATCTGATATGAATCAGAATTTCCAGGCTGTTTCAGAACAGCTTCAGAAGAAGCGGTTTCAGGATTTCAAGGCAGTTTCAGAATTTTCACCTTTAAGCTTCAGTGTATGAATCAATTCTTCAAAATGAAAGTACTTGGAGATGTTAGAGTAGGTCAGTTCTTTATACTCTACCTTATTCTACCGTACTACCTTATGCACAGAAGAAAGAATAGCATTAAACACAGTATTTTGTGAGTAGGAGAAGCAGAGGGACAGGTTGTGATGTTCTGTAGATTTTTATAATAATTCAGTGATAAAGCCTAATTAAGCATACATTTCTAATAATATTCTAAATATTCTATTCTAATAATTCCTAATAATAAGCATTACATCTCTATTTATCTCTATGACCTTGGAAATCTGCTGTTCTGTAATTTATGGGAGCAAACACTTTAGAAGTAAATTCAGATGAAACAAAAATCCCTTTGATTTACATGTCAAACTCATAGGGAAAGTAAGAGGCATGTGAATACATTGTTGTTAGTTTTTGTCTTCTAACATGCTACAAGATTTCAGTGATAACCTTCTGTGATGACTGTCCCCCTTGAGTAATGAGATTTAATAGCCTAGGTTTGCATCTGTACTTGCAGAATCATTCTCCCTCATTCACAGTAATCTAGAATAGCATCAATCTACTGGTGAGGTTGTGCTTTGAGACAGCTTCCTTTTCTGGACTGACAGTGAACATGAAGTCTCGAAGTTAGGTGCTGAAGAGCTGTACATCTGCATGTGCAGGGGTGCTGAGTGTGGACCAAAGTATGTCTTTAAGCTATGGCATCTCTTGAGATGATGAAGTTCTTATGTATTCAGTAAAACTCATGTGAAAATCCTTACCAGTTTGGTAGACAAAGCAAAAAAGCATAATGTATGCAGGCATGTAGCTACGGAAAGTAAGAATCACAGCTTGCAAAGTCATGCTTTCTACTGAGCGTTATAATATTTCCAGTGTGTTTTGAGTTTTCCAGACTTAAAACAGCCCGATGTGTGTGAAGCAATTCACATGTGAATGCAGATGTGCCTTCTTTAAAATTCTGTTGTGAACAGATCTTTTGTTTCCTTTCCTGAAGAAAGGACCCAACTGGCACTACGCTTCTGGAGGGATGAATTTCTTTTTTTTTTTTTTTTTTTTTAATGAAGCTTAGAACTGCTGCTGCTGTCAGAATCTGCTTGACAGTTTTTATGTATGAAGTCATCTAAGTGATGGTTGCCTTTATGGTGATATAAAAGAAAGATAGCTCTCAGGTTTTAGACAAACAGAATTTTTAGAGATAAGCAGCTGTAAGTTGAATAGCAGTGGAGGACAGCTGAGAATGCTGGATAGCATAATTATAGTGAAGAATATGACTGGACTAATTTATTTATAGTTTATATTAATGAAATCCTGTTAAAATCACCTTAATCTCATAATCTAACGTTGCTTTCATTCTGCATAGTATTAAGTCCACTTTTAAAAGGCTGTGTATATTTCATATGCTAGTGATAACATAGGAGCACATGGAAATCCTATAAAGGTTTGAGAAAAAACTCTCACGAGAAGAAAAACAGATGCAAAGTTATAAGCTTGCACCTGGAAATCTTTCACACGGCAGTTCTGTGTGTTCCCAACCACCCCATAAGGACAGAAACAACACAAACAGCTGATAATGTGATCGTGAGGAATGTGTTGACTGTGGTGATGACAGGGTGATACATTAACCCTAGAGAGCATGAGTGCACCTGTGCTTTTTTAGTAGGAGGTCATTTAAGAAATATTTAAGAGTGAGCTGTGAGATGGAAGGAGAGTGCAGTTAAAAGAGGCTGTGAAGAGGTGAAGGATAGACATTTGGGGAAAAGCAGAGTATGCTTGCAGAACAATTTATTACAGAGCTTTGGAAGCTTACTCCTTTCTCATTAAGAACAGATCTCAATTCACATTTCCTGTGCAGGCAAGCCTCTATCAGTGTAACTAGTTAAATACACTGGAATGAGTAGAGAAGGAGAGACCTCCTAGTTTATATTAAAAATACATGATTTTACATGTAATTAGTGATTTATACTTGGAAAAGTGGAAAGGGTGGGTTTCAGAAAGCTGATTTGATTGTGCTGACTGTACATTTCTGATTAGAGTTTGATTTTTAACATGCTAAATGAAACAGAAAATACAACGTGCATGGAAAACATAAAATTGAAATTCCTGTTCATTTGGTATTGTTTGCATTTCCTGACTTGTTATCTTTGGTACTTAAAAATAAGTAATGCTTACAATTATATTTAAAGCAAGCTTTGCATACTACTGTTACTGTCTCTGAACGATCACTTTCCATTTTGGAGTTCCCTTGTGGTGGGAAAGAAATAGGATGTTCTAGTGAGTTTTTTGATGTTGTTTCTATTTTTATTTATTCAGTACTGTGTAATGCAGCCTTATGGAAAACATGGCAAACATTAAGTTGGGTTATAACAGACATAGGGATCAGGATGTTACAATTGTAGGGAAGATTCTACTTAGTCACGACACTCTGTATGAGAAATGCTGAAATACACTGGTCGATTTACTTCAACGTTGTGTTGGAACTTGATGAGAATGTGTAATCTTATACAAAGGCTGATAAAAGGAATAAAATATTGACTGTATAAAATAGGGAGTGTTTTATGCAGGCTTGTGAACAGATGCTAGCTGACATGTTTTAGCCAGAAACTATGAAATTAATGATTAGGTTTCATGGGAAAACACTTCTGTGAGCATTTGAGGAAAGCAGTTCTGTGCTTAGTATGTCCTCACAGTCAACTGGATAAGAACTGATTTGGCCTTTCACCAAAGAAAAGTAGACTCTTCACTGACAAGACCTGAAAGGAAAGGCAAGTGCTGAATAGAGTTTAATGTTGAAACAAATAGCTGCAAGGACACAAGAGCTGAGTTTTGTAATGTGGAAAAAGTGACAAAGGATACCAGCAGACAGAAACAGTAGAACACCTGGATATAGAGTACTTTTTTTTTTTTTTTTTTTTTTTTTTTAAATGATAGATCACATTTTCTTAATATTTCAGTTAGAATCAGCCTTAGGAAGTGACCGGTACCTGGAAAATGAATTAATACTTTGGAGGTCTCTCCGGCACTACTCTGCCAGTGAAATGGAGGAAATCAATATTAAGTATATTTAGGAGTACATTATGCGGAGTTGCACTGACCTCATTAAACATTCCACTGATTAACGGCTACAGTACAATTGGTAATGGGACAAAGTTTGAACCCAAGACAGCTGCAAGACTGCTGAAGCTTCCTTTCACAATAAAGGCACAAATAAGGCACAGTAGCTTATTTAGAACAGGGGTGGGTGAATCTTACGTGGAATTGTGAAGAGGGTTATCCAGAAGGTTAGGTGCCGTCAGCTGAAGAAAATGGAACAAACTAATTGAAATCTGAGTGCACCAGGAACTTAGTAAATGTCAGGCTTCTCAAGCAGCCTTCAGAAATGTGCTAAAATGACCCTGGTCACACATCAGAATACTAGAGGGAAAAATCAGTGAAAGGCTTTCTGAGATTCATCTGCCTTATGCTTCATAGTTAAGGAATGTCTGGCTTCAAATGATGCTGGAGGATGCTGGACACTGCTGCCTGCAACCTTTAAAACTTTCTGCAGAACTACAAGTTGTGAGGGCAGCATCCAATGGCTCAGGGAAATGCAATGGCTGTTTAAAGGAGGAAAACGAGAGGTGTGTTGGACCGGTACCACTAAGAGATATAAATTAAATGAAAAAGGATGCTTTTCAGGCTCTTTAACTATTGTTAATTCACTTAAAACTATCCTAAGTGGATGGGAATGATCTTCAGAAATAGGACATGACTACTGATACTGGCACATAATGGTTCCAAGTATAACATTCCAGAGTAATCTGGGCTTAGAGTAGAAATACTGATGGGTTAAAATTCTTAAAAGAAGATTGACACCAGAAACTTCAGAGAAAGTATTTTACTTGTTTTGAGTGAGTAAACTACAGTGCCAGAGGAAGAGCTGTTAAATCCAGTGTAGCTACTGGTGACTGGTTTGTTTTACTCCAGTTAATTATGCATGTGCTGCTTTTGTACTAGCGATGTTTTCATGAAATTTGTGGTTTTCAGTAATTTTTTAAAATGTTTGTTGTTTTAAGTGATACTTGAAGTTGAGACATCTGAAAAAGTCAGTTTGCCTGCCTGGAATAGGATTTACCCTAGGATAGCAAGCAAGTAGTAATTCGTAAGGTTTCAGTCAGCTAAGGGGAAGCCACAAATACTTGTAGGACAGTCAGCCTGTGGTGTCTTGTGTAATCTGAGGGAATTTGATCCCTCAGGGTGAAGAACTCTAAAGTTGGCTGTTTGTTGTAAGATTTCTTGGTTTGCTAGGTCAGATTGACTTGACAAGGCTCTGTATTTCCAAAGTGATAATGATTTGAAAAATTATGCAGTATGATGTTCTAATATCTGTCTGATTCAAACTAGTTGAAAGACACATATATGATAGTAAAATAAAATAAACACTGCAAGGCTCGTTTCTTTACGAAACGATACAAAGACTGTAAAATCTCCTGTGCATCTCCTGACAACTTTTAAACCCATTGGTTATTTTAAACCGAAGCTGATGAAGGAAAGCAGCCTTTAAGATATTCTATCTATGAGCTTCCTGAAAATACAGTCCATTTCACCTTGCTGCCTATCAGTGTTCTCGTTGACGAAAATGCAATAGTGTCAGTTCAATTCTCATTAGTTGTTAGGTAGTCTGTAGGTGGCAGCATGGTATGAACACCTGATGATTTCTGTCAGATTATTGTTTTTGTAGACACAGGAGATTCCAGTTGTTAGTTCTAAAGCTATAGGAAAACAGTCTTCTAATTAGCTGTCCATATTTTATATCAGTTACACTTGACGCACTAGTATAAAGAAATCATAAAGGTGATTAATATTTGTAATGAAGCAATTGATACCTCGTAAGCCATTCACTTCAATAGACTGTTTACTAAACATACTTAAAAACTTAAAGGTAAAAGAGAAATTCAATTTTGAGTACGTACATTTGGATACTACATTCTATGTCAAAATAAACTTGTTAGTATTGATTGATCTATTGCCTCCCAAAGAAGTAATCAAATGGTAACATAGTTAAAGGCAAATGAACTACTTAGCGTGACACTAAGTTTCAAAAGGCCAAATCCTAACTTGAGAGTGGAGAATAATAACTTTGTGGTTATGTTGGGACTCATAACATGAGAAAGACTTGTTCCAAAAGGAAGTGAGGTTTTGCTGGATCTGTAAGTCAGAGGAGCCTGCAGCCAAGCTGATCCAGCAGCTTTGCTTTAATAGGATGTGCAGAAAGGATGGAGAGAGTCTGGTCTATTTCAGTATTGTGCAGCAAAGAAACATAAAGTCAGCCGAACTGAAGCTTTTAACAAATTCCTGACTTTTGTTAAGTTTTGTAAAGTGAAAATATTGTATTTTTTTTTTCCCCAAATATTAGAGTTAATAATAGGGATAATTCCTAATAATCACCATTTTTCAGCTTTACTGTTCAGTGATTCACCATTATTCAGCTTGAGTCAAACTTTAATGTTAATCAGCTAAAAGGTGATAGATACACAGATGGCCAATATTAGAATGCAAACACTAATTGAAAAATGTAATTTACGTGGTACCAGCACTTTTTGAAAATTTAGCTCCAATTATCAGCTTTGAGGTTACTCTTTCAGAGCATCTAAATTTCCGTTTTGACTACTAGTTAAAAATACAGTGAACTCTAACAGATACTTGTAGGCATGGGCCCCAGATCTCAAAGACTGTATAGATGTCTTTTTTAAAAAAATTTCCTTAACAAACTAAACTGTATCAAATAATAAAATAATGTATATCTTAACTATACTGCTTAAATTGTTGACACATTTAAGCGTATAAAACAAATATATTTGCCATTACTAATAGAAATGGCTATACACATGTGAATATATTATAAATGATAATAATAATCCTCTTGTTTTGTTAATTTATTTAAACTTTAGATTGCAACTGTGATACTTTCAGTTACCCAGAGAACAGTGCAAAGAATGCTGTCTTCAACAACCGCACTTGTGGTTTTCTTTGCACTCCTGAAGACTCTGAATGTACATCATACCATCTTATAAAAACTGTATTTTGAAATTTCTTGGATTTAGTATATGACAGGCTCTAGAATGGGAAGCTCTTGAATCCTGGGAATTTTTGACTCTGACAGCAAGAGTAACTTGAGATCTCTCTATGAGTACTTGTTCGGTCCTCCTGATAATAGAGATCATGCTTGTCAGTATGCATCCTCTGTGGATGGTTCTGTTTGCTTGCCTTGTGTTTTCTGTTGATTGATTTGTGTTGGGACTAGAAAATAAATAGTGCCTCATTCCTTAAATCTTTGCAGCTGAATTGCTGACTGATAGGGTTTTATTAGAACAATAGAGTAAATAGCTTCTCAACTTGCATGCAGTGGCTGATGAAGCTGGTTAAGCTTCTCTCCTGCTTCTAAATTGGTTTGCCTTGAGCTGTATGAAATCTACTGATGCCAGGCAGATTGATTTTTTTTTTTTTTATAGGGGCAGATTGGAAACAATTCTGTTAAAACAAAAAATGCTCAAATGGATGAGGAAAAAACTCTGAATTGTCATTTGGTTTGTGACTTCTTAAGGTGTTTTATGGCAACTATATTTCAAGGCAATCTGCAATTTTCTTCATACCATTTATGAAATATTAAAAAAAAACAATATATTTTTTTTTTACTTCTATATTAATCAGGATTTCATGTTTGTGGAACTCTTTGGGCTCTGTTTTAGCAGTACATGCTGTTGTATTTCTGAAGAAATGTCTCTGACAAACCAACAGAGGCTTACAGTTCCTTCTTTAGGAAGTCAACGCGATGGGAGAAATTTCTACATATATTCTGGTGCTAGAGATCATCTCCTCACTGTCCAGTATGGGAGATTTTGTTGCCCATCTGTCAAGATTTCTGAGCGATAAGCCAGATTAAAACACCTTGCATATTACATGATTTTGTAGTATATCTGATCATTCAAAAAACAGTGACTGCAAGACTTTTTTAAAAATGCAAATACCTTTTGAAATATGCAAAAGAGTTGCTTTTGTGGACTAGTGCTCATCAGCCTTTCATTTCTATGGTCAAATTTCTAAATTTTAGGCTGTAATCTTTCAGGGCAATGCATAAAATGTAGAAATGAATCTTTCCACATTCCAGCATTTCTGTTTTCATAGCAGCTTACTCGTCAGAACAGGATTGCTTGTCAATCTCATGCTGTTGCTCCAAGCATCAGGAGTTATCTGGCCAAGGAACTGGTCTGAGTAGGCACAATCTATGTAGGCTGCACAAGGGGTTGGCATAAAGTGAAATTTCCCCTTTGCCTTTGTGATCTGCAGCTAGCACCAAGCCTGTCCTGATGTAAGAGACTGTCTAACATGCTGTAGAGAACTTTTTAAACTTCTAATGTTTAAAGCACAATTTAAAAAATAGTTAAAGCATCCCTTTTCTTGTGATGTCCTTGCTTTGGTTTCCCTAACCATTTATCTGTTGTTGTTCCTTTAGTACTGATAAATATTTAGGCTGTGCGTGGGAACAGCAGCAACGGAAAATCAGGTGGTGAGATCTTGGGCAAAGGAAGGTTTTGAGATACATGACTGTCCAAATTCCTTAACTACTGGGTAAAAAGATATCCCTCCTGATGTTGTTTTGTAAAGATAATTCATTTCTTGGAAGGAAAATTCAAATGCTGTGTTTTGTTTTATAGTGCAGTTTATTTTTTTCCTTAGGGTTGGCAAGAAAAAAAAACACAATACCACTTCTATGGTTGACTTAACTGATGCACTTTTATTTACAGACATGTAGCCTGTGCAAAAAGTTGTATCAGTGAATACTCAATGATTTAGAGTAAAGCCCTTCATAACAATTTTAGGCTTATAAACTGGTAATCCACAGCAGCTACCACTGCATGAGATGGACATGATTTGCACAAGCACTTCTAATGATCAAACTATTTTAAGTGTAACTGTAGGTACGCATTTAGGAAGCCTCTGAGCCAGGAAAGACTACAGGTCTCTTGAAAGTGGACATTTATGTCCATATTTTGGTATCTAAATGTAGACTTAGGCACTAGTTGAATTGCCTTTTGCATTTACTTTTGAAATATATCCTTCCTAAAGCTAGCAGCAGTGCTGCCACAGAAGGTAAAGCTCCTGTCAACAGCATATGCAGTACAGCCTAGGGAATTTTGTACATAAAATACCAACACAAACCTAAACAATCAAAAATAAGGAAAAAAAAAAACAAAACAAAAAAGCCATCTGGGATCTATTCATGTGTATAAATAAGGAAGTGGATTTTGGTTTATTTACAAATGAACAGGTCAAAAATTTAAGTTCTGCTTTGCCACCACATTGTCACAGTCTGAACAATATCTTCAGAGCTGACTAAGTAGAGAAAGCACTACTGCTCACTACAGTACTAATGCCTCATATCATAATACGAGAAAATGTGTTAAGGACTTGCCAAAGAATGAATTCTCACTACTTCTGCTGATGCTTTGGCTTTTTTTCTTGAGGTAAACATAGTGTCTAAGTTATATGTTGGCATAGATTTGTCCCAAGACTTCCATGATTTTTACTTTTCACTATGAGAAACTTATTTCCAAATGCAGCTCTATTCGTGTGCTTTTCAAAATCTTTTTGTACAGGCTTGTCTTTGTGATTTTTTTTTTTAAATCTTTTTACTCACAATGACTGACTCTTAAGCTGTTCGGCTGTCTCTTGATTTGCTTGCTCACTTTTACTAGCTGCAGGTCTGTAGGAGTGGAGCTATCTATGCTGTCTGTCAGCTAAATATAAGGATAAATATGTGTTCTATAATAAACTTTGAAATGATGCTTGAAATGAACTATAGATTGGCACAGAACCAAAGGAGGATGGAACTTTGAGGTTTCTCACATCGCCAGTTTGTAACCATGTGGTTTTGTTCCTTCTTGCCACTAAGACAACTCCCATCTTCTGATTTTTAGGCAAGGGATTATAACGTGGGGAATGGTGAAGCATGCTAAATAGCTGTTTGGTGATTCTTGTTGTCATTTGATATGGCAGAACTTGGAAGGTTTGATGTGGCCTAGCATTGTAAGATCAGGAAAAAAAGCCAACAGGCATAGTTGGTATTTAGCTGCAGGTAATGGGTGCTTGTTTTAATTTTACAGATGGATGCTTGTGTTTTTATGAGGCCCCATCTTAGTGGCTCGATCACATGGGATTTTGTGCAGTAGAATGAACTGGCTTTGATTTCCTTCTAAATGCAGTATTAAAGGCTGTCTGATTTATAGGCATTTATAGTGGTGTAATGAATCAAAGAATGGATTGGGATTCAAGGAATTTTGTTACTGGCTTTTCCCATGGGGTGAGTACAGTAGCCTTACAGGTGAACTAACTTTTTGTGTATCAAAAGTTGAGACCTGGAGAAGCAAGTGACAAAGACGTTGCTATAAAATAAAAGTGGATAAATATTTAAGAAATAAATGAATGTTACTGTCAATTTTGCTGTAGCATTTCCACCTGGAATCATTCCAGAGAGACTGTAAATCTTAATTTTATTTCAGAGCCACTTCTCAAGTTTTGTGGCACTTAAAATGGTCGAAACTCATTCTGTCCATCCTTTCTCTGTCCCTTTTCTACTCCTACCCTTTCTCTCTAAAAATTTCAGGTTGAGGTGGCTCCCATTCTGACCTTACAACTGACCAGGAGATAGATCTGTGGGTTTTGATTGTTTTGTAACAATGTCATGTCATTTCAGGTGCTTCTGTTTGTGTGTGTTTATTTCAGGTTTGTTTATCTAGTGCTTCTTCCATCAGCAGTTTTTTCTTCTGAATTGACCTCTACAATGCAAAAGATTGATGGCAACATGTACCTTCACTATGTATCAGTGTTACTATGAAAGCTTGCTGCATCTCTGTCAGAGGAAGAACAGTTTCTCAGAATGAGTCTTCAGTATTATCTTTGTACATATGCTCTCTATTAAGTGAGATGAGGAAAGTCACTTAGTTTTCTTTCCATCTGAAGGTTAAAATGGAGGCTTGTCTAAAAGCAGGTTGTGGTAAACTGGAGGCTTATTTGAAAAGTATGCCAACATTATTAGCTTGACAATATATGCTAAATTGATAGATTTCCTTTAGTTACCTCATCTTGAAAGCTGTTCTCAATAAACAAGAAAACAGTTTAGAAGTGATTTAATCTGCCTGAAAATGAGAAAATCAAAGGAAAGCATAAAGCACCATGTTTCTAAATATGGCTTCTGTTATAAAGAGTGATAGATAAACTATGTAATATGTTTGGCCCATTCTACCTCTTCCTGTTCAGAACTATTAGCAAATTTAAAAAACAAAAAACTATTTGTGTTTGGATTCTGGGGTTATTCTGTAAATGTGTGAATGTTGGCTTATACTTTGCTCATAGATAGCGCATGTATGGTGGTGCGGTTGTTTGGGGCTTTTTTCTTTTTCTATTTTGGTTGTGATGTTAGTGTGACCAGTTTGATACAGGTTATGTGAGTGGGCTCTGAGACAATGCTGTGTCATGACTTCACTGCCAGATATTTTAAATGGCTATATGAATGCTTCATGTGCAAGATGCATTATCTATCAGACCTTCTTGCTTTCAGACATTACTGTAAAGATTTTAATGATGATATAAATGCCAAGAAAGCTCATTTGTTTTAGTGTTCCACATAATCGCAGACATTTTGGCAGCATTCACTTAGCACTGCTTATGCATGTGCTACCCTTTCTGTCTGAAGAGCTAAAATTAGGGGCCTTCTAGATTACCCTGTTTTAGAGGAGAAACTAGGGATTTCTAGGGAAATTGAGCAGCTTTAGTACAGCTAATGAGAAACATGTGCCAACCCTGACTTTCTTCAGCACAGAAGCAGATAGTTTCATAATTCAGAGTTTTAAAATTCTTTCCATAAATACTCCATTTTGAGAATCCACTTGTTCTTAATCAGAATGAGCCGGTGATTCAGACATGGATTTCTTCTTGCTGTGGCTTCTGAACTTTTTCCTCGCAGAAGAAGCTCTGGATGTAGAGTCATGTCTACATTAAAACTCAACAGCAAAATTAATGTGCCTTTGTTTTGGAAGGAAGTGAGTGATTGTAAGTGCAGTCATAGTAAGAATTTCTGATCTAATGAAGGGCAGTCAAGTCCACCATCTCAAATTCTGGTGTAGTGTGAAAGAATTGTGACACTTTTAGATCTTCCAAGCTACCCTTCCCAGTAACTATATCCGGAAAACCGACTCACAGTGGTGGTGTTTCCTCACAAAATGAATGGAGGATGTTACAATTCTAGGCAACAGCTAGCTGTCTGTTGACGGAACCATCCAAAACTGAAATTGTACTTTAAAAACCAGGAAATAGTAGGTCTTCACCTACATGAAGATTTGTGTTGTGCTTTTATTTGGCAAGCAGTTAATACTGCAATATTGTTCTCTCGCTTTCCCCCAGTTCCAGTGGGATGGAGGAGAGAATCAGGAAAAAAGGTAGGACTTGTAGATTTAAATAAAAGTGAAGGCAGAAAAGGAAGAGGGAAGTTTGAGTAATTATAAAAATATATATACATGCACACATACAGGTCACTCCAAAATGCTTCCTGTTTACTGACATGGAAACTGCAACAGATACAAAGAGCACAATACAACAGTATTTGAGAGAGCAAGTTCTCAGCTACAAAGCACTCTTTTTCAACACGGTCACCACCACTGGCTATGTATTTTCACCAGCAACTAACAAGAGCCTGCATGCCATGCTCATAAAAATCCACACCAGCAGAGCTGACCCACTGCCACTGTGGCTACTGTTGAAATGCACCAGTGGGCTCACGTACATTGTTTGAGCTTGTAAACATTCAGCAAATGCTGAATGTCAGTGAGTGCTGTTTTCTTCTGCATGGAGGAATTCAGTGGCACACCTTTGCTTCATCTGTACTTCCATGTCAGACACCATTCTGTCAGAGTGCCCCTCTTCTGCCATCTGTCACATGGCAACAACATGTAATGGAATATTGATGGAAAGGTTCAGCCTCTATTGCCATACCACCAACGGCTGCTTCTGATGTCATGCCTAACTGACTTAATATTGCTTTCAGTTATTATTTGGTGTCCTCCTCACAGATTTGTTTTTCTCAACCCTAATATTGGACTATCCCAGCTGGTGTGTGCTTGGATGTTTTCCCATGAAATATAATTTCCTATTTCTCATCCTTTCTACTGTATATAGTCATTTTTATATGTGCAGCCTTTACTTACAAGTATGCGCAAGTTTGTGTTTTGCTATTTTATTATGTATAATTTCAAAAATTACCTCCGGGAACATAACATTCTTAAATACTTTTGTACTAGCAAATTTTGCAATTTACTTACATACTTATAAAACTAAAAAAAAAAAAAAAATCAAAAACAACAACAACAAAAAAAAACCACCTTAAAACCTATTAGAAACTTACAAAAGCAAGGGATAATAGTTTGTCCCAGAGGCATTTAGGGCACCTTGTTTTGTTTTATTTTTTCCTTTGAGGAAAAAGTAGCTCGGTCAATGAAAGATTTGCCCTGGGCACATGCAGTAATGTCAGTCATAATGTGTACCTGGTCCAAAAATGTTCAGGACAGATTTAAATTTCTTTTTAGAGCTTATATTTTATGTGAGCATTCTTCAGTATGCCTCTGGATCTTTGTGGAAATATATATATATATATATATATATATATATATATATATATATATACACACACAAGAAAAACAAGTTTGCTTGGAAATCATGTGATCCAAACGCTGATACCTTCAAAGATGATAGTTCAGCACTGTTTCTGGATCAAGAAGGTGCAAAATCTGGAGTAGAATTAACGTCTAACAATGCGATAGTCCATATACAGTGATATGATACTGCATATCCAGTAGGAAGCTATAAACCTGGATAGCTGTACTCACTTCTTTCTCATGTGCTTGCAGTATATACAAAGAACTATAATATAATTAAATATAATATAATATAAATATAATATAATTAAAAAATAATTACTACTTCACCAAGGACAAGAACAAGAAGTTAATTAAAAGAATGAGGTGTAGCCTTAATGAAACTCATCAGATTGTATTCATTCAGACATCCCACAGCCAAATTTCCCCCATTAGAATATAAATCCATGTTGTTTCCATCTTCACAAGTGTTTGCAAATGGACTCCCCCCATCTTGCTAGTTATTTTTCAGGCAGGTGGTTTGACTACTCCCATTCACTATTTCCTCATTGAGTTTGTGTTGTCACATGTTTTATGTGGCAATTTATCATTAATGATCCCAGGAGTTATCACTATGTGCAAATCCACCAGTCTCTGTTCTTTGGTGAAATCGCAGTTATGAAGTGCCAAAGAACTTGGTGTCTTTGAGCTTTTTGCTCTTATTTGTTCTGTCATTATTTTGCAGTACTATTATGTCTTCCTCAAATGTTGCTATGCTGTATTTGAGAATTCTTTTTTTTTTTTTTTTGCTAAAATTGGAGTTCAATCAAGTAACTGTTTCTTTTCTTTTTTTTTTTTGATGTTGTAAGACATATTTTTGATGGCTTCACAAATTTATGTATGTGAAGATAAAGACAGATTTGTGAACTTATTGTGCTCCTTTTGTAGCCATGATTTATTGATATATCCTTACATGAGTCTATTTAAAACTTTGGTACATGCCTTTCTCTGTATTCTGGAAATTGGTAGGTAAATTTACATGCAGATGGGTCAACTACCAAAACTGAGACACTGAGAAAACTTTTCTAATTTTACCTGCATAAAACTGTGATGAATGTAAATAAACTTTGTGACATAAAGATGTAAGAAAGTGGCTTTTCATATTATATACACTGTACTATACCTTTACTTTAAAAAAAAAAAAAAAGATTTTATAGGTGTTTATTTTCTGTGTGATGGGGCTGCTTCTAGAGGCCATCTGACTAAAAGCCTACATCCTGCAATTCATAGAACTGGGGTATATCGTAGACCATTGTTTACGTGACTCCTTGTGTTTCATGACATGTATCCTCACATACAGATGTTTTTCATCGTTGACTGTTAATACTGAGTGCGTGTTACAGTTCTCTGTGCATTTTTGTGGCATTTTGTGTGTTTAAACTATATTTGTTTTGAATGGGAATGATTATGTATTTTGACTGGAGGAAATGAAACTCATCCCTGGGATACTTCTTGGTTTGCTTTCTCTGCTTATATAATGGCCTTTTACTATTCTAGAAAAAGGCACAAACCTTTCACCAGCTAAACTTTTGCCTTGTGTTCCTAGATTAATAATGCAAGCAGGTGATATGAAGTCACATGAAGAATGACAAGATGACAGAAAATGCTGCAACAGTACAGGGTAGAGCTAGTTTGCAGAAGGAAAGCACCAAAACAGAATGCAAGTGATATTGCAATAATTTCATGCTTCAAGTCCTCTCTGAATAAAAAGGATTCCTTTAGTAAGAACTTCAAAGGTAAAAGGCATGGGGAGTTATATTTTTCAGCCCTTACGTGACTTTAGCTCCATTAGAGATTGGTTAAATGAATGTATTAACTGTTCTAAGTTACTTGAATATGTGATTGAAAAGCTCTTTCTAAATGAATGATCAGGCAAGGACAGGGAAGAAGTTTTTGAAAGAATATACAAAACCCTGAATTTTCATTTTTTCTCTATTCTCTGTATGTGGGAAAGAACTGTAGGCAACTAGTAAGAAAAAGCCCTAGCTGAAAATGGCTTGATTTGAAAGCGAATATTCAGACTGGATTCCATTCAGAATGGAAAGGAAAATGGAAAACTTCTAAATGCTTTTAAGGGCAAAAATGATGGGCGAAAAATGTTTTTCTTCAATATTCATTTATATTACAGCTTTAGTTAAAACAAAAATCATTTTCCATTGGAGTAACAAGAAGTTGAAATGAATGCTCAGTTTTTCTGTAAGTTCCCACTATCCCCCATTATGCTTTCAGTCTTTTCTCTTAAGTAGTCTTCTGAAAAACTGGACACAGTGTTGTGTGATACTTTTATTTCGTACCTGCTATTCTTCCTCATATGTTCAAAATCATTTGTGAAGGGTTTTAATTTCATATAATGAAGGAATCCCTAAATGTCAAAGAAAAGTAAAAAGAAAAGTTCTAATATGAAAGCCTGAATGAACAAATATGCTTGTGTTTCACATTGAAATAAATCTCAAAATCCTTAAAAGGGATGATTCAAAATCTGTCTTTTTAAATTCCTGGCTTAAATCAAGAAACTCTTACGTATTTTATAAGTAAGGTCATGTCGCAAACCAGCTGAATCGTCCTTGTAAACTGTACCTAGAATTCTTGAGAAATTCATTTTAAGTGGTGAGTTTTCTATTCTCTAGGGTTTGAAAAGAAAACAAAGTAGTATAAGAACAAACCAGCACAGCTAGGATGAATCTGTGGATTTGGTCCTAGAATTAATGGCCTGCAATTCTTGTAAATACAAAGGCATTCCAGCATGAGCTACGATTTACAAGTACAATCTGATTTTAGCAAATGCTGCAGCAGTGTGTGTAAATGGAAAGGTTGTGTTGTGAGATCAGAATTTAGCATTCTCTTGAGTTTCAGTGTTTTTAAAGCTACTCGGTTGCCTTCATCAACTCTTTCCTTCTTTGGTGGCTGATCCCTTCTGCAGCGGTAGGAACAGTGTGATAGAGACTCAGTCCTTTTTGTTGGTGTAAGTAGTAATGAGTTTCTATCTTTAGCCATTAAGACATTTTATTGTTGCAGTTCATGTAATTTAATAAAAATCCCTTATAGTAAGCAATATACTAAGATTCTTGCTTTTGTTGTCAGTTCCGACCTAAGATCTGGGAGAAGGTTGAGAAAGATGGATTGAAGTATAACTGCAGTAATCTTACAGTTATCATACACCTGCTAAGCTTTTGCTAGCAAGCTGGACGAGTACCCTCTGGTTGGAAAGCAGGCAGGGAAGCACAACTCAATCTCACTCTGATTTCATTTTTAGGTAGTGTAAATTTTGGAGGGAGATGTTTAGGAAGAGAATGACCTGCTGAGATGGAGTGTCCTGTCTTTGCAGAGTGAAAGTTTGTGATGTGGAGAAAGAGAGAGGAAAAAAAACAAACAACACACACACACACACACACACACACACACACAAAATCAGTGTAAATAAATGCTTAATCTACATTTTGAACCTGTATGGGTTCTATATGTACCTCTTAGTGCATATGTGCCCACACCCTTCTTCCCATAAGCAAAGTGACGAGCGTTCTGTTCCATAACATTTTTTCTCATTCGGTTTTAATGCCTTTGTTTGAAAAGAAAGTGGTGAAAGCTGAATAGAAAACACCATGATTTTTAATACAATCCCAGAAGGTAACATTAATACTAACTTCCTGGGAGGAGAGAACAAAGTGGACCAAATTATGTATGGGTAGGTCAGAGAGAATAATGTGGGAAGATAGAGGGAAGCACTTGCTTATGGAATGATCTGATTCGGATATCAGATCATCTCATTTTGAAGAAAATATTTTTCATACAGTTTCACGCTTCTGGCATTTTCCTGTCTTTCAAATTGTTCTTAAAAACTCTTGGCAAAAGTGAAATTTCTTATCAGAGGGAGTGACTTTTAATTAATGCTTGTCTTTTGTGAAAGTGGCCTGAGGTACTGCAAAAACACACAAGGCTCATTTGATTCAGCGGATGTATGGTGTGACCAGCTGACAAAAGTTTGACTACGGCATTGGTGTGAATGGCTTACAATCAGCTTAAAAAGCATGTAGCTGGGCAGAGTGAAAACTGTTTCCAATTTTAATTTTTAATTGAAGAATAATTTTTAATCTGATGGGTACAGAAGATTCACATGGAAGGAAGTGATTTTATTTCCTTCTTCTAAACCTGAAGGAGCTGGGTTTAACACTGTTGAAGGATTTTCTGTGAGATGTTCACGCAGCACTGGTGGTGACAGTATCTTGGCTTCAGTTCTGAATTTGGTTCTAAATTTAGGATTCCTCTTTGCCTCTCCCTTGGAAATGTAGTTGTTCCCTTTTTTGCTTGGTATCAATAACAGTCTGTCTCCCTTTTAGCATTATTTCTATAGTTGATACTTGCACAGTGTGAGAATCTCTTTATATCTTCTGTGACTATCACCATGTTCCGGGCATACGTTATTTTTGTTCTCACAGAAGCAATTTACAATAGATGAATAGATGTTGACAGTTCCGGGCAGCCAGAGAAAAGAGTTGTATCACAACAGGCTTAGTTCAGAATTAAAAAAATGTTGCTGTCTCCTACCGAATTTCCACAACTGTCATCCATGTTTCCTATCTCATTTTTGGCAAGAAGTAAACAAAAATCAAGCAGAAACCTGTGAGGAGGTCATGCCTCAAGGACAGATTATTATTATTTTTAACTTTCATCTTCATCAGGTCTCTTGTTAACGTGTTGCTACAGATGTTTATGTGGCTGCATCAGCAGTACTAGCAGTCCTGTCGCGTGAAATGTCTTGTCTGCCATCAAAAATTACAAAGAGACAGCAGGCAACAAGACAATAGATCAGCCAGAGTATCTACAGATGTTTTTAATCTGATCCTCTGTTATTTATACAGTGCCATAGGTATGCACGTTGTTTCTGCAGTTATATAAAACACGAGAGCTTTGTATCCTGAGGGGCTTACAACATACAAGGTTGTAAATTAAATCCTGCAAGATTTCTGGTCATGCTATCCGGTGCCCTTTGTGTATAGCTTGCAGCAAGCACGATATGGAATATGCCCATTCTTCTTGGCTGCGTGTGAGGAGAAGAAACGTGTTTAAACAATGTACAGTGAGAGGACTATAATGAATCTTCAGGGCCTTTAACACTGTTTTAAACCTATCTCAGATCAGCAAAGTGCTCTTATTTAGGCCTGAACCATATTTCGTTGAATGAGAGGACTTCAAAAAGTCACAAATACATGTAGTCCCCAGTGAAGATGGAATCTGCATATGTCTGTGCTTTCTGCACTGTGCGCTGTAGTCTGGAGGTAACAGTGTCTGCTTCTTTCACTCAGCTCTGTAAGAAACCATTCCTTATCATCATAATTAGTCCAGAGAAACATGGATCAAAGTAACAGGCACTGAGAGGAGTTTGATGCATTTTTTGGTGCAGCCAAAACATTACTATTTAAGAAGAATGTGGTTTTTAAATTGACTCATTCAACTCAAAATTCGATGGATAATATCTCTGTAAAAGTTCAAAGTCATTACGGTATTGCATAGGTAAAATTCTTCTGCCTGAAAGCACTGAAATATTTCTGCCTTAGCAAAAACTGCTTTTGTGCTCTAAATTGATCGCATTCCTTTTTTTTCATTTTATTCCTGCGTATGACTTAAGTATGTGTATCCTACTGCATGTTTTTACAGATTGATTTCAGAAAATTGCAATATGGTGAACAGTGATGTCTCTTGGCTTTGTGGAGTTTGTTGTGGAAGCAGAGCTTGAAACATGCATATCTTTTCAGTGTATACATGTGCCTTGTTGAGCAGTGCAGAATGAAATTAAAAACTGAAGGAGGAAAATAGAGATAACTAAACAGCTTCCATTCTAATAAAATAAAATGACTATTTCAGAAGCCTTTTTGTAAGCCTGTTTCTAAAGTTGCGAAGTTATAACAGTGATATTTTTGCTGTATTTTTCAGCTACTGTTCTGGAAGTCATCTTCAGAATATGTCTGAAACTTTAGTTTTGTGGTGGTATCTGCTCCCTTTGAGCTATTGAATATTCACTGGAAATTTTGACTTTTTTTAGTATAAAACAAGTACATTAGGAATGCAATCTGAGAAGCGCTTTTATAGCCTCTAATACTTGGTTAAGAAGTTGTTTACTCCCAAACTAGAGACATACTTTTCTGGCCCTGAATTGTGAATCTAGGAATGTATTGACCTTGTTAGCTTACTCCAAGCACAATTCCCATTTTTCAACATGACTGGAAGGATTTGTCCTCATAAAAATGTGTCCATATGATAGAGCTTGAAAAATTTTTAGTTCTTTATTGATGTGTGGGGTCATATAAATCATTGCCTTGTATCTTTAACTATACATATATGTCTTTTTTTCCTCCTCTTTTCCTTCTTTCATGTTATTTTTTATTTCTGAGAGAATTTCAGGATAGAAAGGGAAGCATTCCAGGAGGAAGAAGTCAGGAAGGTAGAGGCTAAGAAAAAGAGTTAAGTGGGGATTTTCCTTGCTATAAAACTGTTGGGCCAGAAGCCAGGCACTTAAGAACTAGGGAATAGGAATTGCAGAATTTTTTTCTGTGTGTTGCAGTCTGGGGGAGGGAAGAGGAACTAAAACAGGGCATGATTCAGGGAAGGAGCCTTTTATGACAGCTTTCTGAGAGAATGGAAGCTAGGGGAAAAGATGGCAAAAAGAGTGTGCGTGAAATATGTTTGTTTTACTTAGCTCAGATGCTGCTTAAAAATTTTTAACTGTGTTAATTAGCACTTGCTAAATGCTGCTCCAATATGCTGAATTCCTGTCTTTGTGCTCATTCATTTAGAATTAGCCAGTTGCAGGCCGCAATTGCCAAGTTTCTGGTCTTGACCAAGCACCAGAGATAGTAGGATCATTTCCATTTAAAACTCTCTGCGTCTCCCTATCTGAAACTGAGTGCACTTCCAGTTTTTGCTTCCTCGTTTCACATTACAACAGGTGTAGTGAAAAGTGACAGGGATACTCAGATATGTGGAATGACTTCAACGGAAAAAACAGCCAATTAACCCAGCCTCTTTGAGGCTGGAAAAAACCTGACTGAAGAGGATGTGACAGATTATAAAATCCTGGGTGGTTGAGGAAATGTAACTAAAGAACGAGGAACTACAGTTTCTTACAACACAAGGACTGAGAGAGGTTCAAATGTTATTATTGGGTGGTAGGGTGGAAATGTACAAGAAAGAAGGTAGTTCTAGGAAACTCTGCCATGCAGTTACAGGAATGCCTATAGTTATATGCGGGCTCAGAAGTGGTGAGACAAATGACAGCCACTTAGGGCCTTCTGAATGCAAGACTATCCTCTGTGGCTTAGGGTTGTGCTTCATGCTGCTCTTGTGCTCCTTATCTGCCTGTCTGCTGCTGCTATTGTCAGAGGAAGTCTGTCTCAGTGTGGCCATTCGTATGGCACGGCATGTCTTACTGTGTAAGTGATGAAATCATTACTTTGGGACAGCATAGCTTTACTTTTGGAATCACTGAAAGTGGGTAAATACTTTGAACGCTCCTTGGATTCTGTTGAATAGTCAAGTCTTTTTGTGTCTTTTCCTGCTTTTAAGTGGTAAGGAAGTAATTACTAAAATCAAAGTCTATTCAGACAAAATAGCATTCCTGTGAAGCAGGATGCGCATGAAAATCTGCTGCATGGTACCTACCTTTGATTTGATTTTTAAGTTTCATTATGTATCCAAATGTAAAGATGCTGGCAGAAATTCAAACAAGCTAATGTCAAACTTCATCTATTGCTTCAACACAGCCGATACGTATTAATGTGTACTCATAATGTGTAGTTCTAACAGTGGCAGGCTGAAGTCTAACTGTAATTGCAGGAAAAGCTGTGGTCTTTTTGTTCTGGAGTCTTCCTTGAAGCTGAGATTTTGTTGCTTAAGAGAAGAGGAGACATAGTTATTGTGATTCTAGATTCTTTAGGAAGTTCAACTTCTAGCTTTTCTTTTTAAAATCTTGTTCTTTGACTTTGCATCTGTAATTTTTTTTAAGCTCAGCATAGGGCCGCTGACTATATTTTCACATCTGGATATGATTTTTGTTGATACAGCTTGACTGTGCCCTTGATTATGTTCTGAGATTCAGCTTGGATAAATTATTTCTGCATGTGAATCATGATGTTCACATTATCTCACCTTTGCCACTTTGTTTCAGGGGTTTCCTTTCTCTTTACACTTTGTGCAGTGAGAGAGAGAGATTCCTGCAGGAAGTTGTACTGTGAACCACCTTTGACAAGAGATTCTTTGGTGAAAGGCCAGGAGTGAATACAACCAGGAGAAAAGAAAACTTGGTTCAAGGGATCTTGATCTGTTGTTTTTCTCGCCACGCCTCTGGCGCACAGAAATAATTTTGTTAGCAGCAAGAAGACTGCACAGTAGCAATAGGCATTACTGTGGTTAAGTCCCCTGCTATCTGACGAGGTGTGAACTCCCATCTGAAGCTTCTCTTGTGATGGAATTATTCATAATGTGCCTTTTACCTGTGACCTCCCCAGTGTCTGATAACGGACAAACATGATTGGACTGAAATTGCCAAGGGGTGCAGAAGTTATTTGGACTTTCACAGTATGTCTATGTATGCTTCTGTTGGAATACCACAAGATATTCCTCCCCTTAAAAAAAAATTTAGAGTAAAATCTCAACTAGTAGGCATTTGTATGATAATTGGACTTATTTAATGAAAAACTTATCATTATTTAACTAAAATACACAGTATCTGTACCAGATTGCATTTCTGCACTGAAGTTCTGCTAACACAAATATACAGAGCTCAGTGTTAGAAATCTGTTCGAGATAAGGATTTCTTGACTTTCTTTATAGGAGGAGAGAAGGAAAACATTCTGAACCACTTATTTAACACAGTAATCTTAAATTATTGAGACCTAAACTTATAAACTTGCAAGTTGGATGTGAGTGAAAAAATACAAAAGACATGAAGAACAGCATTTGAAGCTCTGGGCAATCAGGATGGTGGCACTTGAACCAGGTCCATGCTGTATAGATATTTGCAGATTTGTTTCAACTTCTGAAACTGTGAAGAAAGCCTTGACTAAAAGACAAAGATAAGGACAAACATAGCTTCAAAAGGCACCTGCCATGGGAAGGCTTGGTATCAGCAGACAAAAGTAGATGTTTTAGTTGTGTTTTGGGACAGGACATTCTATCCTATGATAGTGTGGTTTAGTGCTTTGCAAGATTACTGCCAAGTGTCGTGATAATCCAGGCTAGTGTTTTGGTTCCAATCTGGTGCAACCTCTATGTGAGACTGAAGGATTCAAAATAAGTAGTCCTATATATCTGTTGTTTTTGTTTGGTTTTGTTTTCCTTTAACAAAAACATTTTGTGTCTTTTTCAGACTGAATTCTTGCAAGTGCAGGATTCATGAAATGTGCTTGCGGTGTAGAATATTCAAATCTGTTATCTTAATGCACATGCCAGTAGCAGCCATAGGAATTTCAGGTGTTCATCTGGAGAAGAACATATGTTGTTTGTTTGGCTGCCTTTAAAAGTCAAATTAATAGAGGAAAAATACGAGATTAAAAGAGCATGTAATGCTCTGTAACATGGGACAGTTGGGGTGAGTCAGATCTGTGTGTTTTGATAGTGACCATTGGTAGATCTTGAGAGTGGGTTATAATCTTGAATTTTTGAGGTTGTGTGAAGACAGAACAAAAGGGAATGAGCAATGAGAGAGCCTCTGTGAAAATACATATCATTATATGTATTTGTCATGGCAGTAAGGTATAACCTTCTGTGAGTTCTTCATTTAACAGAAGTTGAGGCAGGAATGGAACCTGGGCCTATGGCAGGTCTGCTTAAATTTCTTCCTTCTCAATGTTTCCCAAAGACTTGAGAGTCACTTCTGGATAGTAGGCACAGCTGCACAGCCATTACTGGATGACAATTTTCTTAATCTTTTTGTTCCTTATGAAAAATAGTTTTCAATTAGACATGAGAAATCCCTAAGCCATGTCATTCAGGTTACTTATTGAGATAACTGCTTCTTTGTTTCTCCACAAAAACTTTGATATTTTTTGCTGCATCTCCTAGCACAGGGAGGGTTGCAAAACTGAGCATGTTGAAGTTAAAAAGTGGCCAGCTGACCTTAAAATGTAATCAGTGTTTGTGCTCTTTTGACAAATTTTGATAAATTATGCCTATGAACTTTGCTGATTGCCTACAGGTACACTTAGGGTATACAGTAGATTAATGTTTCCTTCTTGTAAAATCTGATAGGGCAGCTTTAATTCATGCCCTAGCTTTAAGATAAACTTTCTCCAAAATACTCAGAAATGAAAAACCTCTAAGAGTAGGTAAGCCTCAGCATAAAATGTTATAAAGCAATCAATATTGAAATAATTTGGTTTTAATAAAATCTTACATAAGGAAATGAAAAAATCAGAATTCTTATGATGCACGGGGGCTGCTCTGAAAGTAATGCCTCCTATTTTATAATATTGGCTCACGACATCAGAGGTAAGTGTTGGTGGTATGGCAGTAGAAGCTGAACCTTTCCACCAATATTCCATTATGTTTTCTTTCTGTGTGACAGATGGCAGCAGAAGGGCAGTCTGACAGAATTGCATCTGATATGGAACTGTGTGTATGGAGCAAAGCTGCATCATTGTATTCCTCTATGTGAAAAAACTTTCACCCATTCACATTCATTGATGTTTGCTGAATGCTAGTGGAAACCAAACAGTGGATGTGAGCACAGTGAGGAATGGATCGTGTGTTTCAGCACTGGTGGGACAGTGGGTCACCTCCACTGGTGCAGGTTTTTATGAGTGCAGCATGCAGTCTCTTGTTCCTTACTAGCAAAAATGCATAGCTAGTGGTAGTGACTGAAAAATAGTATTTTGTAGCTGACAACTTGCCCTCTCAAATAGCGGTATTGTGCTCTTTGTATTTGTTGTGGTACCCATCTTTGCTTCGTATGCATTTCCATGTCAGATACCATTTTGTCAGGCTGCCCCTCTACTGCCATCTGTCACATGGAAACAACATATAAAAGAATATTGGCAGGAAGGTTCAGTCTTTACTGCCATACCACCAACAGCTACTTCTGATGTTGTAGACTAACATTCAAAATCTATATGTAGGAGGCATTACTTTTGGAGCAGCTGTTGTATATCTGAGAAAATAATCATAGATTCATAGAATTGCTCGGTTTGGTAAGGAAATGACCTTAAAGATCATCGAGTCCAACCACAGTCTAACCATACTACCCTAACTAACAACTCTAAACTAAACCATGTCCCTAAGCACCACGTACAAATGGTTTTTAAACACATCCAGGGATGGTGACTCAACCACCTCCCTGTGGAGCCTATTCCCACTTTCAGTCTGAAAGCTCAGAAGAAAAACCTCTGCAGGAGGAACATTAGTTCAATTCATGCTGTTAATTAACACTCAAATTTTTCTGTTTGTAAGAAACTTATCTGTTTCAGAGTGGCATTAATCTTTCACGGAAATTTTGCTCCAGTGAGTCTTTCAAGAACAAGGAAGAGAAAATAGAAAACTTTTTTTTTTAAATTACAAAGTATCTGGAACAGGAACAATTATGTCACATGAAAAACACAGCCCTTCAATCTCAATAATATGAATAACTGAAAGGCGGCATTCTTAACATTGCTGAAGTTAATTGTCATTTAAGTGCCTAATGTTAGCCAATTCCAATTCCTCCATCAAGTAAAAAGGAAATATGCAGTTTTGTGTGGGAAGAGTATATCAAAGCAGCCTAATTTATCTTGCAGTAGAAAAACTTGACTAGGTGTTGATTATGTCAGTCAATGCTAATGTTTCTACTTCTGAAAACTGACTATAAGCAAAAAATGATAGTGCAGAACCTTACTCACAATCCTCTTTCCCTTTGTTCTCCCTTCATTTGTTGGAAGGGATGCTGTGCTGCTGAACGTATACTAAATTTCTTTCAACATTTGGAACCAGTGATTTGTGTTAGATGAATTTGGAACTTTGAGCTTTGTACTAATTAAGAATCTGTCTTTTTGGGTCAAAGAGTCATCTTCTTTCTCTGAGTACTGGAGCTGAGTTGAAAATCAGAATTTGGCTAGGTTAAGGTTTTTATTAAGGAAATTTTCCTACTCCAATTGTTTTTTTTTTGCTTAGGGAGCAGAGAAAGAGTTTGTATGTGATGAAATTGCTTTTGTATTTTATTCCCAGCAAGATATGGAATGTAGATGAATCTTCAAACATAAATGTGGTTCTGAATAAATAATCCAAGAAAAATCTGCCCATCTAATAACAGAACAACAACACAACACTCTTAGTTTTGTGGGTTTTTGTCTGATTAATACTAGAAGGGCTTGTATGCCTTGAACGGTCAGCATAACTTGGTCCATAAACTTCATTGCAGTCAACAGGAACTCCTTGGTTTGACCTGGAAAAGAAATGACTTTCATGGACTTATGAAGCTGCATAACACTTTCAGTAATCTGTTTTCAAACTGTCTCACCTACTCCTATTTGTGTATTTTTCCATTTCAGAGGCAAAGCAAACACAGAGGTCTAATCAAGATGCTGGATGAGTTAAGTAACCCAGCAGACTATACTGTATGGTGTTCACACACATATAATTCTTATTGACACAACCTGTGAGGGAAAAGAGTAAACTATCCAAAGGAAGAATCCAGACACAAAGATAGAGAATCTTGCTTATAATAGCCTTATACACATACACGCATAGATCATACACGTCTTTAAATACAGTTTACATATCCTGTCAAGTCTCATACGTACCTTTTAAAACTATCTTATCAGGACTCTGGTAAAGCCAGTGTTTCTTGGTGTATTTGTTAAGGGTTTTTCACTGCTACCAAAAACCACTACTCTGATAACAGCAACTATAAATAGTGAGAAGAACACCTGCAGATAGGGCTATATTCACTCTTCCAGTGCTGACTTTGGTACCTGATTCACAGATTGTACTTTTGATGCTTTTTCTTCAAGAGCTAGCATTATCAGGATTAGATGCTGTAATAAATAGACCTCAGTCTTCACCTTTCTCAAGCATATTTCTTGGTGATGCAGAGCTATGAATGAACTGGTTTGATATTGTCCATATGTGTGATTCATATGATATGTCTGTTGTAGCTTACTGGTAGTATGTGACATATAGAGAGCATACCTGTGAAATGCACCTTGCAGTAGCATTAGCTTCTTTCTCCAGCCAGCGTCACTACTTTTCTGTCAGGTCTTCATTCCTTTCAACTCTAAAAGCAAGCTTTCCAGCTTTTCTTAGGTAGTAAGTGCCTTCAAAGAGACAGTTTAATTAGATGAGGTTTGTTGTGATAACTTAAAGTGACTCATCTTGATTGGAAGGCTATTTTGGTGTTGAGAAAGATAATGGTCCTGTGCAGATATGTTTGGTGCATATTAATACATAAGATTGTATGTGTTTCCACAGCATAGATAAATAGACGGTCTTGCTGACTTTCCTGATTGGATGCAAAACCAATAAAGGTGCATGAGAATTGGAACCGTGGCTAAATATGCATAATGGTTCTTTTTCAGGCTCCCACTGAAGAATGTGAGAGCCTGTGCTAGTTTTGTTTCTGCTGTACATATGTTCTGTGGTTGAATACCTTGTTTTCTGGATCTACCAGTTTGTTTCCTTTCAGAAAATTGACTTTGAATTCCTTAAGAACTGCATTAGCAAATGTGTGCGTCTGTGGGACTGTACATTAAGCATGAGTGCCAATAACTTCTTAGCTTTCTGTTTCTTGAAGAACTATGTTATGAAGTAAAGTTTGTGTCGTATTGCTTCTGCCAATATTTCAATATTTTGAAGTATTTTTACACCACAAAAATACGTGTTTCATATTTCATATTATTACTTGATACCAGAAGGAATTCTTTAGATTGCCATGTTTTCTAAATATTGTCCTTTTTGGCATTATCCTATTAACATGATGTTACAGATATGAACATCTTGGATTAATAAAACTTGTTTGGTTTTTTTACAAATCAAAATAAAAATCAAGAGTTAAAAGCAGTGATCAGTTGTTGACAGACAAATAAAAGATGATGTAACAGGCCAAAACTTGGCTTGCAATGAGGTATAAGCTATCATTTTTTTCCCAGTAAGGAAATGGCTTGCTCTTAATGATTACAGATATGTACTTCACAATAAAAAAAGCCCAAAACACATACAGAAAAACAGGACAACTACTTTAATTCTTAGATAATATTGTCTTGGAGTGATGTCCAATTTGACCTGTAGTATCCTTACCATAGTCTTTTCATTTAAAAATTTACATTTAAAAAGCTGATTTTCATTTAGTTGTTGAAGAACTCCAGATGCAGATCTTTGACATGGTGAATATCTGTAAAGAAAGAATCATTGTAGCTTCAGTTTTGCTCATATTTTTATTTTACAAAGCAGGAAAGGCTTTCTTGGAGATCCTCATGCAGTTGTTTTTCAGGCATGTGTCAACTATTTCTTCTATATGTCGAGCTGAGTGGATTTTCAATTACAATTGTTTTTAACCAAAACTTGGTTCCAATGGAACCATTTCATAAATTTTTGTCTAGTACACTGAGATGTTTCAGTGAGCAGAGAGAAAGTTGAAAAATACCTCACAATGTTTGTTTCACAGTCAAAATAAGTGTTTTACCAGCAGTGGATATGAAGAGGTATTTTGAATTGTGGAAGTTTAGCTTTCATACAGTTTCATTTGCCTCCATCCTGTTGCATCTTCTTCAGCTTCATATTCTGATTCCCACAGTATAAAGTTGGTATTTCTCTTACAAGGTCCAAAATAACTACCTTTTCTGGTTTACTTCTAGTCTCTTTAATTACATAAGCCTCTGGTGCTGAGATATCTGAAATAAATCAGCCAGCTACCAGGACTGGTCTGGCTAAGCTCTTTGGAGTGGATCTATTCACTGAAGAGTCTGCTTATACCCTAATACAGAGTGCTTCCTTACAGCCATCATCTTCTTTCGTTGCCCTTCCTTCAGGCAGGAGTGGAATGTTTTGCTTGGCATATGCATACTTCTGAGCACTGTCTTAGTTTGTTGGAGTTGCCACGAACTGTGAAGCAAGTGAGAAGCAATATTGACTGACCTGACTAGTTCTTGCAAACTTCTGCCTTCTGTGCAGATGAGCTGCTTTTGAGGAAGAAGTTCTTTGGCTTCCTACCCTGCTGTGTTTTGCACAGGCAAGGTAGGGCAATCTATACGCTGGGCTTGAATCATGGTAGTTGTTTTTGCTTGTTTGTTAGTTTAGGGTTTTTTGTGGGGGTTTTTTTGTTTGTTTGGTGGTTTGGTTTTTTTTGGTTTTTTTTTTTTTTGGAGTACAGAGGCTTTTGGTTTTTGGTTTGCTATGCTATGGAAAACCAGCATGCATGGTGGGACCCTACACTTCTGCTTTTCAGGAGAAGAACAGCAACATTTGTTTGTAACTATTGTTTCTTAAGTTCTTTATATTCAGGCACACAGTGTTGTTGCAGTTGCACCTTGACTCCTCTTGGGTTTACTGTGTGAAGAATTGTAAGGAATATAGCTGGTTAGGAATCTACCCTTCCAAGTAGTTGATCCTAAAAATGAATTAAAGAACCAAATTAGAGTTTATCCATGCAAGGATTTAATGGTTTGAGTATTCCATTCGATTAACTTGGATTTTTGATTGTGCTTAAGTAATCAAACCTTCCAGTATGCACTCTGAAATAATTTTCTACAGGTTTCAATACTGTAAAGGGCTGTAACTTGAAAAGGTTTGCATTCTTTGTTTCTTCCATCTCTGAATCATGCTACCATGTATACTTCTAATACCATTGTTACTTCTCTGCTCCCTTCCACATGGTATGTTTAGCTGCTGTATTTCAAGTGGCCAAAGGTTGAGTAAACTCCAGTAATTCCAGTGACAGAATTGATGGCTATTAGTTTGCCATCACAACAACTTGGCTGCTTGAGGGTATAAATGTTTTGGCTATAACAAAACATTTATGAAGTTTATTTCCCTTCAGATGCTTTAAAATGTGCTCTAGTCTAATGATTAGTTGAGCAGATGGGCTACTGTAGTTATGGTGGTGGTTGTTAGGGACACAAAGAATGATGAGATATGAAGGAAGAGACTTTTTTTGTGCTTTGTCCCTAGAGTAATTATCTATAGGTTTTTAGGGCTTTGGCCAGTTGTTTGATTCAAGGATTTTGGCTGTGTATTTTGGAAACACAGTTCTGTATCAAGCATGCAGTAAAGCTAATCTGTTTTCCAGTTCTGGTGTATGGAAAGGAAATGAGTGACAGTGGCTTATTCTCTATGACAGATCTTTGTGTAAGTTCTACTATGCTAGTTCATATACTAGCCAAAGAGGCGCCTTTTGCCTTCATTTTAAAAAAACAACATGATTTCCTAGAGAATAAGGCTGTTCTGTTTATTTGTGCCCTGCAGTGCTTATATATGCTTACAAAGGATCAACATACGTGTTTTGTTCCTGACAGCCAAGGAAGGTTCTCCCCAAAGAAGGAAACAGCTGAGCTAAAGATTGTAGCTGACACGGGAGAGTCGTTGATGTGACAGTACTGTGGCTGCTGATGATAGGTTTATGCTGCTGTTTTTACTGCCTTAAAGGATTTTTGCTGAAGGTAGGAGTATAGCACAGGCAGTGAGAACGAGAGGACTGCTCATTCTGTTTGCTGGCTTTGCTTGTAATACCACTTGGCGTAGCTAATAAGGAGATCTTTTGTGTAAACCGAAGTTTGTCACTGTGCAAGCAATTCCTTTGTCTCTGACTGCAGTTCTTTATTTGGTATATGAGGAACATAGATTTGCATTACAGGATAGAGGAGAAGATGCGGGGCTTGGGGCAGGAAGAGAAGAACCTAACTATGCCAGCTGCAAGGAATTCTTATCTAGGTTTAATAACCTGAAACATAAAATAAATGTTCAGTGCATCACGTTGTTCTCTAGAAAGCAAAAGATTTGATTTTTGAGCCACCAGAGATATCTTTAAATACCTTTTAAAACCTTGACTCCAGTGCTCATCTTTTCTTGAATGCAGAAGTATGCGTGGGGGATGTGGAACGCCTGGTTTGGTTCATAGAAATAAATGTTTATCTGAGCATCTCAGCAATGCTTTTGGGGACCTATAATTCTTTTGAAAATTAATCCCTGAGGAACTGCCAATGGCCCACTTGTTCAAAACCCTTGAGCAAGAGCTTTAAATGAATTGCAAAAAGAAGGAAGTGTTTTGATGCTGAAAGAAGTTTGTCAACATACTGTCCGTGTGTCAGGATGTGTCTCTTCCTCTCACCCTTTCTTTTGTTGAATCCTCTGTTGCTTGATTTTTTTTTTTTTTTTTTTGTGAAACAAAGCTGGGCAGTGCCTGGGATTTGAAATAAATTTATTCCTTCCTCAATACTTTCTTTTTTATGTCTTTTGGGGGAAATGCATGATATTTGTAAAAGGGTATTTTCACGTAGAAGCACAGAATAAAATAAATTAATAAATAAATTTCCCACAGACCATTAAGAGCTGATTCCAAGCTCTGGATAGCTTTTCTTTGTGTGTGTGTGTGATAGAAAAGCAGTTAAAGGAATAGTCAATAGTAAGTTTTGCTTTTAGATTGGGCACGATGAGAGTAGTTAAGAGAATAGTTGAGAGAAAGCAGGAGCTGAGAGAGGCTTGAAGTTTGGTATGTAAAGGGAGGAATTTGTATAAATCTTTATGTTTCTGTTAAATTAAAACACCTTCAACATTGGATGCAAACAGTAAACTGAAGTTGTACCACACCAAATTTTAAACAGCAAAGCTATACTTGGGAAAACTTAGTATACAAAATGACTTCTGCAAGCATAGTGATTTGTGCTCACAAGCATTGTGAGCTATGGCTATCCAAGTGTGCTAGCGTGGATTTTGTGACTGTAAGCAGTCTCTTTTCTCACTCTGTTTTTTTTTTCCTGTTCTGCTGGTTGCGTCACCTGGCAAAGCCTTTAGCCTTGTGGCCATATCTTCTTTTGTCAGGCTTTGTCCACAGCAGCTTCCACTGCTTCTATTACTGTGAGCCGGACCCTTTGAACTCATGGACTAGAACCAGGTGCTGCTTTTGGTAGAGGCCATTCCTAATCATGTTAGTCCTTGGACTTCTCAGAACTCTCACAGCTAGGTTTGTGACACACTGTTATGTTTCTTTCATAGTCCTTTTTTTCTGTAAAACTGCAGGTTACCTTGAGCTGAAGGAGATTGAGTAGACTCGTATGTATGTATGTATGTATGTTTTTCGCTTTGCACATAAGTAGTGTTCTGTTGATATAGATCACTCCCTTAACCCTATTTATCATTTCCCTGCTGTTTCCCCAAATGGCCACGAGCCATATACATTCAGGAATGTGACAAATGGAAAAAACACTGTTAATAGAACATGAAAATACATTTTGAAAAGAATGAAAGGGAGCTTGCCCAAAATATTTGAATTTCAAGTGAAAATATCTAGCTTTGTTAGCTGAATGTATTATTTTGCCACCTTTCTTGTAAATGACATCATGATAAAAAGACCTCAACTTGTTTTCAAATGACTGCATATTAATAGCTTCTAGCAGGTGCTTGAGAAATCAAGGCAATCTATGAAATTTTCGGAATACCCCTCCCCCCAAGGGAAGCTTGTTTCTAAAAAAGTGCATGTGTTTTTAGTCTGGCTTATCAAATGTGTGAGACTGTGATCTGTTTGTACTTCTGCTGTTTTCAGACTGCTTTTTTAGTTAATATTTTTTTCCAAGGATTCAAAGTGCATCTGTCATAAGTGGAAATTCCACATGAGCTTAGCTATGCTGATGTTAAGGTACCTCTAAAGCGTTTTTAGGGTCCCCAAAGTGCAGAAACAGTTGAGATAAAGCTTCAAGGATGGGGAAAGAAACAAACAACCATTCTCTAAAATCTTTTGTCACCTGAACTGCAATGGCTCCAACAATCAGGTGCAGAAAACTACAGAAATATGTTTCATTTGCAGATGGATATTCTTTGTAGCTGACAGTAGGCAGTGAGGCATAATTCCTTTTGTTCCTCTGGTTGTTTAGCAAAGTAAATTTAGGTCAAACTCTCAATCGTTTGATCACATGCGTGGAGATATAATACATTTCGTCTAATAGCCAGGGGAAACAGTCATTTAACCAAGTAATTGTTTCATTTCTGTAAGTGGCTAATTTGACAGACAAGACACAGTTTAAAGGAAAACAATAGATCTACAATGGGATGTTCTCAGCTTGACCTTTGTGCCCAGCTGGATGCCAGTGGTGCCTTCTAACATGGAGATGTTTGCCAGACTGAGATGAGTCTGGCAACATGCATGTAACACAGTTTAAGTTACATTACAGAGTGCACTGCAACATGAATCCACTACAAATAATTTGCCTCTATCTGTTCCTGTCCCACAGTTTCTGAAGGAGCATGAAGAGCATTTAGCCAAGTAGAAAGGCAAACAACTTTCTATACCTTTAATTTCAGAATAGTGTAAGCTTGTGTAATTTTTACCCTTCTTTATCCTGAAGATCCGATTCAGCACTTTATTGCAGACACTGGCTATCAACATAGAGGCAGCTAAAACAGCAGGTGGATTTAAAATGAAGGGACAGCTGTATGGATGAGCTGCTGTATAAGCAGATTATAAAATATGCAGTTTGGAGAAATGAAGCTTATCTGCCCTCAGTAAAAAGTTCTTTGCTGGTGGTTGCTCAGTAAGTTCAGCCATCATCTCCTGAAGACCAATTTTGATACTGTTGTTATAGCTGTGACTAATTTCAGCGGAAGTCATAATCAGCAGACGGCCACTGGAGAAATGGTTTTGTTAAATGAGATTTTTTTTTATTTATTTATCTGAAAAAGGACTTCCCACTGCAAGAATTTGCAAATTGTTCTCACTGTTGTGTTTTTTTTTTTCAGACAGAACAGGAGTCTCTCTCCGCTATTTTACTACCACACCTTTTATCCTGATGCTCATTGATGTGCCTCCTTGAGGCAAGGTCTTTATTGTACCTTCATCCATGATGAAAGTTTGCAGCAATTACCTCTCATTCTGCTCTTTATCTAGAGCATAATATGTGCATGATTTCCTCAACTACGTGCCAACTAATAAGCATATTCAAAATAATGAGCCCCGAGGACACAGGAAAAACAAAATTAATGTATACAATTTAGTTTCTCAAAATCTTTGATTTCAAAAACAAAATTTATTTTGCTGTTAATCACATAGCTTGCTTTCTTGCACTTTCACTTTCCTTGGGTTCCCTTGTCAGTGCAGTTGCTTTTTGAAATCTTACTTTGTTGCATTTTTTTAATTCGTTGTGATACAGTGATCTCGTGTGTTAATTTGCCTGTGATTCCAAGTTGTATGTTAGATTGCCTGCTGTTTTGCCTTTACTTTGCTTTATTTCCTTGCATTGTAAACTGCTGAAGTTGCTGTTTTGTCACTGCCTGCCTCTTATGCACACTTTGAATAATGGTACAAGTTCTTTCCATTCTAGATTCCCACCAAAATTTTTAGGGTTCTGTCTACGTAGAGCTAGAACATTAGCTGAAGTTTTCACTGCCTGGATATTTCTTTGAAAATTTCTCATGTTCAGACAGATATACAAACGCTTTTCAAAGAACATCTTGCTTCACTTTCCTTCTTCCTTCTTACGGTCAATTTCATCCATGTTCAGCACCTACTACATAAAAAGATGTCTAATGCAACTGAAATAATGAAACTGACAGGTAGCCACTCTTAAAAATGGTGAAGAACAGGCAAACGCTGACTTCTGATTCTCTTAAATTGAGCATACATACTAAATTAGTCTAACTACTGATACCATTTTATCTTTCTATCTGGTCAAATCCAAAATAGTGTGCTTATACACATGCACTATCATGTATGTATGTTCTATGTGGATAACAGCTAGGCTAATGTGCTTTTTGTTGTTGCTTTTTTTTTTTTTTTTTAAATGTGCTGTGCACCTCTGAGAATAAGATAATCTTTATTTAGGCACTGACATGGATTTGTTTCTTTACAACTAAATGTTTAGAAATTTAGAACTGGCTTTGTTTCTGACACACGTTGGGAATTGTGTGTCAAAACAGTGTGTAACATAGAATTCTCTGGAGACTCTTCTCCCTTGGTTTTCTATTATTAACATACACATCACTAATGTAAATGAGAATGGAGCCAATTTTATTGTTTCTTTCCAGTCTTCTCACAGCTAGAGGAAACAAATGGGCTTGTTAGTTGATAAACTATAACTTGTTTGTAGGGGATGGGGAGAGCAAGTCTTCAAAGTAGGGAGCCACAGCGAAGAGCACATCTGCCTCCTCATAGCGGCATTTCATCCTGAGTGCTCAGCTGCTGGCAGTCTGGTATAAAGTAGTTATTTGTTGAGTTGTTTCTTGTATAAACACGGTTTCTTCAAATACTTTAAAGCTATTTACCATAATGCTTTATTAATTTCATTAAAGAAAAATAAGCTTTCAAAATGCTGTGACCAGCTGAGGTCCAAGAAGTGGTCAAGTGTGTGATTTGGGGATGCTGATGCTATCTTGATCTGTAGATGGCTTTTGAATTGAATATACAGTAGTTCATCAGGATAGGAGAAGCCATAACAAAGACCTGCAGGATACAGACTCTGCTAATGTAGTGACAGAAGAAAACACTGATAAGGTTGTAACCATAACTTCTTTCTGGTTTTTGGCAGAAATCCACTGGACTTGCTTCTCTTCTGTCCTGTGAATGGAAGTTTAAAATTCAATAGAACATTAGAGTTTGTCAGATCTACTTTTTCTTTTTTTTTTTTTTTTATACTTAAAGTTGTGAGGACTAAAGAGAAAAGGAAGTGACTGTACTGATTTACTATATGGTTGTTACTGGACAAGAGGGGAGGAAAAGGGAAAAAATGTTCTGCTTTGAGGCTTGCTGTAGTTCTTTTCGTCCTATCTTCCAAGCAGAAGTTTATCACAGTGTGAAAGTAAGGCAAAAGCAATGCTTCTATAGCCTCAAAAAAGAAGAGGGAGATAGAGATGCTAAAGTAGCTTGACAACCAAGTCCATGTCTGAAGCAGATGTATTTGCTCTTCAGTTTAGATAGATTAGGCAAGAGCATCTTATTTTATTGCTTTATAAACAAACAATGGTAAGAGCATACACATTAAATGACATGATTTCTTTCTAGTGCTGAGATTTGCTCTGGGCTCAAACCTGGCCTTGGGGATGCTGGTAGCTGCTAGCTACATTATGAGCACAAGGACGCACTGGATCAGGATAGGCTTGTCTCAGTCAAACAGATTTCAACTTGCTTTGTATTTTAAGGACAAAAAAGAAAAAGAAAAAAGAAAAAAGCAGCTTAATTTGTAGCTGGCTAAGTGTACTGATTGCGGTGGGCTTTTTTTGTGAGTAGATGCTATCTTTAGGGAGATTTCTTCTGTGCTTCTTCTCTAAAAATAGAAGAAGTATTAAGTTTATGAGCTGTGGGCTTTATTCTTTTGATTTCAATTTGAGTAACGAAGGTACCACACCCATAGCACGTAGATATTTACATCATATGTAGTATTAGCATACAGTTTTAGTTGCTTCTTGAGAGCTAAGACAAAAGTCCTTGGTTATATCACACATTTTTATGTTGAAACACATTCTGTACAGAGTCTACTTTATTCAGAAAATGTATTAGAAATACAGGGTTTGCCTGTGCAGAAAAATAAAAGAAAGAGAAAAAACAATTGCGATCCCAGCAATAACAATTTGAGGCTTTGTCCACCTGTGGTAGATAAACTGCCTACTCTGAAATCCCAAGGGAAGCAAGCTGTTTCTATGAGGTATTTAAGGATGGGGCTCATTGTACTTATCTTTTCATGGCTGACTATCTGGTTTGTTCTGTGATAAGACTAAAGACCCTCTGTAGACTAGAAACTGTTTCTACTAGTGAATAAATAAAAGAAACCCAATTCTGGCAGTTAAGACAGCTGCAGTGTTCCAGATGGCTCACAGTATTTGAACTAACTCTAATATTAAATAGGTAGGATTTCAAAAACTGGAAGTGCTGTGTAGATTTTTTTTTTTTCTCACTCTGTTCTTTCCTTTCTCTTTTTAAATTTCAAGACTCTTTAATGAAGACCATTGTTAAAGAAAAAGGAAGAACTACAAAACATGTGGTGCTTCACACCAGAAGTTTAGGAGGCTGCAAGATAAACTAAACCTTCTCTTTGATTAGAGCTCTTATAGTAAACTCATTATAGGAAGAAAACCCCACTGATGATATTTGTAAATGGTGCAGGCTTGCCTAAGTGTGAATGTATATATCATCTCTTACAGTATTATATGTTTTCCTATGTGGTAAACAAAGCATTTTTGTAGAGGGAACTGAATAGAAGTGAAATATTTTCTGACAAAATATAAGCTGTGTTCTGCCAGGTGGAGTCTTCATATTTATAAATTGCAAATCTAAATCTTTCTTTTAAAGGGAAGTTATTCAACAAGAAAGGCAAACAGATTAGGAACATGATGCGAGTGAATGGGCATGTACACTAATAATAGTAAAGTTCCAGGCAATGCTGGAAGCAGTGTATTTGCAGAGAAATGTATTGATCCTAAGTTAAGAGTAGATAAGCAGAAGGAGAGTCCAGAAGGACCAAGAGCTTAGTTTCATTGATTCTTCAGTCTTCCCACAGAATTCCTGGGACTTGCTTAGAACAGTAGAGAAGATGTATTTAAAATGACCTATTGGAAAAGGATATTATAACTTGTTCTCTTTTTCTTTGACTTTCAACGGAACTTTGAAAATACTGGTTTGAATGTTAGGGTAGTTATAGTAAGTAGCTTCCTGTATTTGAGTGAATGTGTGCTTATATCCTAGACAAAAAAAAAATTCGCCTCATCTGTTTTGATTATGTAAATTATATTAGATCCTAATGTGATGATGATACTAGGCTTCCAGGCCAACCAGCTACTACTAGTTGACTGCATGAATACATTGATTTAAGGAGACACAAAGTAGGAGTGACTCCAACCTAGTGAACATTAGTTAAAGAAATTCCCTGTGAGACCAACATCAGGTGGAAATGATTTTGGATGCAATTAAAGTATCTCAAATATACTGACATTTATGAGGTTTTCAGTTCTATTCAGAAAAAGAATTTTTGTGTATTATTATTGCTGCTGAATTGCAGCTCACTTTTTGCATTTTGCAGAGGCTCCTAAGTCCATGAGAAGATCAGGACTGCTTTTCAGTTAAAGGCTTTTTCAGCTGAGCCTTGAACGAGAACTGTGGCCGATGATGTGGCTATGGAAAGATTTATGCTTGGCAGGGAAATTCTTTTGGGATGTCCCCTCTTTGCTCTTTGTATAGAACTCTGTGCCCTTGGAAATCTTTAGAGCACTCATGTAGATGTGTGTGTGGTGTGACTGTGTAGGTCAGACATTGCACATGACCTTTCCTAGTTTAACACCACAGTACTGAAGATGTAGGTTAGGCTTCACAGTCATTAGGTCTTACAGTGACTAATTGACTAATTTTTTTTGTAATGGAGCTGAAGATAAATATTCTTTTCCAAAAGATGGAATAGTCTCCAGTTATGTCTAAAATACTTGTAGCACAGGCAGTGAGTTTTCCAGTCTACATACAATGCCTGATATGTATCCTTCAATATGACTCTAAGAGTGAGAAGTTGTTAATAATAATTAAAAACCCTAAAGTACTGTACTTAACTCTCCTGAACTGGTTTTGATGGCATGTCAGGGCCTGCATTTGACAACAGTGACAGCCCTTGCAATAAATGCCTTCACAGCTGACTGAGCCATACATGGTGGTGTGTGTCTCATTGACTGTTCCTCTTCCAGTTTGGGAATCTGTGGGGATCAAACATTTTTCATGTTTTCATCAATATCGCAATGTTATAAGGCAACTTAGCTTCACAGACCATGACTGTCAGTTTTACCACTGCAATCTGATTAGCTACTAAATAGTAACAGACAGAGACTGTCAGACTTCACTCATAGCAGATGTTTTCTGGAATATGAGTACCTGAAATGTTGTGCCAGAATGAAGAGGATGTGGGTCTAATATGGTGATGGACTTTCAACTGCATCACTACAAATGCAAAAATTTGTTGTGGGGCCTCATACAGTCAGGATGCTGTCAGTGGATGAAGGAAGAAGCAATTATGGCAGTGAGAACTCCCCAGAAGACACTGTCTTGTTTTCTTAGAAAAAAACAGGTGTAGGAACATGGGTATTGTTTCACTTAAAATGTCCTTGCAGTGTTTCCCTGCAGCTGCAGGATTGAGTCTCTTCCCCAGCACTTCTTCCCCATGCTTTCTTGAAGACCATGTTGTCCCAGCACAGACTGGGGAGGTGATTTTGGACAGCATGTGCCAAAACTGTGCTAGGTAATGTTATGAATAGACTTTTTGCACATGGAGTCATTCATGTGTGATGCTAATGTGAATGCTGAAATATTTGTGAGAAACGAGAAGACAGTGCGGTATTTCTTGGAGAGACCTGTAGTTTAGGACATGAAACCCTGGAGGATAACTTACCTTCAGAATGTTTTAAACAGTATGTTTTGTGAGGATGTTTTGTCCACAGGCCAGGCACTGATCCACAACACCTCCCCCCCACCCCCAAAAAAAAATAGAATGGAAATGTAAGGAGTTTCAGCATCACCTTCACAGATATGTTGGTAGCTCGTTTTGCTGTTACTTCCCAATGTAACATAACCTAAAAGTGAAAGTGCTTGTCTTCAGTCCTTTGTTCCCTTTAGTCTTTAACCTGTTTTTGTTGTGAAATGCATCACGCTGTTTCTACAGCTAAATGCAATTAAAGAAGTCTGTTATAACTTGTTACTAGTACTCCACTTTTTAATAAAAGCCTTTGTGACACTTCAGAACAGTTTTCTTAATGAAGCAACTGCTCAGATGTTGGGTTATGTCATTTATATTGGTATATGTTGCTTAAAGGTGGGAAACAATCTTAGTTTTCATTCCATGGGTTGGTTTGGCAGGCACTGCTATGACCTGTTCTATGGCTTGTTAATAACCATCTCGCTTACCTGATTCAGTATTGGCCATGAGCCATGCTCCCTAAGGCTGTAATCTTGTTAATGTTCATAGGGCAACTAGAATGGGGCAGAGTCACTATTTGCATGGAGAATGCCCTTGGGAAAACCTGAAGTGCTGAAGGAAGGTTGTCTGAATTGATAGATAGTAGTTTTTCTTTGCAAGTCCATGCTTTATCAGTGGTGGTGTGTAGTTGGCAGGCAATTTCTAAGTTGGTATCTTTTAAATGTCAGACTTCTTTAAACTAGTTGTGGTAATGAGATACCATGGTGACATTTACAAGCAGCAAGAAGCATTAGTCTGGAGATTCTAGCTCTCTCCAGCAAGCAAGAGGTGAACTTTGAAAACCTGCCTCTTCAGGAGTTGCCAGTGAGACTGTGCGTGCTGATACGCTGGTTGCAACACTGATCCGTGTTAAGATGACATGAGCAAGCAATATGTTTTGTGGCTATCAGTTTTCCTTTAGTCACATAAGCAATTTTTAAACCAAAAGCTACAGTTGACAAAATACTGAGAGAGAGAAACAATGCCAGTAAATCCCACTACCTTTCCATGTGGCTCTATAGTTGCTTAGGCAGCACTATGGGAATGTATCTGTCTCACCCTGTTGGTTTTGGAGGTTTATGTGTAGAACTGAGAAATGAAAGGAAAAACTCACCTGAAAGAGCTGACATGAGTGTCTGGGTTGTCAGCCATCAGAAAGAAAACTGTGGGTATGTCAGAGAACTAAGTAACGTAGAAAGAAATCTAAATAAAAATGTCTCTGCAAAGCCTGAAAGAAGGAAGACTGTCTCTACGGGCTGGAACTCAGCTATCTGGAGAGATGAGTAGGGGAAACTTGCCTGTTCTAAAGAGAATAGTCTTCCAAGAAAACCAAATTAATTTGAGGGATATTTAAGTACTCAGAATTCCTGGAAATAAGGAAATAACAAGACTTTATTTTTATTCTCTGTATAAATATAAATCACCAGTTATCAACAAACAACCCCTGCGGTACAAGATTTTGCTCAATTGACTCTGAATGCAAAGCAGTAGCTGGTTTCTGTATTTTTCTGCAAAGTTGAGCAGTGACACCTCTGTGCCCTGCAGAACTCTGCCTCAGACCACAAAAATCTGAACTCCTGGACCCCAGATAGGAAATTTTAGATTTGCTTTAAAGAGAAGAGATGACAATGATTAGGTATGTCAGAATTCCTTTTTAATTAAACTGATTTATTGCATACTTTGTTTTTTATAGAGATGAATGCTGAACATTCAGACTCATAGGATATGTTCCCTAGACATAACAGTGAATGAAATTGCAATTTAAAGAATCTCTTGATGCTTTAGTGATGGTGCATATGTGAAACAAAGAGCAGAAACTGATTCTTATACTTCTTGAGACAATCTAGACTCATATACTGGTATGGAGTTCACTTCATCTCCTGTGTCTGTGTTTTATTTGTTTTCTCGAAAACATCTGTGTTCATATTACTACAGATAAATGATTTTCTTTCAAAGAGAAAGTGTCTGAGCAGTGCAACTTTTTCTTCCATTTTATCTTTTTCTACCACAGTTCTGTTAAAATTTCCTTGACAACTTCAATGCTGAACAGATATCTGGACTGCAACCTGTTTGCCCTTTTTAAATGATTACTCCAAAGTTAAATGGCTCTATAACATACCTGAAATAGATTATTAAATCTTTGAAAGCATTTAAGAATGGAACCCTTATGGAAAATGTGGTTTCTCTATCCTTTTCTTTTGTATTAATTGGTTTCTTCCTCAACAATTTCTGGTGATCATCTCAGGGTGCATATATGTTAATGTGTTAGTTCAGAAAGGGAATGCCTTGTTGACGTGAATCTTTTCTTCCTTGCCTCACTTTAGATTGTGTTGGTATTGAATTGTCTGTGAGAACAAAAACTGAGTTCCTTTTAGAATAAACAAAAAGTAAAGGCATGATACAGGAGCATATTTAAAGCACTCTAGCTGTAAATGGCCAGCAGGATCTGGTTTAAACTATTTTCCTTTCCTTCCAGAAATACCTGTAGTTTACCATGGGATTTTTGCTCCTAGCAAACATCTGTTTTTTCTCAACAGACTTTCTCTGATTCTTCTGTGTAACTTGCTAACGAAAGTATAGCCAAAATTGTGCTGTATTCTCATAAAACTCTGGAAAATTATTCAAATTAAGGTGTGAATCCTAAAAATAGGTTTAAATATTTAGCCTTTTGGTGCTGTTTTCAACAGAACAGTTTTTTAATAAATGACAGCCTGCAAATTCAGTTTAGACTTTATTGTCAGTAATACATCTTACTGCAAAATACAAGTATTCAGCATAGCAGTTTGGTATCTTAGTTTTTAAAGCACATGCTTAACATTACCTCTTTAATTCTTTTGTTATCAGATATGTATGACAGAAGTTTAATATGGAATTCTGTTGATGTTGACAGGAGTGAAATAGAACTCAGTCCTTTCATAGCTATTTTTTCGAGAGGTTAAAAGAGTAGTAGATATTTTGATCACTAAAATAAATGTGAGGGGCTCAAGCTGTATGAGGGAACACACCTCTGAAGTACAGGATGAGCAATTCCTCAGTGGTAGCAACTTTCATGGACCTGAACTTGCGGACTGAATTTCACTCACTGGCACTACAGAATCCCAGAGAAAAGCTATCTTGTTTCAAAGCATTTGCTGTTTGTATTTATATGGTAGCTTTTCTTCTAAACTACTAGAATATGAATAGCGTAACTGCCACCGCTCCAATAATGGCAAGGGTGCTTTTGAAGAATTGTCAACATAATTTTTCTGAATGCTTCTTAACTGAAGTCAATGAAATAAAACAAATAATATGCTTCTTTCTCTCTGCAGATTCTGCAGATTGCCTTTACGGTGGAAGTAGTTCTTATGTATTGTACTCAGCATTTACTGAGGCTGAAGTCTTGCAAATGCCTCTTTGCTGATAAATTAGTTAAATCCATTTACTCTCTGAATTCTCTTCTAATGATTGCAAAGTGCACAATAACTGAGAAAATGCACCCAGAGAAACCTCGGCTTTAATGATGCAAAGAGTGAAGCCAGTTTTGTGTTATTTCTACATGTTCCGGAGGTCTTGTTTGACAGTTTGTTCCTGTATAGCTTGTTACCTGAGGTCAGTGTATGGCTTTTCCTACAGAAATGATTCAGGGGAGCAGAAGAAGAGCTGCAGCAGTCTCTGCGTTGATTGCTGTGTGTTAGGTGCTTGGCCTATTATAATGCAATAACACTTGAATTAGCAAACTCTTTAACATGGTTGAAACAATAACAAGAAAAGAAAATCTATTCTGCCAAGTGAGCAAGTGTAAGGTTACCTAGCAGAGGAAAAAACTTCTACACTTACCCGTGAAATACCACAAAATGGAATCTAGACTTATACAACTTCTGCTAGACACATATAGAAAGACTTTTAATGGAGACACATATAGAAAGACTTTTAATGGAGAAAATCTATATAGTAACTGACAATTGAGGAAAAGCTGATGTTTGGTGAGCTTTCTGTTTCAGAGAAGCTCTGTGTAAAACAGGGAGATCTGTATGCCAGAGAACTTAAGGTTTAGTCTTGGAGGATACACTATTTAGAGAGTCAGGTGGGTGTGACCTGGGTGTACTTAGTGTACAAGACTTTTTTAAAGCTAAAGCTATAAAGTGCTTGTGCTTCCTTAAAATGGAGATTTATGGGTATTAAGCTGCACACAGGGTTAAAGATCATTTTGCTTCAGTAGCCATGTGCCATAGAAGAAATGAGCTGAAAATCAGAGTGTCCTGAGTCACAGGGTTAGTAGTTGTCGATTCAGAACAGCAATTGGACCAGGAAGTCTCATGAAATAGTGACAGAGAGAGACAGCATTCTGGAAGTGTATCAAGGATGCCAAAGAAAGAGATAATACTTAAGTCTGTCCAAACCAAGCAAGCCTAAAGTCGTGAAGACCAAATATGGAGGGCTGAATCCCAACAGTTTGATGAATGTCTGAACAGCTGTTTCAGACTGCAGTGTGTTTATAACACAGAGCTGGCTGGTGAAGTCCAAATCTCATTCAGTCACAGGATACTCACACTCCAAAACCCAGCAAGACTCCTTGGCAAAAACAACAACAACAGCAACAACAACAACAACAAAAACCTTCAGCAAGAGAGTGCTCTTGGTCAAATAACAATGCTGCATCTAGTAATCAGGGGATGTGATGCTTCTGCAGGACCAGTAGAGTCCAAGTGATTCCTGTCTCTTATTCCCAGCTGCTGGGAAGATCAGCTGCTAGTAATGGAAACAACATAAAGGCGCATCCAAGAGGAACAGGAAAAGAAGAAGAAATGTCTTTTCATTCATTTAAATGTATAAGACAGATTCTCCTCAATTAATGGAAGAGAATTTTGATGAAGTAACTGTACATCATCTGAAGCAGAGTAACCTTTGGTGGAATGCATCATTACTGTCTTGGCAGCCAGGTCTAGCCTATGATTTCTAGTACAGAGATGCTTTGACAAGTGCTGTATACTTCAACCATGTAGATTACAAACATGCTAGTGAAATGCTGTTGTGCTTTAGCTAGCTATTATAGGAAGGGATGGCTCATCAGATTTTGGGTTGAAGCTAGTGCCTTCTCCTGGCAATTTGTATAGCTGGTATACTTTTGAAGTAAGTTATTTTCTTTCTTTAGCTAGTTGGAGCTTTCTATTTCTGTGTGCTATATCAGTTGAATTATTTAGTTTATCTTCTGTTTTATGCTGCTTATCTAATTTTCTATTAATTGAAGAATGGTCTGTTTAGTGTAATCATGACACAGATTTAGAATTAAAGTAAAAATAGTAAAAGGGTCTGGGGGACATGGATTGAAAGAGTTGAAGAGTCACCGACCCTGGAGGTGTTCAAGGAACGTTTGGATGTTGTATTGAGGGATATAGTTTAGCGAGAACCATGGGTGATAGGTGGATGGTTGGACTGGATGATCTTATAGGTCTTTTCCAACCTTAGTGATTCTGTGATTCTGTGAAATGTTCTGGCTACTAACATCCATTCCCGTTTCCTTTTAGTCACATGGGATGCAAGTTGTTCAATTCATTTGGTCTTCAATTCAAAGTATGAAGGCTGGCACCAATGAATACTTTGACCTTGTATCATGGGGCAAATTTAACATTTCATGGCATATACAAAGAAGATTTTAATAATTATGTTACACAATTGGGATAAAAAAGACAGAGGCGTTAACATTCTACTTTTATATTTCGTGTCTTTTCCTTTCAGAACTGCTACTGTAATACTGGAACAGAATAATTATTCATTTCCAAGTCTGGCACCTAAAGCAGTAAAGAATAAGGTTGTGTTTCCATGTGAAATGCAGCAGTCAGCATTTCTTTCACAGATGAAAAAAGGAAAGACGTCAGGAAATGAGGACGTGCCAAACTCTGGATCATACATTCTGCACATACTCTAAGGGACACTTTGTGGTTTATCGTTGACTACAAAATAGCTTTTGAATAGCCCCCTATGTATGTGCAGAAGGTATTCTGTTTGTTTTGTGTAAGAGAGGAAGACATGATGCTCAAATGTTTACTACTCTATGATACAGAAAAAAAAATCTTTCAAAATTCAAATAGAGCTCCACAAATGTCAGAAATCTTCTACAATATGATTTTGCATTCTCAGTGTATGTCTATTTTATTTTTAAAGAACAAAAAATGAATCACAGAATGGCCAGGATTGGAAGGGACCTTAAGGATCATGAATCTCCAACCCCCCTGCCACATGCAGGGCCACCAACCTCCCCATTTAATACTAGACCAGGCTGCCCAGGGCCCCATCCAATCTGTCCTAGAATACCTCTAGGGACAGGGCATCCACAGTCTCTCTGGGCAGCCTGTTCCAGCACCTTACCACTGTCATAGTAAAGAATTTCCCCCTGACATCCAACCTAAGTCTTCCCTTCTTCAACTGAAAACCATTTCCCCTTGTCCTGCAGTTATCTAGCCTTTCAAAGAGTTGATTCCCCTCCTCTCTGTAGGCTCCCTTTAGGTACTGAAAGGCTGCAGTGAAATCAGTGAGTACGTGTTTTATGTATAACGACTGTGGAGATAACTTCAATATATTTTTTGTTGCTTGTGAGAATGAGAAGATATATGCACACACAATAGGTATAGCATTAAATAAGAACTGAACGTGTCTTAAGGAGCAGTAGCAAAAAGAGAACAATTTCCTTAACTTTAAAATAGAAATCATTGGGACATTGCTTTCCTTCAAAAAGAAAACAAACAAAAAAACAGTGACTTGTTAATTGCCTCAGGCAATTAAAAAAACACTCAGTCTGACAAAGACCTGTGTCTAATTTTATGCATGAGAATAGCCCAGTTGATGTCTTTGGAGCTAAATGTGTATCAAACAGTGCCTGTGGATATAGTACTGAGTACTGAAAACACTGGACACCATACTGTTTTAAGCAAAAATAACATTTTTTAACCACTTGAAAAATCAGCACTTGGATATCTTGTATTATTTTACACAAGAGAGGAGGAAAATACATTACTAGAACAGCTTTATCCAAAAATTTACTTGCTACAAGTTTGCAATTGCATCAAACATTTTATTTTAAAATAGCAAATTAGTAAATATTAGTTCTTGGTGTTGATCTAATATGTTAAAACAGAACCATTTAAATGTTAGGTTTTATAAGTCATTATTTTCTAGAAGATTCCATATATGGAGGTTGAGAATAAATTTGCAGCTCTACCTGTGCTTTTTCCCTGTCTGTGAGCTGATATCAAACAGTCTGTGGTTCTATGAAAATGAAAAGCTGAATTGGGCTGTTCTGTTTGGGCTACTTTTCTCTCGGGAACATGTTTATGAAGTTCTTCAAGTTATCTCCCTGATCTCAGTGTGATAGAAGTCTGTCTGAATTTCCTCTGAGATCACAGCTTTCATCCTGTTGTAATTCTCTTTGTCACTAATAGAAAAAGAAATTTGAGCAGACATGCTTGAATGGAAAAGAAGCAAACTGTTGGTGATATAGCTGTTGGTTGTTCCTGGTGTACTCACTGCATCTTTTGGTTTAATTTGTGTAATATATGTAATTAAACAACAACAAAGTGACAGAACTGTGTTTGTAGATTCAGTGCTAAGGCGTACCTTGTTCTGCATCTCTGTAAGTCAAGTGATAAACAATCTGGTAGTGCTTTCTCTGCGGGACTGACAATCTCTAAATGCCTCAGCAGTTACTTGTGGAGCTCATCACATTTTAGTTGTAAAAAGGAAGCCATTCAATTTTGCTGCATAACTTAATATGCTCTCGGCATTTCCTGTGTTTGGCTATGAAATTCTGACTAAGAATAGGACCAGAATGTTTCGCTGAATCCCACTGGGTCAGAGTCCTGTGGTATGGGTGGTTTTTCCTTTAACTTCAGAGTTGCTGTGCAGGCAGGGGGAGTTCAGATGAAATATCAGCAGTTAATTCAGTGGCATATGGCATTCTACAACCTGAGATTTAACAGAACTTAAAAGGATTGGTGCTGGGACTGGTGGTATTTGACATCTTTGTAGGCGACATGGACAGAGGGATCAAGTGCACTCTCAGCAAGTTTGCAGATGACACCAAGCTGAATGGTGCAGCTGACATGAGAGAGGGAAGGGATGCCATCCAGAGGGACCTGGACAGGCCTGAGAGGTGGTCCGTGCCAACCTCATGAAGTTTAACAAGGCCAAGTACAAGGTCCTGCACCTGGGTCAGGGCAATTCCAAGCACAGGTGCAGGTTGGGCAGAGAATGGCTTGAGAGCAGCCCTGAGGAGAAGGATTTAGGGGCGTAGGTTGATATGTGAGCCAGAAATGTGTGCTTGCAACCCAAAGGCCAACAGTATCCTGGGCTACATCAGGAGAAGCATGACAAGCAGATCAAGGGAGGTGATCCTGCCTCTCTACTCTGCTTTTGTGAGACTATACCTGGAGTACTGCATCCAGTTCTGGAGCCACCAGCATAAAAAGGAAATCAAGCTGTTGGAGTGGATCCAGAAAAGGGCCACAAAGATGATCAGAGGGCTGAAGCACCTCCTCTATGAGGACGGGCTAAGATTGCTGGGGCTCTTCAGCCTAATGAAGAGAAGGCTCTGGTGGGACCTTATAGGGGCCTTCCAGTACCTGAAGGGGGCCTACAGGAAAGCTGGGGAGAGACTTTTTTTTAAGAGGGTGGGGAGTGATAGGAGGAGGGGAAATAGTTTTAAACTGGAAGAGGTTAGATTTAGACTAGATATCGAGAAGAAATTCTTTAGTGTGGGGTGGTGAGACAATGGAAGAGATTGCCCAGTGAGGCTGTGGATGCCCCTCGCTGGAAGCGTTCAAGGCGAGGCTGGATGGGGCTGTGAGCAACCTGGTCTGTAGGAGGTGTCCCTGCCTATAGCAGGGGGTGGGAACTAGGTGGTCTTAAAGGTCCCTTCCAGCCCAGTTTGTAGAATTGTATATTCTGTGAATATACAATTGAATGAATATGTATATTCATAGAATTGTATAATTCTATGAATTCTTTGAGTGTTTTGTTATTGGTTTTGTTTTTTTATTTTGTTGAAAACGCATTACCTGATTTTTCTCTATCTGCAGTCTACACAGCAACTGTATGAGACAAATTTTTAAGAACGATGTGTTTTATGGAAGTTGATGTATTAAAACTTAGGTATCCTTTTAAGAACTTGATTTACAAACATTTGGGTATGCACGCTTCTGCATGATGACATTGGAAAACAGAACTCTACTCCTGAGGACCAATAACTTCAGGGTTAAAATATGTCTTTTCAACAGAGAGGAAGAGTGGGCTCATAAAAGCTGGAGGCCTTTTGAAAAGTTTGGGCTGAACAACAGGAACAGTTTTCATGTATGAACAACAGGAACAGTATGCAGGAGCTCGGCTCACGTACCACACTGTGTGCAGTTTGGGTAAGCTACACACGCATTTGTAGGCAGTCTGTTTACATAAATGATATATTTTTGTATGTGACAATCTGTAGAATAAGTAGAACCTAAACTGAAGAAATGTTAAAAATAGACTCAAGACCAAGACTTCTTACTTCCTTGTGTAGCTGTTTTTATTCCCTCAAACTACTTAAAGGAAACTGATAACTTAGCTGAAGTCCAGGCAACGCAGTTATTAGCGTCATCTGTACACAAGAGATAACAGTGACATAATCTTAGTGCAAAGGAAAAAAAAAAAAAAAAGCAACGTCACTTGTTTCTTGCAGAAGTTTTTTCCTGAGGAAATGCATGTGGCTGGTTGTGACTGTAATACACCTATGAACTTCCCCTCTTAGAAATTCTTTACTATCTTTTTGGTTTTGGAAGCTATGATATATTGAGAACTACAAAAAACAGGAATTCTGCATGTCGAACAGATTTTTCAATAGGAAAGCGTAAGTTGAACAATGTGATATTATTAATAGAGGCTAAAAATGTGAAAAAATTAAGGTATCTTTGTTGTCCTGTCTGTAATGCATCTAACAATGCTCCTCTTCCAAGTCTCAGACCTAACATGTTAGTGGTTTGTTTGCTTTTTACGAAAACAGTCAAACATTATCTTTTTTTCCTGCAGCTTTAAAAAAAAAAAAAAAGGTAGTCTAGTCAGAACAAAATTACTAACTACAAAGATATGATATGTAATGATTTAGTCCAAAACTTGGGCTGCATGTGCACCAAAACCTGTAGAAGTCATGGAGCTGGACAAGAACAAGCAGGCCATTTGGCTCTACAGCGCAGTGTTGTGAAATTTGGCTTGGAAAAAGTGGAAGCATCTCACCAGTAGGTAACCCTAGCCCTTCGCTTCTGGCTCTATTGGTGACCTTGTTACACAGTCTGAAGCTGTTCAGATCATGCCAGAAAATGAGAGCTGCAAATCTTCAAGGAATGTCGCAATCATGTGGGGAGGTACTAAATAGGTTTAGACTATTCCAGAGCAGGAATTATATCCAAACTACATTTTTAGTATTGGACATCAGTGTCCTTTGAACCTAGTTTCAGTATCCTAGCATATTTTGGGTGGTTTTTTTTGTGCTTGATGCTCTTGGTCCTTACCTAAATTTTCACAGTTCAGTGTATCTGTTCTATGCTATGAAATGTAAACAGGGTTAGTGTAGTAAACACCTTGCTAAGTATGATTCAATTTGGTGACATGTAGCTTTTAAACCTTCTGTCAACTAATTCCTTATTGAGATGATCTTCAAACTGAGTACTATGTGTTACATTTGATATGTTGGTTTATTAGAAAACATGAAGTTTGAATAGTAATTGCTGTATATAATAATTCTGTGACTATAATATGTAGGCTCAGGGGAAAATCCTAGCTTTCTGATAATTACTAAAGAGAGAAATTTAACTCATGCTTTTGGATTCAGTGTTTTTTTTTTATGAAGTGTAGGTATATGAAAAGAATTTTTTTAAAAAGACAAATATCAGCGTTGTCTTCCCAGAGCTAGGCTTCTAGAGTTCCTGATAGTGAAGTATTGGCATTGCTGCATGTACTTCTTGTAGCCTGATCTTTGCAGTCTGCTGTTTTCTCATGAAAAGAAAGAAAAAGAAAAAAAAAAGAGAGAGAATTCAGAGTATTAATATATCTTTGGCAATCTTAAATGGATTTAAACCATAGAAGCAGCTATGCTGATTGCCTTGTGAAAGGTAACCCACTTGCTTGGTTATTGGTCTCCCTCTCTGGGGACAGTATGTGGCAGATGTCCCCACTGTCACTACTTGCTCATTCTGCTCACAAGAAATGCTAAGGCTTGTTTGACTGCTGATCTTGGTTTCATCGAGTTGTATGAGGTTTGGGACCTTTTTGCTGTTACTGATTTCCTTCCCTGAAATCAAACTTCTGCAAACAAGCTTAACTGTAATATCTGAGCATGTGTCAGGTACTAGTGAGTGCACAATACTTGCAGCATTTTTTAAAGCACTCATGAAAGGTGCTTAAATTCTTTTAACAAGTGGGAGGACCCAAAGAACACACAAGAAACAGCTTTTTGTAAAGTATGAAATAAACATGTAAAGGTACAGCGAAATCATCACTTTAGCTCCAGCCTTGGAGTGTGGGAGAGAAAATAAGTCCTATGCTCCCTCTGTGCATCTATCTGTCAATATGTGCCGTGTTACAGATGTTATTGATCCAGTGCACTACACCGGCATGCCAGTACAGGCTGTACTCTGGCATATGACTGCTCTGGGGCTGGCATTCTTTCCATCTTTCCTGAGTTTATCTCCTGTAAACTTTTTCCCTTTTTGTGCGGTGGCTGAAGACCTTGCTCTCTTAAGTAGCTGGGCCCTCCTCCAGAAGAGATTTGACACACTGTAGGCTCACCTTTAGCTTTGGCTGAGGGCAGAGATGCTGGTGTGGTTGGCTGAATATTTGAGAAGCCAAGTGGGCTAGAGCTGTGACTTTATTCCTTACATAAGGACACTGTGCTCGCTGCAGGATGTAAGCATTCCCCCCTGCAGATACCAGGTTACAGACAGCTGGCGCATTGCCTTCATGCCTGTGCTTGCACTTCCATGGGAAGAAAGTACCCTGCCTCCAGTTGTCAAAGAAAACTAAATGTGCACTGCTTGAAAAGCATATCCTGGATAAAAGCACGAGAGATTTTTTTGTGGCTTGTGCAATTTGAGGAGCAAACATCGATGTTTACCCTGTGCCAAAATCTGCCCACATAAGCAGATCAGACTTTTTAAAAATGTTGTTCTGGAAGGTCAGAGACTATTTCGTTTGCTGCATTTTTTTGCTTAGTCAAGCAAAGTTCACAGGAGCCAGAGGAATGATTTGATTTCCAAGTTTTCTTCATTCTTCACTGTGTGCTTTGTTAAATATATCTGTGGTAGTCTCAGCTTTGAGCAGTAGTGAAGAAGCTCTACCTTCTAAGACCCTTTGTCAATTTTTAAAAAAATATCACTTCAGAATTACTGAATGAATGGTATCAAATGACTGAGGGGCTGTTTATCTCCTGAGTGTTTGCGTTATGTGCACAGAAGATCTGCAAGCTGTTTGAGGTCTTCCTCTGAACCTTCTTGTGTGCAAAGGCTCTCCCACTTCCTACAACTCATGTTGCTTTTCTGGAGTCAGAGGCAGAACTTTGGTTTTAGACACATCCAATGTGCAAATGCAGTGTTAACAAGAGTTGACCTTTTGTAGTGTATATGCTTCAACCAGCGCTGAAGGATTACACTATTGTAATGTGTTAGGGCTGAGTCATGACACTGTCTCTGCACTTTGCCAGCAACCATTTTCAGCTGTATCTCTTTAACATAATCTATTTGCAAAGAAGGGAATAATTCCCTACCTGACAAGGGTACTGTGGGTTTCCTTATGTTTGTCTTGTTTGTTTGTTTGTCGTTGTTTCAACTGAGTATTTCTGATAGACTCTGATAAGTTCTTTCCAATAACAACACTCAGCACGGGCCACTTGCTGCATGTTTATGTGGCTCACTGATATACGGGCTGTCCCATGGCTGCTCTCCACCCTTTTTGTTTGTTTTCTTTTTCTGATAGAGATGGAGGAGAGAAGGCATAAGGGTTCTTTTGTCCTCGATACCTTGCACCTCTTCATTCCTCCTCCTGTGGACTTTCTCACTACATGGTTTCTGCCTGCATAAACACAGTTTAATATTGAAGCTGAAGTTCCTTTAGATTAGACAGTGTAGCACTGCTTGATGAGCTGCCAGGCAGCACGCGTGTATGTTTTAACTGAGATTTGATCTGCAGCTACTGCACTGTCTTTTGCCTGAGGTTTTCACAATGCGTTCTTCCTGTACTCGGGGCATTACCTCGGCTGCTAATTACTTCTCTCATCATGAACGAAATTGCGCTGTTTACCTTAAAGGTGATGCATCAGCTTCATCCTGCTTAGCTCGCAGACCTGCAAGTTAACTGCCTGCTTACAGCTGTTCCCCTGAGGTTCTTGCTCTACTGGTTTTCCAACAGCTTCCACTTTCCAATTAGAGTCATTTGGAAGCACTCAACTTTAAGTAGCTGTACTTTTCAATGCTGTTCCCACTTAACTTAAAGATGATGATACAATGCGAAAAGGTCTCATTTCTGTGCAATGATCGTCTTCGGCTTGCAAAAATATTTTAAGATATCTGTGTGTAAAATGTCATAGAGGTATACTTTGTACTCTGTTATAATCCAGGCCAAAGGAGAGGATGCAGCTTAATCATTACAGACTTTGGACAGGGAGGCATGACTTTTGGTTTCTATTCTTGGTTTTACTGATGACTTAACATGTGACTTGTGTAATTGATTTAACCTCCGTGTGGCCCAGCTTGCCCACACATAAAATAAATATTATAATCTCTGCTTCTCAAGTTTTGTCGCTGAGGGCACTACAGTAGCTTGTTGCGAATGTCCTGTTTGATGACATATTAAATGTAAAGTGCAGCTCTGCAGATTTGTTTTTCATTCTTTCCCATCCATGACCCTTAATGGCACTCTTCTGCTTACCGGGATACTGAGCCAGTGGCCTCTCACAACAGCTGCATTTGAATAAAACAGAGGAACTGAAAACCATAAGAATGAGGGTTGTGAGTGTAGAAAAAAAGCACATCTTTATGTGTACAGCCTCTGACTCGGCAGTTCCCTTCCACAAGCAGTCATGGTAGAGTAAAAGGAAGTAACATACTACCTGAGTCTGGTGTTTCCGAGCTCAGGCATACCAAAATTCAGCTCTTGCAGTTATGGAGAAGGAAAGAAAGCCAGAGCACAAATGAATTTTTGTGGATGACTTTGTGTGATGGTCATTTGCCATGTTGCCATAAATGATGTGTTTGAATTATGAAAAACTGTGACGTACGCATTTCTCTGTAGTCCATACATGAGCCACATGAGCAAGTGGTTAGTGCAAGGGCTTCTGCAGCAGTTAAGAATATTGTACTGAAGCAATTTGTAAGTAACAGAGATTTACGTGCACTTGAGTTAAAATTTTTTCTCCCCTGCTTGTGTGAGAAGATCAACTATGGAAAAAATGGGTCTCAAAAGGACCTGACTCAACGATGCTGCTCCTCTGCAAGCAGTAATGGAAGCAGATTCCAAACATAAAAGGAGTAGCTGGTATTATAAAATTTTAAAAAAGAAAAAAGTGAGTGGAAATATTGTAGCAGAAACTGTTGCAACAAATGTTTTTGTCTAAACCCTGCACAAAAGTGCTAAAAAGCCACATATTCTTTCCTTGAGTTTGTGCATCTGCTCAGAAGCAACAGTTGAGAGGGAGAACTTAAACTATATAAACATAAAAAAAAGTTTAAATAAAATTTAGTATGGATTGTACCTGGTAAAACAACTTGGAGAAGGGGCTGCAGAAGTTCAGCATATTAGCATGTTTTCTCCTGATAGGTACTCTCCAGATGCTCCTAGAATGAATATCAATACCGATATAGAGATGACTGAGCAAGACACAGATTTACTTCAAGTGTGAAGTTTTATTAGAACAAAGTGCAGACTTTAAGTGTAGAGGTCATTATTAGAGATGAAGGCTGAAATTCTGCCCCCACTACTGTCCATGGCAAAATCCCTACTGATTCTACGTACAGCAGGTTTTTACCTATCGTCTTGAAATTTAGCCAGCAGAGGCAGCAGAAAACTGCTATGTGGTTGTCTCTCCTTTTTTGATTTTCTCATCAGTGGTCAGGTGTTTAATGCAGAATTAAAATTTCTTTCTCTGCCCTGCGTGGCTTGCTTTTACCATCCTCCTCTGTCACCACAGGCAGTCCACCTGTCCTAGCAGGTTGAGCTGGGTGCTGACTTTATTGAGAAGCAAGGGCGGATCACTCATACAGTCACTTCTGCTGTCTGATGTTCTTAGCCAGGAATCATAATGGTGTCCTAAGCTGCTAAAGCTGCTTCTGCAGTGAACAACTCATCATGAATTACACAGATCCCTTTTTTGAGAGCTGACTTCTGTTAATGATGCCCATGGCTTACCCTGGTATGCTCCATCACATATTTTCTTGTTTCACCATAGCTATATTAATATCAAACTTTATACCTGTAGTATTTGTGGTAATGGTTTTTTTTCAGTATTTCTGGACATGTGAGTACGTTATTCCAGAATAGTGTCAGTGATTCTATATGCAGAGACAAAACAGACAAATACCCCAGAAGATTGGGGTATTCCTTGCCTGGGTACATTCCCTTCCTCATAAAGCTCGGACTACCTGTGTTTGCAATGCAGAAAGCTCATGTTTGGTGAGCTTTAGAAAACACATTTAGCCCCTATTTACTAAAATATGGCCCACCATCTAGAACATGTTATTGTTCTGTTCCTACGTGCATGGCCTTGCATGAATTCCAAGAAAAATGTTTTCTAAAATACAACATGTAACTTAAACTTGGCTGTGTATGCAAAGGAAAACCAATTAACGATAAAAATATTGTCTCAAATCCAAGGAGTTTGAGACAGGAACGTTGTTATTACTCCCCTGAAGAAATCGGAGTGCATTCACATTTAATATTTTCTCAGAAGCCCGCTCTGAACTTTCCTAGAAAGAATTAAGAGAGGTGGCACAACATTAAATGAACCTCTTAAATGAACCAACAGAACTCATATTCATCTTGTAGAGTGTGAACCTCCAGATAGCAAGTGCTGATGGGTGTGTTGTTGCCTTAGTCACTTTTTAGAGGCTCCTAAGGAGTCCATGAGTGCCCCAGGGGCTGACCGCCGAGCGAGGAAGTGCTGATCTTGGGTCTGTATGGAGCACAGCTGCAGGTCTGTGCTGCTCAGATAATACACATCAGTGAGGTCTGTGCTCTCTGTCTGCTTTAGCAGCATTGAACGTTAGCACTGGAGGAAGGTTTCTGGAATCTCAGGAAAAAGATGATGGGTAATAAAAACGTCACCCTGCCAATAAGGGGGTAGATAACAAGATCCAGCAAGCACTAGCACCAGGGGTGAGGAAAACTGAGGCCCTGAGCCTTGCAAATACACAAGATGCCTGTGGAGTTGTTCCCTTCTGTGCCTTCACTGCTCTGGGTTCCAAGAGTGAGAGAACAGAGAAAATTCCCCTTTTATAAGTATGATTTAAAAGTATTCATGCAGATAAGAACAAGGGGAATCAAAGTCTTAGTTTAGGCTTCAAAATCTGAAGATGCTTCAAGGTGTTCTATGAAAAACAGTGTAATTGCTTTATTGTCAGGGTGAAAAAACATCTTGGGAGTGAAGACATTTCTTGTAATCTCCAGCTTTTTAGGATATGTAGGAATGGGAGCCCTGGTGGGTGCCAGGCAGCTGTTACACATCTGTGCGAACTTTATCACCTGAACTCCTCTGTTGGACCCAATTGGTGACTACTGGGCAGGCAGCGGTGGCTGCACGCAAATGCTGTGCTCACTGTGCTCTTCTCTGTAGCTCTGCTCAGCAGGGAGGCAGCCCCTTCTCCCCATGCATGGAGCACAGGTGCGTGGTGCGACGGTGAACTTTTGGTATGCAAAAACAGAAAATCTGCATTCGAATATTCTTTTTGGTTATGGAAAGTTTGGTGTGGAATTTGGTGTTTATGACCATTTCCCATCCTGCTAGGAAGACGTGGCGCTGGCTCTTCTGGTGGGCCAGCAGTGAGGGAGCTGCAGGTGCCGCCTTATTCGTGCCCTGGCCGTTGTTTGCTATGGACGTGCGTTACTAAACTCCCGCACGCTTCAGTTTCTTTGCCTGCAAACCACAAAACTGTGCGGTGCGCGGGGAACACCGTACCGCGTCATAAGCCCAGCGCTGCGCCCGCCCGACACGCACCGGGCGAGCGGAGCGGCCGGCCCCGGGGCCGTGCCACAGGCCCTCCCCTTCGCGCTAGGGCGCGGTGCGGCCGGCGGCCCCTCGGTGCCGGGCCCGCTCGGAGTTGCTGCCGCTGACCGGGGCCGGCCCGCCTTCCTCGGCTTCCCGTTTTGGCAGGGGATTAAAGCAGCTCCCCCCTGTGGCAGCAGTGACCCAGAAACGAGTTTGATTCACGGAGTCCTTCCTCCATAACAAGTACAAACGTCAGTCAGAGGGAGTCTCCGGCGGTGTGTGTGTGTGTGCGTGTGTGTGCGCGGCGCGCACGGCCGCTTTCCGCGCCCCGCCGCCGCCGCGCCGAACTCATGCGGCGGCCCCGCGCCCTCCGCGCAGGGGGAGCCCGGCCGCGCCGCCCGCCGCCGCCCCGCCGCCAGCAGGTAACCGTGCCGCCGCCCCGCGCCGCCGCAGCGCCCGCCGGGGAGCCGCCAGCACAGCCATATTTGATGGGTTTTTTTGTCGCTCCGGAGGCGGCGGGAGAGCAGTTGGGTGCCGAAGGTCGCTGCCTAGTGGAAATAAGAGAGTACGTCATTAACATGGCGCCGCGGCAAAACGGGGCGGGAGGCGGCCGAGTTGCGGCTCCGCTATCCCGCGCGCAACTTGTGCCGGGCTGAGCGGGCGGAGGGAGGAAGGGAGGGAGGAAAGGGGACTCGCGGTGTCGCGCTGTGCTCCGGCCCGGGCTGCGGGCTGCGCCGCGGGCAGCGCCCGCCGCGGGCAGCGGGGTGCGCCGGAGCCGCTCGGGAGGCGGAGGGCGGCAGCGGTCCCGCCGGAGCCGCGCCGGGAGAGGGCACGGCCGGCGGCTGTCACCGCGGCCCCGCGCGTCCCGGAGCCGCCCCGCCGCTCACCGCGCGGAGCGGCGCGCTTACGCCGAGCGCCGGTTTGGGCTCGGAGGGGAAAAAAACGCTTCGAGAGCGTAAAAATCGCCCTCGTTAGAACGGGGCACAAGTTGCCGCTCGGGCCGGGATGGGGAGGAGGAGGTGCGGCGGGCAGCAGGTGCAGCGGCCCCTCGCGATGCCTGTGCCCGGCGCGGCGCCGCCCCGCCCGCCCGCGCTCGGGGAGTTTAAAGGCGCGCGGGGCGCGAGCGGCCACGTGGGGGGCGCGGTGCAAACTTGGCGGGGCCGCGGGGCAGCTCCCGGCGGGCTCCTCCCGCCCGCGGCGCGGCGCTCTGCCCGCGGGGCGCGCCGGGTCGGACGCGGCTTTCGCCGAGGGGAAATCGAACGCCGTGGCGGCCGTTGGAACGCGGGCGCGGACGGCGGAGCCCCCGGCTGCAGGGGCGGCTCCTCCCTCCCCGCCCCGCGGCCGGCCGGGCGCGGCGGGGCCTCGGAGTCCAGTAACGGTCCGCGCTCCGCGGGGCCGGCCGCGGCGTTCGCGGAGCGAGACAAAGCGCCGCGCCGCCGCCCGCGGCACCCGCTGCCGGCATGGACTGTCCTCTCCCCGCCCGTCCGTCGGCGCCGCGCCGCGAGGCTCTCCGCGTTTCGGGGCGGGCGGAGCGGCGGGCGTTTGTTTGTGCGCAGCGCCTGCTGGCTGCCGCCTGTGACAAGAGGTGATGCACAGTTTCCAGAACTGTCTGGGAGTGGGAGGAGAGACAGACACCGACACGAGCGCGAGTCCCCGCCGCTCGCCCCGGCCCCCCCGTGCCCTCGCGCCGAGAGCGGGGGCGGCGCCGCCGCCGTTCTTGCGGTGACGGCGCTCGGGGCGGCGGAGCGGCGGCGGGGCAGCAAGTTTAATTTGCGGCCGGGGCCGAGCGGATTGGTGGCGGCCGGCGGCGGGGAGGAGCGGCGGCAGGGGAAGGAGGCGGGGGCGCCGGGCCGTTCAAATGAAGAGCGGCGGCGGCGGCGCGGCCCGGCGGCTCCGTTCCCTTCGGTGGGGTGGGCGCTGAGGTGGGGCCGCCGCGTGAGGAGAAGAGAAGAGAGGAAAGGAGGGGAGAGGGTTGCCGAGCCGCGCCGCGCCCGGCGGCGCCCGCGAGGCGGCAGATTTGAACTGGTTCCCGCCCGCCTGAGGGCGGCACGCAGCGCGCAGTGGCGGCGCCCGCGGGGAGGAGCGCGCGCGGTCGGCGGCAGTCCCCCGCCTCTGGTCCCGGCCCTCGGCTGACAGCGCCGCTCTAGTAAAGTCCCTCGATGGCCCGCAGGTGAGCTCTGCGGGGTTCCGAGCCGCCAGCCTTGCTGGGTGTGAGAGCTCCCAGACGTGACGTGCAAATGAGCGGTTCGTGTGGCTGCGCAGAGGCACGAAAAGGTGTGAGTTCCCCGCTGGCAGTGCTAGAAATTGGGATCCGTTTTAACGACACACTTTGGTTGGCTTTGTAATTCACAATCAGGGAGGTCCTTTTGTGCCGGTTGCGTTTATTTCTTTTTAGAGACGAGTTTTGCTGTGACTAGGAATAATGACCTTCTTAAGCAGACTTTCAGTGAATCAAAAGCTGCCCACACTTGCAAACCTGAAGCCTTCACAAAGCGGTGCCAGAACGCGTTTGTTGTGATTCTGTTTGGAGAGATTTCGCACCCTCAGCGGGATGTTGTTGGAGCGGTAGTACTGCTCTCACAGCAGTAAGGTTTTCCCTCTGGCTGCACGCACTGCTTGCTTTTGAGCTTTGTGTAATAGGCGTGTTTAAAATACAATAACAATAATAAACCTCTTTCCCCTTCACAGCTGCACATTTCCCTTCTAGCTTCTCTGTTTTCATTCCCAGTTCACAGCTGTCAATGGTTTACAGGCTGGTTCGGCCCAGTTCCGTGACTGGTGGGGCAGAGGGATCCGCAGATCTGCGCCTCCGGAAAAAGGGACCCCAAAATAATTGAAAACAGCGGCAACGATCTGAGGAGAAACAAACTAATTTACTAAATATATTATCGGAATGCAAGATAATACGATATAATTAGAATTGAAGCTAATAAATAAAAATATAATGAGAGAGAGAATGTCTGAAAGGTGGATAGGCCTCACCACAACGCTGAGGTGAGATATGCAGTCCAGGTGAGCAGCAGGGAGACGGCAGGAGAGCCGACAAAGAAGATCCGATGGAGAAGCACAGATGGAGAAGCACAGATGAAGGAGAGAACATCAGGTGACCTTGCCAGGAGTTATATCTCCTCTCTGACCACAGAGCCTGCTGAGGAAAGTAGTTCTTCTTTTCTTCCGGACAGGTACCCGGAATTTGAGCATTAACAGTTAAATTCCCAGTGCACTACATGATGTTATGATGTGGATTACCGATAACCAAAAATCATAAAACCATGACAGCAGCAGAAGAAAACGTGCAGTGTTTCCTCTCGTGCTTTCTCCCAGCTGTTCATCCTGCTGCCAGTTCCAGTGGGACTGTCCGAGCTGACAGCTCCTTGGTGGCAGGGCAGAACTGTGGTGGCTGCAGGATGGGCTGGGTGTGCTCCCAGAGCTCAGTTTGCCAGGACTTTGGGCAGTCGCTTCCACGAGCACAACTTGGGAATAGGTATTAGGAACCAGCTTTGTACAGGTATACCAATGACCGTGTGGATCTTGGATGTCCTGGGCTCAGACATGAGCATGTACTGCTTTTCCTTGTTGGGTTTGGGGCAGAGGTGCTGCAGTTAGTGGGAGCAGTCTTGGCCTGGAAACGTGCTGCCTTTGTTTAAGAAACCTCAGGTTGGAATGTGAACTCTTCTTTGTGACTACTGAACATCGCTTTCAAAGCTTTTATTGGTGCTAAAAAGGAGTTAAAGAAGTTTTATGTAGGTTGGAATAGTTGATAGTATTTTTGATATAACTGTACCCAGAAGAAAACAGTTTTCTCTTGCACCAGATCTCAGTTCATGAGGAACAAGGTGATGCCACAACCCAGCTACCGAACAGAGAACAGCAGAAGAAACCAAATGTGTTCATCTGCTATTCTTGTGATTAAGACTGTGTTATACTTCCATGCACACAGTGAGTGTTCTGAAGTGATCTCTGGTGTACTGGCTGTAATTAGGTCTTGGTTTCAGGGCATTTAGTGTGTTACTTTCAGGAAAAGCCAGTTTTCAGTTTGTCTTCAGTGTGTGCATCCGTCATAATTCTACTCTCTTCCCATCCTGTCTCTGCAGCTTCTCATTGCAGTTTGTCACACTGACACCTGTTAACACGATTACGGTTAGTTGTCTGCTAGGGTTTGAACAATAAACTTTCTATGTGGAGGTTTATCCCTGAAGGTACTTTAATAAGAACTGCACTGTAGAAAGCCTCTGACCTGCAGAATTAGACTTTTTCAAATACAGTGATTTTTAAAAATCTGTTTCTGTTTCGCTATTGGCATTACAAAGACTTTGGCACACTTTACATCTCTCTCTTCATCCATGTCCACTCAGGGTCAAATGGAGCGACAAAGTATATGGTGCCATAACTGTTCAGTAGCAGTGCAAAAAAAAAAAAAAAAAAAAAAAAAAAAAAAGTAAGTATATATATGCAGCACATGCAGTTTTTATGGGATAGTGCCTAGATTTCTGCTCTGAGGAAGCTAGAATAAAGGATTTGGATTTTGTGTCTTTGCAACTTTCAGTGTGTCTAAAAAAAAAAAAAAAAAAAGGAAGAGGAGGGATTTTGGTTTTGCTGTCCCGTGCAGCTTCTGTTGTTTGTCAGTTGTTTCAAATCAATCTGCTGTAGAGGTAGGAAATGAGCAGTGCTGTGATGCTGCTGTGCATTGCTGTGCTGGGTCGTGTTGCTGTGCTCCCTGTGAAGAGTCAGCGGAAACGGCTGTGTTCTTAGCGACAGCTTGTTGGTGTGTAGGGTGAGATGTTCATGGCTCAGCTCCGCTAGAACGTGCAAATCCACCATGTGTTTGACATTGATTCTGGATTATCATTTCGTCATTTCATTCGCGCAGCATCTAACAGGTGTTGTGAAGTAGAGGCTCTCTCCAAAGTGAAGTAGGCAGAAGAAACATTTCAGGCAGCGTAATCTTGTCTTTAAGATGATCAGAGTATCAATTCTGCAGTGTTAACTCCAAGGTTAGATTTGTGTGTTTGCTGATTGCCCAGTCAAGAAGTAAAGCCCAGAGCTTGGCTTTCAGAATTAGTGTGGTGACATGGGGGGGATACAGCTGCTGGTGTCAACTCTGTGGAGCATCACGCCTCAGGTGGGGAGCACGGCAGAGCCCACTGCAGGCTGCCAGTCAGCCACATTGCCTGATCTCTGAAACTGTGGCTTTGAAGTGAAGAAGCTGTGCCAGGAGTGTGCCCTTGTTATGGCAGGGTAAGAGGTGAAGGTAGAATCAGAGCGATACCTGGGGGCTTCTCTGTCACTTTGAATGGCAGCAAGCATCCAGTTGCTTCTGTGAAACTTAAGAGAGGTGCTATTGCTTATGCCACCAGAATTTTAGTTAGACCAGGGTGTAACAGGAAGCTCAGGGATTGCCTGATGCATGGGTGATGGGCAGCCTTCGTTGTTTTTGGGTTGCAGGACTTTGTAGCTCTTGAACACTGGGCTTACTCTACAGTTAAACAGTATATGGGCAAATGCCCTTTTCAGGCTGCTGTGTGCATTTGGGAGAAACGGCTGTCGATGGAGCGTTGGGGGGCACTGTTTGGTTGGCCGCTTCAGAGAGGCACTCGTCTTGTGAAGGCAGTGGGAACTGGTTCTGTGGCATGTGTGACACACCGAGTGCTTTGTGGGAACTCCATGGCCGTTCAGCAATTACGCGGTTGCCTTCAGTTGCTGGGAATTGAGTTCAGTAACCTGGGTGGTTTCCTTCTGTCTCGTCACATCGTTTTTACTTCTTATTGGTATGAGTCTTAAAGCTTGGTGCTTACATGTGAATTTGCTTTGTTTACATACATGATGTTCGTAGCCAGCTTGTACCATTGTGCTAGCTGTGGTACAGTCAGTCTTGGTGAACCCACTGGTTGGAATTGCCAAGCCTACTTCTGTTTCAGATTCGTGTTTTAATGAGATCAGAGGTGAGTTACATGCATTATGTTTGCACCTGAATATATTGAATGTATGTCAAAATCCAGTCAATCTTCATGATTGGAAAGGGAATTTCAGATAAAGGTAGCACTAACATCCCAGGCTGGGAAGGAGAAAGAGATAAGCAGTTTAAGTGCAAAGCCTGACATTCTGCCTTTTAAAATATAGAAATATCTCCTTTTAGTTGCAGATATCCCTCAAAGAATGACATAAGATAGTTTTGTTTTTCTAAAGTGACATGAATTTCCAGTATCCTCTCAGTGTGCAAACTGTGTGTGCATGTGGCTGAACAGGGAAAGCCTGCACCGTCAGTCTGCACTTCAGACTGCACCAGCAGCAGTCCATGGTTAGGCTTGCTGCACTTCTTGTGTGACTGTGGAGGTCCCTGATGGCTGACAGCAGCCTGTGGTGTTTGGGGCAGAGGGACTGTGTGTGGTACTGCAGGAGAAGTGGCATTTCCATCTGTGTGGGTTATTCTTGTTAGCTGTAGGTGCTATATTCTGGGCCACAGGCTTGAGCATCTGGTGCATGATGTTTAAAAGGAACAGTTTGAAGTTATTTTAGAAGTCAAAACCTGCTTTATTCCTTTTAATGACAGAACATTTAGGGGTTAATCGTAGGGGTTTGACAATTGCTTAGGGTAGCCAAGTGCTGCTTTCCCATCAGCAATGTAACTCCCTGAAAATGCAGTGAAATTCAAAGGTAGGAAAGGATGGTCTATGGATTTCAACTCTCCTTTCGTATGCATCCGTAAAAGAATCTCACAGAAACTTCATTGAATTGCGCATTTCCTTTTAATGTTGTATTTGGGGATGTAGGCTTTTCAATACAGCTGCCTTTAGAAACATGTCTTAGAGCGGACAGGTAAATGAACTGCCTTATTGAACACTGTACTCCAGAGAAGTGGCTGCTGTGCTGGCTCCTCTGACTCCTGGAGAATAGCTAGCTAATCCTTAGGGCTTGTCAGGGAGGGTGTGAATACCATTCACTCCTTTAAGCAGCAGTCAGGGAAAAAAAAGCAGCATCATTTGCTGTATTTTTTTTTTTTTTTCAAGATACACAGTAGAAAGGAAAAGCTTCTGGATGTTCCTTATTTCATGAATTTGCTAAGTATGGCTAGGAGAAGACGAACTCAGAATATACTTGTCTGAAGAGATGCAGGGGGCAGAATTCTGTATTTCCTTGTTCATCACAAGGCTGTGAATGTTTCCTCGGTGTGTATATGCAGTATTACTTTACTTTAGATTGCTTACTTTTCAGACCATGATGAAACAAAACAAGAAGTGAGGATTTTGACCAGGAATATATAAATTGCATTTCTGAGATAGGCTAGATTTTTTTTACTTCATTCCATATCCCTTTTATTTGGTTTATAGGAGATATTTCCATACGCTCTGCTTGTTTAGTATTGTTCATACTTGTTGTAGTTACAAGAAAAGTACGTTAGAAAGTGTGTTAAGGAGCTGGGTTCTGGCCTACTAGCAGCTAGTTTTGTCTTAGCCCAGTTTGGATCTGAGTGTTGCTTTCCAGTATTTCATAAGTGACCGTATGAGTAGTTGGCTCTGGAATGGTCCATTTATACCAGATCTCTTCAGAGGATTGTGATGTTTTGCGCTGGCGTGTGTGTTTATTCATTGGTGACCTTTCTGCTTGTTATACATAGAAAATTCTGGTCTGCTCCAAAGCCATTCTTCTGGGCTGAATTCTTTACACACTGTAAGAGGCTGTCATTAATGATTCTTCATTCTTTGCTATCAGAAATTATACGTGAACTTTTACACGGTGGTGACGACAGGTCTTGGTGAAATATTCACCAACTGCTCAGTTTAATATAGTATAATATCAGAAAGGAGGAAATCTTGCAGTACTCGTGTTCTAAAAACAAATTAAAATTTACTGTAGGTGTAAAATAGAGTCTCAGATTCAGTTGCTTATGTGTTCCTGGAGATGATTGGATGAATTCTGTCTCAAAAATACTTATTTCTGTGTGAATCCCTTTCTGAAGAGAAGATTTATTTGGTGTTTTTTGTTGTTGTTGTTTTGTTCTTTGTTTTTTGTTTTTTTTTTGGAAGTAGTGTCAGGCTTTGATTAGGATTTTCTTCTTCTCATTCTTAAAAGTTGAAAGGGTTCTCCTGGAGTTTACTACCATGAGTCATTTCTCATTGAACGAAGTAAAGTAGTTATAAACCTCCTGAAGTGGTCAGTGAAAAGAACTTTGCTGAGAGGTTTCTGGGAAATTCCAGCTCACTTGGAGATTAAGAGGTTGGGTTTTCTGCACCCACCTAAAGCAGAAGTGTTTTCAGCATCTGATTTTTCAAGTCTGTGCCCTGAAGGCACGTACCAGGACTTTGCTGCTAGCAGAACACTCAGACCTTGTTGATAGCACAATTGATACATAGCAGGCAAAGGCTCAGGGGATTTGATGTGCTATCTGGAGTCCTTGTCAGTTCAACTTAAAGTGGATATTCCTTTCTGCACTTCTTGTCATGTTTTTTCTGCTTTTCAACTTACTCCTTTTAATAAGTTTTTACATATAATGCTGATCGGTTATTCACAGCTTCCTATTTTTTTTTTCCTGTATTTACTTCTGTTCTGCAGGAAGTACACACAGAATACCAGCACCGTGTGAGTAGCCAATAAAAACATAAGGAACGTTTGCCTTTCCATCACTGGTTTGTGTGTGGCTGAGCTCAGTATTACTAGAATTCACCAACTTTGGGGCTTGGAGGGGCTGTGTAGTCAGATGTTGGCGTGATTCCTGAAAAGCAGTTAGCGTTTAGGCAAGCTGGTGGACGTGTGCCTGCTGGAGGAAGAGACTCTGACCTTAGAGATGGTACCTTCTGGAGCATATATGATCCATGTGTAGCTTATCTGGGAAAGCTTGGCTTGCTATGCTGATGTTTCTTATTTTTTATGCAAGGGGAAGACTTTAATCTTTGACTTCGCAAATCTAGCACTTAACACAGGAATAAGATTGTTCCAAAGGCATATCTGCCAAAGTAAATATTTACTGAGGTGGTTAAAATGTTACTGTTTTGCAAATCTAGTGTCAGAATGGGTAGCATGAGTTAAATTAATTTACTGCAGATACTTAGTGGTGTTCAATCTCTGAGAAACAAATATGCTTCTGTTTTGGGGTGGAAGTGTTGGTGGACCTGTCATTATACCCTCCAGTATTTTTCATCTGCTCAGAGGGTAATTACATGATACGTGTCTTGAAGATATTCGTTGCTCGTATTTCAGATGCTGCTTAAAGTTGTTTGTTTTCTTTTATGTGTTGTAAATCCTCCGATGCCATCAGAAACACAACCTGATGACTGCGTATTACTATCTTGAGTTAAGTGCCGTCTCGTTGCTTTGCAGGCTGCCTGCTGTTTCCCGGGGAGATCATGAAACGACGTCGGCTTCCAAGCAGCAGTGAGAATTCTGACGACAATGGCAGTAAGTGCTCCTTTGTTGTAGAGTGCAGTAGGTTATGAGTTTGAAAATGCATTTTAATGCAGTGTTTCATGTGGCGGAGGCACTTTGCATATTGTTTGGTCTGGTGGAAACATGTGTGAGGAACCAGTTTTAAACTCGGTTGTTCTGAGCACAGGTGGACGTGGATTTGAGATCCCCTCCACTGTATTAACTGCCTGGTGTTAATTAATAAGATAAAACATGAGAAGTTGGTCTTTGTTTCTCTTTTTGCATCTTCAGTTGCCATCAGCACAATATATGCAAGGACAGAACTTGAGTAGAGACATGTGCTAACCTTGTGCACACATCAGTATTTAGTACAAGATTGTACTAGGATTTTAAGTTTGCTTCCATGTTCTCGTACTCTTATGCAGTTGGAAGGTATGTTGCTGCAGACTTCAGCAGTAAAGACTGTTGGTATGTGAAAATGTTTTGCTTCCATTGAAGATGCTTTTACTTACTGCATAACTTTCAAAATCTGAATTCAGTGCATCACTGATTCGAATGTAGAGTTTTTCTTTAAAAACAAAACAGAAAAACAGCTATTTCCATACTGATGTAAACTAACACTGAGTTCTGTGTGATCTCTCTCATCTTTGGATTCCAGGGACCGATAATCTTTCATTTATTAAAAAGAAAAAAAAAAAGGCAGTTTAGGAAATGTATGGATGTGCCAAGGTGTTTCCTTTGCCCCAACAAACAAGGTGATTGTATTTGACTGTAGAACTGCTTATCCAGTTGTCAGAGCTATTTTTCTGGTTTTAATTTGACTTCTCTGGGTGCACATCTTCACATTTTGAACTTGGTTTTGAGTAAATAAAAGAAGTTGACAGGAGACTTTTCCAGGTGCTTTTGGAGGATTTAGTCTGAAAAAGTAACCCTGCACTATGGCCCCAAAAAAATGTATACATTTCCAAGAAACGTCTGTGCTGCATGGAAGGGCTGCTCAGACAGCTCTTAGGGTCAGATCAGTGCCTTACACCAACCCTACACAAACTATAGCTGAAATGAAGGAGTGGTAAAAAGGATTGAAGGAGGTGAGAACTAGCAAGCTGATCAGGAGCTCATCCAAATAAGGATTAACTATTAAAGTTGGGTGGGATTTAGCTTGGTTTTGCAGAACTACTTGAGGTTGGAAGATTTTGGAAAACATTTGTTTTTCTTCCTTAGAATATTAGCTTGGGGTTATTTAAAAAAAAAAAATAAATAAATAAAAATAAATTGGTATGTTTCTATGAAGAAAAGAAGTATACTTCACCCAAAAAAACATACATTACTACTTGTAAAGTAGACAAGTAGCAACAAATGTGATGTTGATCATTAGAATTTTGCTCTACTGTTTTCTCATTCCCTCTCTGACAGCTTTATGTAATAGTGTAACATTTTGATACTAATCTTTATTTTCACTCTGTTTTTAGTCTTTGATCTCCCTTCATGTGCCTTGTTTTTCACGCTTCACCAAATATGCTATGAAATAAATAATCTGAGTTGAAATTCTGAAATAAATATTGCTGACTGATCTGTTAGTGATTATAATACTTTTTTGTAATATCTTTACATATATAAATGTCTGAAATAGAGCTCTGTCTAGAATAGTTTGGTAAGTCAACAGTTCTATGTTTTCTAAAAAAAAAAAAAAAACAAAACCAACAAAAAAACCCCAACAAACCTATATTTTTATCTGTTCCATAGATCAGTATCTAAGGAAATGAAATCAGGGAAAAGAAAAACCTTGCCCTTTTATAATTAAAAGCCTCCTAAATAGGAATAACTATTTTTTGAATAAACTATATGGCAGAAAACAGTGAAATTTTAGAAGTATTTTCAAGTATTGTCAGAAGGAATACATCAAATAACACACCACTTCTGTTTCATTACTCTTCCTTTTTTCTTTGCCTAATGCTGTCGTTTGTCCTTTTATTGAGGCAAATTGTACTGGGCAAATTCAGACACAGGTTCATGTACATTCATTCTATTACTATACGCATGTGGGAAAAGTTAAGTTAGTAATCAGAAAGAATGTGACCAGAAGAAAATATATATTGTACAGACAGCATCTCCAAGGTTTCTTTCAGGCTTTCATGAGAAAATTTCTGACATTCAGGTCCTTTTCCTCCACTTCTGTTTTAGGAATTTGATAATGTCCTTACATATTTGAACTTCAAAGCACTTGCCGAACGGGTTTTACCTTTGTTTAATCTTTGCTCGTCTATAGTAGAATTACTGATCAGTCTTGCTATGTTAACTTCTGTGTGGAGATCTATTATTACTTCATCAGTAGTATTTCTGATGCACTGTGCTGCTATTGGTATTATGGAGGGTAAGCAAATATTTTCTTTCCTAAAAATTAAAAGGTAAACATTTCAGGTCCACTTGTCTGAAGCCCTTACATATTTTGCTAGCTATTTTTCTTTCCTAGAGATCCCACAGATAGAAAACAATTAAATAGACTATTCTGAGCTCTTCGAACAGCTGCCTTCTAATTGAAAAGTTGCAATTTTAATCAACACTTAGTTGGAATCCTGTTGCCAAACGTCTGTTTCCCTTCAGTCAATAGCACCTCTTGACCCTCCAGTTCCTCCTTCACATTGAACTCAATAGTTTCTTGGCTGAAAGTTCTGCACTACACTCCTTCATCTTGTGAGGTGAGGACTGGCACCCAGAAATAGGATTTTTTCAGTTCTGAAATTGGGTTTTTATACTGTGCTTTAATAGACTGTGAGATCAGGCATCTTGGATTCATTACGAGCATCACTTGGTATTGTATTGCTGGAGTAACCTGAACAATGATGCTTGTTTGGGTTGGAATACTGCTGCCAGGAAAATATTTTGATGTGAAGAAATGAACTTTTTTTTTAATTGAACTCAGGAGCCTAAATATTTATAAGGTAATAGAAACTGTGCTACTAATAATGCTATTTATCTACAAAATAAATAAACACTGAGATCTTGTTTTCTGCCTTGTGACTACAAGGTGATCTGAAAAGAAACCTCAAACCTCAAGCACTAAGAATATATTATACTAAAGATTTAAGCACATCTGTAGTTCTTCAGAGGAAGAAGAAGGTGCTCTACTTTTGTGAGATGAAAGAAGAGTGAATTGTTAATTTTTAGGAGTGAAATATTATCAAAACAGAAATAAGTTCAGCAGCGTGGCTGCTGTTCTGGAGTATATGCATTTTCTTATATTTTAGTGGAGAGGGGAAGGGGGGAAGAGTATGTAAGTATATATTATTTACAGTATTTTAAAACCTTGCAGCTTAAAGAACCCTGCTTTTCTCATTACCTCATTTTTTTTTGTCTTCTGACTTGATTCTTTCCCATATGTTAAGCATAAACTTAAAGCCACCAGAAGTGTATAGCTTACATCCCTCAGTCTAAGTAGTGCTGCACGTTGTTGAGCGGTGTGCCTTTAAAATCAGACATCTACATTTAGACACAAGACCAAAATAGCGTATTTGAAGCAATGTGCAAAAGATGTCAGAGTTGTGCACCTCAGTGCTGCAGTCAGTTCCTGCATATCTCAGTGTGTTCTTGGAGATTCCATCTTCTGAAATTATAGGTCACATTTGAACATCTTATCTGTGGAATAGAATTGAACAAAAAATGGCTCCACACATCCTTCAGGATTTTGAACTCTTGCCTAAGTATAAACAAGAGGAATAGTGTTGGGAGAGGCTTGGGGAAGGGTTTAAGATATTTTGTATCATTTATTTACATCTGTAATGTATTGCAGCAACTGTAACGGATGTCTGAAAGAAGGACTGAAGAGGCTTGCAGATGGAAAATACTTCTAGGCTTTGTAACATGTCACATCACTTCTGAGAAATGAAAGATTTAATATTTAAGGATTATGAAATATAGTTCTGTGATTTAGATGTACCCTCATGCTCATTCTAAACTAATATTACTTTAAATGCAGACATCTTGCCAATATCCATTGCTTTAACTCAAAGACTGGGATCTTAGGTAAGAAAGGGCTTTTCACCTCACTGGACTCGTGTTGTTTGGGATGGATCCCAAAGTGCCCTCACAAGCACTACTGAAAATGTAACCTTACATCATTTTTATGTGGCAGTTACTTAACAGTGCAGGTAATGCAGTGCAGCACTTTGGAAGCAAACACAACATTCCTTGTTTTTCAGTTGAATGGATTGCTAGATGAGGGATGGTGTTTAAACAATGGGTGTAAGGCAGTTGTAGCATTAGGATTTGAACAGAGCAGTGTAGAAGGGTGTGGCTTTTGGAGTGATGACAGAGAGTCAGAACTTACTGCTTAGTTCATGACTAGGCTTGCTGGGATAGGTGGTTAGTGATGAAGTTGCACTTTGAATGGAAAGATTTACCTGGGTTGATAGGCTATTCAGAATCACAGAACACCTATTGTGTCTGAGGAGGGGACTTGCACATCCTGATCATCGTAGGTTTTGGAGAGGCACGTGTGTCTTTACAAGACTGCTGGTACCAAGCGTACCTAACTGCACTTGGATTGTAAGTCTCAACAGCATAATGTTGTCAGCCTGTGAATGCTACCTTGGGAGATGCTGAAATTGGCTTCAGTTATCTGTAGTGAAATTGACAATAATAGTTCATACACTCCTATGGTAGAACAACGCTGTAATGCTGAACCTTAAGCTAGGGTGCTAAAATGGCACTTAGGTCCAGTGATTTAAAAAAGAGTAAGATGGACTGTTGGAACGGTGACGTGTCTCTCTGTGGTCTCGTGTCCTTTGAGATTGTAAAACTCAAATGTGAGCCACTGAGAAAAGCAATGACAGAAGGGAGCTTGTGTTGAACTGCTGTGGCACTGTGCTGCGTGTGTCAGGTACTGAGCAATTGAGCAGCAGTGTTGTAAAGCTGCAGAGATCGTATGGATCCACGCATCATTCAGCACCTGCAATTGGATAGCTGTCAAATAACATTATTTTTTTCAGTAGTGTCAGTATTGACAACTAAAAGGCAGTTGCTTTTCGTCTTTTGATCTTGAATGAGATTATTGCATAATAGTGTACTATTATACACAAAGATAAGGACGATGGGTGGGCCAGTCCTCTAGCAAGAGAAACATGAGAAGGGGAATTTGGCTTGATAAAATGATGTCTTAGGCTGTGTTTGTGTATGTTCTGCATTCTCAGTGATAAGATCTGAAGATATGTGCACAGACAGCTCTTCCTATGCCCAGTATAATGGGAAACTGCTGTCAATCTGTTTGCGTTTTCTTTGTGCTGGAATTCTGATCTAGACATGCGGAGTTATGTCTAAATGACATGAGGCCTTCTTGTAAGCAGTTGTGGGCCAGGCACTAAATGAGAAGGCTGTGAGCATCTCTATTTTCTCTTCAGACTGCAGCTCTGTCTGACAGTTGGCAGCAGCACCTACTTTGTCTCAGTGAGATGAGAAGGGATATGGGCATCTGGAAATGCCAGTGTTAAGCAGAAGCGACAGCCAGACATGCATCCATGCCAGAGGTGTTTTGCTCTGTTGCGCTGCATGGTGTAATGATGGAGCGGGAGTGTATTTACAGTGGGAGAAGTGTTTTCAGATGCAGGGTGATCTGAGTCTTTGAAGTGTTCAGAAGCTGCAGCAGCAGGTAATTCCGCAGGGGCACAGCTGGGTGCTTTGCAGGTGGCTTTACAACAGCCTTGTGCATGATACATAATAGCTAAGCCTTTTCTGCTCATGCTGAGTAGTGTATTAGTTGTGGAGTAGAATTCCCTGAGGGTGTTAGAATTGTTTTATTAGTTCAAATGAATTTTCTGGTTTGATGGTCTTTCTTGGACTCAAAGCGTTTTTGACAGATCATTTAGCAAATTGATACAGTTAGAATTGATGTCTTGTCTTTTTTTTTTTTTTTTTTTTTTCCCTTTTGGGAAACGTGTGCTCTTCACAAATGCTGAAGAAAGATTCACAGTCCTTGATTGCTTTCTTTTACTGTCAGGAGGTGCTTGTGTTTCATACACCCTGTAGCGGTATTATAAAAACAGAGGTTTTACAGTGTAAGCCATATATAATACCCTGGAAGTCTCCTTTCTAGTACCATCAGTGTGTTAGAGCTTTGCCTCTCTTGCTGTGAATTGTATCTCATTAAGTTGTTTGAGGGTTTGGGAGTTTCTTTGTCTTTAAGTGAATAAAAGTGATGGGAAACCGAGTCATGTTTAGAGGTGTAAGCCTCATCTCTTTATTCTTGGTGATGAACACCTAACCCATTTGAAGAGATCTTAGTTAGAAGAATTGATATGAGCTTGATGTATCTGCTAGAGCAGTAATGCTAGCTAGGCTACTGTGTTCATCCTTAACTTTCCCAATCATGTGAAAGGATAGACACTTCATAAGAGACCTTTTGTACTTAATTTCTTATGATGATAGCATTGCATCATTCTGATATGTTTATTTAGCTCTGCGCTTTGTGGTTGACTATTTTTCATATTCACTGTTACTAACACAGCATTTGGTGGTGTTGGTTCTCTCTAACATCTCATTAATCTTCCATCTGCTGTAGAACTCATTTTTCCCATGAGGTATTCTGTTACCTTACCAAGGTTTTACATCTTCAAACTTCCAGCAGTTCAGACTTCTATGGTTTCTGCTGTTGTTTTGTTATTTTACTAAAACAGGGTTTAACTCTGTCTTGAGCCTTAGAGGTTTTTCTAGCCTTGGTGATTCTAGAGTTCAGAAAGCTGCTGATGAATAATAGTCATTTCTTTTTATTAACTGCTTGAGGATAAACTTGCTGAAAAGTGTCTGGAATCTTTCTAAAATACTCAATTAAGTTAATGTGCTTTTATAGTACAGAAGAGCTGTTCTGAATCCTATGTTTTGACCACAGTGAATTCTTCCTTCCATATAATCCAGGAATGGTTCTTACTTCATGTACGTAGACACAAATACCAGATCATTAATCACTGAAGTAGCGGTAATTGCCTGTTAACTTTGCCTTTCAGTGAGGTCCCTCTTCTGGGTTACTTACCAGAATATGGACATAATGCTGCAAAGTCAAACCACATCCTCCATTTTCCCCCTGCACTTACATTTGGAGCGGGTGTGTTGCTCCTTGATGGAACGGCTTTGGGTAGTTCAGTGTTGTGTCTTGGCACTGTGAAGGGCATTGATATGTTGCTTTAAGTGTAGCAGAAGCAGAGCTGAAGCTTTTCTTCGAGATTCCGTAAGTATTTAAATTTCAGACTGTCACAGACTGAATATTTTTCTGTGATTTGACTGACTCCTTTAATTTCGTGTGCTTTTTTTGCCCAGTGGTAGTTATGTGAATCTGTGAATGCATGCCTTATAGCTGGGCTTTGTTTATTCAGTGAGTAAATGTTTTCCCTATTGAAGTGAAGCTCTTGCCAAAGGTTACCTGTTAGCTACAGTTACAGGGCTCAGCCAGTAGTAAAATTTCAGTCCCATGAGAAATTCTTCCACCTTTTCCTCATAGTATTATGTATGATCAGTTTACACTGTTCAGAAAATACAACAGTCTCTTTAGTAAGTTGCTAAAATACCAGATTTTCACTGTGCATTCACCAGTGTTATGTTCAAGGGAACAGCTATTGCAGAACTGTGTAAAAAACAAACAACAAAAAAAAACTTTCTTCCCATTCTCTGGAAGTAGGAAGTTACTAATGTGGATAAAATGCTCATTATAATACATGTCCTGAGGAAGACTGGCTGCGTTTGAGTTGTCCCTTCACAGAATCATAGAATGACTCGGGTTGGAAGGGACCCCAAGGATCATCAATCTCCAACCCCCCTGTCACATGCAGGGCCACCAACTTCCTCATTTAATACTAGACCAGGCTGCCCAGGGCCCCATCCAACCTGGCCTTGAACACCTCCAGGGACGGGGCATCTACAACCTCTCTGGGCAGCCTGTTCCAGCACCTCACCACTCACAGTAAAGAACTTCCCCCTGGTATCCAACCTAAGTCTTCCCTTCTTCAACTGAAAACCATTTCCCCTTGTCCTGCTGTCATCTACCCTTGTAAAGAGTTGACTCACCTCCATATGTCCTTTACATATGGAAGTTTTACTTAGTGTGCTTTCATGTAGCTCTAAAACAAAAAACAAAAAAACAAAACAACAAAAAACCACACAAAAGTTCTGTAAATTCACAAGTGGTAACATTTGACTCTTTACATTGCATCCAGTAGTTAATTAATCCAGTGCTCTAACTCACGTGTATTGTGTCCAAAATCAGAAATAGACATCCAAGACTCTGTTTTGATGTCTGTCATCAGATGATCCAGTAAAGAAATAGAGATGGCAGTAGCTGTTATTTGACTTATCACCATTGCAGTTTCTGTATGGCATGAAAGAGGTGTGTGCATTTCCTGGGAATCACAGTGCTGAAGCTTCTGCATTTTTTTAATAACTGTAAAACAGAGGCACTTAGGAAAGGTGATTGCGGCACTTCAGAAACCTTTCAAACCATCAGCTTTTGTTTTGAAACACTAACTTTTATCTAAATAAGTCATTGTGTGTGTGTTCTGAAAATAAGTTTTTGTAGCGGGTTGCTGATTCAGTTTTGACCATTATGCAAATTCTGTGGAACAGGTGTTATTCACTGCTCGGTTTTGGAGTGGATTTTAATGGAGTAGATTCTTTAATCTATTACTAACTGAACAAGGATGACAAAAGCACAACTACAACATCATGAATTCTTCTGATGACTTAATGGTGTCTTTCAAGTGAAAGTCTTGGAGAGAGAGCTTATTCCATTCTGAGCAGTCCATCATCTGAAGTGGTCTTGCTGATCCCTGAGAGGATTCTGCAGGGTGATGTCATGTTGCTTTTATGAGCTGCAAACTTAACCTCCTACCCATAGTGTTTCTGCGCACAGACAGAGAAGAGATGAGCAGTCTAGGAAGGTTTTTGAATTGATTCTGCTTTATTTGTCTGCTATTAATACCCAGAGTTGCCAAGTTCAGCCTTCAGAGTTCTCCATGTAGTTCCTGGCTTCCCACCCATAGGCATTGTTTCAAGTCCTTAATTTCTTCACTCAAGAAGAGTTTATTGGCACTTTTTTTTTTTCTACTGCTGTGTAATTGACAGTGGAAAATACCTGCTGTACCTATAAATCTTGCTAAATTAAAATGAGTTTATTTTTGCAGTTACAAATAGACTCTGGTGTCTGCCTTGTCAATGGAGTGTAGTTTCTTCCTTTCTCTTTTTCCTTTCCTCCTGTTACAATATTTGTGAAAGCTGACAGAGACTCTGTCACAAAATTTCAAGGCAAAAAAGGTATAATTTGTTTGGAACATAATGAATAATTCTGCAGACAAAAGTCATCCAACCACACTGAGAGATTGGCTTAGAAGGAGAGAGAACAGCTTGTTTTTGGTGGCTGTACTGACTTGGCATGTCAATTTCCATTTTGAAAAGCCTTACTCTAGGTAGAACTGGATAACCAGTATAGGTAATTGGAACGTGGATACATTAAGCTCAAAGATTACATCTCAGGCTATGAACAGACCACCTCATTAGCTATTATTAGCCTGCAGAAAGTGCATTATTGATGCTCAGAAGCAAGTGTGATACAAGATGGCTGTGTTCAAATGCTGGGTGGAAGGCTGTAAGTACACTGCAGCCAATACATACATCAGTAGAGACAGTATAACAGAGAAGTAACATCAGAAGTTGAAGACTGAGCACCTTCTATTTTCTGGTTCATTTTGAAAGAGTCTTTTTCAAGTTTGTCCTAGAAGCCCAGCTCTGGTTTACCTTACTCATATGATCTACTGGAGTAAATAGGCGTAGTTGGGTGTGCTGAGAGCAAGGAAGCTGGCAGCAATGTCTGCAGATGATCTTTTCTGTATTCTAGGTCTGTCCACCTGGTCCCAGCATTCCAGATCTCACCGTCGGAGGTCTTCATGTTCCAGACAAGAAGATAGAAAACCTTCTGAGGTATATCTGGAATATGATTGCCGTTTTGTTGCACCTACCAAATATGAAGTGCATGCGTGTTCTGGATGTGGATCCTTGTATTCTGAATTGTGCTTTATTTTCTTGCTGCTCCATTTCAACTGGCACTTGGTGCCCCCTCCTTTGCCTTTTTATTTCTGGCCAGGAGATCACAGAGCTGAGCTGCCAGCACTAGATTCTGTCAGAGAATTTTGACATAGTCTGACATCCATTCAACATATCTGTAGAGCCCTCTAGTGTTTTGGGCATCAGAATTGACAGTGAGAGTTTGTCTTAGGTGCGCTTATTTTACAGTTGGTATTGGGTCTGGATATGTGATCATTGTTAACGTGCTTGTCAAATCTGTTTCCTGATAGTTTTGTCTTCCATCGTGCTTTTAGGAAGTTGGATCAAGGGAGATAAAAATGGTTTTAAGCTTTCTCGGATAGATTAACCATTAGTAACACATAAATGGGATCCAATTCATGCTGTATCTCCCTATCTTCAGGCAAATACTGCATTGCAAACTCTGCAGAGGCTGCAAAGATAGCATTAGATTTAGGAGACAGGATTTCTCGATTCAACTTACTTGCCTGATAACAAGTACCTTTGATTCATTAGCAAGGTGATTGGTGTAAAGAAACATGCTCTGTTAATCTCCCTGCAACACTAGCAAAATCCAGGAGAAGAGATTTCAGAGGAAGAATCTCCTTCATTCCTCGTTGTGTTAGTTGGCTTTTGATCTTCATTTTATTTTTATTTTGATTTGATTTTTCTTTGATTTTTCTTTTTTTATTGCTGACTGTTAACAGTTAACAGCTTCTTTATTTCTGTGAGTGTTCAGAGCTCTGGAAATTCACCAGAGCTGTCAGTTGGCTTGCTTTCCTTAATTATCTTCTGTACATAAACTTAGACTCATTTTTGAGAACTAATCCACGAAACACTACCAAGAAATAATTTCAGATAACCAGAGATCTTGCTTTTGTTTTTCTGTCTGTAATCCTGTTTCTCCTCTCCCTTTCCTTGTGTTTCTTGTCATTATCTTTCCAGTTTTACGCTGTTTTCTTTTAGTCTGGATGGACTTTAATATACTTCTTTCATATACTTTTTCATATATTAGCTCAGTTTCACAGCTGTTTCACCCTCTCTTCCCCTGCTTTGCCACAGCACACTATTTTAATGGTAAGTGTGCTGGCAGAAAGGTGGTGCTGCTAAGCTCCCTGGGTGAAATCGTGGTCTCACTGAAGTTGACAGCAAAATTCCCATTGACTTTAGTGTGGCCAAAATTTCACCCTTTAGCTTTGAAGTATTCTGTGCTGCTGAGAGCCAAGCACTTCAGTGAGCTCTGCTTTGCTCCAGGCAGTCTGATTTCATCAGAAATTAGAGCAGAAAGAATGGTGTTACAGGGCCACTGGCTTGGGAAGGAGATTCTTGGCTGTCAAGTACTGTGTTAGCATCTCTCTTGAGAGAGCTTCGTGAGAAGTTTATCTGAGAGCTCAGGTTGCTTTGCCTCTTGGGTTGTGCAAGTTTTGCACCCCGTTTTATATTTTTTACTCTTGCTTTCATTCGATGGTGTTTATTCAGATAACTTTGAAGTGCAGGATCCCCTGAGCAGCTGTGCATGCTCGTTGTGTGAGACTGTTAGCTTTGAGGATTATTTTTCATTTCTTGATTACAGCCTTATAGGACTTGTGTTTTAAACACTCGGTTTACATCATTACTTGCACTTACCTCTTCCTTCATACAGTAATATTAGTCTTTACTTTTAAGGATGGCAGGCTTTTTGACCATGTCAAGAGAAACGCTGAGAAAAATGTCATTTTCCTATTGTTAATGATAAAGGCAGAGCAGAAACGTACTGAGAGAGAAGCGGGGAGTATGTGAGTATTGGGAAGGAGAAGAGGTGTCAAGATAGGCTGCATTGTAAGGCAAATGATACTTGTAAATAGTCTTGAAAGTATGACTAGCCATCAGGTTTGTTGTTCCCCTAAAATACTTCCCCTACTAGGTAATCTGTTGAGATTTCAGGTGTGTGACTAGTGTATGACAGAAGTTGCTGTCCTTGGGAGGCCTATCCAATTAGCATGCTGTGTAGCTGAGGCACTTCCTGAGCCATATGCAGCAGCTGGCTGGAATTAATGTAAAACCACTATTGGTTTGGGACTGGTTGGAGGTCCAGGAGGTTGTCACTTTGCTCTGTCAGCAGTCCCGTAAGAGAGTCCAGGAGTACTTTCTTTTTATAACTGTGCAATGTGGGGCTGGACAGATGCCTAACGTCTTCTTGTCCCAGTGGTGCTCATTTTTTTGTCACTTGGTTGCTTTTTAATTCTTTCCTTCGAATGCAACATTTAATAGTAAAAATTCATAGTGCTGTGGAAGTAAGGAATGCTGAGTGCTGTTGCTGTCGTTGACAGCAGCCTTGCCTTGCAGGGACAGCAGGGTGGGGAGAGCTGGAAGATGGACAGACAAGTACAGACTTGCAGTTCTGATGCCTGTGATAACATTCTTTGCTGTCTGAAGTGCTGACAAGCAGTGGCAAACTAGTTGTGGCTGAAGCTGCCACAGCAGTGGCACACCATGCCTGCTACAGGAGTGGATCTCTTGGATTTCACTCTGTGGCTTGTGGAAGATGGCATCACTGCCTGCAGATGACTGCTAACCCAGAAGTTGGCAAAGATACTGCTGGGTTTAGAAGTGGATGCTTTTGTAAAGGCAAAGTGAAATGACAGCTTTGGTGCAGAGCTGTCTGTAGCTGACAGAATAACAAGCACTTCTGGTGAACATCAAGCTACCACCAGAATTCAGATCTGGGATTATTTTGTTTATCTTTTGGGTTATTATTTTAAATGCTGGCAAGTGTATGTGGCAAGAGTCATTTAAATAATGTCAAGAGTCATCTTGGTAGAATTTCCTCTTGTACCTGATCATAGTGGAGTCATGCCTTGATTTCTATCACAGGGAATTTCTAGAATGCCTTTGGATTAGTCAGAGCTCCAATAGTTGTGGGGTTTCTGTTTTTTTTTTTTTTTTTTTAAAGAAGTAGTTTGAGCAAAATTGAGTCTTCCTTATGCTACTGATCTAAGACTAAAAGCTCCTGTGGTATTTATTGTAGCCAAGAGGGAGGTCAAGTTGGGTAGCATCATGTGTGGGGGGAACACAGGGACTCATAGAGAAAGTAACTGAAGTCATTTGCGCCTTTTGCCACCCCTTTCTCTGCGATGAAGCTAAACTTCTGTCCTGCAGTGGGAGGGGTTAGTTGACTTTTGATACAGTGACCTTGTTATGCGCTGTGCTCCATGGTTACCCTGGAGCTGTGAATCATAGAGTGTAAATATCAAATGTCAGTGTCTCTATTTTTCTCTCTTGGTCACTCTCTTTGCAGGTGTTCAGAACGGACCTGATCACTGCCATGAAGTTACATGACTCCTTCCAGCTGAACCCTGATGAATACTATGTGCTGGCAGACCCCTGGAGGCAGGAGTGGGAAAAGGGAGTGCAGGTGCCAGTTAGCCCAGGGACCATCCCAGAACCAGTAGCCAGGTATAGTTTGGAGGAATGAAAACAAATACATATTTATGCTAGCAGCTTATGTCTATGTTGCCTTGGCTTCTTGAGCTTTGTTCCACATTATCTAGCAAGGAAGAGCAACGTGTCTCAGCTTTTTGGATGGTCATAGCAGCCAAGAATTGGGTCTCTTCTGCCAGTGTGTTGGAATATTAATGTCAGAGAATCATTTTTGGCATGATGTTAGGATCAAGGGTGATGACAGAGACTTAAAAATACTTTCCAGTTTTAAACCCAGGCTTGATCTCATTCAGCATTGCTAGGAATTTCTCATATGATGTGTCCTGTGCTTACTTCCAAGCTGTAGGTTTCTTTTCAAGGTACAATTAGGCAAGCCAAACTTAAGGGCTAGAGAAAATATAGCTTTCTTCTTGTTGTTTTATATATTTTTGGGTTATTTTATTTACTAACTTAGAACATTGTTGTTCATTTTAGTTGTTGTAAGAACCATCCAGATGTGCACGTAACAATGTGTTAATGTGAGATTTTCCTGCTCTTGTTCAAGAAAACCTTATTTACCTGTCCTTGTTTGTTACGCTTAGATGTTTTCTTTTTCAAGTGAAACAGTCTACTTGTAAGGGCAGGAGCATTTTGCAGCCATCTGTCTGTTTTATGCTTAGTTAGGACAGGAATTAGAAGTGAGGAAAGGATTATTGCCATTTATACAAGCTGGATCTCTGAGTAAGTCCAGTCTGGTGCACGAGGCGTTACTAAATGACACACCAATGCCAACAGGGCCAGAACAGTCTCTGACATGCAGCAAAAAAATCTTAGGGAATTCAACTTCTATGAAGGCCTTATCTGGCAACTTTAGCATTGGAGTAGTGGAACTACAGGAACATTTGTTAGTGCTTTCTGCATTCTCTGCACAAACCTGAATGTTGACCGCTGCACAGCTCCACCAGGTCTGTACAATAAAGAAAACCTGTCTGCATAACAGATGAACCCTTTCCTTCTTCCACCTTCTGAAGGGTCAGGCCTGGGGCTCTGAGCAGAGCTCAGCATTGAGAGAACTCAGAACTTCCCCATCTGCTATGTACTTCAGGGCACAGGAGCATTTAGTTCCCCCTCCACACTGACCTCATCCACTACCTGCCTAAATGTCCACACTTTGTACAAGCGTGCTCACGTTCTCACTGTATTTTCTTATAAGCATTTTCCAAGCCTGCAGGAAGGCCAGGAGACCAGTGGGCTTTATTAAAAGGAGACCTTCCCAGGTGTTCACCAACCTGTATCTGCCTTACATTTGAGGAGGTAGTGTGGTGGTTCTGTCAGGTCCAGATGCTCACTGAAGAGGGAGCCACTCTCTGTGAAGGACCAACAGAGAGTATGCTCTGGAAAGGGCAGAAAGGAAAAGAGGGCTCCCAGAAGTTTGACACCAGCATGGAAGGCACCACATTTTTTTTTTTGGTGCCTGAGCTGTCTTGAATGCTTGTGTTGGTGAATACCTGCTGCACAGCGGCCTTCTGATGCCTGAGAATCATCCTGTTTGTCCTCTCACAACATATTTGGGAAGTCCTGCCTTAGTAATGCTGGAGTCCTGGAACTGTTCTGTGCATAACTGTGGGAGGGAGGGTTGAAGTTACTATACATTGAAGTAGTCAAATAGTAGCTGGTGTAGAACAGAAGGAAAATACAGCACAGAAAGCTTGGTCAGGGTGGTGAGAGAAGCGAGACCGTGTGGGGCTTCAGTGTAAGCATGTGCTGAGACAGCATATTCATTTCAGTGTCCTTTCAGGTATTTCACAACTTCTCTAGTTCTTCTTGCCACAAAAATAAAGAGATGAGGATGGTTTGTTTTAAGGCCAAATTACCATTGCTTAATTATTTTGTGCCACTACAGTGTCATCTAGTCAGTATGTGCAGCATGCTGCCCAGAGGTTGTAATCTTGGTGTAGAGAGGTACTCAGGAAGGAATTTATGGTACAGAAGATTCAATGAGCAGTGCCTAGTTTAAAATAAATTCTCCATCAGATGTAGTAGCTTGTAATATTTTAATACTGCAAGGTATAACCAATGGCAATGCTGTTAGCCTGGCAAGATCATTCAGGTTCTTATTCTGCCACAAATCCCTTCTGCACCATAGAAGCTCAGAATTCAGCACGCGGCTCTTGTCTATGATTTCTCAGATTTTTTATCTGGATTAAACTAGGTGGGGGGAAGAATTAGGGCTATGCAAGAGACTGAAATAGGTAGAGAGTTCACAGAGATCTTTATGTGCAGATGCACTGATCACAGATCAGGAGATCTTTCTACTGTAAGGGCCACAGCTGGGGGCAAAATAGAGGAGCAAAAGGACATCCTCCTTGCTGTGAAGCTTAGGCTGCTGTCAGCAGAAAGCTCTGACTGCACCTTGTTGCCATCTCTCATGTAGGACTGGAGCACAAAAGAGGTCCTCAATACCAGTGCTGCATGAGGAATTTATTTTGGTATGTGCATGTAACTTAGAGAAGGTGCAGCATCCTATACTGGGAGGACCACGTTGTGGCTGAACTGACAGAGTTGCCTGGAAGTTTGGAGGCAAATCTTCACCTTGCTGGGAGAACACCTGCTGTCCTTTGAAAATTGCATTTTTGCCCACAGCTCCTGACTTTGTGAAATTACAGTATTTCAAGAATCTGATGTAAAATAAATTGTGTGCTGTAGGTATTTTCCTGTCTCTCCAGAACCAGTACTTGCTGTTGAGCAAAATTTCAGTTGGCTTGCAGCTCAGATACACTCTCATGTTTTATTTGTTGGTCAACTGGAGCCTCCAGACCCTGAGGGGAGATAGGTTTCAGTGGCTATTGATTAATACTTGCAGAAAAGGGTTTGGTGCAGCATGGGATTAGTGACTGTGAAAGAGGAAATGCAGAGCCAGGATGCCAGAGCTTGGATCTACTTGGGTAAGTGAAGGGAAGGCTGCTGCGAATTGCTGATTCTCTGGGGAAAGTTCTTCTGAATTTCAAAAAGATGGTGATGCTGTAGCTACACACACATCCCAAATACCCAGAAGCAATATACCATGAAAATTAATGTCTTTAGTTGGTTGGTAGTTAGCAAATGGATTTTAAAGTCCTAAAACAGTTTAACACATATATATGGCAACCACTACTACATAAATACAGCATCTACTCTAGCTTTAAAGGAGCACGAATTTCAGGTAAGAGTAGCTGAGTTCTGTCTTCCAGAGTTTTCATCGTATTTATAGTTCTGGTAACAAAATGGATTTCTAATCAACTCCAGTTAATTTCTAATAATATTGCAAATCCGTTATAAAATTGTTACGTTCTGTTTTCTGTTCCCTTCTCAGTGGTGCAAGATACACTTAGAAGATTGCTATTAATTGTTAGCCACATAGAATGAGGCATTCTGAATTCTTCAGAAATGGGTCTTTCAGCACCCCACCTACGTAGTGTGTGCTTGTCTCTTTGTTTTAGGATTGTGTCTGAGACAAAAGCTGTCACATTTACACGTCCCCGGAAGTATATTTCTTCATCAGGCACGAAGCCTCCAGAGCTGGGCTATGTTGACATTCGTACATTAGCTGACAGTGTGTGCCGCTACGACCTCAGTGATGTGGATGTGGCATGGCTGCAACTTGCCAATGAAGAATTCAAAGAAATGGGTGAGCAATGAGCATTTGTGCGGGTTTTATTTTTGTTTTTGTTTTGTCTCAAAGCTGGCAAGCTTGAGAAGTCAGTGGTGGAAAGAGGTGATAAGAGGTCTGAGGAGCAGCTGATCACCTTCGGGTTGCTGCAGTCCTGATGTAATTAAGCCCTATTATGTGTGTCTTCATAACCACCAAGTTGTATCTGCTTAGACCAAATCAGAATCTGGCCACATGATCTTCTCTGGTACTTCATAGTTCACAAGGGAATTTTCACAAAGTTTATATTTTGCCATCAAGGCTAGCAATCCATGCAGCATTAATCATGTATTTTTCTCTGCAAACATATCCCTAGCCTCCTTTTCAGCTAGTCATGTTCAGTGCAAAGAAAGTAGACAAGGAGTCTTAGGAGGTACAGCAAACTTAGGCCAGTTGATCACACAGGAAATGAAACAATAAGAAATTGTTGCGGTGATTTATTTGAGGTTCCTCCCAAACCCTGCTTTGTGTGCTCCAGTTTGAATCATGAAGAGCAGCTGTCACCAGGGGGGTGACGTTGCCTTTCTATGGGATAGGTTGTGTGGAGGAAGGTGCAGGGAAGGAACAAGGTTACTTATTTGGAAGATGAGTGCTCCTTGAGTGGATTTCACTAGAATTGGAGAGCCTCCAAGTCAGCACAGGACTTTCACTATATTGTTTGCAAGGGAAAAGATCCTGTGACAGGTGGAAGAGGTTTGGATGTGCTGTTAAACACTGCTGATTTGTTTTTGCATGTGGCAGTTCCCTGCTTTGTCTAGTCTCAGGAGTTAACATGGCTTGAGCCCAGGTGTGGCATAGCTCAAAACCTGGTAAGCCACAAAAATGACCATTTATAACTTTTTGAAAGTCTTTCCTTTTTAAACCCACGTATGGAAGAAACAAATGAGCCAGACTTGACCTAATTTCTTAACCAAGCCTTTTTTTCCAGGTCTCAGTTCAGGTTTGGCACTGAACTTGGAAAATTAAAAAATAAAAATAATAATAATAAAGTTGATTGAAGAGCTTAGGTTACTTTTCCAGGTACCATCAGGAAAGCAGCAGCAACAATGTCTAACTTTTAATAAAGAGAATTTGGAAGTATGTTGTATGATTTGTAATTGATACCCATCTATCCAATATAGATAATGTACCTTATTCTTGCCAAAACCAGAGGAGATCTACCACAGTGTTAAACTGAGTGTGATAGCAGTTGTGATAAAGTGCACAAGAGGGGCTCTCTGTCATGCGGACCTGTACCTGTACATGAAGCTCATAGTACACCACAGATATTTTCCCTACACACAGAACCAAGATGGAAGCTGTCAGAAACACCCTGCTTGCAGTGTGGGCATGAGATGCTGCAGCAGATAGCTCTTTACATGAATGCATCATGCCTTCATGTAAATGAAGTAGGGCATGCCTACTTCCAGATGTGCAATTGTAGCACTTGCTTGATGGTGCATCCCTGCAGCTGTGAGCTCCCGGTGTTTTCTTTGATACCTGCAGTGTTTCAGGTATTGAAAACATATAATCTTTCTTTAAAAAGCTGTATGTGAACCTTTGAAATGAAGCCACAGCACCTTCATTCCTTTCTTGTAACTTTTACCAATGTACAGTTAGTGATGTCTCTCTGAGTTTTTTTTTTTGTAAAGCAATAATAATTATGAAGTTAGAATTTACTTGCAAACTTCTCTAACTCCTGTGATAGCCTGCTTTGCCTTTGTAACATCTGTGGGCTGCAGGGCAGCGCTCGCTTGTTCATCAGTGGGATTTGGGATGTTCCTGTTTGCTGCCTTTCGGCTTCTCAGTCAGTGTAGTAGGAAATGCACTGAAGTGCAGGTGTTTATGTGTCCGTAAGGGAGGTAGATGTACTTCTGTACTTTTCCAACTTGAGATCTAGGGAGGTATTTTTTTTCTGCAGTGTGTGACTCGGTTATTCACAGGGAGAGCTGAAAGAAGGATTTTCATGTGAAAGTACACATCGTGAGGTTATTATCTTCTGTATGTCACAGTGAGTGTTAGGCATTAGGAGCTGGACAAAGCAGCATGTCATCCTAAGCCTACGCTTCATTGTAGTGATTGAATAACATGGAAATTCTTGTTTTAAACTGACTTTGCAAGGGGAGAACGAGTACTTCTAGTAATGCAGCTTTCTCAGTTTCACGTGTATTTGTGTGTTGTGTTTTTGTGGTAAAGCTTGGTGTATTACCAACTTTGGAAGTATTACATCTGTCTCTCATGGCAAGGAAATGCAAGACAGGAGAAGCACTGACTGGTCCAGAATTCTTGCTTTTTTTTTTTTTTTTTTAAAGCCAACCATTATTAGAAACTGTAAGTTTGCTACAAGTGTTATACCAGATTTTGTCACTGTTTTTTGTTCTTTCATCAAGTTTTGGTTCAAAACACTCTCAAGTCTTTGATTTATCAGAAATTGAACATCTATGTCGCAAAAAGGCAACAAAAGCCGTAGATAGGTAGATGGAACCATAGAGGCTTTTTCCAAGAAGGAAAAAACAGGACAAGTCTAGGAAGCCAGAATTTCAGTGATATTTAAAAATTGATTTGAATATGATGCTTCTGTTAATTTAATATCGTTACATGACTTCCTGACTTCTTTTTTTTTCTGTTGGAGAACTGTTTATGCTGGAATGGGTAAGATTATCTAGAGATAAAATGAAATGTGTGTGTTTGGGGTGGGGGGGAGCTGGACTATATCTACTCAGCTGTTGCTCAGAAGCTGGAGTTGTGCGTGGTCATGTGCTGTGGCTTGTTTTTCTCTTTAAATAACAAATTCTGTTTCCCAGGGATGCCTGAGCTGGATGAGTACACAATGGAAAGGGTCATAGAAGAGTTTGAACAACGATGCTATGATAACATGAATCATGCTATTGAGACAGAAGAAGGACTTGGGATTGAATATGATGAAGATGTTGTCTGTGATGTCTGTCAGTCTCCAGATGGGGAAGATGGCAACGAAATGGTGTTTTGTGACAAATGCAATATTTGTGTGCACCAGGTATGGCAGCTGAGGAACTGAAAGGGAGTGTAGGGGTGGTAACAGAAACAGGTAACCAAACTGCTAAAGATGATAGATTGGATTTTTCCAGTGATAGACACTGATCTTCTAAGCTGGTGCAGATTCTCTATTGAGCAATGGGATTCTCTATTGAGAAATGACAGAATTGAGAAATTGTGGCAGGCTAGAAGCCTTTTTAGCATGGAACAGCAGATACAATTCTGGCATACTTCTTGGCTGCTTCTTACTATAGAAGATGCCTTTTTTTTCAGCTTGTCCTTCAGACTCAAAGGAATTTGCTTTGTCACTCAGCGTTTTGGAAGCTGTGTTGTCTCATAGGCAAGAGTGGCATTTACTTACATGTGTTTCTTAGATGTATTTGTACAAACAGTAAAGAAATACTTCTAAGAAAACTGCAAGGTACGAATCTTACCTACAAGCTGTAAGGTATTTTACAAAGAGCTCTAGAGAGTAACCTTGATGTTTTTAGACCTGTAACAGTTGCATTTTAGTCTCTGATCACATCAAATCCAGCAATTGAAGGTTAAAATTGAGAATATCAGATGGAGGTCTTCATCAAGACAGTCTTTTGGGGGGTAAAAAAAAGTGATCTTAGTTGCTTATTTTGCTCTTTTCCTTCTGAATAAGAAGGAAAAAAAAGTGCTTTCGAATAACATTGGGTACCACATAGTAGTGCTCTTGAATTGGTAGTTGATGTCTTGTGAAATAGATACAGCCCATTTCCTGGTACATGTTGTCTTTGTGATATTGAACTTCATCTTCTCTCACTGCTTGCAGAACTCTCTGTTGGCATTTGCCTCTCTCTTCAGTGGAGTGAACAAATTCCTGGTTGAAGAGTGGGCAATGTTCTTAGGTATAGCAGCTGGTCATGACTTCTGTCAGTGAAAGGGCTGTTAGAGGAGTGAACGGGTCGTGTGTTTGGCTAAGTGCATGAAGGTGTCCCGAGATTCTTTACAAACTGATGTTTCTATAATGTTATCAATTCCATGGAAATATCTTGAGAGTTTGGAAAGACGACATGTAAACAGCTAAGAAGTAGCATAAACATGTGCTGTATCCTCTGTCTTCTTTCTCTTTCCTATAACTGAGTACAGGCCTGTTACGGTATCCTGAAGGTGCCAGAAGGCAGCTGGCTGTGCAGGACCTGTGCTCTTGGTGTTCAGCCCAAGTGCTTGCTGTGTCCCAAGAAGGGTGGTGCCATGAAGCCGACCCGCAGCGGCACCAAGTGGGTTCACGTCAGCTGCGCTCTATGGATTCCAGAGGTAGGCACTGACCTGCTGGAGTGCTCATGTTCAGAGAAGCAGATTTTGGGAGAGAAGAATCTGTCTGAAACATTGTCAGCGTAGTGTGCGTTGCTGCAGTGATGAGCATACATATATATGGTACTTCTTAACAAGGTGGTATCCTTGTTAAGGATATCAAAGATTTTCACTTAGATGTAAAATCTGGCAGAATGATCTGAAAAGAAAGTAATTACGTTAACCTTTGTCAATCAGAATTGGCCATCAGAAGGAATAACTGCTGGCAAGGCTCATTTAACAAATGCACAAATACCATTTTAGTTTGTAAAGCGAATATTGGGGTGGGGGGAAGGAAGGAGAAGTTGAAATATGGCAGTAAGAATTCCTATGGGTTCTCACAATTGAAATACTCATCCTCTGCAATAACTTCCAATTGATGATGTTCATTGTGAAACTGTTCTCATGCGGTGAGGAACTAATTTTTAAAAAAGTTGTACTTTAGCTCCTTACAAACTGAATAGCTTTGAACTTGCTCATTTTATGAGTACAAGATTTCTTTAAGGTTGCTTCCCTTTTCAGTTATAGGTATAATAATCACTCTGTTTTTTAATGTTGTTTTTTTTTCTCTTAGGTGAGCATTGGAAGCCCAGAGAAGATGGAGCCCATTACCAAGGTTTCTCATATTCCCAGCAGTAGATGGGCATTGATATGCAGCCTTTGTAATGAAAAAGTTGGTGCTTCTATACAGGTAATTTAATAGCATGAGTGACTCTGTGTTTTGTAGTTTTTTAGGAGATAAGCCTGATGTATATCCACAGTCAAACTTCTTTGATTTCATGTTTGCTTCTATGAACTTAATTGTGCATAGAGTGCTTTTGAAAGTTAGCGTGCTCTTTCCTTCTAGTAAAGTTGTAAAATAAAAATAACCAAGTCATCCCCCGGGACTTCTAATTTCTAGATTTGCTGATAGGTTTATTAGTACACTGAAATAAAACTTTGTTGAGTAGAGGAAGAAAATATATTTCTGTGAGGTATCACGTACAAAAATGGAGATTGAATGCTGAATTCTTCTGTGTTGAAATCAGTGTTAATTTCTATTCGGTGATTTCTAAGACAAGTTGGATACTTCAGTGAGAGTTTTACGTTGCCTGTAACAAGTAAAATCTGGGCATGCTCAGCACCTTTAGAATTTATTTAAGTCAGTGGAAGTGAACGCCTTTATTTTGATGATTGAGCTAGTTCTATTGGTTAGTTGTAGCTTTGAATTTCTAACTGTAGGTACTAAACATTGGAGTGATTGGGTTTTCAGTATTGTTGGGATTAGAGTGATTTCAATCTTGGCTTTTATTGCAAAGGAGGTAGTGAAACTACGGGTCTTTGCTTTTTTTTCTGGACTTGTTTTATTGTTGGTCCAGCTTTTAATTTACCAAGGAGAGTATCTGATCACATAATACCTGGCCTTTGAACACTGGGAAAGAAACAGATTGCTCTACTGGTCTGCCCCAAGATTCAAGTAAGCCACATGCTGAGGAAATGGGCTCCATTTCCTTCATGGGTTGTGGGTAGATTCCGTAGCTCTTGGTGTTTACAAGGGGGAAAAAAAAAACCCAACAACAAAAGCCAACCTCCTGGCTATAAGTTTCCCAGCTCACATTGCTATAGACGCAGTGCCATATTATCATTCTGACTTCTAATACTCAATTGAGCTCAGCTTTGATGACACAAAAGTGTTTAAAATCTTAAGTGTTCCCTTTTCCTCTAAATTGAGTCATTTGATGACATTGTCTGAAGAAGTTGTAAAACAGCAACACAGCAGTAGTTCCTGCTGTGCTGAAATCTGTCAGTCTGTTTCCATTCAAGGAATGTATAAAATAGTGGATTTTAAGTAGAGAAAATAAATCTGTCCACAGTATATAAATTTGTAAACAGACTACCTCCTTGCAGATCTGTCCCCTTTCTCTTGGCAGCTGTTATGTAACCGAGAGAAACTGTTTTAGCCACTCTCCAGGCCTGTTTTGAGGAGTAACTGTAGTAGTTTAAGCTGAACACTGATCAGCTGTATGCAAGGTTGCGTGTGAGGGAGAGGGTGTCCTTCCATAGCTCTTCAGAAATACCTCTCCCTTCTGCTGACATACACGATGATTGCCCCTCCAGACAGTTCAACATTTGAAATTAGAGGGGAGAGAAGAAGAATTCCAGTTTTTCCTGACATCTCAAAGGAATTGTGTAAAAATCTTGGTATCGTTAAAGCTAGGAATGAGAAATACTTAGATTTGTGTTGTGAAATCTTAAACAGCTGACAAGAATGTTTTACCAAAAAAGAAGTCACTATGCTATGAAGGAATAGCATTACCTGGCTGAACTGGGGAGAGAGAGATCCTCTGGAGCGCGATGTTAGGACATGTTCATGGTAACTAGAAAAGCAGGCAGCTGGGGGTATGCATCAGGCTGGGCAAAAACAAAGCTGTGTGTTCTCCCAAGTCCTGCAGATTTTCTTCCAGTGATGCAGAATTGTCCCTTTCCTCCCAATAAAACATCAGCCACGCTAAGAGTTAAGTACTCTAAATGATAGCAGCTTAGAAACTGGCTAAGTATTCTTTTGTACAGTTTGATTCTGCTTTTCCTCTGTTTGTTAGTAACAGAGGAAAGGCCAAAAGATATTGTTTTTTTTTTTTAAATTCCTTTTATATATTTATATTTATTAAATAATGTTCATTGGAAACTTTTGCAGTTTAGTGTACTGTTAATATGCCATCTGGCTGCTGAGTCAACCTGAGCAGGAAAACCCAGGGAAAGATACTTGGCTTCTTTACAAAGTGCTGCATAAACATCCTAGCACAATGCATTTTTCTTTAAGATTAGATAGCTTGAGTTAAACACACTTAACATCAGTAACACTGATTTCAACCTCAAATTCTTTTCACTTGCAGGAGAGGTGTGAGTTGATACAAGTGTGTGTGTGTGTGTGTGTGTGTGTGTGTGTGTGTGTGTTTGTTTAAACCTTTCAGTTTATGGCTGGTAATAGCTATGACAGCATTTTGCAAGAAAAAGTTACTAAAACTGAAATGAAGTGCTGAATCATCTGAACAAGTGCCCATCACTCCAGTGAACAGATAGTTCACTGGGAAGAAAGAAAAAAATTATAAGAAAAAAGAACTCTCATTCTCTTCTGCTCCATGTGAAATGAAGGCTGTAGTAACTGAAGTAGTATTGACAGTGATTTAATATTTGACATGATAAACTTTTGACAATGGGATAAAATGTAACCCATTCAGTTGAGGCCTTTTGGATAGCATGGGTCCAAGTGCTGGGAAGACTTTAATTAAAAGCATCAAACTGGCCTGGAGCTGGCAAGTTGTTTTTTCCCTCTCTCTCACGCTGACACAGTCAAAGGGGAAATGTTTTGCTTTGTGTAACACTGTTCTCAGCAAGTGGCTCCAGTGAAGGTAAGAACACTCCTCTTGTGGATTTGCTGATTATCGAATGTGGGGGGATTGGGCTACAGAGGGGTTAACCACTCCTGTCCCACTGGGCCACTTGGTTGTTGCCTGGCCTGAAAGCACGAAAATGCAAACCTAATTAAAAGAGAGCCAAGAAGTACAGGCTGCTTAGAAGCAGAGGCTGGTAACGGGGTCGATTCTTTCAAAGCAGTCGTGGTTGCTTAAATAGTTTCAGGCAGTGTGGCTTCCTAAATTTATATTTGATGAGTTTTAATCTAATTTCTGCAGTGTTCAGTGAAGAACTGCAGAACGGCCTTTCACGTCACTTGTGCATTTGACCGTGGCTTGGAGATGAAGACCATACTGGCAGAGAACGATGAGGTGAAATTTAAGTCATACTGTCCCAAACACAGCTCCACCAAGAGAGCAGATGATGAGACCTTCAGTGACCACCTGTGTCAAGAGAATGGGAATGGGATTCAGGACAGCTCTCTTCCTGCCCACATGGACCCTTTTCACAGCATGGATCAAAACCAGGAGGAAGCCCACAGAGTCAGTCTCCGCAAGCAGAAGCTCCAACAACTGGAGGATGAGTTCTATACTTTTGTGGAGTCTCTGGAAGTGGCTAAAGCCCTGCGGCTGCCTGAGGAGCTGGTGGGATTCCTTTACCAGTACTGGAAGCTGAAAAGAAAAGCCAACTTCAATAAGCCACTGATTACCCCAAAGAAGGATGAGGAGGATAACCTGGCCAAACGAGAGCAGGATGTTCTATTCAGAAGACTACAGCTCTTCACACATCTCCGGCAAGATCTGGAGCGGGTAAGCTCTGCACGGCCTGTGGTTGTGTAATGTGCACTGGGCTTCATAGCTGAGTTTCTAAACTATGTGCCCAGTTATTGCCATTGCATGCAGGCACTCCATGCTGTGTCCTAACTCAAAGTTGTATTGTCAGCCTGGTAAAAGACAGTTAACACTAAATTTTGGGTTATGTCAAGTACTATTTCCAAACAGAGGATTAGTTCACAGGGCTCTTAGTTTGCAGTATACAGTATTCTGGTAACTGGATTGTGCACTTATGCTTCTATTTTTTAAACTGATTAAGGCCAATGGCTGTGGAATGTACCACAACCCCCACGTGGAACCTTTTCAGTCATTAAGGGCTTTCTCTGCTCCTTGCTGCCCAAGGAGGAAAGTATATGAAACTTACCTTGACTTGGGACCAGTCTGTTTTTTGTTTACACAGCATTGTGAGTTGCTTCTGTTCAGTGTGTTCAAGATTTATCTTCCCTTGGATCTGTTAAATAAATTAAGTTTATCATTAGGTTCTCTGGATCTTAAATTATTATGTGAGTATGCTTTTAGTTTTTAAAGTGTGATGTCAAAACGTTATTCTAGCATTGATTTTATATTACTACTCTGTTGTTCTCACTGATAGATACATTTGTCACTTCCCACCCATGAATGGAAGGAAGAGTGATCAGGTTGGCAAATCCCTCTAGTTAGATTAAGGTCCATACACGAGGAAAAACAATCAACTTTAATAAGAGATTCCTATAAAACAGTTATCCTGTATGTGTTGGCTCTCCTACAGTTCTGTCTATTTAAAATGCAGTTCTATAGGAAATTCAAATAAGCCTTGCACTGCTTAACACCTTTGAGAGAAAGAGAGCAAAAGAGATTAAAAGAGAGAGAGAGTTCATCCATCGTGGGTCCTGCACCAGGCCTGGCTATGGAGGTATTCTGTGTGACAAAGAAAACAAGCAGCAGCAGCAAAGAGTGGGGATAGCAGCAGCAAGAGAGCAGCTGCCCTCAGCAACCCCTATTTATAGTATCAAAGAAAAAAGGGAAAGGACTTTTTCCCCCCCACACCACAGCCCCATTTTTGAATTGTAGTTGAATCCAGTACCAGGGTTGGTTGGAAGACAAGACCTGAGCCATATCTTGACTGAGACAAATGGACACCAGCCAAACCAAAGGAGGTGACACTAGACTTCTTTCTGTGACTTGATTGTTTCTCAGACATTATTCTGGGTCTTTCCAGTAGTATTGAGACATCAGTCAAAAGAAGGGAAGAAACACCTCGCCTCCTCCCTGTGGTTTACTGCCTCTTGAGTGTGGGCTCATATTAAGAGTCACTTGGGGCTCATCCCTTATAACATCCAAGAGAACTTGGTTGCTAAAAAAATAAATAAATTGGTTCCGAAGTGTTTTTGAGCCTCTTCAGGAAAATGCCTTAGACTTTATTATGAATGACATCAGTGACAGTGTCATCCATCCAGAAACATTTTTAAGTGGTGTCATCTAGTTCACCTAATAATTAGTAATTTTGTGGACATAACATGTCTGTTGTTCTGTGGCTGGATCACATAAGGCAAAGAACAAAGAACCACGGACTGTAGCAAGCAGGGTCTCGGCTAGAGGAATCCCTTCTAATTCAAAGCCACAGCATAATGACAGTGATGTAATATTTGTAATACTGGCTGTGGAAGATCTGGAAATCTAATATAGCAGAACTTTAGCAAAAAAAAAAAACCTCACACATTAAAATAGACCTGCTCCTTTATCATAGAATAGCTTGGATTGAAAGGGTCTTCAAACATTGTCCAGTGCAGAACATCCTTGCTGTGGGCAGAATTGCCACCCACTATCTGAGGCTGCCTAGTCTCAGTGTCCAACTGGGGTGATCAAGGAGAATACTACCTGTACTCCTGATACCTTCAACATCCTTCCAAGGGACATAAAGTCTCTTAGTATCTTGTAATTTCCCAGTTGCAGCCTGCTGTGACTTAGCTTGAGAGAGCAGGAGTAGATAGTAATCCTCTGGCTTTGAGAGTCCTGGTCTGTTTCTTGTAGTAAGTGGTTGGACTAACGTGGTTGTCCCTTTCAAAGCTTGTACTGTTACACGCACCCTATCCTCTTTCCATCCCTGTGTATCTGTTGCTTAGGAGCAAGGGAGTGGCTCCTCCTGTTCCAAGAAAAGACAAGCATCCAATTTCCCTCATTCTGCATGGTTTTTTGCTGTCTGGCTCCTGAGGGCTGGAAGTCTGCTTAGCTTCTTCCCCTTGCAGGGACTTAAGGCAGGGTTATTGGTCTGCTTGTGTCACTGCACAGTACCGCATATCAATCTCTTCGGTTGCTGAATATTTCTCAGCATGGTGACTTCCTCTGGCAACCTGGCCCTCTGCTCATAGAGTTCATCTAGCTGGGCACGCCTAGGACACCCCCTTCTGCCCTCTGGCCCTTGGGGAGCCCCCAGATTCTGGAATCCCCACAACCAAAAGCCTGGGCAAGCCCTGCTCTGTTGCTCCTTGGAAGGTCTGTCTGCATGCATGTGTCAGCCCAGGGCTGTTGTGGCTGTCCAGTCTGAGTTTCCACTTCAGCTCAGCCATTGCATCAGGTGGTCACCGTGTTTGTTTCAATAGAGTATGGCTCTCTGCTATTCCCAGACAAGAAGGAACTTTCTCCTTCACTTCCAGTGCTGTCTCCCTCCCTGTGCCATTCTTCTGAAAAACCAAGAGACAATCAAAACAATCACCTTGTTACTGTTTTTAGTCCCTGCTGCCTCCCTTGTGCTGTGGTGTGAATAGAAAGGCCTGCCTTCATTTTGATCGCTGCATGAGCAGTGGCAGGGTCATCAGAAAAAGTGATTCTGCTGAATAGCTCTTCACTTTTTATACTACTAATTAAGTATAGTTTCCTCTTATGTCTCAAGAAACAACAATGAGCTATTTGAGAACATTTAAGCATTTTCAGCATTCCTCTAAATTTGCACGTATCTGTAATTCAAGTATTGTTTGAAAAGTAGATCTGTCACCTGATGTGCAGGTGTCAGTAGTCACATGCTCAGGAGAGCGTGTAGTCAATTTGCAGTATTCTGCAAGCATAAAACCTGGTTTCACCTCCCCACAAAGGCGTCTTTGGATCTTAGGATTACTTTTGACACAAAATTCACGTTGTTGCGTAACACTCCTAGTGATCAGCATCATGTTAATTCCTACAGCATATATTTTCACTGCTTCAATTAAAGCTTCAGTTCCCATATTTGTCATCTTATGAGTTCACTCTATTAATTCTTTCATCATTTGCAGAGTTACAATACACTGTCCAACTGTAGTTACTCATTGTTCTTCAGCATTCTTTGTGCATTTCAGTAGTTTAGCCAACTTCTTTTTTTTTCTGTATATTTAGGGTTATCAATATTTAAAGTTTTTACTGTGTCTAAGGCTCCTACAGTTGTTGATAGAGCAGTTCTTTTTGTGGCTTCATGTGCTTTTCTATTTCCTCTAACTATATTGGTTCGTCCAGATTGATGTACTTTGCAGTGTATCACTGCTATTTCTTTAGATTTAACTGCTTGAAGTAATTTCATAATCTCTGTACTACAATGTACGGGATTTCCTTGTGAAGATAACGGTCATCTTTCTAAGTTGCACTATCAGCTTGTATTATTCCAAAAGCATATTTTGAGTCAGTATAGACATGAGCCTGCTTTCCTTCTGAGAGTTCCAGGGCTCGAATTAAAGCAATTAATTAAGCTTTCTGAGCAGATGTGTTCACTGGTAGCAGTTTTGCCTCTATTTCCTCTTGTAGACTAACAGTGGTGTACCCAGCCTTCTGTTCTCCTTTCACAGCGGAGCTGCATCCATCAGTAAACAGCTCCCAGCTGGGATTCTGTTAAGGAGTAACCTTCAGTCTGAATAGCTGGAGTACACCTCTTTGATAGTTTGTAAACAATCATGTGCCAGTTATCTTTCATGTAAAGATAATAATGATGGTAGATTTGGGGCACTGGACACTTTGATTACTATATCCTCTTGTTTGAGAAGTACTGCTTGGTATTGTGCCATCCTGCTTAGGAATAACCAATAGTGTCCTTTCTGCTCCAGCACCATTGCAACAGCATGTGGTACACTAACAGTAATGTTCAGTCCCAAGGTCAATTTTCTTGCCTCTTATATTAACAGCACAGCAGACTGACCCTTGAATGTAGCCTCCTATTCTCCTCCAGAGCCTTTTCCAGCACAATTCTTTTCCTCTGGCAAAAACAAAGTGTTCAACAGCACTTACACATCTCTTATCTGTAGTATGATTTTCAACTATCATTTTAAAAGATCAGTATGTTTTCTATGGGTTTTCACAGTAGGGCCCAGCAGATTCTTTTCAGTTCATCAAATCTGAAGTAGAAAAAGGAGCCTTGACGTGCCATTCTGGTTCTATTTTCTGTCACAGTGGTGCCAGTATTACAGGGTTCTGTTGTGCTCGATTTCTACATGCAGTAGGACTAAATTCTCTACTCCCTTCACTGCCGTTGCTTCTCTCAGTCATCAATGACACATCTTCTTCATCCCTTTTTTTCTTCTTCCATATTACAAGTAGAACAACATAGAGGTAATTTCTTTTTGTCATCCATTACCATTAAGACACTCAAGTTAGATAACAGCAGTTTACATTTTTTCCTTGTTTTGTGATCATTTCTCAAAGTGAAAAATCTGCATATGGGATGTCACCCTGATTATCCTACCTTCTACAAAACTTAATAATTTCCAAGATTGTATTATGATTTGAAGTCTGCATTTCTGGCCGTTTCTCCTCATCCTCCAATTTATACTACAGCCACCATTGAGTACAGTATTCTCCTAATTTTCTCTGTTAGAGGATCCCCACCACACTTATCCCTGTGTTTCAGGATGTATCCTCATAGAGACCAAAAGAGGACCCACCCTATAGACTGTCCTGTTCCCATACTGTTACTTAGAAAGAATGTTTTTACCACTTTCCTGCACTCCAGTCATCACTGTCCAAACATGCACAAAGCTTACAAAGTACCTTTACCTATCATTACTATGCCCCATGCAATGTTTCTTTATCATGCACTGCACCTTAGAGTCACTTATCACTCCAGACAGGGAGATTACTCACAGAGTCCTCTGAACAATAGGTGGGTGCATGCTTGGAGTTGAGAGAACGTTTTTTCCCCTCCAGCAGCCAGCAAGTCTATCCAGGCAAAGCTTCACAGCTGTCCCATCGGAGTCTCCAGAAAACTGCTGTGTGAAAAGTGGATTCAGTGCCTTGTGTGCAGTATGTCAGTGAACGCACACTCAAGAGAGACATTGCTATTTTGCCTATGGATGTGATTTTTTCTATTATAATGAAGCTGGTTCAGCTAAGGATACATGGACCTTGAGTTTTCTTGCCAAGTTGGCAACATCCTCAAAGCATCCTGATTTATGTCCTCCTCAAGGCCTACTGGCTCTGAGATGTCTCTGCTTAAAGGATGCCAAGATGCCAAGTGTTTATTCTTCTAATACCTAATACAATGTTAGCTCAGTTTTTAGAGTAAGCTTTCAGTGCAAGTGTTCATAGAAGTTACTTCTGCAGTGTGAGCTTCCCAAATCTGATAAACCATCAGTTAAATGGTATTTAAGACTGTTTCTAAGAAGTATTTTGGAGACTCATCCACTTTTGATGCCTTCTAGGTGCGTAATCTCACTTACATGGTGACTCGACGGGAAAAAATCAAGAGATCTGTTTGCAAAGTTCAAGAGCAGATATTCAACGTCTACGCAAAACAGTTGGAACAAGAAAGAGTTTCAGGTATGCTTCAGCATTGTCTTTTTCACATGACAACACAGGCATAGGCATTGAAATGCTTGGTTAGAGTCTAACAACTGATTTTGAAGGACAAGCAAGGCCTCATTTATTCTCATTAGAATCATATGTAGTTCACCATGCATCAGCAGATTGGAAGAAGAAGATAAAAATTTGCATAGCTCTAATGGAGGGCACATTGCTATAGAAACTGGTAAGCCTGTGTTATCCTTGGGGTACTGAATGGCTTGCTGCTTCAGGTCCTGTCATTTGTGATTCTTCAATGAGTCCTTTTGACAGAGAGACCATGACTTACATTCAAGTGCCATATGGTATCTGTTAGGTTTATGTTTTATTAATGCCCCTGCATTAGTATTTAGTGTGTGTTTCTTTGCATTGTAGGGTAGTTTGAAATGCCATACTTTTTCTGCCTAATCTCACTGTAAGTAGTCTTTCCTCCTAGGAGAGGACAAACTTCAGAGTTACTATATTAACTTGGATTATCCTCAAAGTATTCAGTAACGAATTAATTTTAGATAGAATCAATCACACTGATGGCTTATTTTACCCCATCCGAGGAGTTTCTATGTCTTAACGCGCGTAACAGCACTAGGAATTCTATTTGCTACTGATACAATTGGGTGTAGGATGGCTATGGGGAAGACAGCAACACCAGCAGTGTGTTGTGAAACCAGAACGTAGCCACGTAGTCATGATGTAAATGTGCTGGATAAGCAGCCAAATGCCCATTTAAACTGAAGAAACTTGTCTGGCAGAAGAAAATATGTACTACTTAAAAGTGGTATTTGCCCAGACATGGATTGCTTGACTTTAACCTAATTTGTTTTTACCTTTAGGTGTGCCTTCTTCATTCTCCGCAATGGAAAACTCAGTGTTGTTCAATAGTCCGTCTTTGGGTCCCAATGCCCCTAAGATAGAGGATTTGAAATGGCATTCAGCATTCTTCAGGAAACAAATGGGCACATCTCTAACACATTCTTTGAAAAAATCACATAAAAGAGACAGAGTAAGTAATAGCTCTGGGAACAGTAGCAAATCCACGCTGAGGCAGCTCAGCCAAAGGGGAGATGGTGCAGCTTCAGGAAGCTTTTTAAATTTTGACAAGAGCTTTGCAGAAACACGGATTGTATCAGCACAGCAGAAAAATGGCATAGTTATGCCAGACCACAGAAAAAGAAGAGACAATCTTCCACAATGCGAGGTAATCAAGACAGAACTAAAGGAAAAAACTAAACAAAACCACAAACCACTGAGACCCACAGAACTCTCTCAGACGCAATCAGAAAACAAAAGGGCTGTGAACCACTCCAGTGGTAGGTCAGCACCTGGCACACGGAGGGACATAGTGCCTAAATGCAATGGGGGTCTTGTCAAAATAAACTCCAATCAGACAGTAGTTAAAGTGCCTACGACACCCACGAGCCCAGTGAAAAACTGGGGCGGATTCCGAATTCCAAAGAAGGGGGAGAGGCAACAGCAAGGTGAGAGTCCAGAGGAGACCTGCCGCCAGAACTCCAGTTACCCCTACCTGGGCGTGGGCAGAGTTTCACCGAAGGATAGGGCAAAAAGCAAGCCGAAGCCTGACAGTGAGAATGATGGGTACATCCCTGATGCTGAAATGAGCGACTCTGAAAGTGAAGTAGCTGAAAAAAAGTGCAGACAGCAGAGGCTCAGCCCAAACAGCACTATCAGCAGAAGGACGGACATTATTAGGAGAAGCATCCTGGCATCCTGACCAGGCAGTGGGGCACCGTGGTCAGTGGTCACTGCCTACAAACCAACTTCACTTTATTTATTGGTGTGAGAGGGGAGAGTTCTTAGACATGGCTAACAGATCGACAGATAACCCTGAGCTGTATAAACATGTTTACATACACTTAAAGCTGGATTTTTTTGCCCCCCCCAACCCATTCCGTGACCAGTTTGAATCTCTTTTATTTGCAACTTCCCTGAATAAGCAGAGAAAAATTGGCATCACTACTAAAACAGGATTTGTGATGAACACTAAAGTAAGTCACAAAATCATCTAGGGGGCTAGGGTGGGTAGTGGAGAATTAGGCGGCATCATCCCTTTTCGCTAAACTGCACTGTTAAAATTCTCTTCCCTTCCCCTGCTTTCTGTAAAAGCACAAGCTATTAATTTAACTAGTGTGTATTGAATCAAAGATGGTTATTTATTTAACCATATTGCACTGCTACACCCTGCTACAAAAGGTCACTTGCCTTGAATGGTGGTAGGTCTTTGTCCTTTTTTTGCAGAATATTTGTTGTTGCATTCGATTTGAGCACAATTGGCAGCTTAAAACCCTCCGTAAGCTCCAGAATTGATGTGTAAGTACAAGACCGAGATGTTAAACTGGAAAAAAAAGAAGGGACAGGTCAGGGTTGCAGCTGCTTTACACTGCAACAGCTTAAAAGTACTCAGACTGAGTGTGGAGAAAAGGCTCCAGTGGCTTAGTTCTGAGAGAGGGGCCGGGCTCACAGGTTACTGTGCCCCGTAGAATAACCCATCAGCATTTTGTTACCTGCCTCCCAAACACCTTGACAATTCAAGCAACAAAACGCTAAGGCATCAGTCAGTAAGATTTCCCAGAGCCCACCACATATGCACTAATGGTAACGTATTGGGAAAGCCCAGCTTATGACACTAAAGGGTTACCTTAAAATGGACATTAATATATATTTTTAAATAAAATGGAGAGGCAATAAATTGTGATTAGCTCTTTACAGTCAAATGAAGAAAAGTTATTCTATTCTGGACTAGATTTGATGGAAGAGGGAACTCGTATGCATACTTTTTTAATAATTGCAAATGGCAATAACAAGAAAGCTATGAGCAATAATATTAACAGTTCATTATGATACTTTTTTTGTAGAGTGCACATGTAACAGTGGATTCTTAGGAACCTGTAAATTTTGGAATTCTGCGTAGATTTAACTTAGGTATGCACTGGTGAAACGAAGGTTTCAGCTGCAATGTGTTAGAGAAACACAGGCATAAGGAACAACAGCCCAGCCTGCTGTTAACCACGCTCACTTGCATTTTATTGTTAGACCCTTGCCTCTCAAGCAGGGAAGATTTTAAAGTACAGTAGAACTCTGCCGTAACTGAGTCTTCCAGAGGATTCAATCAGAAAAAGGCTTATTAACACCCCGTCTTGCTATGCAAGTTGTAACTACTTAAATATTGCAACAGAATGTATCCCTGTCGTTTATGTTTTAAAACTCGGAAGTCTCAACCTTTTGATATCTTCTGGGGTGATGCTGAGAAAAGGAAGTTTGGTTTAACACGGTGTTTTTCTAAAAGACCATTGCTGGACCCAGGAATTTGGATTGACCTCATGACTTGCACAGATTGAAGCCCAACAGGGCACTGGTGAATGTGACATTACGTAGTTGCTTTTGGGATCTGTTAAAATAGAAGTACAAAAAGCAGCAGACAGACAGAAGGTAACTGCAGATAGCTTACATACAACTACACGTTTAAGGCAGGCATTGTTTCGGTAGGAAGCTCACAACCGCGTGGGGAATTCTTCAAGCCATAGATGGAATAATCTAAATTCTGATTCTAGCGTGTAATCTCGCTCCAGTATGAAAGAGGTACTTTGTGAATTTGCACTATTCTGATTGCTAATGTTGTGCAGAATGAATGCCTTACCTGTTTTGCTCCCCGATGTTTAGGTTTATAAGCTTTCTAATGTTTCGAGTTAGGCTGAACCAAAACCAAAAAGCGCTTCCCCCATCCCCATTCCAAGGGCAGTCGGATGGCTGCGGGATGGCCAGCTCGGTAGGATAGCTGTGTCCCCGTGCGCAGCGCTCAGCAGGAGGTGGCAGAGGTACAGCAGTGACCATACAGCACCCCCGTACTTGGTTGGGATGGAACCATTTGCTGAACGTGTGTTCCTAGGCATTACCTTTACTTGTGCAGACTGACCAAGGGACCTTTGATGCTGATTGACGAGGCGCGTCAGCCCCTAGGCTGGTTGGACTTGCGTCAGTCGCCCGGAATGGCAGTCGTTAGGTTACGAACTCACGCGGATCTCAGTGAAGGGTTGGTTGTACGTGTTGTGTATCAATCTGAATTGCGGACGTCGGAACAAATGGTCGTTACGTTTGTAAAACCGTGTACAGAAGACTTTTCACTACGTGCCTGGCTTTGGTGTCCATTCGGCTGAAATTAATCGAGAAGGTGCATGAAGAGAAGCAGGTAGAAACAAAAAGTATATGTAGAGATGACTATTTTATATTACATGGCCCAATCCTGTATTTATTTCCCCCCTTTTTTGAAGTATTTATAAAGACCTAGTCGAAGACAGCTGTATTTTTTGTTAAGATATTCGGTAGAATTGTGCCTTTTTGTCCGTACGTGAATAAATGCTGTACATTTTTGCAGTACGCTCACAGCGGTGTTTAGAAGGCGCAGTGATTACCGAGGCGCCGTTCGGCACGAGCCGCTCCCGGCGGCTCCCTCAGCTCCGCCCCTCTGCGCTGCGGGGCGGCGATGTGCGCGCCTTCCGTTGGAGGCGGGGCGGCGCTCAGCGGAAGGGGCGGGACGGGAGCGGGCGGGGCCGCGCCGGGCCCTGTGGCCATGGCCGCCGTCGCGGAGGAGCGGCGGGAGCCGGAGCGGGACGAGGGTTGCGAGCACTACCGGCGGGGCTGCCTGCTGCGGGTGAGGCGGCGGCGGGAGCGGGGAGGGCCGCGGCGCGGGGCCGCGCGGGCGTTGAGCCGCGCCGTGCCGTTGCAGGCGCCGTGCTGCGGGAAGCTGTACCCCTGCCGGCTGTGCCACGACGGCGCCGAGGAGCACCGCCTGGACCGCTTCCGCGTGGCCGAGGTGCAGTGCACGCGCTGCCGCCTCCTGCAGAAGGTGCGCGGGGGCGGGGGGGCGCGGCCGCCAGAGGGCGGCGCCGCCATGTTGGGCGGGGGCGGGCGGCGCTCCGCTAACGGCGGCGTCGCCCCCCGTCCGCCGGCAGCCCCAGCGGCGCTGCGAGGGCTGCGGCAGCCTCTTCGGGGAGTACTACTGCGACGTGTGCCACCTCTTCGACCGCGACAAGAAGCAGTACCACTGCGGCGAGTGCGGCATCTGCAGGTGCGGCCCGGCGCCGGGGGTTGGTCGTGGCGGGGGAGTGGCGGCTGCTGAGCCGTGGTCGTTCCCTAGGATCGGCCCCAAGGACGACTTCTTCCACTGCGCCAAATGCAACCTGTGCCTGAGCCTGAGCCTGCGGGGGAAGCACAAGGTGAGGCGCGCCGGTTCGGGGCCTTGAGAGATAGAACGGCCGCGCGTTCCTTGGAACGGCTGCCGAGGAGCCGGGGCCGCGCGGGCGGCGGGAACGGCGGCTGCCGGCCTGCCCTCACTGAACGGCGCGTCCGGGCACCTCCGCACCTCCCGGCCCTGAGCGCTGCCGCACGGGGCAGCTCTGGCAGCGTTCAGTGCTGTTCTGCTGCGTTGTTGTTATTCTTCACACAGACGCCTGCTCGTCCTCAGAAAGTCAAACCTGTGTGAAAGCAGTCATGTTTCACACGTCTTCTCTTATCCATCCTAAAGAAATTCTTGAGTTAAAAAAAAAAAAAAAGCTGTTACCCGTACAGCAGCGTAACTTTGTCTTTGTCTTTGCCAAGTGCATCGAAAATGTCTCCAGGCAGGATTGTCCCATATGCTTGGAGGTGAGCTGCTTTGCTTTTGGCTCTGGGAACTGTGTTGGGCTGTGCTGTGGGCTGTGTTGGAACTTAATGTTTTCTTTCTTTTGTCTGATACTTGTCTCAAAACAGGACATTCACACATCCCGTGTGGAAGCTCGCGTTCTGCCGTGCGGTCACCTTCTTCACAAGTAAAGCTTTGCAGATACTTGGGAATTGGGAATACCTGCTGTCCTGCGTACGCGTGCTGGGTGTGCCTGGTTCTTGAGGGACCATGCGGTAGAGGATGGGCTCTGCTTCTTCAGGAAGTATCGCAAGAAGGGTGTTTTCCTTCTTCACCAGCAAATGGTGTTGGCGGAGGAAGATTTGCTCTGAATTTTTCCTATGTTCAGCTTCCTTCTGTTGCAGCTCAGTGGCAGGAATCCCATAGCGATTCCCCCTTTTGGTGCAGAAAGCAGTTGCACAGTGTTTTTATGAGGCTGGTGCTAGTTTATGCATTAAGTTTTAAATTCTTTCCCTAGGCGCTCTCAAGGCTGTAGAATACTGTGTTACTCTGCAAAGTCTGCCTGCTTCATTGAGCTTGTGCAGTGATGCATGGTCCAGTGAGCCTTTGGAAGAATGGGTGGAGCAGGACTACCTGCTTCCCTTCCTCCTGATCCGCTTGTGACCTCCAAATGTCATTTTCCCTTTTTACTGTTTGTGTTGCTCTGTTTATCTCCCTTGTCTTTTTCCTGTGTGCTGAGCTAATGCTGTCCAGGCTGAGTCTTCCCTTTGCTGCTGCCCATTCTGAAGTTACCTCGTGATGCATCTTTTTTCACCAAACTCACACTGCCATATTCTTGTCTTGTTTACTTTCTCATGTTACTTAGAATGGAATCAAGTACGCTTTGTCGCTGCGTGTTTCCCTGCATACCAGATGATTTGGAGAGGAAGCTTTCTTTTCACTTGGACTCGGGATATTTTTTAACTGATGTTTTGGGGATAGCTATGAACCTTTTCCCTTTGTTCAATCCAGATGTGTTACTGATCAGTAACAGTTCTTACTGAACTTCTTGTGTTTTCTTTCCAGAACATGTTATGAAGAGATGTTAAAAGAGTAAGTAGTTCTAAACCTCTCTTGTGTGATTGTAATCTGAGTAGATTACTTGAGGCAGTGATCACAGTGTCATTCCAGTACCCAGTAACTTTAGGACAGCTCCTAAAGGGAAAGGAGGCTTTTAATTCCCAGCTCTGATTGAAGGAATGTTTCTTCTTGCTGTGTTTTTCTCTGATTTCTATGATGAGAAACTTGTCCTTTTGAGTGAATTTGTTCTGTGGTCCTACTCCATTTTCTGAATACGGCTTTTTCCCCTTTTTGCCAGAGGCTACAGGTGTCCTTTGTGCATGCACTCTGCTTTAGATATGAGAAGGTACTGGCGTCAGCTGGATGATGAAGTAGCACAAACTCCTATGCCCACCGAGTATCAGAACATGATGGTGGAGGTAAGAGATGAGGCGGGTGCTGATGCCTCTGCTCTTGGCAGCTCTGCAGCACACCCTTGCTGGCAGTAGAGAGCGCTAGGAACTCATCCTGCATTAGGAGCCAATCTGACTGCTAGGGATTGTTGAAGAAATGTCATGTGTCAACCTAACTGTGCCATCAGTTGGATTTTAAAACATCAGCACCCTCTGCCCTACTGGGGGAGGGGGAGAGGGAAAAAAAAGCAGCACGAAACAAAACAACCAACAATTAAATAAAAGCAGAAAATATCATAATATCACGCAGTGGAGAAATGGTTTGGTGTTTGGAAGTATCATGCCTCCTTCTATGTTTGGTGCTGTCATAGCGAAAAACAGGAATATTTGATTTTGGAGCCTCACAGTCCAGAGTAACTGCTATTTTTTTCTGCAAAATACTCAGCTATTGATTTGTGCAAAGCTTGCAAATGGCGATTAATTTCTGGTTCCATTTCTTCATGTGAAGTGGGTGCTGTTAGCTACTAAGACTAAATGAAACTGCTCTGGTTGATTTAGTTGCATCTATTCCAATTTAGACAGTACATCCCACTGATTCCTGAAGTCAGGATACTGGGAGAGACATAATTGCTGCCTGTTCTGAGAAGGGTGTTTGCTTGACTGACCCTCACAGCAGCCTAGCTGATGCTGGCAGTTCGGTGATTACTAAAAGCATAGCTGTACAATGTTGTTGTTGAGTGACCTGTTGATGCAACGCCTCTTTCTCTCTCTCTCTCTCTCTCTCCTTTTCTGTGTACGTAGATTCTCTGTAATGATTGCAATTCCCGGTCTACAGTGCAGTTCCATCTCCTAGGCATGAAGTGTACAAACTGTGAATCATACAATACTGCCCAAGATGGAAAATCTAAGCAGCCTGTGGAGTAGCAGTGCCTAAGCAACGTGCTGCATACGGCTGGACAAGGAAGACCCTACTGTGGAAGAGGCTATCTGTTAAAATAAATTGTCAGTAAACATTATTCAAAGGTGTCACAGCAACAGTGAAGATGTTCTAGTGGTGGTGCAAAGGAGTTCTGCAAGCATTGTCCCCCTCCCTTGTGCCTGGGGCACTGTGTTGTTGGGAAGCTCCCTGCCAAGTGGAGCAGTGCCCGCCGAGGGCTGGTCACTGAGAGCAGTGCCTTGTAATGCCAGAGGAAGCAGCCTGGGAAAATAACCAGCGAGATGCAAAATGGCAGAGTGCTGTGAGCCGCAGCTGTCAGAGCAGAGTGCGTTGTGGGGCCAGAGGATGGGAGCTTAACATAGTGTGGAGGTGTAGCTGTTCTGCTCGCAGCTGTTAGGGAAAACCAGGAGCTTTGAGGGCAGCCTTTTGCATAAAGCTGACATCTGCAAAGTTTTGCATGAGTACATTTTGTTCCTTTGAAGTGATGTATTTGTTCTAGGGCCTTGGAGGCAGCAGTGCGAGCAGGCAGAAAGGGTTGAGCTTGCAGAAATCATGTACCTTAGTTTGATTTGTCGACATGCACGCAAATGATGGATGCAGAATTCATTTCAAAAGCAGTGCCTGTCTGGGCAGCCCTTGTGCTGAACAGCCTATAAACCACGCTGCAGGGCTGCCCTCCGCAGGTAGCAACCACTCCATGTGTCTCTTCACTCTGATTCCTTTGCCAGCCATGGTTGCATTTACGATGCTTTGATGTTTTTTTCTTCTCTATTGCACTGTTGTCTTCCAAAGGCCTGGGCATTCTAGCAGAGCTTGATGGTTTGATAGTTAAGTACAGGCAGCATTGTGTCAGGTCAGCTGTCCCACCCAAGTCTGGGACATGTGCTGAAAGAGCTGCAGTTGGTAGAGGTGCTCACATAGCACAGGGACCAGGTTTCTGCAGTCTCATTTTGTTTTGCTTTTTTTTAATGGTCTCTGATTTCAGTGTGAGCAGAGAAGCTAGGACCTAGAAGTGTTATTTATCCCCTCTTGTGTGTGATATGCTGCCTGGTGTTCTGCAGACTGAACTCCAGTTCTTAGAGAATGTCAGAATGCACAGTGTCCAAACCGCACGAAATGCACTAAGAAGTGACTCCTTGTCTGTGCCTCGCCCTATTGTAGAGCACTGCTTTCTCACACTCTGAGCCCTTGCAGTTAGAAGCACCAGGAGGCAAATGGTGGCAGCACTGCAGCTCACTTTCACTGCCCTATCTTCTGCAGCACTTTTCTCACTGTTAAAAATAAATGTCAAACAGTGTCTTTATTAAAACAACTTATGCAGCGTGGTGCCGTCGCTTCCTATGTGCATACCTCCTAGAAATACTCAGGTGAGCTCAAACCAGGATTCAGTGCTGTTCCCACCTGCCAGGCTGGTGCTGTGCAGGGGCTCTCTTGCATGGAGGAACCTCCGGAGAGCAGCAGACACCACTGTGTGTGTGCTCCAGCTCTGCAGAGCTGCGGGATGGCACTTGCAGAAAGCGAGTTGTGAGTTTTGTCTCTGCAATGGCACTGCCTGCAGCCTGCCGGGGAAATGAGTGCAGTCAGCCAGCAGCAGCGCGAGAGGCTGCACTGAGCCAGAGTGCGGGGAGCACGTATCACCCCCCTGAGTCATGGTGACTCCATCAAAACAAGCAGCAGCTGCTGCCAAGCGAGCAGCAAATTAACTGTGGCCTGCCATGGGTAGATCTGATTAAAATGGATACCAGAGCCTCTCGTGCCACTGAGTGAGCTGTACTGAGATGACAGTGGCAACTGAGGCTGGCTGTATCTGGGACAGAGGGCGCGCTCTGCCCTCCTGCCCCAGTCCTGCCTGTCCGCTCCCTGCCCCAGAGGGGTACTAGCAGCATGCTGGGTGCATTAGGCTAAGATGTCAGGAGGCCACTGATGGATTCTGACCCAGCAATTGCCTTCCGCACTGAGACTTCTGCTAGCAGGAGGTGCGTTTGGATAGGATAGTGGAGGCAGCATAGAGATGTGCTCGTGTGCTCAGGCATACAGCACAGCTAGGAGAGGGAATAAAGAACAAATTCCTTATTCTAGTAAACATCTGGGGACAAAAAGCAGAACAGAAAAACCCTGCAAGCCAGGGAGAACCAGCTGCAGCCACTTCTTTGTTATCTCCATGCAGTGTGCATTTAAAGAGCTGCAATGCTCCAGGGCAGCTGCAGGGCATGAACAGTGGAGGCTCTGCTGGCAGGGGCTGAGCAGTGCCTGTGTGCACTGCTGGTGGGGACTGCACTGCATGCACTGCTGGTGCCTTGCAGAGGTCAAGGCTGGATTGATGCATGTCTCCCAGCTCTCATTTCCATAATGCTTTGCTTATTACCAGCAAAGTATTTCCTGTTTTTTTTCCTCTGCAAAAACTATTAGGTAAATGAAGTGATGGTGTATCAGAGTGCAGATGTGAAGCACCCAGCAGAAAGCTCAATAGCTGAATAGCCTTTGACTGTATTGCTAAAGCTAAAATGATGCTGGTCAAGTCCACAGCCTGGCAGATTTTATGCTAAATTCTATGCTAATTTTACTGCAGCTGGAAATACTCTTATTGGGGTTTCAGTTGCAAGACTAGCATGAAAGAAGGCCCTTGGTTCAGCTAAGCCTGGGGACTGCAGCTCCATCCAGCTGTACTGCATGAGGCTGAGAATTAAAATGTCACTGACTCCAAACCTTCCCTCTCTTGCTTTCGTATTTGTTGCTGCTCTAGCAAGGGGGTCTCTTTCCTCTTGTTTCAATCTGGGGTGGGCGTGCTGCCCTCAGCCACTCTGATCTGAGAGTAGCTGGGGTCTTAAACCGTGAACATTGGGGATGCAGTGTCGAGCTGGACCCCACGTTGTGCACTGAGCATGGCACAGAACCCTCACCTCTGCCAGGGACACGTGTTGCACAACAGAAAGCAAATGGCTTTGAGATGGAGATAAATGTGGTGGAGTAAGGTGGGTGAGGAGCTTGTTTGGGGAGGAAGGGGCTGCAGAAAGAGCTGCCCTCTGACACGGTGCTGCTAGACGAGGGATCCTTTTGTAGGATGATGACAGCCAAATCCTACATGCTGTCACAGCCCTGGGGTTGGTCTTCTCGTGCTGGGGAAGTGGAGGAAGGCAGGGATGAACAGATTGGCAACTGCTTTGTGTTGTAGCCACCTCGAGACTCTCCCTGGTGCACAGTGAAATGAAGACCAGATGGGGTGGTTGCTGCTGGTGGGAAAAACTCCACATTCCAGCAGGCTGGGGATGCAAACAAGGTCAGAAAGCTATTAATAAAGCTAAGGCCCGCTGAGGAATGTGAAACACAGGGCGGGGATCTATGAGCAGAGCACTGTGGGTCCATGGGCTCTTCCCGGTGCTGGATGGGGGCAGCGGTATCTCTGAGGCTGTGATGCTGCCCCTGCCCCTCTGTACAGATGCCCTCTATCCTTCTGCAACTGGACTGAATGCAATTAGCAAAGCGCTCCGAGTGTCCTTCTTGGCTGGGCTCTATTTATGACTGAGCCCTGCCAGAGCATCAGTCTGTTGGTCTGTCTTGCAGCAGGATGCCTGCGTGCCTCCCTGGTGGTGCTGGAAATGGGACAATTTCCCTGTTTTTTCTCCTTGATGGTCTCACCGTGGTGTTGGGGGGGGAAGAGAGCTGCACGTGGGACTTGCGGCTATTTTCCTGGATATGCTGGCAGGTGGCTTCGTTTTTCTGAGCAGAACAAGAAGCTGAGCCCTTGGAGCTGTTTAGAGCTGCTCATGAGGGGCAGGGGCTTTTGGTGGAGGTGAGGGGATCTGGGTTGGACATCAGGAAGCCGCTTGCTGGTGGTGGAGTCCAGGCAAAGCTCAGACTTTCACCTACTCTGAGCACGAGGTGATGCGGGACCAGGGCAGCGGCCAGGACAGGAACAGCTTTGCAGTCCTGAACACGTGCTGGTTTCTGCTGAACCAAGCTGGAGATGAACAAACAAAAAAAAGGCTAAAAATATCAATGCACAAATGTTTCTGCAGCATCCAGGAGCACAGTTGGGCTGCAGGCCAGGTTTTTGTTGGAAGTTGTTGTGAGCCTTGAGAGCTGAAGGAAAGAGGGCTTCCCTGCGCCTTTGTGTGAGGACAGCTTGAGAAATGACCTTTAAATGACAGCTGAGGATGACAGCAACACAGTGGCATGAGCCAGATGACCTATGGGAATAAATTTCATGACCCTTTGCCCTCATATTGTGATTTTTGTGGTGTTTTTTGGTTCAAAGTAACAGTTTGATGCTGGAGCTGTGGGAACACATTGTGAGCTGTAGAAACCATCCTGATGGTTGGACTTTGATGGTCTTGGAGGTACTATCCAACCCAAATGCTTCTATGATTCTGCACAGGGCAACATCAAGCTGAGGCTGTCAGCTCTATCCAAGTCGCTGCGTGCTTACCATGGCATTTGTGCCATCGGTGGAGATGGCCCCTGGATTGTAAGCAAGCTGCTCTCACCTGAGCGTTAATTACCTCATCTAACAAATTATTGTAGCCAGCATCTGTCTCAACTGGTGACTGATATACACCGTTAACTCCACTAAGAGTCTGACATGGTGGTGCTCACTGGATGGCCAGGAGTGCCATAGTTTCAAAGGGAGGGGAACTAAAGCTCAGTGGGGTGGGATGGAGCAGCGGCAGCGACGCTGGCACGATGGCCTCCTTAATGCCTCTCTGGGTAGGGTGAGCAGGGGACCTGCAGAGGGATGTGTCCTCAGTGCTGCTGTGGGTACGCGCTGTGCTGAGCGCAGCTATGCCGGCTATTTATTTTTGAATAAATAAAGTATCTCAGAGATGGGAAATCTGGCCAAAAAGGGGGAGGGGGAAGCTTTTGGAAAAATCAAGAGGCTGCTGCTGTTTTTGTAAATACATATATACATTTCTAAAGCGGGATATCTATGCCACAAGCTTGTTTTTAAAGAAAAAAAGTTTCTAAGGCATGTCCTGGCTGTTTGTTTTTTTCCCTTTGTGTTGCCATTGTGCCTTGGGAGGCTGTGGGGCATGGCCACAGGCAGTGCTGCAGGCCCTTGCCTCTACAGCAGTCCCTCTCAGAGGCTGCTGCCACCATCATCAAGCAGTTCAGTTGGCTCGGAGTGGGCCCTGACTGGGACATGGCACCCAGGTCACAGAGGGACACGGCCCTGCTGCCTCCCCCAGGGAACCTGGCAGTGTTTGTCTGTGCAGAGCTGCTCCAGTGAAGCTGGAGGAAATGAAATAATGTTAAGACATTAATTACTTTCCCTGTACTTCATCACGAAATCAAATCAAAGCCATAGCTGCTGAGTCATTTCTTTTATAGTTTTTTTTTTTTTTTAAGGCACGTAAAATGTATACAGACATTTGAGTTAACAGGAGACCTTGGTGTGCCCAGTGCTAACTTCTGGAGATTTCAGCCCCCTAAGTTGGAAGCCAATAACAAGTGTTATTAGGAGTGGCTGAGAAAACTGGGGCTGTTTAGTCTGGAGAAGGGGGAGGCTGAAGGGAGGTCTTATTGCTGTCTACCACTGCCTGCCAGGCTGTTGCAGCAAGGAGGGTGTCAGTCTGTTTTCTTAGGCAAAAAGCAATGGGACTTGAGGAAGCAGCCTCAAGTTGTGCCGGGGTGGTGGGGGTGGATTAGATTGAATGTCAGGAAGAATTTCTCCATGATGAGGGCCAAGCACTAGAAGAGGCCACCCAGAATGGTTGTGGAGTCCCCTTCCCTGGAGGTTTTTAAAAGATACGTGGACGTGGCATTCAGAGGCATGTTTTGGTGATAGGACTCGGTAGGTCAGTGATGCTCTTGAGAAGATCCAATGATTCTAGTAATTTACTTTTGGGCTGGGACACTTCTGGTCACGAGGCCAAGTAAATCCATGTATCCCAGTTACAGCACATTGCACTTTTTATAATAATCTGAGCAAAATGCAGGCATGATGGCCATTGTCAGAGCACTGAAGTCCTGATTTTGGGACAGACAAGCATCAGTGGGGCTGCATCTGTAGGAACTGAGGCAGAAGGCAGCCACTGTGGGAGGATTGTTCCTCCCACGTATCACCAGAGCTGGCGATTCCCACCTCTGCATTCTCTCCCCTCGCTTCCCCAGCCCCACTGAAGCAGACAACTGAGAATCAGGGCCATCTGGGGAAAAAGAAGTGGATTCTGTTATTAAGTAGTGGGGAGCCTCAGCATCCCAGGTGCAGGCAGGGTGACATTCTGGGTTTGCACAGGTTCTACCCTGTATTGCTCATGAAAAGGAGCACTCCCTCCAGGGGTGCACCTGCTAGGAAGTATTTGAGCCCCTAAATACAAGCCCAGAACAGAGGATATCCTGGGACCCACTGAAACAAATATTAAAGCAAACATAAAATACTAGAAAATACAAGAAAAAAATAAAAGAAAGGAGAAACCCTGTCATAAAACTTGCCCTATATATTCCAAAAGTTTGGCTTTCCTCAGCTGGATGGATTTGAAGGTGTAGTTATCAGCAGATTTTTCTCCTGTTAACTCATCTGCTTTCTCCCAGAGCCAGCATGCTCCACCAAAGGATTGTGAGCTTGTTGTGGACCCATTTTCTAGCTGATGCTAGAAAAGGAAGTGAATGAACACTGCCTTCTCTGCACAGGTTGTGGTCTTAATTATGGCTGTTTTCCCTTGATCATTCCCAGCACCTTGGCTAGTTTTCTTTCTGTCATTCCTGCTCCAAATCTGCTGTGCCCTTCAGCACAGGTCAAGAAGACTCCAGGTGCATGAGATATCTCAGATAAAGACACACCTTGGGGCTCTGCAGCACTTTGATGACGTTCTCTGCTCTATTTGCTGTTTCTAACCCATCTGCCTTAAAAAAGAATGAGGAGCTACTTGGTAGCCACAGCTCATCTTCACTGGAGGGCAGCATCTGTGCTACCAAGCCCTGGTGAGAGGCCTCCAGGCCTACACACTGAGGCACCTGATGAAGGCTCCTGAAAGTTGATGAAGTTTTCTCCATGAGCCCATCAATGTGGGGCTGTGAAGGTGCTGTGGAGACTCTGTTGGGGAGAAGTGACCACCGTCTTCCCAAAATAAGCCCCCTGCTCCAGTGTTCAGCCAGGTGCTCAAGCATCATGGCTAAAGGGAGGCTGGAGCTCCAGATCTGAGCACATACACGGGGCTTGCTCTGCCACGGAGCCAGCAGTGCAGAGAAGTGTGGTCTTGCCCATCTCAGCTGTCCCATGAATGGACAGCTTTGTGATGCTGGTCCCCAAAAAGTGAGGGGTTTGAACACAGTGCTGCCAGCCTTCCTGCTTTTGTAGAAGCCTGTAGTACATTGCAGCATTTAAAGATGAAACCAATCATTAACCACCCAACCCCCTTTTTTTCCTTTTTGGTGTGTGCATGTGTGCAATTAACTGTATGCATAAACTGGGGATAAAAATGGCTTCAGTGTATTTTAGAGGACAAGTGTTTCAAGGATGAAAAATAGTGCTGCAAAGCAAACAACTGTGGATGTAGCAGTGGGGTGTTCCTTATCCCAGAAGTGCAGATGGGAAAGGCGCCTTTCCCGCAGGCTCCACACTGCTTTTGGGGAAAAAAGAAAGCAGGAAAAGTGAAATGACATGCTTCTGTGCATAAACACACAAAAGGAAACAGCAGGAGAGTAAGCAGTCATGTAATTGCCCATGGCGCGCTACCACAGGCGAGGGAAGGCATAGGGTTTTGCAGTGGGACAATGCAGAGAGGTGATCTTGGAGGGAGGGGCACGTAAAGCAATGGGACACTCCACGTTCTTTCCAGGGATAACGCAGGGCTGCTGTCTTCTGCCTTTGCCTCCCCCAGCCCTCCCAAAGGGAATTTGGGTTTACTGGGCTTTGTAAAGCAAAGGGGCAGACCTGCCCCACGTCCCCTTCCACCTCCAAAGCAGCACCCACCCCATGTTATCAGAGAGCTTCCCATGCAAAGCGCCAACACTCGGGTTTATTGTGGGCGCTGTGCACCTGCCCTGCAGCCAGCAGCCTCCTGCTGGGCCTGCCACAATGTGCTGCTCATGGCGGCAGCTTGGCCTCCAGGCTGCGACCCAGCATGCGCGGCGGGGACAAGCAGCAGGTGCGTGCTGGGGAAGCGCTGATAAATAAGGATCTTCTCCTGCTAGGAGTCGTCGTAGAGGGGGTTGTTGTAGTTCCCCCAGGAGCCGTAGTCGTGGTCGTCCAGCAGCCTTCCATAGGAGGAGTGCCTGTGGGGAACATGGCGCCATGTTAGCCTGCAGAAGGCGAAATGAGTCAGGTGTGCTCACATAGAGAGCCAAAAAGATGTCATCAAAATCCTCAAAGCCTGTATGAGTCCTTCAGAGGGACAGGAAGAACGCCCAGTGCTTTGCCACTAAGTGTATGAGGAGGACAGCATGGACCTTGTGACACTTGCAGTGTGGGCAGCAAGGAGTTGGCCAATGCACAGCTACAGGAGTCCTGTTTATTATTATTTTTTTAAACATGATGGCTGCTTTGGTGGTTTATTAGTTACTTTACTGTGGGGTAAAATGAAAAAAAAAAATGCACTTGGGCTGTTGTTTTTGCTTTTGTGTAGAAGGCAGTTGGCCACCAGCACATCCCACCTTGACCAACCACCTACAGAACACACCAGAAATGGCACTGGAAAAGGATCATCGACTCCCCATGACCCCCTGGAAGGGAGAATGAGCCCATGCCATGTTTTGGGGCACACCTAACAGTAAACAGGAAGGTTGGAATTAGGATGGGCTTAAGCCGTTCTGTGATTCCATGATTAACATGAGACTTGCTCATCTAGATCTTGTTGGGCCATGCTGCTGCTTATCACTGCAGGCACAGCAAGGTGCAAGGCAACAGCTCACCCTGGGATAACTGCTGGCTATGGCTGCGTGCTGAGCAGCATCACTGGCATCTGAGTGAGGCTTTTGTAAAGCAACAAAGAAAGCTCTGGCTTTCAATAGAAACATGATTCAAAAGACTGGGACTCAAGGCCCTGCAGAGGGCCAGCCTTACCTGATCTTGAGGTACGCCGCCGCCCCAAAGACCAGCACGACCACCACGATGACCGTCACGGTTATGGCCACGATGCTGCCTGCAGGGAGCACCAGAAAGGTCAGTGCTCAGATCCTGGTGCCAGTGCCAGATCCATGTCCTGCACAGGCATCCCTGTGACACTCCCCAAAAAATCCCTTCTGGAGGCTGCTGGGCTCCACTATCTTTATGTGTTGCTCCCTTCCCATAACACAGGGCAGGTGGGTTTGGGATAAAACAATGGTTGTTTTTCCACTACTGCAGACCTAGAAGCCCCAGAGCTACCATCTATTTCTTGACCAGGAGCTTTAAATTCATCTCAGTCTGTGTTCTGGTAAATAGGTTTTGGGGGGTCTAGCGGCCCCCAGCAGAGATTTTACTGAGCTTTCCTTTCAAAATCCAGGCCCTTGGGGTTGGACCTTGAAAGGCACATTCCAACTTGAACCATTCTACGAAATCTGGGCTTTCTCCTCAGTGTTCCTGCCAGCATCAGGCAGCACCAGGTGCCAAGCCAGGGCTGGAAGCCATCAAGGAAGAGGCTCTAGCCACCTCCACCTTCTGGCCCTTTAACCCATCTGGGCTTGCAGAGGACAGGTCAAAGCTAGCTTCATGCTGTCTCCAGAAGGGAGAGAAGAAACATATATTGTCCCAACTCCTAACCCATGGTTGAGGCTTCCTTCCTTTCCTCCTTGAAATTTCAAGTCATCTTTGCAGCTCAGGGTTTTATTCACATCTGAGCGTTTGAGTGTGGGTATCCACAACCCCTTGCCTCTACAGATGACACAGGCTCCTCCAAGGAGCACATCTTTGTTCTCAAAATACAGTGAAAGTGAAATTAAGTGAAAAATAACTGGAAAAATAAATTCTAACTGGCAAGAGCAGGAAAAAAAGTTACATATATATAGTGTGTGCACAGAGAGGGGTGCTGCTCACCTGCACTCAAGGCATGTGGGACCTCTTCTATGGTGACACCAGTGGAGGGAGTGCTTTTGCCTTCTTCAGCCATGCCCTTGGTGGGGCTGGCCACAGTCACTGAGGGGGATGTTGACTCCGTGGCCAGGCTTGATGCCACAGCCAGCATCCCTGGGGAAGGGATGTCCTTCATCAGTGCTGGTGGCTGGGTGGGGATGGCTGGTGAGAGCAATGCTGTCCCAGGGGATGAGTGCAGGGTGCTGCTGTGAGGAGAGGAAGAAGAGAAGGATGCAGGCGTGCTCACAGGGCTGGGATTTGTCCCCAAATCTGTCGTGCTTCTCGCCATGCTGGAATGTGCTGTCCAAGGACTCAGGACTGTCTCCAAGGTTGGTGGCACTGAACTGGGGGCCATGGATGGGCTGTCTGCTGCAGTGACAGTGTTTGTGGGGCTGGAGGCAGGGGACAGCATGGCCGTGGTGCTCCCATTGTGGCCACCCACCTCGGGGGACACTCCGTTACTGGTGGGTCCTGCAGCTGTCAGAGTTGTAGACTGGTGGGAAGCTGCTGTGGGGACAGACGTGCCCCCCGAGTCTGGCCCAGCTGATGTCCCCACCACTGGGAAGGGGGCAAGGGATGCTATGGGGTCATCACCGAGTCCTGGCAGGGAGAAAAACAAGCATTAGTAACTAGGAGATCTTTGTGAGGTCTCTGTGGCCATTGCAACAATGGTAATGGGGACTTCCTTTTCCACAGCTCCTAGAAACCCAAAGCCAGCCAAAATCGCCATCTAGAAGAAAATGGTAGAAAGAAGGGGATTCTTCCTGCTCACGTTCCCAGGAAGAGGGTTAGAGGCGGTCAGCACTTGGAACCTCCATCCCACATATCCCAGCCCATTTCCCTTCAGGGCTCAGCTCCTATCCCAGGCTGGCACCCCTGTCCCCAACTCCCCTCAGAGCGGGCAGCAGCAAGCACCACACAGCTGGGAACTGTGACACAGGATGCCTCTTTCTTCCCTCACTGTTTCCTTGTGCATTCATTCATTCATCTCCATTTCTTAACATGAAGATGAGTCATTCTTTCCCCTGTCCCCACCAGTGGCTGCTATTTTTTTCTTTTTCTCTTTTCTGTTCTCCACGGGGCCAAACTCAGCTCTGAGCCACCACTAGCAGCTCCATGGGCACAGCTAGGCTGGAGAAAGAGTGTGCCAGCAGCAAGTGACATCAGGGGAAATTTTTATTCCCATGCTCTTGCTTATGTATAACCCCACAGCATTCTAGCATGGAGCTACATGAGAACAGAGGACAAAAATCTCAGGACAATACTGATTTTTTCTTGCCACCTGGAAGGCCAGTTCCCCCAAAGCCCCTTGCTGGTGGCACCAGGAGAGCTGGCTCAACACCCCAGGTGCCCCCAGCCACAACCTGGGAGAAGGTAGCTGCCCATTCCCATGGCCCACAGTGGGTGGCACCCAAAGGCCCCAGCTGGATTCACCAGGAGTGCTGAGCAGCAACACCTTTCCCAAGCAACAACTGCTGCCGAGGCAGCTGGGAAGATTCAGTGCTGCAAGCTGCATCACCACCAAGCCAGCATCCCTGTCAGCAGGCATTGTTAATTCCAAAACACAATCGCAGCAGCAGGCACATAAGGTTCTGCAAAGGAAGGTGTAGAACACACATCCACCATTTTAAGAGCTCTGCACCAGTGGTGGCCAAACTAGGGCAGAAAGCAGTTGCTAGGTGGTGTCTTAGGATGTGAACGTGCTGACAACCTGAACTAAGCATCCCTTCACCCCTGGGATTCTTGAGATCAGGGCTGAGGCTGTACTTCAATTGCTTTGAAGTAATGCTTCCCACATATTTACTGGGGCACGTCAGCCGGGTGCAACTGGAACAGCAGGTTAAAGGCTGCCACCCCAGCTTCTCGCAAGATGTGTTGCTACTCCAACAAGACCCTCAGTGGGCTGATGGCTCCCTGAGCACTTTCATGGAGAGGAGCAGCTCACTGCCTCCCTGGACCCCCTTCCTGCTTGCCCGAAGCCTCACTTTGAACACCAGCCAGATTTGTACTAAAGAGGCACTACTGTGAGGCAGTGTTTGCAGAGTTACCCCATGCACTTGAAGAAAGCCAACCCATGCTGAATGTCAGGGATGGATGGGCTCTTGCAGGAGAAGCACGCCTGCTCCTGTTAATCACCAAGGAGACCTGCGGTGGGACAGCTTCCCTCTCAGTCCCTGTAGATTCAGAAATTCAAAACACATCCTCACCCCAGCTTGGTTTTGGGGTTTACCCAGTGTCTGTGTGTCCTTCGGACCAGCAGCACCACCATGGTCTGCCTGAATGTCTGGGGCAAACTGGTAGGGATCCTGCAGAGCTGGCAGCGCTGCTGGCTGGGATGAGTCAGAGAGTTTCCGATAATATCTACATGGCACAAGTGCAGCTGGCCTCACAGCCAGGTCTGGGTGCATGCCTTGACTGGGCACTCATCCCCAGCAGGTCACAAGTCACAGGCATTGCCCAGGAGAGCTGAAGGCACCCTGCTGCCCTAGGATCCCACTGGCAATCTTGGGTCTTTCCAAATAAGCCACCACATCCCACAAAAGACAGCCCATCCTCCTGGTGCTGGTGGCATGCAGCAAGCCAGCTCCTCTATAAGCACATCTGAAAAGGTGAAGAAATGCTGAGGTGGTGCTTCCCTTGTTTGCTCAGCACCTGGGCTGCAACTGTGAGCAGTAGCCAGAAGAGTGCACTGGAATAAAGGATTAAAAAAACACCAGAGATCTTCCCTTCAGAGCACGTGACTTCAGAGGCAGGCAAGAGTTGTCAAAGCAACTGAAGGACATCAGTTATCAAAGGATACCATGCATAGCTCAACCCTGAGGAATTTGCCCATCTAATTCCCTTATGACAGCAACTGCCTTGTAGGAATCTGGATGGGAGCAGAACGGGATGGGGAGCACCAGGTAGCCATGCACAAGCAGTGGCTTGGCACAGCACCCTGCACCACCCACATTCCAGCCCCACATGAGCTCTAAGTGGCCACTGGCATGGGTGGTCTTCTTGGAGAAGATGGGAAATGAGTGAGAAAAGCCCAAATCTCTCTAATACAAATGCTTTCATTTTCAAGAGCATTAAGTGCAGTCATCTGGGAAACCCCAGGGAACACCACCGAATGTGTGGATTGATTCCTATTGGCATGCTACTGGCCCAGTTCCTCCATGGCAAGCAGAGATGATGTCTCACCCTCACACAAGCTAAGCTCTGCTTTAGCAGCACATACCTAGCCTGGGCTGGGAGCCTCATTAACAGTGCGTTGCTCATCAGCACTCGGAACAGGCTGTTACACCAGCTGACAGGCAGTGTGAAAACAAGAGAGCTCCAGCCCAAGAAAAATGAAATCAGACACAACAGCTGTGCTACAGCAAGACGGCACCCAGCAAGAGGTGGAAATGGTGCTCTCAACCAGCTTCCATTTGACATGCTGCACCTGATACAGCCACCAGAAGGTCCACCTGACCTAACCCACATGGGGAATGCAGTCCTCACCCCACATTAACTCAGACCCATGGGGGGATGCTCCCTAGCCATCATGTTTTGCTATGTGCCTGTCTCGGGAGGTGAGTGGTACTGCTTTGGGGAATAGCATGGCTGTTTCTTTCTTTTCCTTCCCAGCCGCTTGTCTTGGCTACAACAGCTTCCAAACTTAACCTAAACACCCTTTTCCTGGAAGATGGGAATGCAGCAAAGAGCAATGAATAAGTTCACCCAAGAGAGCTCTCTTGGCTGTCCAGAGCACACCTATTTCATGCAGCAAAGCTAGGTGCCACTTCCCATCCCAGCAGCTGCTGCTGGATAGGTACAAATAGAAACACATGGGTAAGACGCAGCATCAGATTTTTTTGCTCGTATATCTGTGTTTTTATTCTGTAAGCAAAAATTAAGGGCAACCTCAACATCTGCAGGCAGGATCTCCCCAGAGGCAGATGCTGCCCCAGCCCCATGCACCACAGTGTGCTGGGGGCTATGAGTGAAGCCCTATTACAAAAGCTGCTGGCTGCAGCTGCTGGTGCTGCTGAGAATATATGGCGAGCTTTATGGGTGATAAATTATAAATGCTGGCAGCGCTATGTGAAAATACATAGCTTGAGATGGTTTATTCATGCATTGTGTTTGGAAAAGCAGCTGACCCTTCTGAACCAGGAGTGCTTGCTCTGGATGAGGAGTTCAGTGGTTCCTTACCCACAGATACATGCTATGCAAGCTCTCAGCAGGAAGTGGTAGAATGACCCCTGACTCCCTTGCTCCTACAGCACGCAGTGCTTTATTGCTGTGTGGAACAGTAAAACACTATATACTTAAATATAGGGCAAGGGTTTCCTGCCTGTAACCTCGTTAGTTGAGCTTTCATATCTGTGGCCAATGCTTTCCTGTGCCGTTCTGCTGCTGCTTCTCCTTTTCTGCTGCCCCTTCTCCTTGCTTGTGGTCAGGTTACGGTGCTTCTGCTTCCCAGCCTGACACTGACAACTTGCAGCTGTGGTGCAGATCTCCCTTGTATGAGCGCACACAGGCAGCGCTGGGTTCTGCCTGGATTCCTGCTTTTTCTGAGAGCACTAGGAGCTGAGCAGCCTCACCTCCTGCTACATAGCTAGGTCGTGCTGACAGCCCCACAACATCTGGGGAGGGCAGTGAGGGGAGGAGAAAGACAGAGTCCAATGTAAACGCAGTAACAAAGCTTTCAGTGAAAAAAAAAAAAAAAAATTGCCGGCACTCAGATCACATGTACCCTTGGTTGCTTTGACTTAATGGCTAGCTGGGCTGGCTTCCTGCACGGTCATTAAATGGGTTAAGCCTAATTGCTCCCAAGCCTGAAGCTTTCTGTAGTTCAAAGAAAAAGGCACGCAATGGAAACAAACAAGCTGTCCACGTCCCTCACCTGCTCTCCTATGTCTGTCCCCTTGGGAGAGGCTGTCCCTGGCGTCCCTCTGCCTGCCTGGGTGCTGCCCGGGGACAAACCCAGAGGTTCAGAGCGCTCACTGTGGGGATATTTCCAACCCAGGGAGCAGCGGCTGCCTCCCTGTGGGCAGCCCAAGGGGCAATGAGGATGGAGGGATCCTCTGGCTCTGGTGATCCCTGTCCCCCTGTGACAATGAGGGGACGCACCTTCTGTGATGGGTGCTGTCACGGGGGAGCAGCAGCTGCGGGACAGACTTCCCCAGCAGGGTCAGAGTGATTGCAGAACTTTGCTTTGTGTTTTGCTGGTCCTGAGCTGTGATGAAGAAGGAAAAAGGTGCTGAGATGGTCTGACAGGGCTTTGGTCTGGTGTCCCGCCTTCTGAGTAAAGGAATGGCAAAAACTTCCTCCTTCTTTTCTCAAACGCAGTGCGAGAGATGCTAATATCTAATTAGAGGGGCAGGAAAAAGCCTGATGATATTTGTTACTTGCCAAGCTGCGTTCTCTCTGTCACTAACTCCTGAAGAATGAGCATATTTAAATAATCATCTGTACTGTTGGTTGGGTTGGTTTTGTTTTTGTTTTAAAGGTGGAAAAGTTTTGGGTTTTGTTTGGTTTTGTTTTTCTTGTAAATACTATTTCAGTGGAGAAAATAATAATAGTAATATATATATATGGGAAGCATCCAAAAGATTCGTGCTCTTTTGCAAGCATCCCAAGAGAAACGGAGTAGGAATTTTCCGAGGTGTCTTCCACAGGGTCCCACCGATGCTGGGATGGGATGCCGCACTGGGAACAACACGTCCCCAGCCTCAGCACTGCTAGCGGGCTCAGGTGGGACGCTCGGCTGGAGAAGTCCCAGGAACAGCTGACCCGCTCCGGGCCGTTTGGTCCCCGAATGGCTGAGTGCTCCCGCACCTCACCAAGCCGGGCACGGCTCGGTGCCGCCGTGCCGCACGCAGCTCGGCGCTAAACGCTTCTTCGCCCAACGCGTTCGTCCCTGCGCGGGGCTCGCAGCTCCGCCAGGCGCTTTCCCGCTCCCCGGGCTGCCCCCAAAGCCTCCCGAGGGCCAGGGATGCTCGCGGAGCGCGCCTCTATGGGTACCCGCGGACACACGGGCTGGACGCATCCCAGCCGCCCCCGGGACCCGCGGCCAGGAGGGCCGCTTCCCACAGAGCCTCGGAGCGCCCCTCGCACCACAAGGGCGAGCAGCGCGGTGTCCCCCCGCGTTCCCCTCCCACGCGCGTCCCCGCCGCTCACCTGCGGGCAGGAGGAGGAGGAGGGCGAGGAGAAGGCGGCAGCAGCAGCCCATGGTCCCGGCGGCGCGAGCAGCCGAGGACGGAGGGAAGGAGAGATGGAGGGAGGAGGCGGGGGGAGGCATCGCCCTCCCCGCTCCCCGCTCCCCGCCCCGCTCGCCGCCCGCAGCGGCACCGAGAGCGCAGCGGCACCTGCTGGCACCGGCACCGCGCAGCCATCGCTTCCCCCCCCTTCGGCGTCGCCCTGACTGCAAACCCCACGCGGTGACCGTGAGAAGCCTCGGAGACCTTTCCTGGGCACCGTCCTCTGGCTCCAGCTGCCGTCTGCACGGCCACCTCCAGGTCTCATTGGCATTGGCCGCTTCTGCGTGGTCACCTCACCTGGTGTCACTGGCACGGGTTTCCCCCCCTTAGTCTCGTTGGCACGGTCATTAGCAACAGATTTTTTGGCACGTTTGATGCTTAAGAGGTTCTCTGACTCTTTTGTTTCGGGAATTTACCCGCCGTCGGCTTCTCCTGACCTCCTGCACCTTCTCAGCTGGAAGTCTCCTCTATCTCTGCGGGCAGAAGGGAATGGCTGAGATGCATCTGCCGTCTTAGCAGTGCCATTCGCAAGGAAGGGTTCTGAGATCTAAAGAGGTGAAATAAAAAATGCTGAGGAGAAAGAGGATGCTAAAGAGGAAAAGAACACAGCCTGCTAAGCAGGAGGGACTGCTGAGTTTGGGGAGTTCTAGAAGAAGTGGTGCACAAAAGAGGAATGGCAGAAAGAGCTGAGAAGCTCGGCCCTTGGGTGGTGTGCACGAGATATCCGAGAGCCGATGTTTGGGAGACTGCAGGAACTACAGCATGCGGTAAATAGAGGATATCCGAGCTGCTGTGCTAGAAATAGATAGGGTTCCCCTAACGGAAGAGGGTGCTCACACCCCTGCTGCCCGAGGGCCCAAAGGCCCGTTCAGAGGGACCCGGGACGAGACACACGCGGGCCGCCAGGGCCGCCCACCAGCCGGGCGTGTGCGGGAGCGGAGGCCCGGCGGGCGGCCAAGCGGGGCGGCTGCCAGCGCCGCGTTCACAGCCGCCATCCCGCGGCGTGAGGTCACCGTTTTCTTTCCAGCCCGTCATTCCTCCCCTTGAGCTCATGCGGGCGCGGACGAGCCGGGAGGCCGCCCCGGGGATGTGCCACCCTCTTGGCACCCGCAGCACCGCACGGCAGCCCGAGGCTCCGCGTGAGGGTGTTCGGGCGGGTGCGAACGAACCCCCTTTCCGTAGCGCTCGGGACACCCCGCACGGGGTGCGGGCGGGGAGATCCCCTCCGGGGGTCCCATCCGTGGGTTTCCGCGCCGCCGGGGGGAGCGGGAGGAGGAGGAGGAGGCAGAGCCGCTCCCGCCCCGCCCCGTCCCGTCCCGCCCCGCCACGGCCGCCGGTCACCGGGCACCGGGCAGGCGGAGGCTGCGGCGCGCATGGAAGCGGCGGCGGTCCCGGTCCCGGGCGGTGGTCCCGGCCCCCTGCTGCTCTTCCTGGCCCTCGCCTCCGGTAAGCGGCGGCACCGCGGCCGCGCGGGGGAGTCCGTCCCGGCACGGGGCTCGCACGGTCCTGGAGTGCTTGTACTCCGTGCTCCCCGTCCCGTCCCATCCCATCCCGTTCTTCCCGGTGCCTACCCGTTGCCATCCCCGTCCCCCGCATGTCGTGCCTCGTGTTCCCTCCCCAATTCCGTCCTGGTGCTCCCCGTGCTGAGTCCCTCGGGTTGAAACCTCCCTGGAGGATGGGACGCTTCTGCCACCCGGCAGCGGGACCCTGCCCGTGGGCAGCCTCAGTGCTGGTGGACATCTGGGTGCGCGGACATGTGGATATATTTTGCCGTCCTAAGCAGCGCCAGCGATAGAGGATACTAGGCAGCGAGTGCCTGCCCCGCAGGTTCCCGCATCGGAGCAAAGGTGCTCCTCCTCCATAAGGAGCCGTCCTGCCCCAGAGCCTCCCTTACCAAGTCACTTGGTTTGGCTGCCTTCAGGAGCAGCACAGCCCCACTGTTGCCCATCACTCCACCTACTGCGTGGATTTCGGGCAGCAGGCAGCCCCCTGGGTCCCAGGCGTGCCCGTTGCCATGAGCAGGCCGGGGCTCGGCCCTTTGGTGGGGCTGTGTCGTGCTCTGCCCAGCCCACACCCACACAGGGGAATGGTGCCCGACCTGTTTTGGGGCCGTGGTGCCCAGCACAGGAAGATGAGAACTGTGGGATCCAGCCTTGGAAGGACATCTGTGCTGGGTGGGCTGAGAGCTGGCTGCCAGAGACCCCACAGGGCTGCTATTACCCACATCATCCCCATGCCACTGCCCTCCTGAGGGGAGGCTGCCTGAGGGAGGCTTGCAGAAGGAGGGCAGCTGTGGCAGCTGTTTGCCGTGAGGGTGGGGAAGCTGCCCTGCTGGGGTCGTCTCGTGCTGGGGTGAAGTCAGCCTGCAGCTGGTGCTGGGGGGGCAGCCGGGCCTCAACTCTCATGCTGGAGACTGCACCCAAGCTTATTGGCGCTCAGTCACACGACGTGTGCAGTTACAGCAGCGCTGCCTATATATAGCCTGGAGGGACACAGAGCCAGGAAAGGCTCGACTGCTGGCTGGGGGACTCAGGAGGTTGCCCACTTACTCCCTCTGCCACTACCATGGGGCCCTGGCGGGCAGGCCAGGTGGCCAGGTGGCACAGCACACCCGCCCACTCTTCCCCACATGATGAGGATGTGCCCCTGGTGACATGCTGCCCTGGTAAGCACCGGCCCCACCAGCAGGACCTGTCCTGTGGGAACTGGGGCTGTGCTGGGTCATCACTGTTGAGATCTGCTTACTGCACCACCGTGCAAACCGCCCCAAGGCTGGGGCCACGGTGACTGTCCCTTTGCCATCTGAGCCCATGAAGTGGCACAATCGGGTTGAGTGCCTGGGTTTGCTCCATGATGGATGTCCCCCTGCAGCAGCAGCAGCAGGGATGTCACAGCACCTGGTGCAGGTGTGGTGACACCTGAAGCCAATGGGGCTGGTTTGCAGCTCAGTTACCTCCTCCCACAGCCAGCAGTTTTTGGACACCCATGCTCTTCCAAAGGGGCCACCTGGCTACCTGGGGCTCTGCCAGCCATCCTCATATCCCCCAAACCCTTCCTGTTGGCTCTTGCCCCTCTGGACCCCCCAGGTTGCACCACCACGGCATGGGCAGCGTGCAGGCTGCAATGGGCCATGGCTAGGCGCTCACAGGTAGGAAGCGGCATCCCTCCCTCCCTGCCTGGAGAAAAGCTGATGCTGGTGAGGCAAAAAGTCCCTTCCCGGTGGCCGCCAGCCTCCCCGTCCCTGCTCAGCTGCTCTCCTTCATTCCAGGCCTGGTGCTTTTCAGCTGCGTGGGTGCCGATGCCAACGTGACCGAGGGTCTGCCTTGCGAGGGCTGTGCAGGTGAGGAGGTGTGGGAGCGGAGCGGCAAGCTGCCGTGTTTTGTCTGGCGCAGAGGCCAGGTTCTGCTTATCAGCGCAGCAGCCCTGAGCCGGCGATGGCCAAGGTCGTGAGCTGGCAGCAGGCCATACTCAGGGTCCCCGCTGCATCCCATCCTGGTCCCTGCAGGTAATGTGACGCAGCTGCGGCGGCGGGGACACTTCTCCCGGTGCCCCGAGGAGTACCGGCACTACTGCGTCAAGGGACGCTGCCGCTTCCTAGTGGCCGAGGCGGCTCCAGCCTGCATGTAAGTCGCCAGCGGAGGGGACGTGGTGGCACGGGGGAACGGCACGCTGCGGGGATGGGGTGGTGCGACGGTTTTTAGAGCCCTGTTGTTGTCCCCTGCGCTGCGCGGCAGGTGTGAGCGAGGCTACACGGGGGCACGGTGTGAGCAGGTGGACATCTTTTACTTGCGAGGCGACCGGGGCCAGATCGTGGTCATCTCCCTCATCGCTGCCATCGTCACCCTCATCGTCTTTGTCGTCTGCGTCTGCCTCTGTGCTCAGTACGTGGGGCCGGGGCGGGAGCAGGGTGCGCGGCCCTTGGGCACGGCCAGGTGCCATTCGGTCTGAGGTCTGAGCTGCTGGGAGGGGCGCGGGGCATCACCGATGCCTCGTTCCGCTCATTTGTTTCATTCCTGTCCCCTCAAAAGCCACTGTCGGAAGCAGCGCAGGAAGAGGAAGGAAGAGGAGATGGAGACGCTGAACAAGAACGTGCCCTCGAGGAGCGAAGATGTGCTGGAGACGGACGTTGCGTGAAGGTGCGGGGGCTGGGGGGTCAGCGGGGATCCCCTAAGCCCTGACAGCTGCCCGCCAGGAACCTGCGGGCGGGTCCCGGCGCCGGCCGGGGGGGCGAGAGGTCGCGCTTGTCACGGTGCTAATAAAAGGGTGACCGAAAGCCCGCGCTTGTATGCGTGTTGCAAGGTGTCCTCCCCCCCGCCGTGCCCGCTTCCCCGTATCTTCCCCCCCAACGCAGGGCAGGGCGGGACGCACCGCTCCTGGCACCGCCCCGCGCGGCGGGGCTTCGGCGTGGGGGTGTTGTGTCAAGCAGCGCCCGCCAGGGGGCGCCGCAGCGCAGGGCGAGACCGCCGCCATCCCTTGGAGGCCTCAAGAGCCGGGGGCGCTGCGGGTCTCGGCGCAGCCGGAAGAGGGCGCTGCAGCGCAGCGCAGTTTCCGGCAGAGCTGGCGCGTGGCGCCGCGAGGCGCGAAAGGACGGCGGCCGTGGGGCGGCCCCGTTGCTGTTCCCCCGAATTGCTCCCCCGCCCGTCCGCCGACGCGTCCTTCGGCACGGATCCTCACAGCTCGGCCTCGGGCTGGTGGCAAGAGGCAGCTCCTCGCTGGCGGTACAAAGTAAATCCCGCTCGAGGCCTGGCGCGGCCCCGAAGCCGCGCTTCCACCTGGCTCCCGCCTCCCGATACCAGCGGGGCTTCGGGAAATCCAGCAGCTCCTCGCCTTCCCTGCCGGGGGCTCCAGCCCGCGGTGCGCGGTGGGGCCCCGCCTTGCTGGAAGCACGGCTGCCGAGGGCTGGCACCTGCCCGCAGCCGTGTCCGCGTGCTCCAGTAGGGAGGGACCTGACTGTGCAGGATTTCATTCTCCCATTGCAAACACCGCCTCGGCTCCGTGCAGGGGACAGCCCAGCCCGCGCTCACCCTGCTCCGCACCTCCCTGAGGCACCGCAGGGGGCACGGACGCCTCCGGCACCAGGTAACCACAGCCTGGGCTTCGCGCAAGCTATAAGTCGATTGCTGTCATAAGCAGAATATTACAGTTCACAGTTGTATGCTGTACAGAAGCTAATTAGCTTGTATTCCTTAATAAGCTTTGGATTTCTCCAGCTCATGTGCAGTTCCAGCTTATGGCTGTGTCTAGCCCAGGAAGTCTCTCGTTTATTGTATCCCCAGTTCATTTAATCTCCAGCTCGGTTTTCAGCTCTGGCTCATTACAGTTGTAGGGGAATTGTCGGGTCACAGCTTGAACTGATGATTGAGCGCCTAGTGAAGGGGAGTGGCTGGCCCAGGGAGCACAGGCAAATTATTTGCAAGTGTGCTCCCCGTGTGACCACAAAGGTGGAGGCATCCTAGGCTCACATAAGGGGCTCATATAAGGGTCAGCTACTGAAGAGAGATTATCTCTTGGACTTGAGCTGTTTGCTGTAAAGGAGGGCTCTATAGTCAGAGAGCTCCTTCATCATTTGTGTGAGTTCAGCTTTTTTTTGGTATGTGACTATTGGTTTACCTCCAAATACTTTGCCTGGGATTGCCAAGAACCTGTTAGAAGCAATTTTGCTTCTTTGCAAGTAGAACACAGCTTGTGCTTGTAAAAACAGCCTGGCTTTAGACAAGGTTGTAAATAATCACTGTCACAACTTTAGTATGGTATGCCATAAACTATAGGATAGCTATTTTTATTTTAGATTTATTGATTAATCAGGCCTGGAAACATCCAGCTCCCAGCATCTACAATTCATTGGATGCCTCCAACTCACTGTAGTTCTGGCTCATTTCTATGTCCAGGTAGTCATAGCTCATGCAATTAGAACTGTTAAAACAAGCTAGACTTTAGACAAGGTTGTAAATCAATCACTGTTGTAACTTGATCGTTAATAATTGAATATCTTAGTTGTATACTGTATAGATACTGACTAATTTAGTTTGTATTTGCAGGCTAATTAACCCTGGATGTATTCAACTTGCTGCGTCTCTGGTTTATAGGCAGCTCTGTGCTTCTCTCCAGTTTGTTTGCAGCTCCAGCTTGTGGGCATGTCCTGGAAATCTCCTAGACTTCTCCAGCTCTATTTTGGCTCCAGGTAACTACAGCTCGTGTTTGTTAAAACAGTCTGGGCTTTATACAAGGTCACAAATCAATCGCTGTCATAACTTGATTATTACTACTGAATGTCATAGTTGTACATTGTATAGATACAGACTAGTTCTTGCTTTTGCTGATTTATTAGTTGTGGCTGTCTCCAGCTCATCAGAGCTCATGGTTGCTGCAACAGTCTAGGCTTTAGACAAGATCATAAATCAATCACTGTCATAACTGTAACATTACATGTCATAGTTATACATTGTAAACTACTTAGTAGTCAGTTGAATTGATTGATTAATTAGTCTTGGACACCTCTGGCTCCCTGCATCTACCATTAATTGGTGTGTCTGGTCCTAGCAGTCTCCAGCTTGCTGTGGCTCTGGCTCATTTGTTTCTAGCTCATACTTGTTCCAACAGTCTGGGCCTTTTTAAAAGGCCATAAATCAGTCATTGTTATAATGTGAATACTAATACAAGCTGCCATCGTTTTCTAACTGTTGTACTACACAGCAGGCCCGTTGGTAACTATTCTGGGTATTGTTTAAACATTTGAATAAGCAGTTGAGCTGAAAAGTCATGTTTTACCCAGAGAGTCTCACACGTGGGTTCAGCTCACTGCACACCAGCACCCAGCTTTCTGGGGACCAACACAACCATTTCTGTGCTTGAGAGCGCCCTCCCTGCTGCTTTCTGCACCCAGCCAGCCCCGGGGCTTGGCTCAAGGCAGCAGGCCTGGGTTCTGTGTCTGAGCCCCGAAAACTGGCTCTGAGTTCCAAAAATAAGCCGCTCGGTCTCTGTTCTCACGCTCCCACAGCATCCCCTGCGCTTGTTACGGAGGCTGAAAAATGCGTGATGGGCTGCAGACTGTGGTCCAACAGCGGCCAGATGAGCCTGTTTTCAAGCCTCAGAAACGCAGGATTCCATCTCTGCTTTCAAGAGGTGGGAATGCACAGCTCAGTCACTCTCACTGGGCCCCCAAACCAACCAAATGAGCCTCGGTTTGAGCCCCTGCAAGGCAAGAATTTGCCTCCGCTGCCGAGCCCCAAACCTCTCACCCAGCTGCGTTCTCTGCTCCAGAAGCCGTCACCGTGCGCACCGCTTCGCTTTTCCTTCTGCCCCACGTGCGATGCCGAGGCGGGGAGCGCAGCCCCAGCCCCGCTGCCTTCATCCTCCGGCTCCGGCCGCTTCGCAGCCGCACCAGCAGCGCGGCGCCGCCCACGGCCGGAAGGGGAATGGAGGCAGGAGGGAAGATGGCGGTCGGGCCGCGCAGGCGCCTTGAGGTCTCAGCGCCAGTCCCGCGCCCCCGAGCCGCGTAATGGCGGCGGCTGGAAGAGCGAGTTAGGAGCGTCGTGGGTTAAACCCGGGGCAGCACTTGGCTTCAGGAAGCTCATTTTGCACACGGTTTGCAATCCTGACCCCGTCCCTTCGGCATCCCGTGGTGACTCCCTGCCTTTTCCTCTTGAGGCTGAGATGATGCCTCAGCACTTGTTCTTATCCTGTATGGTACAGCACAGGACAGCAATTACAACACACAAGGCAAAGGTTTGCCAGCATCACTGCATTTATTTTCCACTCTGGGTCACACCGTGCTGATTCTAACACTGTATTGCTCTCTAAGCACTCGCTGATGTTTAGGCACTTTTTAAGAAAGGAAAAACTGATTTCCTACAACCCAGGAAAAATTTTCAGAGAGAAAGAGGTGAAATTTGCTCGTGTGATTAACTTGCACAGAAGAAGTGCTGGCAAGAGGCAAGGGGTGGCTCCTCTGCTTCAGCTGCCAGCAGTTCATCTCCACACTTCAGCGCATTGTCACCAGCTCCTCTGCAGAGGTAGGGTGGATAGCAACTGTGTTGTCAAAGTCAGCCTTGGTGGCTCCCATTTTGATGGCCACAGCAAAGCCCTGTAGCATCTCGTCACAGCCCAGGCCTTGCATGTGCAGCCCCACCACCTTCCAGGAAGAAGCAAGAAGCCAGTATGAGACCAGAGTCACAGCCAGGAGTGCACACCACCACCACCACTGGTGGCCCCCCACAGGGACAGCCAGTGGTGTTCCCTGCAGCAAGATCCTACAAGGGGACCTGCACCTTCCTAGGTGGGGATACCACCATCCCCTTCTACACACCTTCTCCTCCTTACCAGCGCAGACCAGCTTCATCACACACTTCACCTTCCTCTGCGTGACTGCATGGTACATGGGAGTGAATGACGTGGAGTAGATCTTCACGTTGTCCTTCCCATGCACAGAGATGGCTTCATCTGCAGCAGAAAGCACTGCACATCAGTTTCCCTGGCCTGTTTCTCCACACAGGCACTGATTTAACACCTGCATGGCTCTCTGCAGGTTCTCCCACCCCTACCTTCCGTGAGGCCCACAGTTCCAATGGGCGGGTGGCTGAAGACGACAGTGGGGATGTTGCTGTAGTCAAGCCGGGCACATTGTTGGTTACCAAAGAGCCGAAGTGCCAGCTTTCTCCCAGCTGCAATGGCCACTAAGGAGAGGGACAGGGAATGTGAGGCATGGCTCTGCTAGGGGACGAGGGGATGGAGAGCATCAGTACGCACCTGGGGTCAGAAGGGCTTTGCCACAGACATCTCCGATGGCATAGATCCCTTTTCTCGTGGTGTTCTGGAACTCATCCACCACCACATGGTTCTGGGCATCCACTTTCACACCCTGCCAGGGGAACACCAGCCATGTCAGCACTTAGAACCTTGTGGTCCTCAAAGCAACGTGAAGGTCCTTGGATGGAGGAACAGAGCCTGGCAGGAACGCGCCAGACTTTTTATGGTCCCACACGGCACCAAGAAGCTCTGCAGCCCAAGGATGGCAATGCTTAAGGGGAAGGGGACACATTTCTGTCTCACCACATGCTCCAGACACAGTTCCTCCGTGTTCGGCTCCCGCCCAATGGCCCACAGAAGGCAGTCCACATCATGGATCACCTTCACAGTTGGCTTGTGCCCGGGCTCAGAGGATGTCACCTTCACCTCCAGCAAGCCACTGGGGGACTTGGTGACAGCCTGGACCTGCGGGGACAACCAGGAGCCATGGTGGGATGGTGCTAGTAGGGTCGGTAAGCAACCACCCTTGTTTGGGGTGCCACCCCATCCATCTCAGAATCACAGAATTGCTCAGGTTGGAAAAGACCTTCAAGATCATCAACCTCATCTTGTCCCCAGTGAGCACCCATACCTGTGTGTGCTTCCAGACATCAACTCCAATGTTCTCCAGCTCCTGTGTGCAGTTTGTGCTGATCAGCGAGTCAAACGTCCTCAGGACCTAGGCAGGGACCATGCAGCCATCAGAGATGATAGTGCACACACTAGGATGCTTGATGGCTCTATCCACCTCCATCTCCCTTCTGCCTGTTTTCTTGCCCCACTCTGTCACAAATAGGCTGGGATGTTTCTGCTTCATGGTAAAGCATTTCTTTGTTTTTTTTTAATCTTCCTTAGTTTGCTTTCTTCAAGCTATGACTCAACATGAAGCTGAAGGAAGCAGCTCCCACGGCACGCACTGCTACAGAAAAGCTCTGCATGCTCTACAGCTGCAGGGATGGGCTCAGCAGCGTGCCTCTGCTCTGCCTCCACCCACTGGCTACCCTGCCAGAGACCTGTGGGCAGCTGGGATGTGGCTGTAATGGGAGGCACCGTGGGGATGGCCAGCAATAGTACCTTGTCCCGACGGATAAGCAAGGAGGACTTGGAACCCAATGTGGAGAGGATCCCTGCGATTTCCACTGCAATGTACCCTGCACCAACGACCACGCTGTGCCTGCAGAGAAGCAAGAATGCCACGTGCATGTATTTGGAGCTTGACAAGCATCGGAAGCCTGGCAGCTTCTCCTGGGCCCAAACCAAATAGTTCATCTTGGGTGCCACCATAGCGGAAGCCTTGCAGAACAGCCTATGCAACCTCCCAGGGCAGAGCTGAGAAGAGCAAGGTGATCAGCTGGAGCCACTGAGAAGCCACCAAGCTCTGGGATTTACCTCTCCACTGCATCACCGGGATGGGAGATATTCCACTGTACCTGGGAAGTTCCTCCAGGTCGAAGAACCCATCACTGGTTATACCGAGACTGGCACCTGCCAAGCAACACGGTGATTTTACCATGGATAACTGTAAGAAGCTTCTTGCAGCCACATCACTTGCTCTCTACTTGTGGTACGTGGGTACTCACCGGGAACTTCAGAGTCAGGAGGGACCGATGGGCGCCCACCTGTCGCAATGAGGATGTGAGGAGCTGTGTACTTCTTCCCATTGACTTCAATGGTGGGCTCTGGATCGGAGGTGAACTTGCCATAGCCACGGATTATGTCAATGCGAGCCTGTGGAGCAACAGCAGGGAACCCAGGTATCGCATCAGCAGCAAATAAATAACAGAAAATAGACAGAAAGGACTGCTTCCATGCCAGGCTTAGGGAATAAAAGCATCCACACCTTGGTTACGTTATTTTCATAGATCTCATTCAGGCGTCTCACATAAGCATCGCGCTTCTCCTTAATGGATCTGGAAGAAGAGGGAAGTTTATTGTCACCGCCAACTAATTAAGCTGCAGAGCTCATCTGAAATAACTCTCTCCGCATGGCAAAGGAGGTCCAAAATAAAATGGGTGTGAGTTGCACAGCAGGCAGGTGCCTTCCCCACTGGGGCTGGCACCCAGCCCCACCCAGCCCGCGCCTCACCTCCAGTTAAACCTGATGCCAGGTATCTCGAAGCCATAGTCAGGATGGTCATGGATGAACTCTGCGTGCATGGCGGTGTTCCACATCACCTGCTCACACAGAGCACGGCCCACTCAGTGCCCTGGTGCGGCAGGTTTCAGGAAGAGCCCATTACACCCAGCGGGCTCTTGTGGTCTCAGGAGAACTGCAAGCACCACGGGGGCCCCGAGGTCTGCCGCAGCAAACACCCAGCCGCTGCACGACTGCGACCACTCTTTGCCTGCAAGGCCATACAGGCGGCTTGTGCCACCAGGATCTTAGCTTGGCCTCATGCAGGCAGCACTTCCTGATGCCATCCCTCTGCCCAGACCAGCTCACGGGACAGGGATCTGGGTGCCCCAGGGAGGTGCAATTGTGCAACGCTCTGCAAGCACTGCTTCCTCCCCACGCCCTCCTCTGCAGGTTGTGCCCTGACCTCAGTGCAGTTATCTGCCTTTTGCTCAGGGCCAAACCCAAGGCACCAGACTCTGTGCCGGGTCTGAAACTGACCCAGAATATAACGTTGCAAACAACAACAAAAAAAGCACACTCACTTTTTTTGGCACACACCCAACGTTGACCTAGGAGGGAAGAAGAGCAAGTTGCGAGCATGACTTAGACGAGGAGATGCTCCGGCAGCGCTGCGCGCCACGTCTCATTGCCCGGAGCCGGCGGCGAGGGCAGCCCCGTGGTCGGGACAGCCGAGGCGGGCGGGTGCCGCGTCCCTCGTGCTGTGTCACAGCCCTCCGCTTCCTCGAGGTTGAGCACCGAAGGTCAGCGGTCCAAAGGTAGAATACGAGAGATCCTCCGAGCGCGCCGTTTGCGGCCGCGTTCCGGCAGCGTCGCGCGGCCGCTCCGGGAGGGGAAGCGCACCGCCGCCGCTTCTTCCCGAGCGAGCCGTCCGGCGGACGAGCCGCTTTCCTGCCCGCTGCGACATCCCTCTTCGCTAACCGCGTCCCGCCGCCTCCCTCGGGCCGCCTCCTCCGCCCAACTTACGCAGGTGCCGCCGAGGCGTCGCGGTTCCACCAGGGCGACTCGGACGCCCATCTCGGCCGCCCTGCGCGCCCCCGCCAGCCCCCCCGACCCGCCGCCCAGCACCAGCAGCTCGTACGCGGCCGCCGCCATGGCTCAGCCGCAGCCCGCCCTCCCGCCCGGCGCCGCCCCGGCCCGCCCCCGAGAGCGCAGCACCACGGCTCGGGCTGAGAAGGGCGTTTATTGTTCAGGTACAGCGAGCGGGAGAAGCGCGGCCGTGACAAGTACGCGGAGGCGGGAACAACACAGGACGGGAATCGAGCTAAAAAGGGAACGCTTTATTCCGTGTTATGACAACGTACTCCCCAAAAGCAGGAATCGCTTCCCTTCTCCTGGAAGCGCAGAAGGGCGGCGGGTAGAAGGGGCCTTAAAGGCCATCCCTGCATCCCCTGGGCCGGGCCGCCCGGGGCTCCAGCCAGCCTGGCCTGCTCCTTTTCAGGCGCTCGTCTTTCAGTAAAATCAAGAGTGGTGGGGTAAAGAAGTTAGTGTGCATTTCCCTTAAAAATGAACTCCGAAACGCTAATTCATGCCAGTTAACCACTAGAACTAAAAATTTACAAATAAGCGTAAAAGGAGGTGGAAGCGTTAGAGTTACCTTGTCCTCGCTGAACAGTCCAGAAAAAAAAAAACCAACAAAAAATAATGATTACAATACAGCAGGCAAACTGACTGTTGGACTGATTGGTATAGGATATATAGTGTTGTAAGGAATTCAGTCTCAAGTTGTGCTGAATGCTCTTCATCCTCAGTATGGCACATTTTGGTCCATGATGGGGATTATAAGTAGAGACGAACCCCGATTTCTTACAGAAACATGTAAATATTGTTGCTCTTTAAAACGCCAGGTGTACTTCCTTCTAAAAGGTTATGAGAGGTTTATAGGAAGTAGTCTGGGGTACGACGGGTGACATGAGGCTCTCCACGACGAGGTGCTGGGTCAAACTGAAGGCTGCAGGAAAGAAAAAGGGGGTCATTTCTCCTCCACACAAGGCAGTTTCCAATACTGCAAACACAAGACTTGCTCTCCTGCTGCTGTCACTTTATTTTCCCAGCTGCTTCCACCTGAAGTGTCCCAGATCTCCCACAACCCCAAATCTAAATCCAGAGGACATAGCAGGTCCCCAAACTGATGAACAGTAGGAGGCAAACTCCTCTGCTGGTAGAAATGCTGACAGAGCAAACATGGCCTGGCCCCACAGAAGCTCCAGTCTTTCAGAACCAGGAAAAAGAGACAAAGCAGTACCTAAGAAGTGCTTTTAAGAGCTTGATTAGCTCTTTTTTAAATACTTTTTTTGCAATTAGAGCAGTTTGAACTAGGTTTTCATAAAAGGACCCCTTTGGAAAGGATCAGACTTTTCTCATAGTCTGGAACGGAACCATTAAGCAGGAAGAGAACAGCTTGAAGCACGTTACTCACAAGGAATATTTTAAAGTATCATCTAGTTCCATGATCGCGGCCTGGTTCCCACAGCGGTAGCAGTAATTGGGCGCACTGAAAATGGTCACCACATTTCGGTCATGGCACCAGTTATAACCCTGCCAGGAAAAAGAGAAAAGAGGTCTCTGTTAAACCTCAACCCTCAGTCCATCTGAATTTCTTCAAACAACAACTCAAGCCATTTGTGAAACAGTAGGTTCCTTCAAGGTAGTTCCATTTTCAAAAGGCACTCTACAACATCAACAAAGTGGTGTTTACAAGCAATGTTTACCTAGCAAGAATAATTTAAGCCATTCTATACAGAGACTGGCTATTTGCCACTAATGGGTTTGTATGCAAACTGTGGATCACACAATAAGGAAAACTAGAGATTTCAGGTAAACCCTCAGCTTTCATTCACCACAAATGAGAATTTGCCAGTTCACTTGGAAGGGAATCCTGACACATGCTGCTACTTAAAAGACCTGCTTGAGCGAGATGTAAAAATAAGTCTGCTCCATTGACCCACTTGGCATTTTTCCATCATGACATACAACATACAAGAATAGACCATCAGCAGCCAAAGTTAGGGCTTAATCCCTGACACATCTGACTACTGCGTACTATAGGGCAGCCTGTTTAATACAGCATGTAAGAAGATTATTACTTCAACAGGGTATGGCAGGGTCTCTGGCAATGTACTTAGTTACAGAGCAGGTCAAAGCACATCCTTTTACATCGCTTGTTGTTTTCACATGATTAAAATCCCTCTTACGTCTAGCCTTTACGTGTCAGGTCATGAAATGCACCAGAAGGTCTCACAAAAGTGACATGAATTTACATCTACCTATTTTTTTTTTTTTTAACATGTCCAGCACAAAGTGTTTCTCCTACCTCCATGACAAGTTGGTGAGCACGGGAGACCAGTGTAAGACCATTGGCATGATTAAATGTTTCAGAAATGTCTTGCCCAAACGTGTAGCCGGCACCACGTGGAGATATTCCCCAGCCGCCACGATCATCTGGATCTGACCACAACAGATCACACATTGGACCCTTGAAAAAAAGTGAGTATTCTTCGTTAGCTTTCATTGTGATTGCATAATAGTTATGAAAATATATCTTTAAATATTTACAGTAAAAAGCCTGCCTGCATGTTCTTCTCTGCATAAGCCACAAATGTTTATCTAGCAACAGTTAGTTACTCCATGCATCAGTCAACATCCATTCACAAGGAACGAATACGCATACAGCTGAGCAGTCTGTACTACCAGAGAACTGTGCGGCCACCTCCACCACACACTGCTCGCCATCTTGCCTCACCTAGCCAGAGCTGCAAAGATGTGCATAACAGATGCACATTCTTCCTGCCACTCACAGTATAATAAAAGCCACATGGGAAAGTATGTATGCAAGTCTGAGGATACACAAAGGGTTCATCAGTGCCAGCCAACTTGTAATAAATTAATGAAAAGGAAATTACCCACGTGAAGCTATGAACTAATCAAAAGATTGACGGTTAATCTTCAGCAGTTCTTCTGGCAGGGTATTAAGCATGTAATTTCCTCTGCAGAATTGTTCTTCACTGGATTTTACATATTCAGAAATACCCTGGTACATATCTTTTAACAATCACAAGTGAAGCTCAGCAGCTTTTCTCACTGAGCTATTAAGAAATTAAGGGGCACTACAAACTGTCTACTACTTATCAAAGCCCTCCGCTGTTTCCCATCCATTGATCCAAGGTACGTGGTAGGGATCATGCACAGAGGTCCTTGGGAAATTCAGATTTCAGCAAACAGATGCAGCATAAGACTGCAGTGAAAAGACCGTGAAAACCCCAGAGTAACAAAACAATCATTACCATCTATCTACAATCAGAAGCCCCACCAGGCAGCCTCCCTCCTAGTTCTGGGGGCAATTCCAACAGCTTATTTTAATTTTCAGAAGTCTCAGGCAGACCTTGCCACTCTGTTCTTGCTCCTGTACCCAATACATTTCAAGACAAACAGTTTGTTTTCATGGGGGGGATAATCAAGACCATCTGTAAGCCCCAACGACTCCAAAAGAGGAGAGCTATTTGCTAGCCTTGGAGCTCAGAGAGTGGTTTTCTTCAGTCCAACTGGCACTCCCCAGCTGCTCTATGTGGGACTCCTGGACATCAGCATGTCCTGTAGGCTCCCTCTAACTTTGTCAGGTTGCCCAGAAGAAAGAGGGTAGTAATGAACATGGTGAAAACACAAGAAGGACTGGCTGAGGTGGAGGGACAGTGACACAACAGCTTTGTCATCAATCTTTTGGTTAGTTCACAAGGAAGTGTGCAGTGAGGCACTTTCTCCTGCCAATATGACTGAGTCATCATGACAGTCAAGAAAATCTGTTTCTGTGAGAAACAGCTGTGAAAACCCCACAGCTCTCCTTTTGCAGATTGCTGTAATCAAAGCATATTGACTTGGGTGTGTTTTAACCAAATGAATTTTCATTTGCTATAGCTCTTACTGAGGCAATAATCTTCTGCGGAACAGTATGTCACACTGTGTAAATGCATTTCTGCATGACTGTACATTTGTATTGTCAACAAACATATCAAAATTGTAGTGCCCCTAGTTTCCTGTTACCTCATGTGGAACTTCCTGCAGGCGGTCCAGAGCCCTGATATGATCCAGTGTATCTATGGATGGAGAGAGGCCACCGTGGAGACAGAATATCTGTTGCAGAAAAATGAGCAATCCATTAAATGCATTTTGGTATGGGAAGACTCATCTCAGAAATAGCTGGTTTTAACCCATTATTTCGCAATTAAAGTGGTCTGCCCTCACAGGGGAGAAAACAAATTTTAATTGTCTCAGATGGAAACAAAACTGGAAGGCTGCACATTGCACGCTAGTATTGGAGCAACAAACATACTGTGCCTTCAGTATTACAGCAGTATGTCAACTTGCATGCGATGTATCACAAAGGGATTCTCACCTGCTGAAGACTCCTTTAAAATAAACAATATCTGCAGTACCCTGCCGCTCCTTAGGCAGCAAAAACAGAGGCCTTGTTGTACCATCAACTTGTATTAATACTTCACCCAATTCTTCCCAAAACCCACAGTAAACACATCGGCTTTACAAAAAATTCTGGCCACAAGCTAAGACAGCTTGTTTGAGATTGTTCATATATGGGTCAGACAGCACGGACAAGCAGTTTTGTTTATTCAGGGCAGGAAGCTTACCTGGCCATCTACTAGAGCTGTAAGCGGAAGATAATCAAACAGATCTGTGAAATACTTCCAGACATTGGCGTTGCCGTATTTCCGCAGACATTCATCATAAAAGCCGTACACTTGTGTAATTTGTCTGCTTTCATGATTTCCTCTCAGTATTGTAATGCGTTCTGGGTAACGCACCTATTGACCAAAAGGGGGGGGGGGGAAAGCAGCTTTTCTTTAACACAAGAACTGTATGAAGATATGGAGAAATACTAACTAGAAGTTCAAGCAGCAGGCAAGCACTCAGATCTATTATATAAAAGCATGTGTTCATCAACACATTCCAACTTACATTCATTTAGCTCAAGCCAACTGCAATGTCAAGGGGGGACAAATTCTTTCATATCCCCTCAAAAGCATAGTTTTGCCCAAAGTTATCTTAACAAAGCTGTCCAGCCATACCTTTAATGCTACTAGTAGAGTCACTGTTTCCACTGAATAGTAGCCTCTGTCCACATAGTCTCCCATGAACAGGTAATTTGTGTCTGGAGACTTCCCACCGATTCTAAAGAGTTCCATAAGATCGTGGAATTGGCCATGGACATCCCCACAGACGGTGACAGGGCAACGCACCTCCTGCACATTTGACTCTTTTGTAAGAATTTCTTTAGCCTAACAAGAGGGGAAAAAAAAAAAAGAAAATGCATGAAGCTCCTCCACTGGCAGGTGCAGAAGTTATTCCATTACGTTTGCACTGGAAAATTAGTTTCCCTCTAACAGAAACCACTAAAAAAAGAGCTTGTTGAATAAGCAAAGGCAAAGTGCATTTTACCAACCGTTGTGCAAAAAGACAAGTTTGGTACTGTGAAGCCTGGGCACACAGATTTTACTGTACCATGTATGACAATAAACAAATTCAAAGAAGTAAATAAACAAGTTAATTCTTAAGCTCTCCTGAAATTAAGGAGTGTGAATTTCAAGATTTGCTGTTGCATACAACTTCCATCACTGATGAGTTTCATCTATGAAACCTCTGCTTTTTCCTGTCATTTCTGAATTGCATACAATGACTGTAAGTGCTATTCCAGTGTTTCATTAGTGTCACAAGCAGATCTCACCTCCTTAAGCACAACTGACTTGTTTGTGTGAAGCATACTGGTCCATTTGATTGATAGATTTCTTGGTTCAGAAGAGCTCAGGTCGATTCATCTGACCTATGTGAACTATAGCAGCACTAGGGTTCCAGTATGACTGCCAAAGCCAAGTGCCACTCAGCTTCATGATGCCTAGCAGCTTTACCTCAAGAATCACAACTGTATCACTGGCCATCTCATGTCCTGTCTGCATGATTTCCATGGGAGGCTTGCGTGAACAGGGTTCAGAAGCCTATGGGCAAGGCAGGAACACCAGAAGAGACTGCACATTGCCCAGGCAACTACTGTGGTTTCTGAAAAATTTGGTTTGCAAAAGCAAGGGTAAAGCAAGATACTATTTCACACTTATTCCAGTAGCAAAACCAGGGCCTCTGAGGCTTCTTTGAGAAGTTATCTGACTTGCAATGATACACTTGCACACAGGCTCTCTGCTCTTGCCGCATTTTAGCCTGACTGCCACCCAAGTAATTGCTTTCCATCCCACACAGCCACGAGGAACCACACGCCTTGCCTTCAATGGCAACAGAGCAGCAGGCTCAGATCTCTCTTCTGCCAGCCCTGACAGCTAATCTTCACCGCCTTCATCCTCTGGCATCCCTCATACTTCCTCCTCCCATTGCTGCACCCCCAGGAACCAAGCATGCTATCCTAAAACCAGGATCTGGCAGGAACTGATTTGTGCCATGGAAACAGCACTGCAAGCAGTGCATTTGCTCAGTATCTACAAAGCCAGCTCATCATCTGAGCAGAGCTGATGCTAAGCAAGGCTGAACGTGACGAAGCAACTCGCCTGGCAGAAAAGCTGGACACTGCTGTGGCACTTGATGAGCAGAACCACATTACTCTGCCAAAGGGCAATGAGAACAAGGGGCAGAGCATTGGGCACCTGAGGCAGCTATCTGAAGGCACAGTGCTCTCAGATCACATTATGGTAAGAGACAACTGTCAGGAACAGGAATCTCTCAGCTATTCCCAGCCATTCCCAGGACACACAGCAACCATCAAATCCATCTCCTTCGCAGAGGGGAGGGTTTCTTCTTGCTGAAGTCATAAGGAAAAAAAGCATTCGTAAACCTTACCTGTACTAAACTGGCATGAACCTCGGTGTATATGCATGAGGCACTTTTCTAGCCCGGGGCACCTGCCTGCTTCCTGCCAAATTTCCAATTCTCTTCCAAGTTTAATTTAAATTCTTCTGGAGCCATTATCAACTTCCTGGCCATAACCAACTGGCAACAACACAACTACAGATGGAGGGAAGGCATTCCTGAATTTAGTCATCTCTCTGCACCCAGCAGTTCCTATGCTAATTACAGCCATGTAATGTAGTAATGTAGCCTATCTGCATTATTTGTTATGGTTATCAATTATTATGGTTGTATTTGCTGCCTCCAGTTCATTAGCTGACATAGGCCAGAGATCTGGCACATCTGAAGCACACAGAGCACCCATGGGCAGGCTCAGCCAGATTTGGACAGAAAGGACAAAGGATCACCCGAGCAGAACAGTCACTCGCAGGTGGCAATTTGGCCGCTCTCCAAGTCCCTTTGCTTAGGATGAGTTAGGTCTCCCCTACCACGTGGTAAGAAGCTGCTTACTAAGGACACCATCAGCAGGCTCCCCTGAGCACACCTGTCTTTACATTCGAGTGTTCATATACCTTGCTTCTCACACACTGGGAAAAAAAAAAAGAAACAACTAAAGCCCACTGGCTTGGCTAGTGCCCAGTATGCCACCTGCATGGTATGTAACCTGAGGGATGTGACCCTGATTCTCACAGACATCCTGATTATAGACTGAGTGATGTGGAATCCACTTTGCAGTTCTAAATGGAGTGTAAACTGCTGAACACATGGCATCTGACTGCACCAGCCCTCCTGAGTTCCTCCTGTTCATGCCATTAAAAGCACCTACAGGACCTCTCAAGAACTTCAGCCCTCAGAAAACACTTCAGTCACAAAACACTTGCTCTGTGTGTTCTGACACATGTTGCGTGAATCAAGAGACTGGGCTTCACTGTGAACTGGAGTTAACTGAACCACAAAAGGTGCTAGTTATTTTCTGCCTTCTTGTATTGTGCACGCTGCTCCTTTCTCAGATACATGAAAAGACAGGGTCTTCATGCTTCTGGGAGAAAGATGCAGGGCATGATACAGGCATCGTGCATACCTGCCAGCATCGCATTCCCATGCATGCATGCATCCTGGGAACACATACAGGTAAAGAAGCATTCAAGAAACAGAGGGCAGCTCCTTTTGTGCAGTAACACCCAAAATGTTCATGTTAAATGCATCCTAGGAAGGTGAATCAGCAGGACACCTGAAATATTGGTACTAGGAGAATCTAGTTTTCCATCAGGAGAGAGGAGGAGCTGACAGCTGAAAAGCAACAGCTTTTTAAACTGTTTGGAGATCTTTACCTACTGGAAGCCTTCCAAAGGTAAGCAGTTTTTTTTCCCCTTGTTTTTGTATCCATGGCTGCTGCATTTGGGCTTGTTCTCATTTGTTGTAGCCTAGGATTATGCTACTCTGCTGATACTGCTGTACTTTCCATCACATTATAGCATTTCATGATTACAGTAAAAAATCTCCTTCTCTTAAGTAGGCATAATATTTACAGCGTCTGCCTTCAAAATTATTCTGAAGTGTAAGTTATTTGTTGGCTGTGAGTTTGCCAATCAAATTAGCTCTCCTCTCTTTCCCAGTAGACCAGAAGTCAAAGCTGCCTGCCATCTCAACCCTTGATCTGCATGGATGAATGCTGGAGGACATGTCCCAATACTTTCTTGTGTTGTCACAAGAAGAAACTGAGCAGTCTTAGGACTTAAATGCAACCTCTTAATACACTGCTCTGAAACTGGAGATCTTACTCAGGCCCTGAGACTACTGTCAGGATCACTAGGAGACTAAACTTCTGTGAGAGGCTTAATGATTAAACATATATCATCTCTCATACAGCTTGGATTTGGCTATAAGACTTGTGTAGGCTGACTCCATCAGTGAGGGGATTAAGATGCATCCAGATTTTCAATGTCAGGCTTTCCCTAGAACATAATAGAGACCGAGACACCCGATTAACGTAAGGTCCTTTGAGAGCACAGAAATGCAGCTCTTTCTGGAAGATTCACTGACTGTAGCATGACCTCAGTTTGACTGCTGGAGGCCCTTAGTTCAAGAATCAGAGAAACCAGCTATGGAGTTTCCAATTTAAATCTGCCAGTTGCAATTAATTAAACTACAGCATCAACAGGCTGAGGATCTTAAGATCTCAGAGGTGCCTCAGCAGCATTGTTTGACAAGAGCCAGCTGGATTCTCCCCAAATGGGAAGGGAGCTGGAGTGCTGGAGCTGTCCTGCCCTTCAACAGCAGAGGGCACCCTACAGCCCCAACAGCAACACTGATGCTAATGTGGATGCACACTCCTAGAGCCATCCAGGCCAGTACGTGCAAGATAAACTTCATCGCTGAAGAGATAAAATACTGCTGACTGTGATCCAGCATAACACTCTCAGAATGTGTCATGGTTTGAATGGCATCCAGGATGCTATTTGGCTTCATTGCTCATACTAATTTCACCGATCACAGCAGAAGAGCCTACAAGCTCATTCTATTGAAATTATTACTGGGCAAAATGATCTCAGAAAGCAGAACTGTCACAGGTACATGCCAGTAACAGCAGTACTCCCTGAAGCACCAACTGGCTCCTTCTGCTCAGCTTGAAGAATCAGCGCACAATTACCTTTCAGTAACTGGACAAGAAATGCAAGTATTTGTTAGTGGTTAGAATCCTTCTCCTCCCACCACTTTGCAACACAAAGCTCTTCAGCTGCTCACAGAAACAAGTCTCTACTCCCCTCTTAGATATATAGAGACTGAGGATGTAAAAAAAAAAAAAAAAAAAAAAAGAAGCTACAAAGAAATAGATGGTTATGGATGGTTGTTTGCTTGTGTTTAAGAAACATTAACTTGATTTTCTTTATGCCATATCTTATATTAATGAAAACCTGTCTTTATTATAACTAAGGTTTCAGCTCCCTCATCAGCAGAATTCATTTGTTCACTTGACTTGAAAAGCTGTAAACGCTTTTCAATTTGAGATTCATGTCCAACCTTGAGAGCACTTTCCATTAAATGAAGTGCACCTCCTTAGTCTTTCAGCCCAGCTTTAGCTGCTCAAAGTGCAGGTTGAGGGGCAGCAGTGCCCACGCAGGATCAAAAGGAGTTCCATCCAGAAAGTGCTACCCTCCTGTGAGTACCCAAATTCAAAGCCAGCACAACCATGGATACAGAACATGCCACTGCACCTCTGATTAAGTGCAGACAGCATCAAATGCTGAGCTCTATAGATTTTCTCACTGCCTATTTAATGAGAGCGGAAAGAAGGTTTTTAACAACCTTCATCTACTCACATGGACTATAATAAAGTTAAGCAGTATGAGATACAAGAAGTCTAATGTCCATTTTCCTAACAGGCTGAAAACATTTATGTTGCCTAGAAGCTCCAGTAGTGACAATAACTGTTTGTCTGTTATATTCTAAATATCAGCATGAATTTAGGTTTTATTTTAAGACTAGCAGAATGGGAAGTGTTTTATTGCTATCACTGGATGACATCTTGATTAATTCTATAAACAATTTAAGATGGATTAGCTGACAAAGTTATGTCATAACCAGGCAGATCAATTTACAGTGATTCTACAGGCGGAAATTTCAAAAGCTTTCTGAGAGAAGAATGATTTCTATACCGTGTATGAGCCAAGCTATCTCCAGTCCTGCCCTCATTACTTTCTGCAAGGCCAGCAAGTGAAACCAAGAATGGTACACATAGGCCAGTCTGGGACTTAATCTGTTTTTGTATCCCACGCTTTCATATAATACTTTCCAGATGTTTTTTGTGTTGTTTTTTTTTCCATTTTAACCACCTAATATTATTCCTAATTAAAACCTGAAGCAAGAGTTACTATTGCATTTGACCAGAAAGGTTGTCAAGGGTTTCTCAAGTATTATCTCAGGGAAACAAACCAAGCTTTCTGACAGAACTGCAGATCACTTTCCAACACTACCTGAAAACTAGATGCTGCAATAGCTTACATTCATCTCCAAAAAAACATGCTGTGCCTCACAGGTTCACATCCTACTTGTCACTTTTGAGGCCTGACATTCCCTTCACCTGCAGCTGCACACTCAACTCGGCACCTCTCCCTGCTTTGTAGCCACTGACTGCAATGCATTGTACTGACAGTACCGTCCAGCTTTTGAAAACAGCAGCTACAGCTCCTTCTCTGGCTTTGTTGTTAATTAAGAAGAAAATATTTTTTTTTCTAACAGCTTGGCAGTTGCAAGTTGTAAGAACTCTTTTTGTTTTGAAATGGAGATAAATTCTTTCAGGTGCATTAACTGGACTTCACACAAGACAGCACAGCCACAAGAAATTCGCTTGCTCTTCAAGACATCTACATCTCAAGGCCCTTCTGTTGCTCCCTGCTGCAGCACCAGCCCTCCTCTCAACTGTCACAGCTCTGTGAGAAGCCATAAAGCAAATGGGGAGTCCCAGCATGGGTAAGAAAGAGAATGGGAGAAAGGAAATAGAAGCCAATGTGCAGTCAGACAGAAGGAAGGGCCACGGGTAAAGGCATTTGCCAGGCAGCCACAACTTGGAGTCCTAAAGAATATCTGCCTGTGGCACTCAAACAACTCCTACCTTCTGAAGGGCACTCTTAGCATGTTTTGAGGTGATGGTGCAGACCCACTCTACTATTCAAATCTATTGCTGTGGTGGCCTACTGAAGACTTGAGAAAAAGAAATAGTTGCATCTTCTGAAAGCTGTCACTGAGGTGTTTAGTCACTGGCTAAAATGCCAGGAGCAGGCACCGGAACAAATCACCTGATCCTGAAAGAACTCAATAAGACACAGGTAACGATACAACAACAAAACCAAGCCCACTATCAGCAATACAAACGGTACAGGGAAAAACGAGCTAGCTGTCAGGTACACGAGGCAGAGCAGTTACCAGCTGATCTGGTGCACGGCAATGGTCCCTGCGGTCACTGAGCTACAGCAAGAACAATCTTAGCTGCTCCGTCGTGAAGAAGCCTACTTCAGCTCCTTGGCCTTGTCACATCTCATACATGCAAAGAAATCCTACCTCAGTCACAGACTGCAGTATGGAGGGGTGTGCTCACACACAGGCATTTAACTTCAGACAAAAGCCACCAAGACCCGTCTCCTGTCTTTGCAGCCCGCACTAAACACAGCTGAACAGCACGCTACCAAAGGAACATCCAAAAGCGATAGAGAACGGCAAACTATATCATTTCTCCAACCGCTTCCCGCTCTATCCCAGTCTCCCTTCAGCAAAGCGTAAGCCTCTCTTTCAGGCAGCACCACAGCCCACCCGCCGCCCCTCTCCGCCCTCCTCCATCCCTCATCGCACGTCAGAGGCTCCCCACGGCCGCGGGGCGACGTCCGCCCTCCCGGCTGGGGGCCGTTCTGCACCCGACGTCTCTCGACGCTCGGAGCCGCGATGCGGGCAGCGCCGGACGGACCCGCGGCAGCCAGCGCCGAGGCACTAACGAGCCCAGCTCCTCCCGCCCGCTGCGCCGGGCCCCCGCACGGCCATCTTCGGCACCCCAGCCTCCCCGCGCCGAGCCGTCCCTCCCCGCCTCACCTTCTCGCAGAGGCTGCGGACCTGGCTCTCGCTCAGCTGCCGGCACTCGTTCAGCTGCTCGATCCACTGGTCCAGCTCCTTGGCGAAGCTCTTCTCCTCCATGGCGGCGCTGCCGGCCGGGGCCGGGCCCCCCGCACTGGGCGCCCGCGAGGCCCGGGCCCGCCTGAGGCTGCCGGCGCAACGGCGGGGGCGCGCGGCCTGCTGCGCTCCCCGGAATGGCGGCCCCCGGCCCTGCGCACTTCCGCCTGCCTCCGCCCCCGCCCGCACTTCCGGTCCGCCACCGCGCGTGCGCGAGGTTTCGCGCCGCGGCGTAACGGTCGCCGCCCGGTTGAGGGACGGCTTGGCACGGGGTCCGGGGGTGCCGCTGCCGTCTAGCAGGGCCGCAGGATCGCAGGACGCCGCGACACGGGGTACCTCGGCTCTACTGCTTCGTTGCGGGCGGTCGCTCTGCTTCAGCCCGAGTGGCCGAAACGCTTCGCCTCGCAGATCGGAGACGATAACGGAAAGCAAACGCGGCTTGCAGCCTCTGGAGCTGCGCGGCACCCGTGCGGGGGGCGAAGTCCCACCGAGCCCCCCGGTTCGGCGCCGCCCCGCTGCCGTAGCGGCAGTGGCCTGGCGGAGAGGCGAGGCTGCCCTCTGGAACCGGAGCCCTGAGGCACGGCGGGTAGCGCAGCGCTGCGTGCGCTTCTGCAGAGGAGTTCCTCAGCACGTGCTGCTCCTTGGACATGCGGAGTAACGCCATAAGACGGCCCTATCTGGTGGCTAGCTCTGGTACGCCGTGTAATCACGCCGTGTAAAACAGTGTTCTTACGTTGCATCATCTTAAGGGCAGGCGTCATCAGGACTGGCGTGCACGTGCCCTCATGTACCTAACACGGTCTCTCACGGCCGGCTCTAAATCGCTACCGAAAAACGAGCATTTCTGTGTACTGCAGCGCACCGAACTCCTTGGATCTAATGCGTCTTTTGGGCACGAGTTTCAGCATTTTCCTCGCTGTTAATAATGCCGACAGACAAAATACAATCTCCTCAGTTTCCACAGGCTGAAACAACCAGAGTTGCTGAACTTCTCTTTCCCTCAGGTGAAATCCAAGGGTTTAGAACACTGCACCTTTAGTGAGCTTTCCAACTAAAAATACATTTAGCAAATTAAAAGGGAGTAATATATTTACAAAAATACAATTTTTTATTTGCTCCTAAAGGGCTTCTGCCATTTCTGTACTGACAAAAGATGCCTTTTGTGAGCTGTGAGCAGCTTGGAAAACTCAGCCAAAGAGCCCCTGGACTGCTCACTGGGCTGCTGAAACCTACTGGGACTTCCATACTATCTCCCCAAAGAGGAGTCCTGAGGGTATTTTACTTCTCAGTCTCATAAATAAAGACTTAAGCAATCAGATATATTAAGCATTTCTGATGCTTCCATCTGGTCCTTGGTGATGACACGAGTGGCAGTTTAACTTCAGTGTGATACACATCTTGTGAAGATGTTTTCCACCTGGACCTGAGGGCTCCGTGCAATACAGAGGTTGATGCTGACATGCTGGAAAGAGGTATGCACCTAGGAGGGGTCCACCCAACTCTTCCTCAAGGTCCTGCTGGTATGGTATTCTCCCCAGCACTCCTGTATCTCCTCCCTGCACATTACCTGTGCGCAGCAGGGCCCCTCACATTCACACCCCATGTGGCATGGGCACTCCCTGGTACCCCTAGCACCCGACACAGCCTTGCACACCTCTTCTGCAGTGGCTCTGCTGAGTCCCAGTACCCTTTTGACAACAGTGGGAGAGGCAGTACTGGGGACTTGTACTAGAGGGGGCACGAGAAATCATCTGAGAAAACAAATATACATTATTTAGGGTGGTGTGAGGATGCTTGGCACTCACAGGGACTGAGCAGAACTTGCTGCCTCCCATTTGAGGCCACAGGTAGGTAAAGGGGCATTTTGGAGGGCAGGAACAGGCACTGTTGTTCCTTTAAATTCATCTACTCACAGACTGGATTCTGTACTTGAAGATGCATGGGAAAACAGGTTTGCAGTCGCTCGTGAGTGCTGCCTTCCTTTGTACAATGTCTAGTAACCAATGCAAATGCCTTGTTAATGCGTGGCACTGAAAAACCAAGATAGTGTTGTCCACCTTTCTGAGGAGAAAAAAAAGATTTTGCTACATCTCCTCCTCCTGTGAACATCATTAGATGTCCACAGCTTTTGGCTGCTGTTTTCGGTGACATCATCACGATAAATCATTTCCTTCTCAAATGCAAAACACCGACATCAGAAATTACTTAACCTCATTGAATACATTAATAACAATCTAATCTCTAAACCGTACTTAAGTGTACTGAAATGCAGTGATTCTTCTGTTGTGCACTTACCATTTTGAAGGGTGTAATTATGAAAGACTGGTGGAAGAGGACATAAGGTTGAAAAGCCCTGGGGAAAAGATGTGAGATAACCAAGAGAGGCAGATTTATATTCTGGGTCTTGGCTAAAATCATTGCCCCTCACAGGCGGACACATTTCCCTGTCTTACTCACAGGAAGCGCCTATGTGGGAGACACTGTAAGGGCAGCTCTGAATGACTGAGCCCTGAAACAGCCGCAGCGTGCGTCAGGCAACAAGAATCAGACCAGACAGTTCAGACTACACAAGTAAGCAAATTTATTTTAAGACAGAACAAATATTGTGGCAAACAACAATATGCAAATTCAGTTGGTAACAGGGGTAAATATCAGACTTTGTTTTCAAATAGATATAAAATATATTCAGATTTTGTTTTGTCCAGAAAGCAGCTCATGTGGAGAGCTTGGGATGGGAAGGGTCTGTCCACACCATCGAACAGCCCATAAAGCTCCAGAACCAACAGTGACTCCTCTGCCAGTGGGGCTGCATGTATGGGCTCTCCCCCCACAGGACAGAGGTGCCTGCTGGAACTCCAGCTCCTCTTCAGTAGTTTCCTCCCTTCTGGTAAAAAGCCAATTCTTGCTACAGACTCCACTTTTGGTTGTGGAGGAGTTGGAGCAGCATCACAGTGCCCACCTATCTGGGGATGGAGTGGTCACAGGTGTCCTTTTTAGGCACAGATAAGCACGCAGAGAGCTGCTGGGGAAGCAGCTCACCTCCAAAGGCAGAGGAGTCACACTAAGTCCTGGCTCCAGGCTCGCCATGGAGAAAGGGGACAGGATTGCCTACTGCAGCACAGGGGTGGCTGTAGGGGGAGAGAGCTGCTTTCTGGAAAAGCCATCCCAAATAAAAGCACACATAGAAAACATTAGATTGTCAATGATGCTTTGAAACAAATTCAAGTTTATCATTTAGTGTGTGTGTGTTCACTTCATACAAACAGAGGAGAAATACTGTGAAACTTCAAGCTCTGGTCAGCATGTCCTCAGTTAGTGTCCACAGAAGCACCATTGGGTATGGAAGAGTTAGCACCACAGAGTTGTAGGACCTAACTGATAACATGCATCATTGTTGAAAAACTGGGGTCATGGAGATCCACGGGGGACATGGTACAGTCCATTAGAAACAATACAAGGCAATTTATGCGTCGTCATACAGTACAATACAGTCACTGACCAACCAACCCTTTCAGTACAGTACGGAACATGTAACACTTTGCACCCTGTTAACACTAGGG